>JACSVZ010000015.1:13688148-14288148 GCA_014706295.1 Lycocorax pyrrhopterus obiensis
GTGGGCTGTGGCTCCATGTGGGGTTTTTGGGTCGTTGTTCAGACCTCACTCTTGGAAACCCTGCCAAAGCTCTCAATATGCAAAAATTACCCTGAGCATGAAGGTCTGCCCAAATGAAATTGAGCTTTTCTGGACCCGGATTTACCCTCAGATTTCCAGAGCCAGAATTTCATCCTGCCTGGAAACCCTGCTGCTCTGCCAAGGTCTTGAAGGTCATCAAGACTGGGGTGTGAGCCAAGTCCCAATGTCCCGCAGTGAGACAGTGGCCTGGCCGGTGGGACACTGAGCAGAGGGGATGGTGGTGCTGCTGCCACCCAGGTGGCCATTGCTGCAGGGACTGGTTGATGCGGTGCGGGTTTGTGGTGCAGGTGTTGGGGAAGGAGAATAAGCTCCTCTTGATAAGGCCTGTAGCAGTGGGAGATTATTTATCCCATGAAAGAGGCTGGTCCATGTCCATATCTTGCCAATGGGGGAGAAAAGGGAGGTAACAGAGAACTCAGGCAGATGGGATGTGATGCCAGGAGGATGCTGCTACCAAGAAATCACATCTACAATGTGAGACAAATTTACAAGGTGGAGGAAGGGGCTGAGGCTGTGCCCCAGGTGCCAGGCAGGAGGGCACGAAGCTGTGGCTGGCAGCCCTGCATTTCAACCCCTATGCTGCCGGGGCTGTGCAGTGTGCAGGCAGCCCCAGTAAATCGCCTCTTCTAAGCCTTGCCCCAGTGGCAAGAGGCTGTCTCTGTTTAATACATGTTAAAATTCTGGCATTGATGCAGGAATGCACAGTTTCAGCACAGTGTAGGCGGCGTTGAGGGAATCCTGCAGTCTTGACGTGCAGTTAAATCTGTGGCTTATCTCTCAGTCAATTAATTGTTGTATCCTTATCCAATGAATGAACAGCAGCACTCAGGGTCAGGGTCTCTGTGCTTTGAGATAAGAGATGCTGTAAAGGCATGCTGCAATGCCACAGGGCAGGCAGGAGGGGGGCAGGCAAGAGGGACATGATCAAGCTGCCCCCGTGGAAGGCTGGGCCTGCTGATGGTGCCCAGCTGCCAGACGTAGGTGCTTGTAGCCAGCACTGTGTGAACACCGGGAATGGTGCAGGACAGGCAGGATACAGAAATGTGCTGTGAGACTCCTTGCACTGAATCCACCAAAGTACCAAAAGGCACGTGCAGGAACTGTATTTCCTGCTTTAAGCAAGATGCTGTTTGCTTGTGGATGAGGAGCAGGAGATGCCATCCAGGCTTGCAGACAGACTGCCTGCTTATGGAAGCTATTGGTCAGTTCAATGAAGACTGTCTGGACTTTTCCTGGGTATGTGCTTACTCTCCTGCATCTTGGAAGAACACTAGAGGGCATTTCTCAAACTGCTGCAGATGCCCTGGACTGATGATGCTCCAGGGAGGTAAGCTGCTCAGAAAATGAGTATAATTTACTGGGCACACAGGGTCTGCTCAGCCCCTCACTGGAAGCTGAGGGTATGTGCTCCTTCCCACTCACCATGTTCCCAGCAGAAAAGTCCCGAGTCACAAACAACTGAAAATAGCAAAATGATCTCATAGATCAGTTGCTAAAAATACAGAGAAGAGTCTACTTACAAACACTGTGGCTGCGTGGTGTGTTATTCACCCAGCAGAGAAAGACATCAGGGAATCCTGGATTCTTCCAGTTTTGAAATTATTTTTCCTTTCTGCTGTTGCTGCTGCCCATTTCTGACCGGCACCAAGCAGACACAGAGCCCACTGGAGAGGATCTTATCCAGAAGGAAGTGCCAATGAATGAGGCAGGAGTACAGAGCATTTCCCACTGGCCATGGGCTCTGCCGCACCTGCCCATCACCCCAGGGGTGCCCTTTTGGAGTCTGAACCAACTTTTGGGACTTACGTGATCTGTGACTGGAATCACCCCAGGGGCTGCTGGACTGCAGGGACAGAGAGGCCCCTCCTGAGAGCAGCATCTGGGCAGCAAACTCTGATGGAGAGGACTTGCTGACTGCAGCTTGGCATCTCCAGGGGCACAACGTGCTCAGAATGTGCTCAGCCAGCTTCAGTTAATTTCCTTCCTCCCACCTCCACTTGGACAGGTGTGGTAGTAAAGGCAAAGTGTATTTCAGCAAGTTATAGCCAAGACTTTAGAAGCTGACAGGTCACCAGAGAAAGCTATACAGGAAAGCTTAACAGGATACACAAAGCAGTGTTCATCCCTCTGGCTTTTCTTAGATGCAGACAGAGGGATCCTCAGAGCTGCTGGTTCCCTACAGGCTCCTTTGGTCTCTACAACTTTTCTTTGCTTTGTGTCTGTCCTGCACAGGTGGACACCACCCCAGGCAGAGCTCTCTGTCACCCCATGGGGATCTCCTAGGCCCCAGGGCACTGCTCATGGAGGCTGCAGTGGGTGTCTGAGTGTTTCTGCAGAAAATGAGCACTCCTGTCTCCAAGCAAGTAAGCAGGGCTGGAGGAACCAAGGAGGCAACCAGGGCAGGCCCTGGGAGGTACATTATGGTGCATTATTCTGATGCACTACAGGTAATCCCAAAATGCAGCACACATTTGCATTTGAGGTGCTCTAAACAGGCACAGGCTCCTCTCCCAGAGAGGTTTATTGAGCCACCATGGGTTGTCAGGTCCTGGCTGGAGCAGTTCAGTGTCCAGGATGGGTGACCTGCCAGGTCTGGGCTGTTCCCAGGGTGATGATCCCTGCTTCTCCTGTGACTTTACCTAGCTAACGCACAGATCTCACTTCTCCTCTGGGGCTGTGTTTTCTCCAGCCAAATATTCCCGACACATTCTTTACCCAAAAACATTATATTTCATCATTAGGTATTGCAGTAGAAACTAGGATTTGGCCAGCAGCAGGTCCTGCTCAAAGCTAAAGGGAGAAGGAGATCCCAAGTGGAAAAAGGAGATTGTCCTCAACATTTCAGTTCAGAGCACTTTGCTGGCTGTTAGTAAACAGGGAATGAAATTGGGCTGGTGTTTTTTCTTTAGTTATTTTATTTTTCCATGTCTACTGAACAAAGAAAACTATCCTAATGCAATGTTATTTCCTCCAAGGCATTAGTACAACACTGCATTTGGTTTTAAAAACTCAAATAATGTATAACTGCCAGATAATTAACTATATAGATTAAAAACTGGTTCTTTCATTGATCTCAAAATACTGACCATTGCAAGTCACCAATGAGCAAGACCACATTTAGCAGTGATGCCATGACTGGGATCTTTTTGCCACAATTTGTTTGTTCATTGGTGACCTAGAAAACGACATAAACCTTTCATTGATGAAGTCTGTGGGAGACATGTAAGTTGAGGGGTAAGAAAGAGGGACAAAGGTTATTGTTATGCAAACCTGACTTGCCTGATCACAGTCCCATGACATCCACTGTCAGGTAGCTAAATACCAACTTACACAACACCAGAGACAGACATGCAGTGTCTTGGCAAGCAGCAATTCAGAGACAGATTTAGGAGTAATCATAGATGATCATTTCAGCATAAGCTGCCAGTCAGGTGGTTGCTGAAAAGGCTGCTTACACAACCCTTTCCTGTATAAAATGAAGTTATCGGGAAGAAACAGAGCAAGGATCTATGTACACAGAGTTTATGAAAGATCATAGCCCATGAACAATTACTAATAGAATGTCTTTATGGATATTTCTTTCTATAGTTAGAATATATACACATCTATATACATCTATCTATTCATATATAGATAGATTTACATCTTTGTGTGTATAAACTGTACATACGTACACATATGTATGTGATCCCTATACAATCAGTATATGTAAAATATCAACTGCCAGTGCTCACTTGATGCTCAGCAAACATGACAGAGGCACCTATATTGGAACTACTGGGTTCAATACATCCTTGTTTCAAGTATAGAGGTGACCAGGTTTATATATTTATCTTCTTGGGACACGAGACATGTCCACAGATCCTTGCCTGTGGTTTTAAAACAAATGACTCTTCACTCATAAGTATTCTGGAGTCTGGTTTAATCCAGAGTCCCTTGTTGAACAGAATTTTTTGGGGGTCCAAGGATGAGCACTGTGCAAATTAGGTTATCTTTGCCTCTAGTCCCCAGTGCTTGGTGGGGCTGTCTCTTTTATATGTGCAGCTTTCCTGTTCATGCAAGTCCCTGAGAGGCATCACCAGGGAACAAGCCTCCTGTAAGTTTGTCTGTCTCCTCGTAATTGTCCCTCTTTAATTCAAACCTGAAGAACAGACTTGTCCCAATGGCTCACTTCTTTTCTTATCCCAAGGTACTCCACTGCAGAATCTTGTGCCATTCGCCATTGAGCACTGTACTGAAGAGGACAAAGACAGCACAAGAACAAGAATCTGTTTCAGAAATTCCCTGAGTTGTCTGGAGTTGGATTTTCCAATTTTTCAAAAGACTTTTGATCTTGTGGACAAAGGCACAGTAAGACCAAGGGAGAAATTACAGTAGAAAGTATGAATTTAAGCTCCCAAGGGAGATTCTGATTGATAAATGCAAGAGAAAGTTACTTTCTTTGAAGTCCTTTGAAGGAGTCAACAGGTGTGTGGATATAACATACTTTAATTTCAAAAAGGCATTCAACAAGGTTTATAATAAAGTTCTTAAGGAAGCTAAGAAGTTTTGAGACATGAGGAGAGATCCTTACATGTATACAACACTGATCAAAGAAAATAGTAGGAAATTACTCAGCTTTCTCAGAGAGTGAAACGCCACTTGGTGATCCGTGCTGGAGCTCCTGCTGCTCAACGTGTTAAACAGTGTAGAGAAGGATGGGTAAGTAGGTGACAGCTTGCTGGAGGTGCTGAGTTACGCAGGGTAATAAAGGTGGGAGCTGATTGTGAAGAATTGCAAAAGGACTTTATGAAACACTGTGAATGCAAATTAAAATAGGAGATGAAATTTGGCATAAACCGATGTGCACAGGAGAAAATAATCCTAACCTCACATAAAGTGACATGTTATGATTCACCTGCTACCTCTTAAATAGAAAATCCTGGTGTTATAAAAAGTAGCTTCATAAAAATGTCAGTACAAAGCACAGTAGCACTAAAACCAAACCAAACCAAACTCTGGCAATTCAAATGTCAGGCAAGAACAGAGTGTGAAACACAGAGCTCTACCCCGTTACAGGAAAATTACACATGAGTGATTGATGGTAGTGGTACTTCCCAAATTCCATGTGTTTTAACAAAGTAGTGGATAGAGAAAGTAATTTGGAAAAGAACCAGGGGCCTTAGCTGCCACGCGGCTAGATAGCCTTGTCTTTGCTGTGATGTTATAACAACCACCCCAGTGATAGCACTCGTGTCTAATCAATTGACTTGGGAAGGAATTATTACTTACAATCACACCACAACCCCCAAAGTCACTCTCATGCTGGTTTACAGCACACCGCATATTCAATAACCATATGGGTTCTTGTCTCAAAATGCCTTTGGGCAGGACTGTGTTCTAACAGGGAAGAAACTACTGAAACTTTTCCCAGGTCTTGCCTAATCTACTATGGGCTGTGAAAGACAGACCAGGGATTAACCATGTGTGCTCTCTTACACCAGAGCCATGGGAATAGTCTGCACAGCTATAAGCAGAGCTGGAGCTGAATTAGGCTCAAAAAACCCACCTTTGGTGCTCAGGATGGCAGTGGGACACATTATTTCACATAGTGTTGTGTCACTGCCCTGGGAGATGGGTCGGCCTCGGGGGGTGTTCGTCCCTGCACCGGAGGCAGCAGTCACCTGCCCGCAGTGGCACTGAGAAGTGTCACTTCCTGGCGGCCGCTTGGAACGGGCTGCACAGGCTCGGTATCAGCAGGCGCACCCAAAGCGAGGGGACCAGGTGGTCTCAGCCTCTCAGGAATTTCAGAGGCGAAAGAGGCAAGGGAGAGGACCAGTCCGTGAAATCCTTCCGAGGTTTATTTGCCCCGAAAGCGGTGGGGATGAACTGGCCAACGAAATCAGGGGGCACTGAGATTTTGAACAGGGGTGGCACCGAACAAACAACCAATAGGCGGTAGGTTCGGAGCGGGGTCCTGGAGACACAGAACCGATGGCCAGGTTACAGAGGAGGGAATTTACAGAACAAACCTATTAACAACCGAACTCAACAGAACTTTCTGGAGAAGTGGTGCGGGCTCAGAACCGGGTCTCGCCCACGGACTGGTCCTCGCTCTCCGAGTCCTCTGCCCATTGGGCAGGCATGCTGTGACAGCGGGCGGGCCCCAAGGGGTCCGAGGCACCTCAACAGTGTTTGACTTTTCCAGCAGAGACAAGGCTCAGGATTGTGATCTCCATGAACTCAAGAACTTTATCTTGCTACTCTGTGTGCCAGTGCAGCCCCTGTCTGATGGGATTACCTGTGGGTAACCCATGTGGAACATGGGTGAGACAGGACTGTCAAGCACCAGCAGAAACCAAGCTAAAGTGCTTGAGTATTCAGCAGTGCTTCGCTGATGACTATAAAGGTTCTAAGTGTATGTTTCAGTATAGGACTTTAACAAGGAAACCAGTTTTCAAGAGAACAAATCCTTATTTTTGCCAGATTCTCACATGTCTATTAAAATTTTCATGGTCACAACTTGGACACAAAAGGTAGCAAAGGGTAACCTTTTTCTGATTTTAATGTACGAATCTATTTTCTTTTATCCAAAGCTGTAACGATTGCAAAACCTTGTACAGAGGTGAGATCTTTCTTTTTATCTCCTGGAGATTTACAATAGCAATAAAAACAAATAATGGCCTTCAATCAGCAGCGCTGGAGGTGAGGCTGCAAAACCCACAGTGTGGGGGAAGGACCGGAGCTTTAATGAAGTTTGTCACTGGCATTAGGTTTAACAAGTAGCTACAAGCCTAGAAAAAGGGATTCAGGTTAGACTGGGGCACATTAACACACCACTGATTTGTAATCACAGGGGCTCAGCAACACTTTGTTTTGGTTGAACAGACTCGATGTTTTCACAGCAGATTAGAGGATAGACTTGAACCTGCTCAGCTGAGACAGAAATGGCAGGGAGGCACCCCCACCAGAGGGAGATTAGTTGTCATGCTCTGACCTTCCTGTAACTTACAGACATATCTCTACCCAAAGCCATTTCACCCAGAGATTATCCTCTTAAATTGCTGGGGTACGTTATCCTTCTGACACATCCAACAACGAGCTGCAATTCCTTATGCTTAAAATAGGGTGGCATCTTTTGGAATAGGGAAAACTTCCTTGAAAGGGAAGAGCATGCCAGCCTTATTCTTCACCAGAAAGCTGAGGAAAGCACATCCCATACACTCTGAGGAAAACAGCTTATTTCTTCTCCTGTTTGCATGAAAGGGAATCAACTTTGAGGCTGAAGTTCTTGCCTTTACCTTACAAGAGGTAAGGTTCAGAGTCCATGCAGTTTATTTGACACGCGTATTACTTTTATTAATATTTTGGTGATATGATTACTCAGACATCATAGAACAAGTTTCCTCATCTCCTTTTGTATAAAAGAACCAATGTGGAAGCTTTAAATAGCTACATTAATAACCAAAATTAATGACAAAGAAGTAAAAATGTCCAGCCCTCAGAACCTTCCATCCTTTACCTACCCACTTGAATTTCTTAAGTACTGTAATTATATGAAGATTCTGAAGCCATTTCCAACAATTTATAATTACCTGGCTATTTGCAGTATGTTTACTTGACATGAGTATTGGATCAACTATCAAGAATCAGATCCTCAGATCTCACAAGTGATCAATGAAGCAGAAGTACAAATACATGTATTAAAAATTAGAGTATACTCGTGTAAATTTATCTAGTGATTCCGTGAAATACCTTGATTTCTATATAAACTAAACTGCTGGGGAAAAAAAGGAGTTACACAACCCAAATTTACTGATTTATTTTTTGCTCAATGGTAAACAAACAATAAACTTGCCCTTGAACTGAGAAGAGTTGTATAAGAGGGAAATAAAACCCTGCTAGAGGCATGATGGCCCCCTGTCTGTCCTTAAAAGACCTCTGCTCCAGCCAGAAACAGGAGAGATGACTGTCATTGTGATGCCAGGAAACCTCCCCGTAACTTGAAAATTCAAGAAATTCTGTTCAAAAAGCAGTTAGGAGTACTCATGCAAATATTAGTAAGGAAATTATACGGAATAAAATATGTTACTTGAGACGAATCCTGCTGACTTCACTCCCATACCTTCTCAATTGCTCTGGATTGTATTACACCAGATGTGAGGGTACCTTTCAACAAAATGTGGTGCCACAGTAAAACACTTCTTGGAACTACTCTATTGCTAAGTGCTTTTCATCCTTTATGATTAATTAAAACCAAACATCTTTCTGTGAAGGGTATTTTAAAATCATTAACAAGGTCAGCTGTGCTGCTAGTAAAACAGGAAAAACCCCCCGAAGAACATAACATCCATGGTTAGCAACTGTGCTTTTAGTAAGCATGACTTTATAAAGCGTCTTTAATCTCAGTATTTCTTTATTTCTGATCACCTGGTTATTTAGAAGGCATGCAGTTCTCCACATAAGGCCCCTATCAATCAGGTTTAAGACCATGATCTCTCACTCAGATGTTTACAAATTTGATGGAAATGTGCACCTACAGGACCCTGATGGGGCTCTCAAAGACACCCAAACTCCAGGCAGAGATGCGATTACCATTGTACAAATGCACTCGCACAGTCCATGCCTTGAGCAGCTCAGCACAGTTATGATTTTAATTGTTACAGTAGAACTGGAGGACACAAATAGGGCTCTTCCTGTGAGCCCCTTGCCTTCTGCACAGGCCAAGGCCTGGAATTTCCCTGCAGATTTCTTGCAGATGACCTGGGAGCCACTACTACACACTCACGGCTGGTGAGTGACTTAAGCTGCACAAAGGCTGATCAGAGTGAGAAAATCTGGAGTGTTGTAGCTGGTGGGTTGTAACAGCATGGAAAGGAAGCAGAGGAGCCTGCCTGGCACTTGAGCTGTGCATGGTCTCTGTAGATCACGTAACAGAAGCTTTAAATTCAAGCATTATTGTGGGCTACAAGAGCCCCTTTCTACAGTACAGCAAGAGCTGAAGGGACCAGCAACAAATGATGACACCATTACAGGAGGTGCCTTACCCACCCTCACTGACACATTCGTGCTTGTAAGGTGCCTGCTGCAACTTAAAGTCATGTAGGAGTTAAAACTTCGAGTTTAACACTAACTTCTTCTAGTTACAAAAATCCTGTCCAAAGGATTCTCTCTGCTAAAGAGCTGATGTTATTTTTCACGGTACTGAAGTGAACTGAAGGCTGCAACACTGACGGTTATTTTGCTTTTAAACAAGCATTCTAGTGGCTTTAGAGGTAAAGTTTAAATAATGGATCTTTATTTGAGAAAGGATTATGTCAAATATAGAAGATAATTCCTTATATCAAATTCAAGTGCTTCAATTTTAAGCACCAACAGACAAAATGCTGAAGCATAGATGTACTCACACACACAAAAAAAAGAAAAGAAAAAAAAAGAAAAAAATGCAGGAAGCCCCCCCAAGCAACAACAACAACCCAAACCCACACATACACACACACCCCCCCACCAAAAAAAAAAAAAAAAAAGGCGCCCAGTTTGTTTTGTTTTCTCTTCTCTAGAACCGAGCTGGTTGTAAATTTATTTAACCCCAACTGTCTGCAGGGCAGCTGAGCAGCTCTCCTTAAAGGACTGCAATGACGGCACAGCTCTGCTCTGGGTCTGTTTGGCAACAAAGAGCACAGGATGACATCTGATGCCCAACATCAGAACTTTAAGACACAGATGGCTATGATTTTCACTGCCAGAACTAAACTTTATTTCCATGTGTATTACATACTGGTATTTGATGCCAAGTACATTAAAATTACTTTAACAGAGGATTTAAGTGAGGAATACTTATTCTTCACTAAACAAGAAGGAATGTAAAAACCTATAAGAAAAGAACTGTTTAACCTTTGTTTTGATTTTGGCAAACCAAACAGTTAAGTACTCTTCTGTTCTCTCCTCAGATCTTTCAAAGTACCAAAAAAGTATCTTTTTTTTTTTTTTTATAATCATGCAGCTGAAGAAAAAAAATAGTCTTACAAAATCCATTTCTTATGCTAAATATGGTTACAAATCAGAGTATTAAACACAAAATTCGCAATTCCTATTTTTAAATACAAATACTGTATTATATTATGAAATGGGGATAATTAAAATATATCAATGACTACAAATCTAGTAATTTAAAGCAAACAAACATGCTGTTTGCTTTCATGTGGAAGAATTAGGATATTGTATGGTTCAAGCACTGCAGTAATTTCTGTCAACTCCTTGATGCCCAGAATGTCAAACTGCCAAACACAGAGACAAGTGTTCAGGTCTGAATAGCACCAGGTGTTTTTCTTTTTTTTCCCCTTTTAAAGTTATTAACATTTAATAAAATGAGTGACGTTACAACTTTCTGAAAGTGACATGCACAAGTAGAGAATTTGCTTTGAGTTTCCAACTAATAAGCTGAAAGTTTTAGACAATACTGAACAATTATAATGTATTTCATGGTACACATGAAAATAGCGCTTCCACAGTATATCCTCAGTTCTCAAGTACAAAAATATCAGTTATGGGTAGTCAATAGTTATCAAAATTTTTATTGGTACAGAATGAAAGCAGCATTTACTTTATTATTTTTTAAACCATACATCATAAAATTCCCTAGTACACAGGTGGAGGAGTGAAATAGGCTCTGTACTATTTACCTGCTACTGATCCTAAGTCCAGATTCAAAATCTTTCCTGGCCAAAACCAAACAATATAATTAATAGCTAAGGGAAGGCAGTTCCTCAGTGTGAAAGGTCAGCATTTTGAGTTTTACTAAAACACTATTCTTGAAACAATACATCACTTAAATGTATAATTACATACACTACAAGTGAAAAACAGGTTTTTATTAACAATAACTATTGAGACTGGGCATAAACATCTTAACCACAAACCCTGGAAATATTATGGATGCTTTGATGTGGCCCTTTTTGGTGAGAGAATAAGAACAATGAAGTATGGCTTTTCAATCTTCCTTTAAAAGCACATTTTATAAAATTTTGTAGGCTTAAATTATTTTAGACCTCTAACATTTTCCAGTAACATCATTTACTAATTAGAAGCACTAATTACATCAGTATATTAAGCAAGGGAGGTACTTTTCTAGTGAGAGCCATCCTACAGTACTATCAAACATTTCAGAGGTTACTACATAGCTTCTCAAATAAAATCCTCAACAGTTTCATTTTCCAGCAGATACTCATATCAAGCATATGCAGAGAGCAAATACAATCAAGTGCAGACAGTTCAAAAGTATCTCTCAAACACATTGTTTTACAGTTACCCTCTGCAAAATAAAAGCTCCTCCTCACGCCAAACAGATGGGGCGAGAAGTGGAAACAGGTCTGCCATTCATGTAGGAGTTTGGCTAGCATAGAGTTTTATTAAAGTTGTTAACAAAAATAGTTAAACATTTTTACAATTTAACATCCAGTCTGACAAAAGGCAAATCAATGAAAAAAATACAAAAAAGTAAAAAAGTGCACTACCCAGTCCAGTATTTTGCTTTAAAGTCATGTCACTTACAGTATATGAAAAATAAACCCAGAAGTGTAATTACTTTAAAATACACCGCTTCCATATTTCAGTATTTTACACATATATTCTATAGTGGAAGAGGAGATCTCTTAAAAACTTTACTCTTAAAATATTGAGGTGCATATACCAAGTTGGATAGACTTGGCAAGTTAAGTTGCAGTAGAGAATCCTTTCAAATTTGGCATTTCACTAACATACCTTACCATGCCAGCAAGGTCTGTAGTACCTAAACCTTCTAGTAAGAACAGTAATTTTGTTTAATGCAGATTTACTAATACAGACAACTACAAGAAATGGTGAGGTCAGCAACTCTATGGGATCTTAAGGAGATACGAGTCCTGATTTAGTTGTCAAATGGAACAATGTCACAACAAACTTTTAAGGCCATGTTTTATTTGCTGATTAATGGACAAAAGGCAATGGATTTCCCCCCCCACTAAATATTTTCTTGAAAGTCTGTGCTCATAAAAATCATGAAAAGTTGGAAAGACTTAATTATTGAAACTTTAAATATATTTTACACAATCTTGTTTGTACAAAAATACAAGTTAAATATAAACATAAAGCAATCATGATAATTTTATGTAAATCCATTTTGTGATATTCTGTTATATATAAAAAAGTTTCTCAGCTCTGTCTCATTTGTGAAAAGATCAATACCAGATTGAATCACTACTGGCAAAGGGCCCTAAAAAGCACACTTTAGCATTAAATATGTTTTACAATGTAAGTACCGTTTCCTGATTTCATCTTCTAAAGACTGGCAAAAGATAGGGCAGTATGTCCATAAACCAACAAATAATTTGGCTACAATGTCATAAAACACAAACACACAAATCTGTACAATAAACCAGTAGCTATGCAGTACGAACTAGTTACACACACATACACAGACATGGAATGGAACTTAGTGAGACGCCGTCTGTAATTCACTATTCTTCAGCCTGGCATTTTGTCTTACTTCATCAAATGAATATGACTTCGTTACCTTTCCATTCTTAAATACTGTGTGAAGCAGGTCCTGCAAGAAACACCACTGTTTTAGCAAGAGTGATTTGGCAAACACAGCTTACACAAGCAAGCACACAAATCCAGCCTGGTAAGGCTGGAACTTTAGACTGTCAAGATACTAAATCTTTACAGCTTCTTCTGACACCTTTCACTAATGGTTACACAGAAGAAAGGGCTTGGGTCATCCTGTGCACAGACAGCAGCTTTGTGCTGAGTAGTCCCTTGAGTGAGGTATCTACACCTGGCCAAAGCCAAACAGACGCTAAATACACCTTGCTAGAGTAGTTTGTAAAAATGATGATACTCAACCAGTCAAATACAATTCAATTACAGAGGTTCATGAAATATCCTCTAGGAAAAAAAAAAACTTAAATATCTTTCTTCACAGTACCCTTTGCTCATGAATTTTGTAAAACAGCATATCAGGAAGGGCTTGCACACAGCAATTTGGAAGGGCAATAAGCACATCTGGCAACAAAAGTCAGCACAGCAGCAACACTGAGCAGTCCCTCCACTTGGTGACCTACTGCAAGGACCAGTGGCTTTAGGGAAATGTGCCCACAGAAAGGTACATTTCCCTGGGATTTCCAGGGAGCCCCAGAACCGCTAACACACCAATGACCCTCTCTAATACCCTGGGACCAAAAAGATTTTAATGAATAGTTTCACCTGTTAATAGCTCGGGACCAAAGAAGCTTTAATGAATAGTTTCATCTGTCAAAAATGAAGGGACAATATATTGGCTAATTTCAGAGCCAAAGTCTTGTAGTCTGTGTTGAAGAGATTTCTCACCATTAGGTCCTTCCCTCTCTACATACATACGAATGTTCATCATTAACATATGTACATGAGTATGTGCATAGAAAAAAGTTTCAAATTTATACAAGATCTTTGTGCCCACAGCAGAATATCTTCAGTGTGTATAACTCAGGTTTTTTTAATGTTGAAATTTCTCAGAGAACTCAGTTTTATGCTTACTGTTATGTAAAACAATGTGCCTAGTAGTACCCCTCTGCCTAGTACCACAGAAACAGCTTCTGTATACCAGAAGAATTTCAGCTTCTAAAAGCAGAAGTGCAACTTGACAATTTACTTTCAGTCCTCTTAACCTGGGAGAAGACTCAACATGCAGTTTAATGTTTCATTGTTGCACACTGAAAACATGACACATATCACACTGAACGCCTGAGATTGGCATAAATTTTGTGCTTATTTCACAGAAATAGCATTCCGTTTTGCAATTGTAAAGAATTCACAGGGAAACTGAATCCCTGGTTTAAATTTACATCTTTGAAAACTGTGGAACTATTTTGTGTACAGGGCATTAACTCCTGAAGGAACTATTTAGAAAAATCTCAGTGAGGAAGCAGAAACACATTTTAGTTACAGCTGTCCCTGTTCCAGCTAGGGTCACTACTCAAATTGTGCAATACAGGCCAAACAAAACTACCTGGCCAGTATATATTCTGCAACACTGAGACTTTAGTTTTAGGGAAAAGCAGTAATGTTCTCATGTTTCTGAAGACAAACAAAAGAGAAAGATCTGTAATTGTAAAACGTGAACATTCTACTGTCATTCCAACATTCTGCTGTTACTGAATTTGGTACTGAGGTAATTTTTGAGGTAATAAGATGGGAGTTGAACAAAACGACAAATCAGAAAAAAAATCCGAAATTAAGTTATAACCTGCTTTTTCTCAGTCTATTTTTGCATGAAGAATGATGTAACAGATTTTGAAAATTCATACCTGCCCATATTCTTCAAGATCTCCCTTGCCTTCCTCGAGTGTCACATACTCTCCAGCAGGTGTCCGATGCAATGACAGCCGTCCTTTCTTTGACCTTTTGTTGGGATCGGCAACGGGATCTTTGAAGACGTTAACCTAAAATGAAGAGAGGATTTTTTTAAGAGGAAAGGGCTTTGTGGGACCTAATGCAGATGGTGGTAACATAACAGGAAATGTCAAACAAGTGGGGAGGCCTCTACTGAAAGCAGAGTGGTAGAAGCCGTACAAAGACATACCCCAAGACCGTTGGTCACCACGTAACTACATTTGAAGGAACAGTTTAAGAGGTCTCTGGTTAGTTTCTGCAACAAAGCTCCACCAGATCCAAAGGCAATATTCTCAATACTCCATTTATTCTTCTTCATTCCCTCCACAATCTAATAAGGAAAAGAAAATTATGATGGAGCATACTTTTAGGCCATGCCATTTTTCCATAAAAATATTATACTACTTAAACAAGATGCTTTTACAGACAATTAAGCCAACTAACATTCAGTTTCCAGGAGATGTACGTAATAATTTGGTCAATACTTGGCACACTGTCTGCATTTTTATTTACAGTTCCAGCATGGAACTGGACAGCTTTTGCTGTAACACAACTATCATGCCAGCACATATACTTCCCAAACTAGGGTGGCACAGTAATACAGTGCCCAGAGAAACAGAGCTCTAAAGAAAACAAAAGACTTCATGGGAGTATTTCAGAGCCTTCCAATTTCTCAGAATTATGGGAAGACCTCGAAGCAGAGCCTGTATCCTGAAACAATGCAGTCATCTTGCTCAACTCCAGAAGGTTATTACCCTCTCTTGACCAATGACTTGAGCAGAGCAATTTTCTTGAAAATTGCATTGTTTAGAATAAGATTAGCAATTTCAAAGATGGGACATGAAAATACATAAAGCTGCTCAAAGAGTTTGCTTTGCCACCTTCTCGGGCAGGTACAGATCAATGTGAACTGCGCTGCTAGCAACAGTCAAGGTAAAAGTCACTGGATCATTTCCCTCCACCCTCATCCTCTAGCCTGGAGTAATGGCTGCTCATTTGGTCATGCTCATAAAGGGCCAAGATTTGTTTCCCTGACCTGTTATCCTTATGACAGCCTGAAATGATGGTTAAAGCCCCAGAACAGGAGTTCAAACTCTCTTCTCCTAACATTTTACCAACAAAAGCAGGTGGGAAAACCAGACTAGGTGAGATAGCAAAATACCATCCATCCAGAAAAAAAGGAAGCTGAGAAGCAGAAAGGAAGGACATAATCTATGGGGAACACTGCAGAGTTTCAAAAATCAGCATAGTGAGAAATCTGGTAATATTTTGGGCAATCTTAGCCTCCTGCATCAAGAAGAAATGCCAGAGTAACACTGAACAGGACTGTTTCACTAGGTACTGATGTTCAGCTGCTTTTTTTAAGGGACAGCTAAGGCTCATAAGAAGGGAAAAAAAAAGAAAAACCACAATTCCATTTCAGACTGTGACAAACTGGTAGTGCAAACAAAAGCACACACTAGTGTTTTGTTTATGCACTTAGTCACATGCAGACTGTCTTCACAGATGCTCTGAATGCCTGACAGAGGCCAGTCAACAGGACAGGTGGACAGCAGAGTCATAACCTTCTGAGGGCATGCTTGGAACACCTTCCCACTAGATTTCTATAAGAGATTTCCCCAGGAGAAATCTTATCAGTTGAGTTTCCACTATTCCAATGGTACCAGCTTTTTTTTTTGGCCTCATTCAGCAAGTCAAGCAAAATTAATCTCAAGCTCTACCACCATGACTTCCACTTAAGAGAACCCTTTAGAAGCTTTGTATCCTGAAAAAACGCCCTCTCAAATATGTGACAATCTTGTGGATTTTAGCAGTAGACATCACACCCTCTCAGTGACCAAGAGCAAAAGGAATCTTTACTTTCAGGTGATTAGATTCTCCTGGAAGCAGTTAAAAGTACTCAGGGAAGCTAAAGGATTGAAATTAATTAAATTCTTCTTTAAGCATCTCAGAAGTAACCAAAGTTGACAAAGCAAGGGTAAGAAAAGGTATTTTGTATACCCTCTACTTAAGCATAATGCCTAATACTGCCATAAGAAATGAGACTTAACTGGGCCTGGATATGGACTTTACTTATCTGTGCTGTCTTTTAAAGAGGCAAATGTACGTAAACTCCACCTGGCCTCTGGTTCTGTCCAGACCCTGAGCAAGCCTGAAGCTATGAGAACTGCTGGCCAAGCCTGAGCCAATGTGTTCTGCTTGCCTCATTGTGCCATTGCAAAGGCCAGGTCTGACACTGAACCCGCTTGAATACGACTGCAAGATACAACTCCCTGGTATAAACAACATCCTACACCAAGGCACGTGATGCTGAGGCTTCATGGTCACTGATACCTGCAGGTTAACAGATGTTAGTGCAAGTACAGCATAGCTGGGCCATGGCTGCTTAACCCTCTTGCCTGGGTGAGAAGAAATGTGAAGCCCCTTTCAGCTCGTGTTCCTGCTCTCATTTACAGATGGTTTGTTCATCTAGTGCTACAGGCACAACTCCTCACTTACCTTGGGTGAAGAACTGGCTTCTAGCTTTCCACTCTCTCAAAGGATTTCCTTACTTAGATTGATCCTTGTCTGGTGAGAAGGGGAAGGGAAATCCAGACTAAGCTGAAAGACAGCTCTGATTGTACCAGTGACCCACAGTGAAGGCCCAGATACTGTTACTTCCTTAGGTATGGGGAGAGACGGCAAACAGCAGCAGTAATAGGGAAGAAGGGAGAGATCTGAAACAACTGAAGCCTCCCCCAAAGGAAAACAATACAGAAGAATTGTTTCACACTTTCAAACCTATACACTGTTCTCAATGCAGGTGTCAAGATTTTGACCAGCTTCCTCTGACCATTATGAGCATGATTAATACATCAACTCTGACTCCAGATTAGAGGATTTATTTTGTGTAAAGATTTAAAGACATCTGGAAATTGAATGTTCAAAGAAAATCCTTTGAAAGTGTAGTATATTGTGGAGTTAGCAGATTGGAATGATTTTTAAAAGTGAAAATGCAAAGAAAGTTTAAAAAGTTTCCTTACCTGTTCTACCAGCATCCCCTATTAAAACAAAGAATTTTAAAATCCAGTTTATACTCTGAGTTGTTTTCTATATTGTTGTTTCAGCTACTTTGGATAGCTAAATGAGACTATTGGTCATTACCCATTATAGATTTTCCTACTGTACCCATTACCTTTCATCTGATCTGTAACAATAAACCATGCCTAGAATTGAATGCTGATATGGAGTAATTGGAATAATAATCCTGCAAAGGCCACAAGAGGGGGAAAAAAAGATGGCCACAGTGACACATTTGTATTTGTTCATGTTAACTCCTTTTGGAAAAGAATGAATTATACTTCAGTGTTGGTTTGGTTTTGGTGGGTTGTTTTGTTTTGGTTTTTGTTTGTTGTTTTAGGGTTTTTTTAATGGTATGCTATTATCCAATCTTCTAAAAGTCAGCATGGTAAAACCTGGGGTATGCTGACATAGGAGGATGAAGAGATTCATGATATTAAATAAAACTAAAATTAGGTTGCAAAATCATGGTCATTTTGCTCCAACATAATTTGCTGCTGTCAAATGAGAAATGTCACTTTCCTTCCTGCCCATTTTTCCCAGCTCTAAACAACAGTTTGTTTCTCCTGTATAGTGCTGGTGAGCATTAGCCCCTTTTTGGGGGACAATTTAATTCACTAAACCACAAAACAGATCACTTTTGGCTGAGTTAGTTTGCTGCTACATGTGTGGTCTAAATTATTTTAATGACTAGTGGTTCAATGACCTAAGCTGACATGAGGCACAACAAGATTAGTGTCAGGAGGAGAGGAGAAGGTGCCACTAGGCAGCAGCGACCTGGCTGCTCTGTATGCCTTGGGGAGCTGGATCTTCCGCTCTCTTCTATTACATGTTATGGGCAGAATTCTGAGAATCAATTACAGCTTCATAAGGAAAATATGTAAACAGGCAGAGCACCTGAACAAAGAATTGCTCATTCTACCTCTCATCCTTTCCCATTAGCTGCTGCAATTGTTTTACTGCTGTATTTAGAACTTGGAGATCAGAGCATTTTTCACTCTAATGCAAAGATTTTTATGTACTTGCTTTAATATATTAATTAGAATTGATGCTATATGACATCCTTGAATTTTGTCCAGTATAACTTAGAAAAAGCAACCAGAGTTCCTTACGAGAAAGAACAGTCCAGTTTCTGTCCTCTCACAACTCATGAAAATCTAAACCAAAACATACTTCGCCTAACACAGGCATCAGTCCTGTTAGACTGTTGTTCAGAACAAGCAGAAATGTTTTACTTCTGTGTGGGTTTTGTTTTCTTTAAGAGAGTCTCTTCCCCTGCTATCTAACAACAAGGCTTTCTTTCCAGCTATTAACCTCACATGCTTGTGTTCTGTTAAGCATATTAGCATAGTTGCATATTGTCAAAAAGCCACATGGAACAAAAAAATAAAGTAGAATTTACTTTAAAGGCCATTGGAGGGAGAAAAAAACTGCAGAGCATGACTCCACTGTAGCTGGTCTATCAGGTTACAATATTGGTATTAACTGCTCTCTAGGGATCTGAGTGACAAATCTGAGTTCTGTCATTGAGGTTCACATTATGTGAACATGTTAGACATGTAGATAGCTTCAGACTAACTAAAACCCAAAACTCCCTTGCTCCTAATTCTGAGAAGCAGCAAAGGTCAGCTTTGTTGAGAATAACCTAAAGATGTGTCAGTCTAGAAAGCTAAGACAAGTGTCAATAAATTAAAGTAAAATTAATCTTAACTTTATTCAACTTATTTCTGGTTTCGAACTCTAATACAGCTGAAGATGAAAGACTCAGGACAAACCTGACAAAGTCAATTTCTCTTCCTCTTACATGCCCTTTGTCATCTGTAGTTACTGCAGTCTATACCTTTATAACCATATTGAAGTACCTAGTATCTACCTCTAGTCCTTAGTGGTGAATTTATGACTTGTTTCAAGCATGCAGAATCTACTAAATAATCAATTAATGTCTTGGCAAAATTGCTATTTTGACTCAGACTATAGCCTAATCTGTTACACATTTTCTGGGTTTTCAGCTAATCCTTATTCCACTAGTTGCCCAATCAAGGAACGTGCCTTCCTTACCCTCGGTTTTTAAAAGTCTCCTTCAAAACCACACCTTCAATATGTGAGGACAAGCAGACTTCATTTGGTACATAACTAATGAGCCAAACCAGCTAATTACTACTATTGCTGCAGCACAGTGATCATGCAGTGTGCCTTACACATCAATGAAATTACCAAACACTGCCAGATTTTGATCTCAATTAGACTTGACAAGCATGATGAAAGCAAACAAAAGGAGAGACAGTGGAAAGAGAAGGGTTACAACAGGGGGATTAGAAAATGCCTTTTAGGGTTTTTTTATGCATCTTAATAATTTCCTGTGGAGTTTTAATGAATTTGTTTTATGCATTATGATATCACTGCCAGTGTCTGGAATGAAGGGTGGGGGTCAGCAGTCTCTGCTGCAACATCTGACTAGTTGTAACAGAGTCCAGATTAAATATCAACCTTGCCAGCGCCACCCTGACACATGAACAGGATCTCCTACCTCTTGCAATGTGTTGATATCCACACCATCCCCTTGAATAACTCTGAGATACGGTGGCAACAACTTGTAGCCTTTTGAATTCTCTGTAATGGGAAACTTCTTCCCCAAGATCTCCAAGACCTATTGAAAAGGGAAAAGAGACAGTTCAAAATGAAAATAAAATCCTGCCACTCTAATAAAGAAACTATTCCCCCATTTGAGTCATGCTTTTTATAAAAAATTAAAGTAAATCCATAAATATACTCACATAATCATGCTCTAAACCTACCCACACAAAGAAAACTCATGCCAGCCATTGTGGTGGAAGCCCTTAAAGCAGTCACAGACAACATGGTCTTTATGAACTTGCACCCAAGAGCTAATCAGAACCATGCTTCCCCCCTTTCTCCCTTCGCTCGCTGTGAATTTTTGTTATTAAATGTGTCAGCTGAAGATCCTGCTCTTCTTTTGACCTCCCGTAAGATAGTGGATGAGACTTTCAGTTTTCTGTGATTTTGTAAGCCACACATATTTAAAATTAAAGACTTCAGCCAGGAGTTTTTCTTATCAGCTCTGATAAAGGTCATTCAAAGTTCCTATTTGTGATATGCCACTTATCCCAAAGGAAAAAAAAGGTGTTTATGCTGTATAGATCTAATTTGATAGAGTACCAATATAACTAACATTGCCCCTACTTTCTTATTAGGGCAGTGCTGACAGTTACTCAAATTCAGAGGTATCAACAGCTTTTATTATGAAACTACAACAACCATTATGCTTTCTAAGGAGCACTGAGGCAAGAAGCATTTTTCAATGCGGAGTCAGTGCCACTGACTTAAATGCACATCTTATAAAAGAGAGACGAGGGCTACACATGTATTTGTAGCACAAAATAGTGAATTACATTAACAAGGGATGCCAAATACATAAACTTAATGGTAAGAATTGTTTTCGGCCTGGCATTTACTAGCACTCAAGTTGTTTCCCATTGTGTTCATTATTAAGTGACAGAAGTTTCTCTTTATAGAAGCATTACAACATCATTACATCAGCAAAACTGGTAACTTGTAAAAGCTTCAAGAACCATATGCAAGAACAGGATTGATGAAAAATATGAAACTATTTGGATTGCAAAAGAGTTTCCATATCTACATTGAGGTGAAGTAAACATTTACATTTTTCATAGGTCCAAATTCGCCAGCATCAAATATATATGATGCATACAAAGTTAGAGCATTATATGTTTGCTAGCCAGTCATTACCAAATAAACAATTGCCCTCCCAGTCTTGTATACAAATGGCTTCAAGAAAGGATTACCTTTAGAACAGTGTCAAGGGGATTCCCAGAATCTGGTCTAATAATAAGCGGTGCCTCTGGACTTCGGGCTTCAATTATATGCCTTAGGTCATCACCCCATATTTTTTCACAAGCATTGTAAATGTCGTAGCTGTCACTAACCACAGATACAGGCACTGAAGAAAACTGTGTTACTATGTGTTCAAAAGCATCTTTTTCATGATCTTTCCCCCAAGCTGTTATGGTACTGCAAAGGCAATTGAAAAATTCATATTAGAGTTGCATTTACATGTCATTCTGTATTTCCTACCAGCAACAGTTCAAGACAATGATAAGCAGTATGATTACAAGACAGCAGAAACGACGTGCTTATCAGCTCTGTGTTGCATGGATGATAAATACATTATATACTAAATAAACAGACTAAATTCAGACAGCTAGGGAACTACAGATGCAAGAACAGAACATCTGCTCTGACAACTTCACACTACAAAATGGGAAGTCGAGAATGAAGCACCACACCATATGTTAGAAAAAACTAAAGAAGAAAACACAATTTAGTTTGTTTTTTCATAGTGATATAAAACGAATATTCTCACTTATACAAACATTCTTCCAGAGGAACCTCAGAATATTACCACAGGCCAAAGGTGAGCACATAAACCAGAGTTGCTGAGAGCAGTAGTAAGTTACTGCATGCAGTTGATCTGCAGTAGCTGCTCTGTACGTGGTTGTCACAAACGAGCTGACATAAATGACTTTATTAACTTGTGTGCAAAGACCTAAAAATGCTCTCATGCATAGCATGAGAGTCAGTGGGCATTGAATTTTTACCTTAAAATTCCAGCATTATCTGCTGTGTGGACAAGTCCCAGATCATGGTAGTGGGGAGACAAACAAACTTTATTTCAAAGAGGTTGGGGCAGTCCCAGAAGAGCCCTGCTGACATTCCAGGGGCAAGCACCATGCTCACAAACACCACCTTGTATTGGAGGTCGTGGAACAGTACAACAATTCTGTAAAAATTAGGGTCTCTTGTATGAGACCCTTTTTGTGTATTAACTTGGAAAGGGTGACTGCAGTCTGTATTTGGTGGTGCAAACTTTAGGTAGGGCAGTTTAAGCTCTCTGCTCTAATGCCACCACTTCAATAGGCTGTGCAAAAGACACTTGATCTTGACTCCATGTGTTTGCTTTTGCTTTCACGACAAAAAATTTTATAGTAGTTTGGGTCATCAGAAGTTTCAGACAAAAACTGTCACATCTATTGATCAATCAGGAGTTCTAGAACAGCATCACAGCAATGCTACAGAAAGTTCTATGAAGCAGTGCTCCTTTAAAGATGACCACTACTCTACAAGGGCTATTCATGCAAGCCTTTCCATTATCTGTCTTGCAATCCTATGTGAATACTAACTATTCAAAAACAACACTAAATAGTTAACTGGCTTTTGTGCTCAATATGAAAAACACAATCTTCTTTCATACTCTCACTTCAGTGTGTAGACATGCAACTGAAATTCAAGGATTTGCATTCACTCCCAACCTTGTACAGGACACAGATTTGAAAAAAAGCAAGAGCTCTCTCTCTCAAATGTCTGAGATCAGTTTCCTTACTCTTAAAAACTCATTCACAATTCTTAGTGATATAGCAAGGATTTACCATTACTAGTTAGACTGATGGGAAGCTTGAGAGCAACTGCCTCTTCTGGAGGGAGAACATGAACTGTGAGAGTCCAGAATTGCAACTTACAGAGTTTTTCAATTTATAATTTTATATTTAAAACAAAATTTGAAGTTCATAATGTGAATACTCAATATCTATACAGTGTAAGCCTTCAAGCTTATTCTAAAAAGAATTATCCAAATTTACTCAGACACTGATAAGAAGGTTATAGTTAAAAACGTTTAAAACACATTTATAGCTAAGAACAACCATGCTACTTATGTGCCCCTAGAACATATAGAGGCATCAGTACAGAACTGCAGCTTCCACAGCTGGACCAGTCATGGCTAATACTGTATGGTATATTTCTGGATACAAAGATGGGTAAGAAAAGAATTACAATTTGATAAGGTATTTTTAGACAGGCTTAGCCTAGTATCTTACCTGTGTTCAGCAGCTGGAACAGAATATCCAGGAACTGGATCTTTTGTACCATAGTACTTTTTAATTAATGCAATTCCTGCTACAGTGTCTGTTCCTTTGAAGTTCACCAAATGAGCTGAAGCTCCTATTCCTGCAGTCTGAAAAAGATACAACTTTCTGTTTCCATGCCAAACACAGAAGCCTAAATCTAGTCACCACCTAGCACTAGCTTGTAACAGCAAAACTCTGACTCAATTCCCGTTTCACCAATACTCTCTTCATTCACTTACACTGGGAAGACAGACAAAACTTCTCCCAGTCTAGTGCTCACAGTTCAGACACTGTACCCACCTCCAGCCCAGACCTCCCCCTCCACACGTAGCCCAAACAGTGTTCTGTGCATTCACAATTTCAGTCAGAACAGGGACACAGAGGTTAACAGACATGCTACAATTCTTCATAGTTAGGAACAAATCAGACTTTTCAAAATATTAGACAAGCAGTATTACCTCTTGTGAAGAAACTCCTCTGTAGCCAAAGTCATGCAGTTTATATTCCAGTCCTTCCAAGCTGCCAGAAGTCTCCAGCAAATATTTGGCCAAAATCTTTTTCTGCTCTCTAGAGTTTGTAGCCACTGTGATTGGGTACCATGACTGCACAAGAATAGTCTAAAACAAAACCCATCACAATATTAGGTGTACATTTGCTTAGAACTTAACAATGCCCACTTGGCATTTAATCAGGCACAAAAAGGTCTATTTATTTTCATTCCCTGTTCAGAAAGTACTGATGCCTCCAACAGTTTGCTTTAGGGCTTAAGTAATCAGCCTTTATAAGGTAGGCAAGGTATTGACCTTCTCAGGAGTTATCACTCGCAAACTACTGACATACAGTTCCCTCCACCCTCTGTTTTTATGGATAAAAGTACTGCTGTGAATTTCCTGTACAATTATTATGATCTCTTGCCAGGTGGGGGAAAAGGTCTGTGTAAGAGGACTGCAGAAAAGAATTAAAGCAGAAAATGAAAGTTGCCAGAGATTTCCCTTAAAGCAACACAGGATTCAACCTTAAATTTAAGTCCATTAATATTTACTTAGAAAAAACATGTTAAATTCCCAAAACTGACCTCAATCCAATTTGTGAGCCAGTAGCACTCTGGATCTGTGTTTTCTACTGTGAAAAGAACATTTCCTCTGGGAATTACAGAGCCCTCAGGAACAGCCTTTATTTCTATGGGAAGATGGCCATCATATTTCTGTGTAAGAAACAGTAATATTGTTAGACAATAGGAAAGATTAGGACCTACCTCTCTTTTATTTAACTGCAATGGATAAAAGTCAGGCTATGAGTTATCAATAAAGCTTTCTTCTTCTTAATTTCTTTCAACCCTGAAAACAAACCCACCAGCCCAAATAAATGAAAAAATCCACACTTATGAAAAAAGGCTGAAAATCCTGTCACTTAAAAACCAGCCTCTTTATCAAAACAAATGATGGTTATCTGTAGTATTCCTTGGGCAAATTGAGCCAGGAAAGCTTAAGCATTCTATAAAAATACCTAAGTTCCACCCACAGAACAAGAAATATTTACTACTCAGTTTTCTTCAATGCTTTCACATGCTGTAAGCAAAAAAAAGTTTAGCTACTAGCTAGATATTAAAAAAATCCACTGGTTTTGCTTAGTATAGATGTGTGCTTTGTTAATTTATTACAGCAGGATCTATTTAATAACTATTTTAGAGAATATTTTCATCTCAATTACTCACTAAACATGAAATCTCACATTGGAGTGTCACTCTTTTGTCAGTCTTTCATCCCCGAAGGACTAAGCATTGTGTGAAATATGCCTTTTGAAAAAGAGTAACTTGCAAATAGCAAGTCTAAAAGAGTAATTGTAACTTTCTGAAAAAGCTCTGCAAGCTATACTGGTAATACTGAAAATGTTTTGGATGGTACTATATTTTGACAGAAAGCTTCCTATGAGATATCTTGTTAAAGGCAATAAAAATTACATCAATTCAGAGAAATGACAGATTCATAAGTAGCATCAAAACATATTCTCCAGTACTCAACACACATCAGAAATCTCTTCTACCTTACAGTTTAAAAGTTTATTCAAAAATGTAATAACCTGAAGCAAATTGTGTTTATATACCACACAGGGTCTAGTTGTCAGACTTGGAGATACCTGGATTAACAAAAGACAACAAAGCCTTCAAAAAGGCTCAAAATAATTTAATAATGATTCAATGAAGGCAAAAGCATAGTTAAGTGAAAAAAAACCTGAACAGAGTTCAAAGTTGCTGTAGGTGTTGATTTTGTCCATGGAGAAAAGTGATATGATCATGCCGTGGCTCTGTATTACAGCCCTTTGCAAAACTTTTGGATAGACTTAACTTGTACAATTCATGGCTTACATCTCTATCACTCATCATCGATTCCTGCCAACTTCCAGCCTTTCCACCAACCCATTGTTCTCCAGGAAATCCGTTCCTTTCTTCCACCCCTTCGTCCTATCAGTATTTACCCATTCATTTACTCTCAGTACAAAGTGATACATGTACGTTTCAAATTAATTTCAAATTTCAGGCACTTCACTCAGCCACTGCACCCTCCACTTTCCTTATCACACCTGAGGCAACTGAGCTAGAGATAAAGAGTGGCAGATGTGTGAACATACACTGGAATTCAGTGAGCAGAAGCAGGGTCTCTGTGTGCATAAAGGACACACAAAGGCTCAAAGAGTAAATACACTTCCAGTTTGAGAGCCACCAGCACCTGAGATCACGACATGAAAACCATGTTTGGGTTTTTTATATGTATATGCACACACACAATTTTAATAAGAAAACCTGACAAAGGAATATATACAGAGGGTATGCAGGAATGCTTATTTTGACTAGATCGAAAGTTGAATGGACTTAGTCAAACCACGTTACAACTCAGTGAGCACAGGCATGCAGCATTAAAAGTGTATTAATTCTGTTTATCCAAAGAGGGATCAAGCTTACTTTAAACACGGATGAAAGCAGTTCACAATGTATAATGTAGCTTAAACACAAATATGGATTGAATCCACATTTGCGGTTATTTGAACCGGATGCAAGTCCTCTACAAACCTCTTCATAACTCTCTCTTAGAAAACCGTGGGCTTATTTACCTTTCTGCCATTTGCAACATTTAGTTGAAATTCACTCTTCTCTTGCATACCTATGGTCCACCCCAGTGGCAGGATAACATCCACATATATTAATAGACAGATGCCCCCAGTAAAAACACGTACAATTAGGTATCCAGGGAAATATAAATGCAAAGGACTAAAAAAAGGGCTTTCAAATGCCAAAAATATCCATTCACCAGAACCTACAATGAAATTTAGCATTTAATTAATCTGCAGAGATTAGTACAGCTCTGATGAATGCTATTAGTCTGAATCTGCTGCTTTTACAGAGAAGAGATGTTTGCAATTACTCAAAGTCTGACACTTTTTTAAACAAAAGGGAAAAAGGAAAACTGTGGAAAGACTTAATCTGAAAGGTTTTGTGTGTCAGAAGTGCTCAAGTCTTGTATTTCATAATAAAGTTCAACGTTCATATCTCTGAAAAATTCACGAAACAACCAAACAAAATGTACATTTTCTGGAACTACTATACATCCAAGAAGTTGTAATGCTTTCTGCATTAGAGTAAAAATTGTAATGATTAGATTGAGAAAGCCATGCAAATGATGCAGGCAACCACTGAGCATTGTATCACACATGGAGACCTGCCAACAAGCCCCCACTCACAGGAGCTGGCTGACGGCAGCCATAAATCCTTATTACCTGCAAAGCCGTATTTGGCATCTGAAAGGATGAAAATTACTTTTCTCTAAGGAATCACAATTATATGATTATTCTTTGACAGCTGCTACTCCCTGTACACTAAACATGAAAAGCTAAATTTATCCAGTCTTTACTATCAAGATTAAAAGGAGAGACTGTTGTATTTATTCTATAGTTGATTCAGAAATCCTTCACAATGATCTCCAACTATTTTCACAATTTTTTTTACCTCCAGAATATAGTTCCATCCCTTTTCATTGAAGACATCATCTTGAAAATGCTCCCTATATACTTCTTTGGCTTCCTTGATTTTCTCTTTGGTCACCACTTTACCTGGAGTTTCAGAAACAGATGAAAGCTTAGAAACTTACAATATTCATCAATTGATAAATAAATAACAAAAAGGTTCAGGCACAGCAAAGTCACTTTGCCTTCAACAGAAACATGAAGAACATGTCAAATGCAGAACGTTTAAACCAAACTTTACTTTCATTTATCATACAGATTAGGATGCTCAAGAAACCAAGAGGGTAAAATACACTTGTGGTTTGAAGGTGACTCAGGAAAAAATTGAGATTATTACTCTTTTATGATGGTCAAAAACCTGTCAAGAGGTTTAACAGCAGTGCTTTTCCCAGAGGAATGTGTTGATTGCGCAAGTTGGCACTTGCAGCAAGGACATATCTGGTACAAGGGTTAAACTATGCCATTCCAGGGAGAATTCTCATGGAGAGACTTTGCAACCAACCTTTGACTGACCACTCTGTGATAGGAACCAGCAGACTAACCACAATATTTGAATGAGCATGCTACTGCTGTAGGGCCAGTCATGTACCTTAGAGAAAAACCCTCAGACTGCTAAAGACAAAAGAAACAAAATTACCAAGTGTTTTGATTATAATGGAATTTCAATCTTTGGTGGAATTGGCAGAGATATTTATTGGATCAAGGCAAAAACATGTAAGATGTATGACTAAAATTTTCCTTTAAAGCTTGGCAGAAGGCAACATGCACTCAGGTCAGAACAGGTGATATTTGTACATAATGCAAAAAGCGAATACAATCTTAAACAGCACCAAGGAATTTTCAGGTGTTATTCTTAAAATTATCAGTATAAAACCCACTTTCACATGTAGCTTCTATATTCAATGATCAAAGGTGAGTGGCATCCAAAATTTAAGGGAAATTAAAATCTAAGTTAAGGAAATTTAAGAAAAATTAAAACCATTACTGGTTTACACAGTAAACAAACCAGCAAATACAGACTGAAATTTATGTTCAAAATGCAAAATGTATTTTCCATCGAATCTTCTATCTGCTTGTGACTCTATGCACAGTTTTGTTCTATTTCCATTCCTTTCAATTTTGCCCACTGAATTTGAGACATGAACACCTCTTCAATTTTAATACACCATTGATTTTATAAATAAAGACAGTAGAGAGGTGTCTGGATTAAGAAGTCAATACCAATTTATGAGGGTGGGCAACTTTTTTCACAATCACATAAATAAGACATTATGCATGTCACTACTTATGGCGTATTAGGATAACCTGGAATTGTTTCAACTATAAGACTACAAGCTTGAGAAAAAGTGAGATATTTAATTAGAGGAAAAGTTTTGAATTTGAGACAGTTACCTTTTAAATATTTATTCAGAATGTACTGCAAACCATAAAAAACCGTTTCTTCATATTTCACTTTCCTTAATTTGGAATTTTCAGTCTTCTTTTCACGACATTCAAAGTAGGAATATACTTTGCTTGTGTTAGGTGGATATTGCTTGTAGTGTGTAACCTACATGAAGAGAAACTTCAGTAAGAACTCGAACCATCACTACGAAGCACAAGAGAAATCATATTTGTACATTAAAGTAACTCTGAGCTCTTCCGGACTTTTATTATTTATCTATTCACATTCTACACAAGTATTTAGGTTATTTCCAGGTTTTTAACCTCCTTCAATTTTCAGTTCAAAAGACTGTCTTCCCTCTGTTATTCTTTGCTTCTTCATCAAGTCTTTTTCCCCTAGAGTAATCTTCCCCTCCCCTGATGACTTTGCTTTGATTAACTGGGAGAGACACTGGCTAGGATTTTAGGAGCAGTACTGAACACCAATGTGCCAGGTCATTTTTTGCTCTCCCACACTTTGGCCAAGCTTATTAGCTCCAGGAAGCACAAAATTCCATACCACTACCAAATACCTGCTTGTATTTGACTGAAGTTTTGAAGGCTACCATCCCATAGCTCAAATAAAAGCCACCCAGACTGAAGAAGGCATCGACAAGGGCCTTTACCCAAGTGTCCCTTTCGCCATAAGTGGAGTGGGTCTCTCAAGCCCTGGTTACAGCAAAGCCAGTTTACAAATCTGTTACTGTCAGTAATGCTTCTAAAATCTACCTGAGGTTTGTACCTCCCCACAAAGTTTGCTACATGGACTTTTTTCCCAATTTGAAAAAGTTCAGGTTCAATGTTAAGGAAGCATGAGACGTTGCTGCCTGTGTGTATTATGTGGAAACTGGTCATACAAACACACAACGTTATGCTGAATTCAACTATTACAGCTTTTAGTAGTTCCTGATAGTAAATCTAGCCAGAAATTTACTTTGAGTAACAGCAGCATTTGAAACAAGTACACTCTAAACATTAAAAAACTTAAATGTCAAAAATTTCATCTCCTAATGTGTAAAAAGCAAGCTCTGTGCAAAATCCTTAATCCCAAATTAAACAAAAAGAATACACAATGACAGAAACTTCATACTATCAATGTTTAAATTACAGAATATACAAATCAAGGTAAGGCATCCCCAAAGTTGAAGATACCAAGAGTTTTCTTAAATTATGATGAGAAGTCTGTGAACAAGTCTATACATTCCATAAGGAAAAACCGTTCCTACAGCTGAGAAAGCAACATTGTACATCAGAACAAAACTGAAAGGGCATGAAACTCATGTCTGAATTTTTTTCCAACTCCCATATTTACAGGTTAGAGCATGAATTCTTTATACAATTCTTGCTGTTACTTAATCCAAACAACCTTAAATATTTCTGTTTCTAATACAAGGAATTGGAAAAGGGATAGTTTTACCACTCCTCCCTTCTTGTCCTGATTTTTTTAAATGTGACTCTGACATTCTCAAAGTAAAATATTTGAAGGTTTCCCTTATCTGTATTGCTAAAACTGTACGTTAAAGGATTTTAAAATGACAGTTTCCCTTCTCCTCTCAACTGTCATTTAACTGTAGTATTTCACTCAGTTTGGACAATGAACTAGACCACTCAACTGCATTTTTTGGTTCTCCTATACCAGCACAAGGCTGTTATGGTTGTGTTTCCAATGCTGCAAGGAAACATTCAAGAAAGGTCAATTTTAAGATCATTCTATTGTCTTTACTTGTATGAGGTTTACAAGGCCAATCAAATAAAACCCAAGCTTGTCATTGCACGTTTTCTGCCTTCACTTCGAACAAAGCACGGCACCACAGGCATTTAATGGAGCACAAACCCATTCTGTTACAATTCCACAGCCACTCAAAAGCAGAACGCTCAAGAGTAGCAATGTTAGACCCGAAGACAAAACCTGGCTTTTAGATTTAGTTCTAGCTATTAATAAATGTCTCGCATCACAAATTATAACATGTCCTTTCCTAGTCCTGTGCAGAACTTCCAAGAAGTACATCACACTGCCAGGCTCACAGAAAACTCTCTGCATGATATCATCACATTTAAAGGAAAACAAAATCCCTGTACAAAAGAAAACACACACACACCATTCTCTCTTCTTTAGTATGGAGCAGACAAAAATAGGTTCCATTTGACATGTCTTTCTAACTAGTGGGTATATGAAGACACACACATATCTACAAACCCTTTACAAAAAATTGTATTAAATGCACTCTAAGAAAAAGACCCTGTAACAAATCCTTAGAATGCTCACCCACTACAAAGGCATGGAGTGGGAACTCCTTGCTTCCCACTAGTGCCACCAAGGTAAGTTACAGCAACTTCATGAAAAATTTTGCTCTGTTTTACAACTGGGACTGGACTTTTAAGTTCATGATTTCAGAGTAAAGGCGCAAGACAGAGCCCAGCAGCTGCAAGTGTACACAGCAGATGTGCCAGGACCAATTCTCCAAATGAGTATCTCAATTCCTTGTGGCAAGAATTGTCTCGTTGTGACAAGCTCAAGAGCAAACCAAAGCAATGCTGCTGTTCTCACCACAACAGTTCAAACAAAACAATGGAAACTACATCTGCATGAGATAGGATACTCAGGTTTCTTTAAAAAAGTTTAATTATTCAACTTACCAACTATGGGCAAGCTGCTGAAGCCAACACCTATATTGTAATGAAAATTTGTGTGATCTTCAGCTCACATCTTGAAAATATACTCAACTTTGGCAGTTCATACACATCTCCTCCCGCTATATGTTTCTCTCTGTCAAAATGGTTACAGGCCCAAATTAGCTTAGGGCGCACAGTGCACCCACTGAGTTGGTGTCACCTTTTCTTATTGAATTTAAGTACATTTTTTTAGGGACTTCTTATTCTCGCTCTGCTTTGAAACACGATCACAAAACACAGTGCTCTGGCTGCAAACCAGAACTTGAGAGCTGAAATCAGGCTGAAATGCTAACAGATTTATCCTTTATATAGCATACCTGGGGACAAAGCTCCTCCTGACTACCTTGCTGACAGTTGCAACCTAAAAAAACCCCACTCAAGTTCCTCAAACATTGCATCACAGGTTTAGCTATCTTTTCTGACTTAAGATTAGATCTTAACCTGAAAAGACATACTAACTAGTGTCCAGAAAACAGTCACTTCTAGAGATTCAAACCTACATGAAAATTTTGTGTTTGACAGAAATATCATTTTATTGATTTAGTTGCTTTAAGTACTTGAAAGAGATAAGGAACTAACTTTGCAAGTCACATGTGTAGTATTCAATTATATTCTTCACACATTAGAATCTATTTAAACAGTAAAAATACACATCCGTGGCAATTAAAATATTTACATCTGAGCAAACTTTACAGCTGTAATTTCAAATATGCTTCTTTTGACATTCCACAAAGCTGCTAGTTTTATCCACAAAGCTGAGACACCCGTTAAAATACTGCTCAATATTTAAAGGCACAATCACAATCTTAAAAGTACCACACTTACCAAACTTTGCTTACTTGAAGGGAGCTTATAGGAAAGATGTGGACACATTTTTTAGCAGGGCCTGAAGCAACAGGACAGAGTGATGGTTTTAAACCAAAGGAGGGTAGATTCAGACTAGATATAATAATTTTTTTTATTATGAAGGTAGTGGAACACTGGAACAGGTTGCCCAAAGAGGTGATAGATGACCCAGCCACTCAAGGCCAAGTTGGATGGGGCTCTGAGAAACCTGATCTAGTTGAAGATGTCCCTGCTCATTGCAGTGGAGCTGGACCAGATGGCCTTTGAAGGTCCCTTTCAACCCCAACTATTCTTTGATTCTATGTTGTACAGGTGTGTGAGAAGTTAAGTACAAGATCTACAACCCGTGCTGACTTATCTGGCCATCTTTTGCTCCCAAGCTCTCAGACAGGGCACTTATCAGGAATATCTGCCCACAAAATGTCACAGTAGCTGATTGTGTTAGCTGTCATTTCCAGACTTCTAGGACACGTGGAAATAATATCCATCTGCCATAGTGGTGGTCAGGAGGTTTGGCATGTAGTGAAATGCCTGGTGGCAAAAAAACAGTGTGGAAAAGGATCAAGGTCTAGGAGTGGGCACAGTTCATAAAAGACACAAAGAATGCCATTGAAAACAAAACAAACCAACCAACAAGAAAAAACCCAGCACATCACTATAAGGCACTTGGACAATGAAAACTATGCTTCAAAAGTGCCTGATCTTTCCTTGTTGTCAGATGAAGACTTGCATCTTTCTGTATCCTAAAGGAGAGTTGAAAGTACAACCAGAGGCAGTGTACAATATTTGAAATTAAAATTTATGTGACTTACAGATTGAGACAGTATTGATAACTCTATGCTTTCAGTAAGGGGATGACAGAAGCAGGATGTGTACAGAGGGGCTCTTGGTAAGTAGGAGTGACTATAGAGTCAGTAGGAAACCCCTTCTCTTCAGGAAAAAAAACCAACCTACCCAACAAACAGAAAACCAAACAAAAGCCTCTACTGGGATTAAGAGACCCTTACAAGAAAACAACTCTCCCAAGTATCTTCAAAGGCCTTTTGATGTTTAGTTCAAAGGCTGTGGTTTAGGTTTTGTCTATAAAACATAAGACAAACAGCCTTGGAACTACTACCTACAACATTATGTACTATGACTGAAATAGAGTGCTTTTATTCCAGTTGTGATAGCTCCTTATTAAATTTAATGCAAATAAAGGTATATTCTGAACAAAGAATACCTCCACAAGGACTACATCTATTTAACTAAATCAAGTTTTTTGAGGAAAAAACATGAAGCACAAATTGCATTTAGATCATCTATCAAAAAAACCACCCCAAACATTAAGAATTAAATTTTAAGAAAAAGGAATTAATAGGTATTCATCATAAAATAGGGATGACTGAGGTAAATGCTGCATTTTTCTAAGGTAGATAAGATGACTTAAAAAAAAATATTCTTATAATCTACAAGCTTTGTTGGACAAGATATTGCAATGAACTTACTTTAAAAGGTTATTTAAGCCTAAATAATTCGACCATTTGAAAACATGGGAAAACCAAATGCGACGTGAGAAGTCAGGTGTGGCCAAAATCTCCACTGGTGGTTAATTCCTGGTGCTCCCGTAGGTCAGATGCCAACATGAACCATCAGAAAGATGCTTCCAAGCCCTGTCTACAGTGAAGAAAACAACCCCCAAACATCGATCCAGCAAGATCTTGCCTGTACTGTAACTCTCATGTGATGATACCAGTTCAAGTAAGACAGTATTTGAGCTTTCTGGAGCTATTTTTAAAAATCCTTAGTGCAAAATGGGTACAGAACAACACGGTCACTGAACCCATGGTGCCACACAGCCTGAGCCATGAAGACTCAGAGGGACAGGTGGAAGGCAAGCCAGAAGCACCATGGCCTGGACACTAGGCCACTTGGCCAGGACACTGCAGGTGTGCAGCACAAGGGCCCAAAGCACAGGCTTGGTCACTCTACTGCAAGCCTTGATCTCCAAGAGTTATTTGGGGGATCCTCACACTGCAAGACACCTTACTGAGTTAGACAATTTTAGTGCAGTGGTACTGCTGGTTCTTACACTGGGGAGACTTCAGCATAGCACCCCAAGACCTGCATGAACTGTGGTATTACATATTATTTGCAAACATTGTGGAAAGAGGCCATGGCAAACCTTTAGGAGATTTAGCCAATAGACCAGTAAAAAGTTAAAAGCAAAGTTTGCCAACAACCTATATGGAAAACAACATTATGAGCAACAATGAGGAAATGAACCAGGACTTAAGAGCAAAGGGACTGCTCCATCAGATATACCTCACTGGGATGAGACAACTAACAGCAGTTATAAGGCAGTTGTGACCCTCTTCAAGAAAAAAACCAACACAACTGTGACTAGCAGTTATATCCAACAGGGATGCTTTGGTAGCATTCAAAGCAATCACAGAAGGAACACAGACCACAACAGTGGAAATGAAAACCAAACCAAAAGCCAGTATGGTTAAATGGTTAAGTTTATTTGAACAAGAGAGGAAATGTCAGAAGAATCAGTCTTTAATAACTCAAAGAGAAATGGGATCCAACAATAGCAGGTAAAGTGCAAGACATTTTTAAGTGAGTTTAAAACAAAAATAAATCTAAGAGTCACGTACAATCTTACTATTTTGATTATATGAGCTTCAAATTACCATAGGAAAAAAAAAGCCTTAGAGAGACTTCAGGCCCCTTGTTACAATGCATAAGATTGAGACAATGTTTAAGATCCAAAATGAGAATATTGGGAGAGATCTGCTCTTACGAGCTGAGAGAGATAAGCTAATGGAGTTTATGACAATGATGACCTTGTACCACTTCTAATGTCTCCGTATTTGAGTTCATCCACCATTTCCTATACGTTTATTGAAAAATAAGAGGACCAGAGGTGAGGAAAAAAGAAGTTAAGAGATCAGTCAGTACTAAGAAAAATAAGGAAAGCACATGCAAGCAACTGAATTCCTACGGAAGCTGCACATTATCAGCAGAGATGCTATACATGACCAGGTCCACATTCATTTAAAATGCAAGGTAAAGTGTAAGCACTAGAACTGAATGTATTCTAAATTGTTCAAAGAAAATACAATGCTTAAAACCAGTAACATTTTACAGTAGATTTCTTTACCACTAAAGATTTTCATGGTTTTTGTTGTGGTTTAACCACAACTGGCAACCAAACCCCGCTTGCCACTCACTCGCTCCTCCCTGTGGGATGGGGGAGAGAATTAGAAGGGCACATGTGAGAAAACTCATGGGTTGGGATAAAGACAGTTTAATAGGGAAAGCAAAAGTCCTCTGCACATAAGCAAAGCAGAACAGGGAATTCATTCATCACTTCCCATGGGCAGGCAGGTGTTCAGGCATTCCCAGAAAAGCAGGGCTCCAGCTCGCGTAGCAGTTACTGGGGAAGACAAATGCCACTACTCCGAATGTTCCCCCCTTTCCTCCTTCTTCCTCTACCTTTATATGCTAAGCATGATGTCATGTGGTATGGAATATCCCTTGGGTCAGTTGGGGTCAGCTCCTTGTGCACGCCCAGCCTCGCCACTGGTGGGATAGTGTGTGGGGCAGAAAAGGCCTTGACTCTGTGCAAGCACTGCTCAGCAAAACCAAAAATATCCCTGAATTATCCGCATTGTTTTCAGCACAAATCCAAAACATAGCCTCATACCAGCTCCTAGGAAGAAAATTAACTCTACCTCAGTCAAAACCAGCAGAGTTTTACATCCAAGATTATCACAAGAGATGACAAAATGCCTTATGTTTACTGTTTACACATTTGTGACTAGTCAGCTGTAATACCACACATGCTGCTATAAGTTTCCTGTTCCTTAATGAAAAAGGAAAAACATTTACCTCTTCAACAATGAAAGCTGCAATGATTCTAGAAGGGGTTGCTTCCCATTAATTTAAAAATTGGCTGAATACTGTACAGTTGCAGTGTTCCTTTGGAGCAATGATGTCTTGGGGTTTGTAACAAGACCATGTGACTGCAAATCAAAACTTGGAGAATAATGAACCTAGATAGCGTGAAGATTGCGTCTTACAAGGAGTGTCGAGCCAGAAGTTTCCGATGCTTTCCCACTGGCAGAATTACAGGAGATAAGAGAACACATTCACACTCTCACCACAAGATAATTAAGGAAAAAAAAATATGGGCTGCTGTAAAGAATATTTTGCAGTCTTTAAGTACTAGTCAAATCCAGTAGGCTAAGGAGTACTCATATCTCTTCCTCACATACCTCTAGCCTTCTAAATAAAGAATATACAGGCTGTCAGAGCCTAGAATAAACACACACTCACGTGAAGTGTTTCAGAAGTCAGTGCTCTCCTACATCCACGCAGAGTAAAAGAAGTCATTTGAAGTGACAAATACTTAAAATTCAACACGTAAGGCATACAGAGTTAAAACTCTGTATATTTTGGGTTTCCTTAAAGCATCCAGAAAGAAATTAATTCTGAAACAGATCTCATTTACAGTCTAGATAGCAAGTCAGCTCCTCCTAAGAGGTAATTGCATGGCAGCTTATTATAGCTATCAGCTTAATTACGAAACATGCCAAGCAACAGTAATAGATCTCATTGGCAAAAGCAAAATAAGTTATTATTACTCCAGCAAACAAGGTTCAGTCAATAGCCTTTCCCCACTTGCAGCTCACAGTCCATCCGACCCAGGCCTGGTACGTGCCACTCATGGCTGTCTTCCCACTAAACAACACAACTCCGCCAAGCTGATCCTCTCAACACAGTTTCAGACTACATATACCCTGGAAGATTTCTTGCCTGTGCAGAAATAAACAAATACAGGCTAAACGGAGCACTGGGAATCAAAGAGAAAGAAAATGCAGAGGAGGTGTGTCAACGATGTCAAACGAATGAGGAACTGAAGGGCACAGACCCTCTCACTGGGGAAGGGCAGAGAGTGAACAGAACCCCCACTGTCACAGAGGGATAAGACTGCTATAGAGTATTGTATAATCTATATATAGCTAGCTATATATATGTAGCTATATAAATTGTGTTTTGCTATAGACACAAGACTAAGACACCATGCAGCACGAACAGTGATTTTCAGGGAGCCTGCTGATACCCCCTCACTTGCAGCTTTCTATCAACAAAGACTTCGACTTCAAATACTTCCCCTTTTCAGCAATACCAAGTCACTAGCAGAAAACTACACTAATAGAAATGCCATTGCTATACTGAACATAAAGACAATGAGGTTCCCCAGATAACACTGCATTGATGAATCTCTTGAGTCTCATGATCAGAAGAATTAAAAAGACTGCTGTTACTTATCAGCATGTTGCACACACACCATACCATATGCCCATGCCCAGACTCTGAGGGGATGGCATATAATTCCCAGCATACAGGAGGAATTACACTTTTGGAGGATTTGTAAAAGCTTAAGAATATGCAACAAGTACACTGGAAGAAGTACCTAAGTGATGTAAAAACATTTATCTTATTATCGGGTTTAGAGATAAACTGTACAATTTGAAGCCCAGCCTCAAAATCCTAAAGCACTTGTACAATTCAGTAAGCTCCAGTCAGTAAAGGAAGCTCAGTACTGGAACCTGTGCATATTCACCTACTGGGAACTACTCCCATCTAGAAATACTGACTTTACTACCAATCAGCATGCTACTCAGCACTTTTTCAAAAACACTCTTAAGATTTTGAAACTGAATATTTGATAACATCTGTGATTTAAGAGGAAATGTCCTGTGATGCACATGAAGACAGCAACATAGTGTAGAAGGAGGGGAGGCTGGATTAGCTCTCAACAGACAAATCTTTGCCTACCAAATTACTTTGTTTCTGAATTGTATAGGCACTAAACCAGTAATGAGTTGTCTTTTCACCTCAGATTTCCAACTGCAGCAACAGAGAACTGGGACACTGGAGCTAGTACACAAAGTAACAAGTTCTGACAGATATGACCCTGAGATACCACAACTTTTTTTTGATGGACAACTGCCTAAGATAGGGTTGTATCGCTCAGTATGATCTGCATGTGTTTTTTCTTTCACAGCTGTTTATTTCTATGTGATTTTTGGTACCAACATTAGCTTGTATGGATTGGCATCTACTGCAATTGGATCACCATGTAAACTTCTGACCTGATCCATGTTTTTTCTCAGTCTAAATGTTACGTACAGACAGTTGTGCACACACAAACAGATGATGCAGTTGTGGATACAGCAGAACTATCAAAAAAAAATAGAAAACAAAGAAGAAAAATCCCAAGATCAATTCTCACTTTCGTTTTAATTGCTAGTAAGAGCGTTTGGTAACTCCTGTAAAAAGCTTGACGTTGCAAACTACCAGATATTTTAGTGCAATTTTACTGAATGTGCTCTCACTAAGTGTGTTTCATTGATTAGGAAATGACAGTATCATCCAGGGAGAACAAGTTTGCTCATATTACCTAACAAGATAAAAGCAGATACTTGTTTAAGCATTGTTCAGAGACACTGGAGTTCCTACGATTTGGAAAAAAGCATATGGAAAGACAGACAATTTGAATAGCCCTAACAAAGCAGTTGAGGGGGGGCAACTGTTCTAAATATAACACAAAATGCTCCTAGCTGCCACAGAAAACCTCATCCAAATTCAGTTTTAAACTGGGAAAAAAACCAAAACCCACCACCTCACGCCTTTATTTGACCTCTTTAAGAGTTCTACCACTCCTGGAACATTACCAAGACATCTATGCTATGAAACAGCAAACAAAACAGAAACAAACTGGTTTAATGTCACTCCAGTGTGTCTCACTACCACCAATCCTTGAGCACACCCAGAGAACTTAGAAAAAGTAGTGTGTAAATTAGGTTTAAAGTAGATACTGTTTAAATCCAGAACTGCAGTATTTAATGTGATTCTTCTCAGACATGGAAAAAAGTGTATCTTCCATATTTGAATAAGTTAGATAACAAACACTTAAACCTAGTTCATAAAGAGCACTGTAGCTAGATTACGCCTGAATGGAAGCAGCTTTGCGAGCCTCAGCAGCATCAGGATGCCCTGATTGAGCTGCTCCAAGATTTACCAGCATCTTCCCACCTTCCTAAACTCCTTCCCACAAACAGCAACAATACCTGTTAACTTTCTTTACATCTTGACTGAACATATAGTAATAATAATGATAATGACAATAATAATAATAATAGTAATAATAATATCACCACAGAGAAGCTGGGAAAGGCACAAGTCAGTGATTGGAGCACATAGTGAGGTTTGTACTTCAGTAGTTACACAGTAACAAGACCCAGTCACAACATAGCTTTTGCTTTTCAACTCCTCTACCCAGAAGTACCCTCCTCCCTGAAACTCAACCCAGCAGCCCAATGTTCAAAGAACTAAAACACACTAAATGCTTTACAATGATAACCAGGACTGTTACTGTAGTTTTGTTTAGGCCACCAACAACCTCTCTGACATTGCAATGCAGCTCCTGAAGGAAATAAGTGAGTCTGCCAGCCTAGGAGAGGCCGGGCACGTGTGTCCAGCCAGGAGGAGTCACAAGCTGGCTCTGCCCAGGACCTGGAGGCTGAACGCTTACACGACCGCGACGCCGCGCAGGGGCAGGACTTCGGCCCGGGCACACTCGCTGCGGGGCACGTCAGGAGCTGCCGGGGCACAAATCACCGGGTCGGAGGGCGGACGGGGCGCCTGCACTTCGCCACTGCTGTCAGCACCACTATTTCCAAGAAACGGAGGGAGGGCCGTGCCGTGCCGCTCTCCCCTCTGAACCAACACCTTGCCAAGCGAATGTGACACCGCAGTGGCCGGGAACTAAGCACAGGGCTAGAAAACACGTATTTTGCGCCAGCCGGTTCCCGGAGCGCGCTGCATCACCGCCAGGCACACAACCGCAGGCAGCGACCGGCGCGCGTGGAGCACAGCGGGAGGGGCGAGACGCGGGAGAAGGAAAGAGTGACTGCTCCGCAGCAGCGACACGTGCGCCCTCTCCGACCCCGGCCAGGGCGGGCGGGGGCGGGCGGGCAGCCCGGCGGGGCCGGACGATGCTCGGGGCCGGGCGGCTCCCGCGTGCCCGCCATGGCCGCGCCCCGCGCCCGAAGGCGGCGGGACGGCGGCGCCCACCCCGCCCGCTTTCACTTTCTTTTCTGGCCCCGCCGCCACCCCCCGGCTGCGCGGCCCCGGGCACCCCGCGGGGAGCGGCTCGGGGCTGCTGGGGGCGAGGGGGGCAGCCCCGGCCAGGCCTCCGCCGTCCCCCCCGCACCGCCCCGAGGCCGGGCACCCACACTGGCTCCTCGGGGGAATCTCCCAGTCCCGGCCAGGCGGAGAGGGGGCCGGTGGCGGCGGGGCCGGCCTGGCACGGCCCCCTGCGGATGGAGCGCCCCGGCGGGTCCGGTGCCCGCAGAGGTGACCCCCTCCCTCTCACCCGACTGCCCGTGCCCACCTTGTAGGAATCGGTGGCGAGGAGGATGTTGAACTCGGCCCCCGCCGCAGCGCACTCCATGTCGCCGAGCCCCGGGAGGCGCCGCACGGACAGGACCGGGCTGCGCCGCCGCCGCTGGCGCTCGGAGCGGGGGGAGCGCGGAGAGAGGGGCCGGGGCGGGGCGGGGACACGGGACCGCGACCGGGGGGGTGGGCGCGCGCGGGGGCGCTGATTGGCTGCGCCGCTCTGCCGCCGCGGGAGGTGCCGTGACGTCACTGCGCGGCGGGCGGGGGCCGGGGCGCCGGGGGGGCTCTGATTGGTCCCGCCGCCGGTCGGTGCAGGGGGAGGGGCGGGCGGGGAGCGTCCCGCGCCGCACGTTCTCTTTCATTGGGTCTGGGCGGGGCCGGCTCGGTGACGTCACCGCGCGACCGGCGAGCGCGCTCTCGCTATTGGGCGGCGGCGCGCGCTCGGCTGAACGGGCGGTGGGGCCGAGCGGGGCGGGAGCGGCGCGCGCGTCCGCGGGGGCGGGGGGGGGGGCGCGGTTTCGGTTCTCGGCGGCCGCCGAGGTTCTGGGAAAGGGGAGGCGGCGGCACCGGCCCCGCCGTGGCTCCGCGGGGGACCCCGCTCGCACCCGCATCCGAGCCCGCGCCCGAGCCCGCTCCCGGCTGGGCCGAGCTGAGCTCCAGGGCGGCCGCTCCCCTCTTATTCGGGGACTGGGGCTGATGCCCTCATGGGAAAGGACCTCCCGGCTTTCCAGAGCGCCCAGATCTCCATCCACCTCCGCTGCCGGCGTTCGGCGCCGGCCGCCTCAGTGGAAGAACATGACACTTTTTGACAGAAAATACTTCCGAGCCCTCTCTTAAGTTGCTGTTGATCAGCGATTACATATGAAGTTACACCTGCTTTCCAAAAGCTTTCTTTTATACTCATTATAATTTTAACTGGTCTTCTAGTTCGGGTAAATACTTGAGGTTTTCGGATCGTATTTGTCTGGTATTTGGCTAGAGGAGGAAGAGGAGGCTTGGGTGACTTTATCACTCTACCAGCACCTGACGGGAGGTTGTAGCCAGGTGGGGGGTGAGTTCTTCTCCCAGGGAATGGGAGAAGAGTGCACGGCCTCAATCTGCACCTGGGGAGGTTCAGGTCGGGCATAAGGAAGAATTTCTTCACAGAAAAAATGATTAGACATCGGAATAGGCTTCCCAGGGAGGTGATGGAGTCACCGTCCCTGGAGGAGCTTGAGGAAAGACTGGATGTGGCACTCAGTGCAATGGTCTGGTTGACAGGGTGGTATTCGGTCATAGGTTGGACTCGATGATCTCAAAAGTGTTTTCCAACCTAATGGATTCTGTGAGCCTGTGAGCCTCTTGTTCTGAGACAAGAGAACACACTTTTGGAGCAAGTAGCAAATGCAGTTCCTGTCACAGCTGTGGCTCGTCCGTGACTGGAAATGGTTGTCTCACTCTCTGCTAATCAGGCATATGGGGAAGCAGCTGTTAACAATGCTACTCCGCTGCATTAAAAAAACAAAAAGCAACCTGCTCAGTTAGCCTTTTCTGAAAAACCATTGGTGAATTAACACTTTGGTTGTTGTTTGATGGTATTCAAATCCAAAAATTGTATAACAACTACTGTTTATTAATATGATTCAGAAACATTGGGGTTCGCCAGTCAGATTTTGGTAGAAATAAGAATGTCCAAAAAATTGCAAAAGGATAAGATTAGGAATGAGATCTAGGTATTTCTGATGTCATTCTGTATAGATCCTGGTGTATCCATAATGCCACTGTGAGCCACATTGATTTGATTACCCTTGTGAGTCCCTGCTGACCTCAGCATGCTCTTGTTTTATGCCATTTTACGTGAGAAAACCACCGGTTTTATATATATGATTACATATACCTTGCCCAGAGAGGCTGTGGGGTTTCCCTCACTGGAGATATTCAAGAGGCATCCGGTCACCATTCCGTGCCATGTGCTCTAGGCTGACCCTGCCTGAGCAGGGAGGTTGGACCAGATGACCCACTGTGGTCCCTTCCAACCCTGCCTATTCTGTGATTCTGTGAAACTACTTTCATTCGTTTTCTCAGGAGGGAAAGGGTTTCCGTAGAACAGGAAAAGGTCTGCGAAGAAGTTGGAAACATTAAGAGATTACCTACATCAGGAGTTTCCTGTACACTTCCATCTTGTGTGAGTGCTGTTTTTCAACAAAATCAGCTAATAGCAATGGTAATTGCTGTTATTGCTGTTAGCCACCATGAACTTGCAATTAATTATTGTCTTAGATTTTCCACTTGCTTTTATTCCGTCTCATGGACACAAAGTTATCTTCTTACCCTAACTTCCCCATGAGAGCAAAAAAACCCATGAAATTTTCATTTTCTTTCTAAGGTCTCTCTGTAGCTCTTACCCTTTTTTCTCTGTCTTGGTTGTTGCTGCATAGACAACCCAGTCTGCTCTCTTCCACTGGCAAAACTTATCTAAAAGTGCTTGCTAGTTTAGAAAGCTGCTCTACTTTTTCCACATTCCCCTTAAACATAAAAATATTTTTCTGAAATTGTCTGGACTTCTCCCTAATTCCTTCTGAGGATTCCTTTTGTGGAGTGTCCCATCAATGTGAAGACATGATCATGGGATAATTTGAAATTTTCTTTGTATACAAATCTCCCATGTTTTATTGCAAAACTTTCTTCTGAGGTTTTTGCCCCATAACACATTCTTTATCTGTGTTATCTGTCCTTATCTTTTTCATGGTGAAATTTCTCTGCTGCAAGGGACAAAGCTTAATTTATTTTTTTAAAATACTGCTTTAATATAAAACTGGTTAGTAAAAAGAAAAGTTATTAGATCAGTCTTTTATCTTAACTTTAGCAAGAAATTGGAAAAGTCAGAAAAATACTACAAGGCTTGTTTTTGGGGGATTTTTTATGACATTTCTCACTACAGAATTCTGCTGATATATCTTCAAGCCTTCAATAGAATAATTAATGATGATTTGCTCAGACAGAATTTTTGTCAGCATCTCCTTCCTCCTCCTGCTGGCTCTTTCTTGTATCTTACAATGTGCCAGAACTTGAATAATGGTTTAATTTAGCTCATATGAACATATCTTAAGCTGTATCTGTAATGAAATATTGTAAAGTTAGGGCATTTCAGAGTATTAATAGAAAATGGTACTATGCTAAACAGAACTGTGTTAAATCACTATTTGCTAGTGAGGAGGACATTTTAAGTTTGGAGAAAATTAAGTACAACTCTTGCAGCAGTAGATGGTGGGAGTACTGTTACAATGTTGGAAGAGAAATAATCCTGGGAAACTCAAATACTTGCTTTCTATGCTGTATCTGTCATCTATTATCTGTAAAACTGACTTTGGACTGTTCAGCTGCCTTGTTGAAATCAGGATTTGTAATGTATATGGGGCTTAACTTCTCCCTCCAGATGGAACCACACCAAGAAATAATGTTCTTCATTTTAAATGCAAGCTCAGCTAAATTGTTTCTGATACAATTTGCCTACTGACAGAGTTGGGGTTCTTTAACAGTTATCTTCCAAACTTTTCCTTTGGCATGTGAGAGATTTTTAGACGTACTTGTTTAGATGTTTTTAATCAACAAAGCTCTAATGGTAGCTTTGATAAATTCATATTAATCCAGGGACATGTTTTGTTCCCCGGGGATTTCTGATAATAAGTGATACTCTTTGTAGCAGAATTGTGCAGTCAGCATTTTATGTATATAAAGTCTATATAGTCTGCTGCTGTATCTGGAGGAAAACTATCCTGCAAATATGTCCTCAGGCTGATGTCTTAGAAGGAATGCAAGGACAGTCAAATTAAGATGAATATTACATTATATCTTTTCTTTGATCACTACTGCAAAACTTGGTATTTATTTCATCTATCTGTGAGAGTCCCATCACCACTGTGTAGAGGATCTCTGTGACTGGAATTTCTGCATACACCATGGTTATGTACAGGGCGTGAATTTCCCTCTCTAGTGTTTCTGGTTGTTTTGGTTGTTAATTGTGAGCCTGAACCAATCCCCCGTGCTCCCTTTATCTGGGTGATAATTCCAAGGCATATTGACAGATTAAATGTCAACACTGTTTCTTAATACTGTTGTTTTTCTTTTCAGATATACTGGCAAAAGGGCAGGATTTTAAATGTGCTTCTTTGTGCTTTAGATTTGGTGTAATCTAGTACTTGTGGTGGTGTTTAAGCTTACAGTTTTTGGCAACAGGTGCCTTGGTGCCTGATGGCCAGGCTGGTGCAGCTGGAGTTGATCAGGTGTCTGTCACTTGCCACCTCGCTGCATATGGTTCTTTGCTGTGAAGCTGTAAGGAAAACAGAGTGGAGCCTGTAGACTTTTTTTCCCCCAAGGCTAAATTCTTTTTATTCTTCCTAAAGCTTCCCATCCTATGCCATTCTACAACATCTCAATTGTGTTCTTGTCGTGTACTTTCATCTTGGATACCTGGCTGGGAGTCCAGAGTAAATCAATGCATAATTGGTTAAGATCATCTAAGCAGATTTTAATGTGCTCAAGAATTTAATTCTCATTGCTAAACCATATCCATCAATAGTCCTGTTAAATAGTATCCCAATCACAAGGAATCACGGAGAAGTAGATTATTTAGCATAGAAGTGAATAAAAAGTTCTGGCTCATATTCAGTGAATGAAGCAGACCTAGTGTTTCTACCTTGTAGTTTATACAAAGGCTTGTGTAGAAGTTTCTCTTTAAAAATGATGGGTTATGCAGATTTTATGTATGAAAAACTGATTTGACTGTATGTATGAAAAATAAGAGGAATTTCTTTATCTATGCAGTATATAGGACAAGGTTAAATCTGGTGCAAGATTATGTTTACAGGAGATGGCAAATTTTTCTGGTGAGCAGTCACATTGGATTATACGTGATTTGATATTTAGATCTTTTGTTTGTGCAAATATATGTATATATATATATATACACACACAATCTGTAATACTCGCTTGAAATACTGCTTGATGGTGTGTCTATAGACCTGTTCAGTCCATGGCATAGCATCTCTTTTCTGAACTCCACCTACCAAGTGGTGTTTATATGACTGCAGGACCTGGGTCACAGGACTTTGGCACAGCTAAACGTCACATGTTTGTCAGTTTTTGTGCTTCTGAACATGACTTGCAGCAAGTCAGCTTTTCTTTACGCCTTCTTAAGAACTACATCTGGCTGCTAGGTCTTATCTTTGGAAGTCAATGCCTGTGTTTCTGCTGGGACTTGGATTGCTAGCCTTCCAGACATGCTGTAAGACTTCTTGCCTTGACTTTTGGAAGAGGTGAATTTCAGATGGTGGTGATGGCTTTGTATCACACCACATAAATTGTTATTTCTTGGTGTGCATTGCATAACCAGTACTGAGGTGTTTGCATGTTCTTCAAAGAGTAACAGAAGTTCAGTCACTTCATTGCTCAGAGTATTGTGAAGCTGAGGTAGCTTGAAAATGCTGTCACACAGGTGAGTGAAATGACGCAGGACACCCTGAAATTTACTGTTGCAAAGATGTCTGACTGCTTCTGAATTGGCACTGTGCATCCAGCACAGTTTACCAGTTTTGGCTGTGTCCCAAGGTGCCCTCTACCAAGAGCCACTCAGGTGGATCTGCTGTCTATCTTTTCCTTGCTGGGGTCTCCTCATGAGCTGGGTGACAAGTAAATGTTGCTCATGGGTATTTGAGTGCATCTGTCTAGCATCAGCTTGGATCAAAAACACCCTCCTGAGCAGGAGCTTGCTGAATCTAATGCAGCTTTGTAAAGTTAAATGTGCAAGTCTTGCATTTCTGGGTTTCCTTGGCTTTGTATTTTGGTCCAGATATACAGTTGTATGGAGCTGGCTTGGGTTAGTAAAGCTGGTTCTTTATGTTCCAGGTCATATAAAAATGGCAAAACTGCTTCCTGAACTGACACCAAACGCTGGGTAATGTTGTTTGTGCAGCACTGTACCTGAGCCAATAAACTTTGTAATAGTAACCTCTGAGCTACACCGAGTGCGTCCCTGGCACAATTAATGTGCAACTAAAATAAGCCTGTGCAGCTGGTCAAGTGATGGCTGTGGAGTGTGGGACGCAGTGCAGGAAGGGAGCTGACAGGAATATTAGACTCAATCACCTGTAGTTTTTCCACACACCGAGGTTCCCAAACAAACAAACAGCTGAGTCTCTTTTTCTTTTGGATCAAGTGAGCACAAAGTATTTTCTCTGCCTCCCAAGCCAAATATCCTCCCCTTCATTACAGTGATGAGTAGCAGCTTGGTCAAATAAAGTAAAGTTCATCATAATGAATGCATCTGGTTTTTATAGGAAAAAGAATGAAATATTTCCAATACATTTATTTCAGGATTCAGATATACTTCTGAATTGTTTCTTCAGCAGTTTTCGGACGATGCAGAATTTGTGATGTTCTGACATAGTGGAAGATTTTACTGCTGTTTATCTAGAGTTACGTTTATAATTTAATCAGTGTTTACTGCTCTGGAGTCAATGCTGAGTCCTCTGGAGCTGAGACCATTTCTAGTTATGTATTTGGTTATCACCTCATATGATGAGGGTGGATTCAAACCAGAGCCTCTGCACTAACACAGTAACAACAGCAACCACAGAGTCTGCAGGGCATAACTGAGCTTTGTATGTTGGAGGGATCAGAGACCTGGAGCTAAACTGGTTGACTTTTGTTTTGTATTTCACAATACACAGTGTGTATTCAGACACAGAGACAGATACACAGTTGTGTGTCTAGGTGAAAACACAAGGTTGACAACACTTCTGCAGCACATGCAAAGTTCAACCAAGCTACCACAGTTATGTCTGAAGATCAAATGCCACCTGTTCAGTTTAGAAATACAGAAGATGACTTTCTAATGATTCAGGTCTCCATTTTCAGTCTAGCAGGCTGAAGGTTCTATTTTCTTCATTTGATTTGTACCTTCTTTGAAGGAAAGGAAGAAAAAGAAAAAAAAATAGAACTCCCTAGAAACACCAATTACCCAGATTTTCTTTATTCAATGAGTAGACAGCATGAAAAATTTACTTATTTACTGATTGCCCAGTTTCTGTAATATTCATGCTGGCTTTGCAGGAGAATACCTGAAGCAAAACAAGATAACACATTTGTAAAAAGCAGTAGAGGGACAGACACTGGGCATTTTGCTAGAACCCACCAGTTAGAGGAGTTACAGTTTCACAGTTTATGACATCAACCAGTGTCCTCACATGAACTTCAGCCTTGAACGCTTTTTTCTCTGGGCTGGTGTTAACATGCTCAAACACTTCCTAGTTCAGTCTGATCCTGTAAAATGCAGTAGTACTCCAGTGAGCTGCTACTGACTTCAGTACACTCAGGATCTTGTACACTGTGTCTTTAAAGAGAAGCGGGGAAAAAAGAGTAATTTATTTATGCTCACTAAAAGAATGGTATGGAGGGCAAGTTCTACTGTACAGACAGTGTTCTGGCCAAAAAATATCACAAAGTTGTAATATCTGTTGCACTATAAGTTTAAAGAAATGTGATTTTTTTTCCCCCAGCATCCTTTCTGAAAGGGAACTGTGAGGTTTATCAGGGATACCTTGCTCCTGTTGTTCCTGAGGAGAGTGAATATAAATTGATAGGGATTGAACAGAGTCCCAAGCATTGTCCATTCTCATAACAGTGCATCACAGATTACAGTTTGACTAGGAGACAAATCAAGACCATTTCAGTCGACAAGAGTATTTGTAACTGTGGCTGGAGCTGTGATGCTGTATGAGAATGCAGTGCTGTTCTGCTAAGTCATCCCAGCTGCAGGTGAGGAAACCCAGCACACAGATGCAGGATCATTTCTGCTCCCTCCGAGATGGTGCATGCAAATTGCTGCTGGACTGAGCCATTCCTTGGGCTTCTTCTCTGCAGAGGTAGAAATACAATTGTCTAGGAGAACACCTTTGAAAACAGGGACATCCTTATGGAAATTTATAATTTTGTGTTTTGTTGCTTCTTAAGGTAAAAATGAAGGAAAAAGATTTGTCTTTAGAATATTAGCTTAAGCTGATAACAGGCAAAAACTGCCTTGGGTGCTTAAATTTAGGATGTTAGCAGTCTGTTGACTTGAGCAGGATTAAAATTGGCGTGTTTGGTGAGTAATTGCAAAAATTATGAAGTTGTATCTAAGTACGCTCATTTGCAGAGCTGGAGATCTTTCTCTTTGATGTCTTAAACATAAATGATCTCTGAAAAAAAGTTGCTGGGTTTTTTTTAAAGTAGTCTTACATAATATTTACACTGCACAGGTCACTGTGGTTCTCAAGGTCTCTGTGGAGTGATTTACCTGAAATGCAGAGTCACTGGAGCAGTGGACACGCTCCTAGAGCACTGCCCTGCAATCCTTACAGTGTAGAAGAGATGTAGATTTCTTCTTGGTCTTCTTGCAGACCCAGTCCACCCTCAATGCTCTGCACAGAGCACAGCCAGTGGGCTGGCAGCAGCCTCAGTCACCGGGGCTGGGGCGCAGGGTGGGAGCCCCAGCACCGCCCTTTGCTCTGGGGCTGCTGCTTAAACATGTGGGGAATTTTCTGCTCCCGCTGTCCACATGGGAAAAGATTGCAGCTGCATTTTGCGAAGAGCTTAATCCCGTTAGTGTGCAAGGAGCATGGCCTAGAAATGCGCTGTGGATGTAAGCAAAGGAATGGGCTGAGGAGAGGCAGGCACTGGGGCAGTTGAGCTGCAGGCATGCACAGAGACAAACTGATGGGCACCCAGAGGTCCTTGGGCTAAACACAGAGGCACCTGCTACACTATTCAGAGTTTGGTATGAATGGTACATTTGGATTTAGGCATTTTTTTTCCTATTAAATTCTACTTTGCACACATGTGTCCTAATTTTTATTTAGTGCTTTGTAATTAAACATGAAGTGAAAACTGTAGATTGGCGCCTACTGTGGCAGGATGAGACAGGGATGAACTTTATGCATCAATTTCAGTACAGATCAGACTGATGCATAAATTAAAAAAAAAACACATTACCTTAAATTGTGAGGCTGAGGAGCAGAAGGAAGCACTGCCTGTGCCTGTTAGGGAGAGAGATGGCAGGCATTCTATGTAACAGCTTGTGCTGCATCAGGAATCAATGTGGGGTCCCAGTTTGAGCTATTTGATTTGGATTGCACCTACCTAACAGATACCTGTAGGCCCTGGCTTTGCCCTTTCACTGTGGTGACATTTGGAGAGTTTGCCAATCTGGTAAGTTGCAATGAACTGAATTACAGCATGGCCCCCTGGACACAGCGTTTCCTCTTTCCTCCCACTGGTTTGCCAAGCTCCCAGAATTCAGCTCCTGCCTGTAGTCTCATTTCTTCCTCAGTGCTCTCAAGAAATGAACCAAGTAATTGGAACACACCCCTGAAATTCAGACTTGTTTATAGCTTGTCATTTCTCTGGATTGTTTGCATGGTATCTTTTGTATTTCTCTCTCTGTAAATTTGATCCTGAGATCTCGAATATAGTGGAAACAGAAGTGAGATTTTAGATTGCTAATTTTTAGAGGTATGATTTTTGTGTCAAAATACCACTGAAATTTGGATTAAACTATAGTCATATCCCAGTATTACTTCTTAAACAAGAATATGAGATAATCTTCAGAAAAAAAAATCTGGCATTTATTTTATCAGGCAGCAATTAATAATCATTCCACAAATATTTGTGGAAATTTGTGGGCCAGTGAACCCACTGAGATGAATAGGTTGTGTCAAGTACTTGCGTCAGATAAAATGTGAACTTTTCCACAGCCCTTGTTAATTTTACTGTATTGAACCAGTGCCTTCCTTATGTTTTCATTTTCCATTCACTTTGTCTTTCTGTTTAATGGACCTATTTTGCTGCTGCTGGCAGGAGTTTGTTTCTTCTTGCTGGGGAATCAGAAGGTATCTAATTTATTTTTTCTCTACAGATACCTCCTCCAATGTTTTACATAGTAGTGTTTACTCTCTTTATAAATTGATCGTAGTAGTGGAGATTAATGCATATTCCTGTTAAGAGGATTTATTTCTGTGTCACTTTATAGTGTTTATGTATTATCCAGTCACATAACTTACATTGTCACAAAGATCTGCCATTTTATTCCAATTAAAATATTTAAATTTAGAAGACTTTTGAGATTTAAGTAACAACTAACTGATAAATGTTGTGCAATATTTGCTAATCCCAAAGGTCTTTTTTACAGAGAGAATAGAAATGCAGCACTGGAAATTTGAGGGGGAAATGTCCCAGTGTGTAGTTCAAGCAGCAGTGTTCTATTCGATGCTGAAATACTAAGGAGCCAAAACTTTTCCTCACAAAGGGAAATATTCAGAGAACAGTGAGGGTCAACTAACTAGCATGGAGCAATGGAAAAGAGTGGAAGTGAAATTAAAGACTGAAAATATACAGAAGACAATTAAAGACTGAAAATATCGAGAAGACAAACTATCCAGAAATGGGAATACATATGTAGAAGAAATGGTCAGACATCCTTGTTTATGCGAACAGTACTGGAGTCATCCTCTGTGCCCTTCCTATGAGTCATGGCTACAGGCAGGTTTTCAGGGGTTCCACTAGATCAGGAAATCCACAGAGGAATTGTGTCCTAATTTATGTGTTGAGTCACACTGTGGTACAGTGGTGTTCTGGCTGTGTTACCCCGTTCAGCATCTCTCCTGTCATATCAGCTTTCCAAGAGCTGTACCTGGGATGATTTAATATGGTGTGCAAGGCAGGGTTAGGGCAAGGAGGGCAGCTATGAAGTTCCATATCTCCATATAACTATGAGAGCTCCAGATGCAGTCAGGATGTGATACAGCTCCAGATTCAGACCTGGGAATCAGAGAATATTCCTGGATAGAACGGTGTAGTCTCTAAAAACATAATGTTATGTTATTTTGAGCTGGTAAGAGAGGAGATGCATCAGGAAGGGACAAAGGTGAGTTGAAGTCTTGGCGAATCCCGAGCTGATTTCTTTTTTGTCTATTTCCTGTTGAATCTCAGGCCACTCAAACCCTCTCAAAATTCATAGAGCTGTCCAGGTTGGAACAGCCCTTAAAGGAGCTCTAGCTCGAGCTTGGCCAGCTGCTCAAAGCAGGTCAGTAAAGATTTTAGACAGTACTGTTCAGGACTTTGTTGTGTCAGGTCTTGAAAATTTCCAAGAACGTAGGTTCTCCATTGTCTCTAGAGAATTTGTTCCTGTGCTCAATTATCCTCCTAGTGATTTCTCCCCACCCTTACATTCAGCTGGAACCTTCTTCAGGCACCGGAAGGCTGCTATTAGGTGCTCCCTAAACCCTTCTTCAGGTACACAGGGCATGTGTGATCTGATCACAATGGATGAGTCAACATTTTTCAGGAGGCACTTGCCTCAATCCTCTTCCAAGGAGGAGACAGTTCTCCTTTGCTCCCTCTCTAAGTGCAACAGCCCAGGAAACCTTGCTGGTGAAGAATGAGGCAAAGGAAGTGTGTTTGAAAAGCCATGGTGGTCAGGCAAACTCCCTGGTGACCAGAAAAAGGGAAACATTGCTTTTGATTTTTCAAAAGGAAAGAAAACAAGACCGGGTGAGTTACAGGCTGGTGAGCCTCATCTCTGTGCCTGGGAAGATCCTGGAGCCGATCCTCATGGAAGCAATGTTCAGGCACATACAAGACAAGGAGGTGATCTGAGACAGCCAGCATAGCTTCACTAAGGGCAGATCATGCCTGACCAATCTGGTGAGTCCGGAGTTTTTGGAGCCAATGGTTGCAGGGTTTCAGGGCTCCTCAGTCTGTGTCAGAGCACTAAATAAAGCTGGGTCATCCGTATGTTTGGGGTTTTCTGGAAGACTGAGCATGCTCTAGCCTAAACAAAGAGTTGGAAACAAACAAGACAAAGTTTTCTTTTAGCTTCTCTTTCTAATAAGAAACTCTTTAAAGTCTATATGTATTCATGAGTTGTGTTATTTCTAGCTACTCACTCTTTCCTACTTGTTAAGTGTCTTGGGGTGATCTTATGATAATACTGTATTTCCCTATCATCTGCTTTATGCCCAGAAATGGGTCCCACAGCTTTAAGCTGGGTCCGAGGAAAAGGGGTGGTGGGGGGAAGCTGGGTGAATTCTTCAGCGCAGTTTGTGTTCAAGGACTCACACACACTCCCCCGTATTGCTCGGCCCTGCTTGCAGCGGGAGAGAGTAGATTCCTGCTTTGAGCCAGCTTGTGAGCTGAGGCAAAAGGTTTTCTCAGGACTGTATACCGAAATCCTCCAGTAATTCCTTCATCTTCTTCTGGAACAGTTCTGCCTAGCTGTGATCCAAGAACCCGATTATCGGACCCCGTGGACTGGCAGGGAGGCTTCAGGGACACCGCATCCTGGCCTCGGACCTCGGGAGGGGCCGAGCCAGCTACAGAGGGAACTCTAAATCCACCAGCTTCGAGGACGTTTAATGTTTTAACAGTTATTAATTTCTTTCCCCGTGCCACGTGGGCGCTTTGTTTGTTAAAGAAATAGTTTTTTTCACTTTCCTCCAAGAAATTCCTTTTGTATTGGTGGGGGAGGGAGTGCTGAAACCTGCCTTCTGTGGAGGAGATGTTTCCCCCTAAACTTGTCTCAAACTGAGACATTAAGTCAGAAAATTCCCCCAACACTTGCTCAGATGATGTAGCATTGTTGCTCAGATAATGCAGGCTGTTGGGAACCCAGGGAACAGTGGTTCCTGTCATCACAATCACAGATTATGGAAGATCCTGAATGTTGTGCCAACAGTGAAGCAAGATGTCTGAAGTGTGGTAAATGAATCCCTTGTTCCCCTTTTACTGTGCACAGAGAAAACCTCTTCATGACTCTTGTTTATGAGTCTCCGAGTGAGCTGGTTGAAAGATCCATCAGAGGAGCAAATGCAGATTGCAACTGCAGATGTCCCCCTTGAAGGGACACCCCAAGACAGGGCACTACAAGCAATGTGAATACCTTTAAGCAATTTCTGCAGTCACTGTTTCCTTTGATTGTTGACTTCAGGTGAAAGTAATTCAGAACAGTTCTAGTTCAGGAGGCAAGCTCATGATGGTGGGACAAGTCTATACAAGCAACACATGCTGAACCCCCTCTCTGCATAGATACTCCTGTGTACTTTTTGAGTCTGTAAATTTGTGATAAGGAGGCAAGATATGCCAATACTCTTGTGAATACTTCTGCAAATACTGCTGCGATTTATTCATGTATAAAAGACTCATGATACTTCTGATCTTCAGCTGAGTTATCTAGAAAAACATAGTGAACTGCCGCTTAGATTTAATATTCTTAATTATGAGTGCCTAGGGAAAACCTGGACTTCTTTTAGCATCTTCTGAGTAACACCTATCAGTTAATATAGAAGCAGCACAATTGAAGTGCTTTTACCTTCTGCTGCTCCGGTCTGCATGACTCTGCCTGGCAGTCAGTGGCAATGATGTCAGTACAGACACCCTAATTTTTATGCTGGAATATAACATTTTACCCACTTCATATATGCTGATTATTTACAACTTAGCTGTGTGAATAGGGAACGTTAAGAAGAGTAAAATTTACGTGGGCCTTGTTTCATTCTCTGTTACGTTGATATAAAATGGGCATAAACATACCAAAATCAGTGGTGGTTACTGCAATGTAAAACAGGTGTAATGATTACAGAAACAGATAAATTTAAGCTGCAACTTTCTTCTCTTCTGGTTTAAGTAAAATAGATTATCAGGTGTGAACTCTGATTCAACAGAAGCAAAAGACTTCATCAGTACAACTTCAAAATGCCTTTTTTTTTCTGATCCATGTCCAGTTTAGTTAAATCATAACAATTAAATCCTTCAAAGATCAATAAAGACCTGTACCATTAATAAAATTCTTTTAAAACACTAGATAAAATCAGATTTTCAAATAATGAATAGAACTGCTGTATGTTATATTCGTGTGACTGAATATCAAATCAATATCAAGCCTGTTGTGTTTAATCTGATTAAGACCACCAGGACTGGGTCTCTCAGTATTAAAAACGCTATCAAGAGAGCAGTATAATCTTATCTTCTATGGACTAGCCAGTGGACAAGATGAAAGGTATATTCTGTTATTCAGTGGACTGTATTTTTACTTTACAAGTATCAATCACTGATTATTTATGTCATTATCAGAAGGTCTTGCGTTACAAAATGAAATGAAAAGTGTGCATATCACTATATTGTCATGTACAAATCTGTAAAGACCAGAAGGTAAGGGACTAATGTGGCTATCTCAAACCCTGATAGGTGGATGGCTGTGGAGCCAACCAAGGATTGTAGGTAAATTACAAGACTTGTTGGTAGCAATAACATGCTGTGAGAAAGGACAGGTTGTGGCTGGAGAAGGGGGCCATGATAAGCAGCACCTTTGTGGGACAAATGTCCATGTTCTGGTTCTTGGAGACAAGCACAACGCAATCCAGTACAAGCACAGGAATGAGATCAAGAAGTGGGCATGGACTGGTGGGGAGGAAAAAACCACCCAAGACCCCCAAATCCTCTGACCCATTTCCACAAAGGTCTGAAAGAATGGGCTGCACGTAACAACTAGTTTGCATGGAAAGTGAGAATCTGTCATCAGGGTGGGGAAAATCATCTATGAAAAGGTACCACCACCAAGCCCAGGCAGTTCTCCTAGGACTCTGGACACCATCAGCTGCACCAGCACTGGAACCAGGACTAGTGATCTCTTTATTCCTTTCTTTCTTTTCTTTCTCTTTCTTCCTCTTCATCACTTTCTTTCTCTCTTCCCTTTCATCTTACACCTTTATCCCAAACCCACTGCTGTGTACTTATACAAGAGGCCAGGGGCTAACATAGCAATTTCCATGCAAAATGTATAATTTACTAATAAAACCTCATGAGTTTTTGCAGACCCTTTGACTTCTGTTTTTCCTATCAACCACAAGCATTTATGGATCTTGGGTGCTGCCTTCCTCTTAAGGGTGAGACATCACAAAATTGTTGGAAGGTTTTGCTAAAGCCATCAATGTAGTTAGGTTTTGAAAACATACTTTTCTTTAATGAAGGTTGATTACATACACTCCTTGGTAAATGCCTTTTTATGTACTTCACACAGATTTTTTTAATAGGTTATTTTTCCTAGAACTGAAATTTTACATTTTAATATCTCCTGCTGTAGCCAGATCAGAAGTCCAAAGAGATTAGAGATGAGAAGAACTTATACTGTGTAAGGTTTTTTATTGTGTTTTTACTATCTTACAGAGCCTTACAGTTTTGTTGGGGTTTTTTGTTTTGTTTTTGTTTTTTGTTTTTTAAGTAAGAATATTAATCCAGCATTCTGAATAAATTTCCCATCTCTTCATCTTAATTGGAACAAAGGTCTTTCAAGTTATTTTCCCCATGTAGTCAAACACTGCTGTATGGCTTTGAAAAGTCACTTCAATTCAGGGAGAATTTCCAAGTATATGAGAAATTTTGATCAATAAGATGATAATCGAAAAGCATATGTTTTGTACTTCTATATCTGCCTACCCTCCTAAGATCTTAGAACTCTTTGAACATTGAAGGAATGAAGCATATAAAATATATTGAGTAGGTAACATTATTTTCATTTATTAAATTGGGAAATCAATTGTAACCATTTTTAAAATTTCCTCTGGGGTTTTTTTGGTCAATAGCTTTGTCCCAGGCTCCGGGTTCAGAACAGTTTATGGACTTCAATTGTGTTTAGCCCTTGAATCTTCAAGTCCATGTAGTCATCTGGAAGAGTTACCATTTTCTGTGGAGCCTTTGTTGCTGTGTGTGCCTCATTCTGTGATCGCTCTACTTTGTGTTTCTCCCTGACCTGTGTTGTAGCTCAGACAAGGCCCCCACTCAGCAGTTTGCAGCCAGGGCCCATTGCCACGGGCACTGCATTTTACTGCTATTTGCTGTTATTCTTACAGGGTTTTTTTGCCATTCTTTTTGCTATCCTTATTCCTGTTCTTTATCCTGTTTAAGTTTAGGGGATTACTTTTTGTTCTTTATTCTCAAAGACAGATGTTCATCCTCCTATGGAAGGAAGACGTGGAACTTAGAATTTACATGGTTTGTGGGAGGCCGTGCTGAAAGAGGGGGGTCAGGTTTTGCTGCCAGGGGGATTTCCTAGCAGTAGTGCTTGAAGGGGGTGCTTGTTAGCAGCATGTTGGTTCAAGATTTAGGGCACTAAGTCTATGGCCAAGGACTTGTCAAAAATGATCTCACTTAAAATAATCTATGAAAGCTTTGATCACAAGTCCATCATGGTGCCACAGGTAGTTTGGCTTTCATGTAAGGCATGTCATGGTAGAGGGAACCTTGGACTCTGGCTTGGTGTTCCCATTCAAGGTCAAGAACAGTGCTCTAGGTGAAGTCCATCCAGTGGAATCAGGAAGCATATATCTTCCTGTCACCACCATCCTCAGTCTTCATGCCATGGCTCTTGGCTGCCTGGAAGCCTAACATTGGGGACTATTTTGCCTTGTATAGTCACTTCAGCCCTCAGAGAAGGGAGAATGGGCATGAGTGTGACACACTGTGAATGTAAGCATTTTCCAAAGCTGTCCCAGCCACTCTTCCTGCTGTAGACCAATTACAGACAGTGGAGTGAGCTGGATTTGCTAAAGAGGTGTTTCCCTTGTTTGACATCAGTTGGAGAAGACTCCTGCAGAGAAACCAGCTACATCACATCAGTTACTCTGGTTAAGACTGTGCTGCAACGACTGTGTTGACTGTGTACATTGTATTTGCAGTTCTGCAAGGAAAAACTTGCTCTGAACAGTATCCGCTTCCACTTTCTGCCACTGCTGTGCTTGGTGTCATGTTGTTACTGTCAGCGTTATTGCCACTGCATTTATTCTCCATACATGGGAAAAAACACCACAGCACTGTCTTCCACATGCCCCCCCCCTTTTTCTTTTTCTAGAACTTTCTGGGCTACAGTGTCCCTTCTCTGTCTTCCACTAACCTTGCCAGGCCACACTAGCATTCTCAAGAGTCCAAGCAGTCATCAGCTGAACCTTTCTAATGGTATGCTGAAAGGAGGGAGAAAGGCTGGAAGAAATAGGTACTTTCTGGTAAAACAAAGCAAGATAGGAGCCTCTTAATTCTTCACATGAATGATTAAGAGGAGCCTCTTAATTCTTCAGCATGCACAGACAATTGTAAGTCAGCATGAGACCGGTGTATGCTGGAGATAACTTCCACTAAAAGCCATTAGAACTTACTTTTCCAGTCCCTGCCTAAATACAGAATCCATGGTGTGTCACCAGGCCCACTGGGAATGGGGCACAAACTGCAACAGCAATGAGAACTCCACAAAATTTTTAGAATCATAGAATAATTCAGGTTAGAAGGGACCTCAGGAGGTCTCAGCCATCTATGGGATCAGACTGTGTACCTCAGGGCTGTATCCAGTTGGGTCTTGAAATCCTCAGGGGATGGAGGCTCCACAACTTCTCTGGACAATGTATTCTAATGCTTGATTGTTGGGAATTTTTTCATGGTGAAGAAATTTTTATCAGTGTCCAGACTGGTACAACCTTTTTAAATTTCAATTTGTGCCCGTTATCTTTTGCTCTTCTGCCATGGCTCACTTAGATCCTTCTCTTCTCCAGGGTATAGAATCTCAGCCTCTCTAAACAGACCATGGGCAGCAGCCCCTTGATCATCCTGAACCTACTTCTTGTTAGACAATAAGGAAAATCTGAGCCAGACCTTTATCAGCACCGGCATTGTAACAGAAATACAATCAGTCTGTACTCCTGTACTCCTCAGGTACTAAACAGAGAAGTATTTACAAAAGGTTGGACACTCAGTGTCTTAAAGATTTGTTGGGGATGATGAAGATAAGGGCTCCACCTGCACAAGTGTGAAGCGTTCTTTTACAGCAGGATGTTGCTTGCATGCAGCCATGAAAATGCTTTCTTTCCTGTGTGAATGCAGAGGTTCAGATCTCCTGAAGCCACGGTGTGACAGCCTTGTCAGCTAGCAGTCCACAGCTCACAGCTTCTTAACTCACTCCGGAAAAATGCAGTCTCAGACTAATTAAACCGACAGCTGCAGCCCTTCACGAGCTGCAGTAACATATTGCCCTTTGCTGCTTCCAAGGCTTTCCAGAGGAATATAGTAACTCACATGGACTTCAGCCTAGTCTGTAGGCATACACTGAAATTAAACAACCCTTCAGTTTCCAGGTTTTACATAAATAATGATGTGCAATGAAAATGTGATTGGGGGCTTTAAAGCCAAAAGAAGGTTTAAGGAAAATAAGAAAAGAAAGGGAGTACATAGGGAATGAGGAAGACAGTCTGTATTTAAAATTATCTTGTGCCATTTTATATATCAACATTTGCACAGGAATTCTGAATCAGATTAGATTTTATACAGCTACTCCCAAAATAGTTGGATATATTCCAGGTATTTATTATGTGCTGAAGCACCTGCCAGCCAAGAATGTGTTGTCAGAGGTCACCCTCATATGTCCTCAAGGAATCTCCATTACCCTGGCCTTGGGACAAGTTGTGCAGCAAAACTTAGTTGTTAAATGTCTGAATGCTGCTTTCATCTGGTGTCTGAGAGGGACAGTTAAAGGCTGAGCATCTTTAAAGGAATTTGAGAAAACAGACATTCATCATTTGGCAGAGTGTATCTCAATTTAATGTATCTGACAGACAAAAGGTACACATGTTGTGACAGTAATTACCCTAGGGTAAACATCAGTAATCTGTGAGTCCCTCTGAGACATCTTTGTGGTGTGATTGTAGAAGCTTGCAACTATCTGGAGTAGTGTGATTCGTATACTATAGGTATATAAAATGTATTTTAAAATATTGATGATTTTTTAAAATAAACATATATTGACACACCTATCTGTATCTGAGAAAAATCACACATAGGAATCCAGTGGAGCTACTATTGCTGTAAGAGCAAAAAAAAGTGCAGTATGTGGCAGGTTAACTGACTTCTGTATTTCATTTCTGCCTGATAAGGGGGCACAGCTTGTGCTAATGATGACATTTTCACAGTCTGCAGCATCTAATATTACAGTATAATGTATCTATGACTCAAACCCTCTGGCACACTACATAACTTAGGTTTTATGTGAAATGTTTGCCAATGTTTCACTTTCACATTGATATTTATTCTTTTATGCAGAGATGTATCACTCAGACATCCTGTGTCTGTGATTAAGGGGATCTTTGGCCATCATAACTGCTGACAGCAGAACTGACTGCCTTAGCAATCGTGTAATAGTACAATTTTATTTCCACTTTTGATTTGCTAGAAGTAGGATTAGGGATCAGCATTAAAATTAAGTGCCTGGCTACTGCAAACTCCATGGCATGCAGTGTGGTGGAAACCATTGTTCAGAGTGTCAGGAATCATGAAGAGCAGTGCAGCAGAAACAGCTACGTGGGCAGCAGAAAGCTGTCACATGCTCTGCTTCCACTTTCCCACACCACCCATCCCATTGCCAGGGAGTTTTGTGGAAACAATTGTGACTGCAGAAAAAATAAAGGAAGTTGACTCTGGGAAGGAGGGAAGATGGAGTTTCATGTTGGATGTCTAGCTGTTTGTGTTCTTTTTTCTCTTGATATCCAAATCAGGGATCAGAAGCTTGTGTGGCCTGGCAATAAATTAAGTAAAATTTCCCAATTCTGAACTGTTTTGTCTGTGATGACTATATACAAAACTGGTTTAAATATCTTAACTGTGTACAAAAGACTATCCGACATGAGTATTTTTCTGCATCTGCAGGAACAGTTTGTGCTGACTACTTGCAAATGTCATATCTATGTACAACTTGATCCCTTCTGCAACCACTAAGGCATCAGAATCGCATGAGAATGCCGGAGACAATCCACCCACAATGTTAATCACCACATACACATTTAGATATACAAAGGAGATGAGCTACAGCAGTAGCTACCTGGGGGAACATGTAGAACTGTCAAAAATTCCCATCTGGAGAAGTCCTGTGTGTCAATTACTTAATTATGGATGTGTTGAGGAGTTTTGAAACAGACCTGTTTTCAAGGCAATCTGTTGTCTCAAACCAGCTTTACTATCTCATCTTTGCTGATGACAAGATGGGATGTTCCTGGACCATCCAGGGAATTCAAGACAGCCTTGTAATGAGTTGTAATTAGGTGTAAATTATTATGGCAACCATTAACTTTAAGCTTTTCTTCATCTTAGTCTTAGTAGATTAGTAGATTTCACTGTTAGCATGTTTTCATGCACTGGAGCACAACAGGTGTATTCATCAACCAGCCAAGGCTAAAAGGGAAAGCAAGGTGGCCTTGCAAAACCTCTGGAGTTCACAATCTATTGATTTCTTCTGCAAAGGTAAATAGGTGTTGCCTCATGGCTCTGTTTCTTCTGCTCTCCAGATTCCTAGAGACACTTTGTCTTTCTGAAGTGCTGTTTTTCCCCATCCCCAAGAATTCTGCCCCAGACCTGCCACATGGGACGCTGAGCTGCTGAGGTCCTCTGAGCTCTGCCAGACCATAGTGTTCAGAATCAGTAGTTTTAGTACAGACTTTGAGAAAGATAGTGGATTTGTCAATAATTGCTTCAGGGAAACAATTCTATTACCAACACTACCTTGGGCAATCCCCCTTTCCTTCAATAAGGAGGAAAAGACTGCCCAAGGCAAGGGACGCATCTCCATGACAGTGTCCACAGCAGGTTTAGCCTATGTTTTACCAAATAAACAGCTCTCAAATTGATGCAGGAGGCCTGAATTGGATGATAATGTGACAGGGTATGTTTTGATACAGGAAAGAGAAGCACAGCCACCCTCAGCAACCACAGCAGTAGAGCTGCAACAGCTCAGTGGTGCCTTGAAGGGGTGTCTCGCCAGCCAGTGGGACAGTCAGCAGCTGCTGTAATACCACATCTAGTCTCCTCAAGTTAGAGAGGAAGAAAGAGGAAACCACATTTCTGAGAAAAGGGTTTTGAAACAGGAGAGAGAAGTATTTGGTAATAGCCTGAGGTCAGGGCACTCTGCATCTGGGGTTTTCACTTCAGGTTTGGGTTTCTAGGGACGAAGAACCGTAACTCCTTCTGTGTGTAAGTGAATAGTGCCCAGCTAAATGTGGCTTCACTCCAGAGTGAACTCCAGTGAAATACCGATGGACAAATAATATCCATTTCCAGTTTAATAGCTGTCTGTGAGAATGGAGCGCAGCACTGTTTAGTTTCGACCAGCAATAACCCTGAGCAAATCAGTACCATCTGCTCTCAGCTCAGAGCTTTCTTGATCAGCATAAAATGAAATAAATGCAAAAGTTTCAGAAAATAACAGCTACCCCCAGAATTGTCAGGCTCGCACCATATGTCAGTCTTCCTTTCCAGCAATGCCCCCAGAGCTGTGCCCACCATTACTCAGGAGTGACAAGGTCTGGATCTCAGGCCTGAAATGTTCTCGCCCACAGTTTTGGGGTTCTAGCAAAAATAGAACAAGAATTTTGTCATGCTATTAAATTATGTTCAGCCCTCCTAACCTCTGGTGATGAATGGCTCCATCTGAATATAATGCTGCCAGCCTCTTTGCATCTATATGAAAAATAGTCATAATATATCTTAAGGACCTGTCAGGGAAAGAGCTACAGCATTTTTATGCAAGATAACTCTCTGAGGAAGCAGGATGAAATGGAACCACCTCAAAGTTTACTGCAGGAAAAAGCATTAGAGACAGTCCAGTGGGAGATGGGTCCCAGAAGGGCCCAGGGACCCACAGCAAACAAAGACTTTGCTTCTGTCACACAGCCATGCCTGCTGAGGGGTGACAAGCTTGTGGAACCAAATCAGGAGCAGGAACAATGAAATGGCATGGAAGAAAGGAATTTCTTATTTTTCAAATGTAGTAACACCCTCTCCCTTCTTTCTGTTTACAAGTAAACAAGAGTCAGAGCTAGCCCATGCTGCAGCGGCACAGGAATGGTGGTGGCAGTGTTGTGCTGAGATGTGGGCTTGTGGTCAGTGGGAATGGGCAGCATGGAGCTCAGCACGGGCTGACCTGCCCTGACAGGAGGCAGGATCATGGAAGCAGCTGGGCACCACATGAACTCCATGGTATTTCGTGGCTGCTGGTTAGACTGACCGTGAGCAGTACTGTGTTCTCTCCTGGAGCCCTGGGAAATCACAGTCAAGGTTAAGAGTCCATAAGGGTTACACACAAGTTTTTGGGCTTTGAGTCCCAAAGATAGGAATAAATTAAGAATTGTTTTAGTTCATCCCATCAAGCTAGAGACACTTAATACCTTTCCTTTGCAACAACTCATGGTTTCTCAACACCCTGTTGAGATTCATGCTCCAACTGCTCCCTTCGGTACTTTGAACATAAAATGGGGGCATCTCTGCTTAACACACGTCCTTTCACAAAAGCAAGCTCCAGGCTCATTCCCTGGCTCTCCCAGAATCTGACTGCAGGCTGATACTGCTCCTGCCATCAGCTAGGAAACAGAGGGATGTGAGCTGCCATCTCCACATGTGTTCTGGCTGGCTAGAGCCTGCCCCGGCTGTGTGGACCCTGTGCCCAGAGTCCCCAGCCAGAGCAGCCTTTCCCACGTTGTCATTCCTAGTACCCTTCACCAAGCCAAACTGATATGGGGAAGATGCTGCATGTTCCAGCTGGGAAGGGAGAAGGAATCTGGGGAGTAAAAGAGTGTTGTTTGATGTGCAACCTTGCTCAGACACAGCAAGCTGTGTTCAAAGAGGGTAAGACATGCTTGTTGTTGCAGAATAAATATAATGCAAAGAGGGACTTTCCCACCTGTAGTCCAGTTTTAGATTTTTTTTCTGCACTGTAGGCAGACAACTTTTAAGTGAGAATGAATATTTGTCTCCATGTGACACGGAAAAAAAGGTTGATTTGATCTTAATATAATCCCAGTTCCTTGTCAGGGATCAGTTTCAAGCACAGGCACTGGGTTTAGCTGCATGGAATTTCTGAGTGCCTCCTGATATTCAATAAATCCCCCCATACTGAGCTCAGCTCATCAGCAGGGATCCAGCTGGCTTTTACTTTGTGTCCCGAGAGATGCCCTTTCAAAGTACACCCTCTCAAAGACATGATGAACTTCTCATTCAGCATTCTACTGTTTCAGTGATCTAAACTCTAAAGTTAGATATAATCTTGACATGTCTGACAGTCAGAATCTGTTAGGATCTGCCAGAGTCTGCCAGTCTGATCTGGGACTGTGTGCAAGATGGGAAAAGGTGCAGAGGCAGAGGTGGCAGAAGAAGGAGAAGTAGCAGTAATTTGACAGATGATGTGAGAAAAATCACTGCCTTGCAGAGATACAGGATTCTCTTCTACGGGAATGAAGGTGCTTATCCTAAAGCAATGAAATCCTGAATGTAAAACCCGAGTATGGAACATTACTCACTGAGTTTTTGGGAGAGCATTTAGACTACCTTGACTCAATCCTGCAATAAAGTTGCAGAAAATAAAGTCATACCACATCCACTGCACTTTACTGAAGATACTGTTGTGTGTTTCTTCTTTCTGAGAGTTTGTAGGCAGCACTTAACACTTTCCTGATGCTGAGGCTACATTTGTTCACTGGCCTGGAGCCCTCTTGGCACAGTTCAGCTTGTGTCTACACAGCCAAACTCTCCAATTGCCAAATCAGATGACTGCATCCAAACAGCCTGCAAGGACCCAGGCTCCTGCCAGCCAGGGTCTTGGCTGGGCACACTACAGGCTGCCCAGATCTCACCCATGCCAGGGATCTTCCTGATGATTTAGCTGCTGATCATGAGCTGGTGCTCAGGCCTCAGTTCTGGCTCCATTTTGCTCTTGGCTCCACACTAAAGCCCCAGGTGTTGCATGGAGAAGGCTGCTCTGGCTTGAAAGGAGGTGATGTGAGCGGTGTGGTGCCGTGGGGTGGGATGGGCTGCCCCCTCCGTGCTCAGCTGTGCTGGCTGTGGCACAGCACCTGCTGCCCAGCTGGCCTGTCAGGCAGAGGAAAGCTGGCTTAGGGGCACCATCACTGCCCCCAAACCACAGCAGGGATGGCAGAGGTTTCCTGGCATAAATGTGAGCACAGGGAAAATGATTTATGTTAGGAATGCTTTTCCAGGGAGGAAGAGGAAGGATGTGCTGGAGCTGAGAGCTTTCACAACAAAGGCAGAATTGTCCTGAAACAGGAATTTTGGATTTTTACAGGCATTTAGGGAATCACAAGAGAACATGTGGGCATGATGGTGTCAGTGTCCCAGCTCAAGTGACTGCACAGACATGCTGCTTCAGCTGGGGGCAGAGCAGGTACCACAGGAGCAGCCACAGACTCCAGCGGTGGGGAGGGAGGAAGAAGAAAAAGAAAGTCGGTGCAAGGAACCAGACTGTGCAAGGTATTGAAGGCGTCTGTAAATGAGTCTGAAGCAGGACAGGATGGTATGAGACAGTGTCAGGTTTCAGGAAAGGCAAAAGAGATGGGGAGATCAAAGATAATTATTAATTCATCCCCTGACAAAGCTATATGATGCTTCTGCTCCTTATCTCTGAGTTAAGCCCTGCTTCTCCCCTCCCTGTCCTGCCCCACACCTGTCTCCCAGTTTTAAATCTTTTCCTCATCTTCCTCCTCCCCACATCCAGTCCCCATGCGCTGTCTCTGTATGTGTTGAGCATTTACTGAACGAGTGAGGCAGCGGCAGCCTGGGGATGCTCTGGCAAGAGCGGGGTCCGTAGCCTTCACTAGAACCTACCCAAGCCTTGTTTCACTATTGGGCTAATCGTGGTCAGTGTGTCTGCCATGGCATGACAACAGTGCCCTGGAAGAGGATACACAGAACTGGAAGGTCACTGTGCCTGTGCGATGGCTCCTAACTGGGATTTTCCAGAGTGCCTTCAATTTTGCAGAGACAAGTGTTTGGCAACTTGGGCTGAGCATGAAAAGGAGCAGGCAGGAGTAAGTTGCAAGGTCTCAACACTTTGGATGCCCTGCGGTGTCTTTTGTGAGAGAAGTGGTGGGAATCCATTGTATAACCATGTGCTTCAGACCTCCAGCAGGTTTGAGCAAAGCAGATTTTTTGAAATCACATGAGCTAAACAGCAATGTCAAAACAAATGGGAAGTGTTGAGCATTTTGCAAAGCACTTCCACCAGTGTCAGTCACCCTTGCTGAGTTCCTTTAGCAGCTGCATGCACCCAGTCCTTGCTCTCCCAGCTTCTCAGAGAGACCTTAATGATTTTAGAGGTACATGGACGGAAGCCCGCCAAGAGGGTCTTTTTGCCTCATTTTGCAAACCCAGCTTTCAAAATTAGTGGTAACCACCTTTTAGACTGTGCAGGAGCTGTGATTAGCACTCCAGCCAAGCAGAGGCTCAGATGAGGGAAGGAAAGCCTTGGGGCCAAGGGGGGCCTGTGAATGAACATATTTCCCAACATACACCAAGATTTGTTTTATCACAGCAAGATTGTGAATTGACATACTTCCCCTCCCAGCACAGAGATGTCTCAAAGGCATGCAAAGGGTTTGTGGCAGAAAGTGTTTCTGCTTGGCCATCTGGGCTCTAGTGCCTGAGAGGGGATTTGGCTAACCCTGAGCACGATGCCATCTGCCAGAGCCATCCATTTCTCCTTTGCTATCTGTGTAATACTCCTTTTATGTACCCACAGCAAATGGCAGACCACCTGCATGTTTTATCTTTTAAAAAGAACCCCCAACTTGTCTGGCTCTGAAATACAGGATTAGTTGAGAAAAGTTTTTTTCTGGACACTGTTATTTTTTTGATGTCTGAAGCTGAAGTCATACACAGACCCACGCCTGTATTTAAGTTATGCTGAGGGCATGGATAGCTCATGCAAGAGCACATGTGATTGATTGTGTGTTTTTTTATAAGCTCAATGTTTGTTTTACTGCAGTGCCAGAAACTCACAGTCAAGATTAGGATGCAGTTGGTTTAGGTGCTTTATGGATGTGATGAGGGAAAGCCATTTTACACTGAAATACAGATTGAAATCCAAGGACTCTCTGTAGCTAGGAGTGCCAGTGATTATTTCCACTCGGTTCAAATTATTTTGCCGCCCTTTTGAGAGTATCTCTCTTTATATTGCAGTGCCAATCTCATCTCAGATTTTCCAGGATCCAGGGAGAGATGAAGTGTGTTGTTTGTCATGCTGAAGGGAGCATGAGCTGCATTTCAGCCAAAAGGGCTATTCAAGGGAAATGACACCACCAATACACTCTTTGCTGCAGAACAAGCAAACTCACATTGCTACTTGAAATTAAGAGTGAAGTATCTCAAATCACCCAAATTCCTAACATGGCAGAAACAGCCAAGTCCTAGTTTCTTGCACACATTTTGCTTTTATCTGTGAGTGAGGACTGTTTTTTGGAGTGTTTCCTCTAGAGCTAGACAGAGTTTTGTTTGAAAAAAATTATCAGTGCTTTCAGACATAAATCCTACATTCCTCACAGCTATTTACTGATTCACTTGCTCTGATCGATGGGATAGCAAATGACGAATATTTAACAGAGAGCACTCCACAACTGGTCAAGGTGACTGCAAAATATTTGATGTTTCAGAGCAATCAAATTGTTTGGGAACATCCCTTCCTTTGCCCTTGTATTTGTTTTTTCTCCCATCCCTTGTGGTGTGTGTCATGGGAGTCTCTGTCTGGGCCTTGACCATGGATTTGGCAGCTCTGATTGTGGTACAGCTTCTCCAGTTATGGGCTTGGATGCCAGTAGAATAAATATAAATTTGGGATTTTTTTAAGGGAAGGAGGAAAACTAGTGATAGCTGTGATTATAATTCAGTGTTCCTAGTAGCTGGTGCAAGACCGTTTTATTCCATGTTTCTTTAGATGGTAGTAATTGTACCTGTACCCATGGACTATTTGTGTTTATTAAAATGACCTTACCAGGAGAGCAACTTTAGCAAACTTCAGCCATGTGAGCAGAGCCATCAGGGTCACAATGAGGCTGTCTTTGGGGGAATACTTCAGCCATTTGGAGAAGTCTGCCAAGGAAATTTCACGGCTCTGGAATTGTTTGCCAGCTGCTCATCTGGCTATTCCTTGTATTTGACTTCGTCTCCTCAGTCTGTTCCTCCATTCTACCACTTTGTGTCCCTGCCTGCCCAGTGCTTTCCAGAAGGAAAGAGGTCAGACAGCTTCATGGTGGGGAGGACTCTGTGCCTGCAAGGTAATGGCACCACTGAGCAAACCCCAGTGACTAGTTAGGATATCGTGCAGTCAAGGGGCTGAACTGCATCTGCCTGCTGAGGAGATGTTATGATATGACATAATTCCGCTTGCCTTGCTGCGTACTTATTAAGCTGTGTTTTGAATCCTGTGGCTTAGACCAGAGACCATATTTTCTAGAGACAGTTGACTTAGTGAGTAACAAGAAGGTTGGCAAGCTACCAGGGGAAGTTGAACAAAAAGGTGATTTTCATCGTCCAAAGGCTGCTGAGCTGACTGCTGATAAGGTGCCAAGCACTTCCTAGCTCATAGATCTAAACTCCAAATTCACAGGCCCCTTGAGGAATTTAGAAGCTACTATTAAGCCTATTAAATCCCCCTGATGTTTCTAACAACAGCTTAGATTTTATCACTAATAAAAGAAAACTCACAGCTCCTCTGGATTTAGTCCATCTTATCTCGACAGCTGAAAGAGAGCTTGGCTAAAAAGATAAAGAATTTTTTTTCATTCTGTCAATGTATTAAGCTGTTCTCCTTGCTTCACTCCAAAATCAGAAAGTGCTCTGAGATACTCTTGGGTGCTTGTTCTGGAGTGATTCAGAGAGTTACTGCTCTGGCACTGTGTCCGGAGCGGGACAGGGGAACTTGTGCAGTGAGGGGCTGGGCCACCCTCCGGGTGTGTTAGTGTGAGTGGTGCCACTGGCTCAGGTTAACTGACGAGGGGACAGGCTACTCTTCAGCTGCCTGTTCCATGGGCTGGGAGCTGAGGGTTGGAGCAGGCACATGGAGGAGATAACACAGGAACACAGAGTCACATTATGGATGAGGTCTGAAGGCACCACTGGAGATGACTTAGTCCAGCCCCCCAGCTCAGCACAGGGTCAGCTCCAGCAGGCTGCCTGGGGCTGTGTACTTTGCACTTTTAAAAATTTCCAACAATAGAAGCCCCACACATTATCTCTGGGCAACCTGCACTGTTGTCTGTGCACCTTCACAGTAAAAAAGTGTTGAGGGTTTCTTATGTTCAGCTGTAATTTCCTACATTTCAGTTTGTGTCCATTTACTTTTCCCCTGTGACAGGCCACTACAGAGATGAGTCTGTCTCTGGTATTTATTTATACACACTGATAAAAACTCCCTGAGCCTTCTCTTCCTCTGCCGCAAATTCCCAGCTTTTTCAGATCCTCCTCCTGTGTCATACCCTCCAGTCCCTTGATCATTTTCCTGGCCCTTTGCTAGGCTGACTCCAGCATGTCCATGCCTGTTTTGTACAGGGAAGCACAGAATAAGATACGAGACACCAGTGCTGAGCAGAGGGGAAGGATCATCTCCCTCGATCTGTAGCTGATGCTCTGCCTAATGCAGTCTAGGAGGCTGGTGGCCTTCTTTGCTGCAAAGACACATTGCTGGAAACCAAGTCCTACTGGAAACCAAGTCTGCTCCTTGGTAGATAGAAGATGGAGGAGCTGGACTGTTTCACTGCTTCTGCCTTTAGCTTCCTGGTCATGACAGATAACATTCTTTTACAAGATCAGTGAAGGATAATAACGACTTCCTGGGCTTCCTCATCTGTTGTGGAAAAGTATTTATTGAAACAATAATGAGGAGCAATGTGGGATAAGAGCTTGAGAGGGAAAGAACCTGTTATGAGTTGTTAAAGTGCAGCAAATAGAACCTCAAGCAGCTGAGGAGGGATGAGTTTCAACAGTAATAGAAACCCTGCCTCGAGGTCAGTTTGAGTCAGAAAAAAAAGTGTTTCCTAAAAAGATGGGAAGAAGGATAAAAAACAGCTGTATTGTTGCCATCATAAAATAATTGTTGAAATGCGTTTTAGAATAACTTTACAGTTGATAAGACATGGAGCAAAATTTGTGAGTTGGCATATGAGATAATTCTTCCTTCAGGAGAACTCCTTGTAAAAGCTTCAAAGAAAATTGGATAAAATGTAACTTATGGGATTCTCTGAAAAGAGTTTGTTTTGGATAAGGAGATTCAGTTTTTATTATTTTGTTTTCCTATGGGCTGCTTTAAAGACTCTATCCAGTGCTCATTGCAGACAGGTCACTGAAGAGACATGTGGGAGCACAACAGTGAGCTCCACAACTGCAGCTTTCATAATGGTTTTCTCCTGATTTCCATCCACAGGGAACATGATATTTCTGTTCAGTTTCTGCTCCCGTGGCCTCCCAAGTCAGTGGATCACTTTGAGGGATTTGCTGATGAGATGTCCTGAATGGGAGCATATGCTATGAACCCAGTGTTTCGTGGGAGTGTCTTGGTACTGCCTCATGAACAGTGTGACTTTGAAGTATGTCACCTGCTTCTGGGTTACTGTTTATGTCTATAATCAACAGTGAAAACAGTAAATTTTGAGAGCTCTCAGGCTTGGTGTCCTTGGGAATGTGAAGAATTAAGGTATTATGGCAGTCAGCACTTGCCCTGTCAGGTGAAAAACAGAGTGAGGTTCATTCCTGACCTCTTCTGAGCTATTTTCTGGGTTTATGTGGGAAATCACCTTTATTTCATATTGTTTCCCTGTCCATCATCTCATTGATGCTTACTGCATGTTATCAGCACATCTGCTGTGAGAAGACACAAGGTTGCTTTTGCAGCAACCAGAGTACAACAGCCTGTGTTTGGGGATCAGGGGCCTTCATTCTACATCTGTATTTAAGAGAGGTAAACACAAAGAGAGTGAATACCCGTTGGTATCTGTTCTGTAGAGCAGAATGTTTCATCAACATCTGGTCTGAGACTGATGGATAGTGGGTATCAGTACAGTCACTGCAGACCAGTAGATATATTTTGGATCTCCATAATCTGTCAGAGAGAAAGCGAGGACAATAAAAAAGAACATGATTAAGTGAAACTGGATGCACATATTTAATGACAGTGCTATTAAAAACAATCCCTCTCTTTTTACCTTCTGTTCACTTCCATCCCCTCTCCGTCCTCTTCCCAAAAATCCGCCAAAGCATTGCCAGTTTTTCATGAGAAATGTTTCCACCAGGAAATCAAATACTGGCTATCACAGTTTATGTGTTACAAGCTCATCTCCACCAGTTGGTTTAACCAGCATGAGAAATGTGCCCTGCTCATACGGTGAAGAGGAAGTCGTGGGGAAGATTGTCTTAGGTAAACTTTCCCCAAACCTACTGTAATATTAAATTGAAAGGGGTGTGTACATTGCATTCTGAGCAGGATTTGACCAACATAAAAAACAGAAGCAGCCATAACTGTTCAAGATCAAGATGAGTCTCAAGAATGGCTTTTCGAACTACAGAGATGAGATCAATTCTTACAAATGGAAGCAGAGTCTTGGGGACTACAGAACCGTTTTAAGCTTGGAGTTTACAAAACATTTCCTGGTATTTTCTTCCCTAGTTAGAAAGTGGAAAAAACACAGTCATAGAGGGCAACAGAAAACCACACTTTCTTTTGGGATTTTGGTTTGCTTTTATTTTTAGAAATCTGACCGACCTCAAATGTTTTAAGCAAAATGTTTACATGAATATTTTAGGAGAATTGCTTTTTACTACTGTCAAATCCAGTTGTGCTTCAAGAACTGCAGAGTCATAGGCACCTCTTGCTCTAAAGGAGTAGAGCAGGATTTCAGTCCTAGTCTGAGGAACTGAGCAAACAGGCTGGATAGCTTATTCTAGCAACAGTTGGGTAAACTACCTAGGTGATACATAAGGCTTACCACATGCAGGAATGACACGTGGTAAGGCTCTACTAGAGTGTTTGCTGGATTCCAGGGTTTCCAAGTCTGTTCTATTCACATATGCATTACACACTTCTGTATATGTGCAATGCATTCCCATGCACGCACGTGTATATAGAGACACACACACTGCTGCCTGATGTGTTTCTTCTATGTCATAAGGATATTTTCTTTTTTTGTCTCTGTGCTCCTGGGAGAAGCAACCCATCTGAGAGGATCTGGTGTTGTTATAGGTTGAACACATGAATTTTTTGTTGATGACAAGGTAGTGGGGAACTTTTTCCAAATTGCCTTTCCTCTGCTGACCTGTCAGCTGGATACCTTCCTTGAAAGCTGTGCTGTAGCAGTTTTACCATCAAGTTATTTACACACAGTTGTTGGTATTGAACTGATGAGCTTTAAAGGACTATCAGGATGTCTATAGAGCCCATGCACTGAAATTCGGTTGATTTTGTAAGCTCTCTTGGGAAATCTTTTATGATTAGTATAAACCCAACTCACTTCTGATAAAGCCTTTCCATCCTTTTGGTCTTAAGGAGATCACCTGGAGCTTCTCAGTGCTACTTGTAGTTTGAGCTCTTGGATGTAGCTGTTTGAGGGTCCAAAATCCAATTATGAGACCAAAAGAGTCGGGTGGAAATTACATCATGTCGGCTGCATGGCAGTCTGGGTTGACCACTGGATCCTGTAGTTGTACAAAATACAGTTTTGCACAGTTTTCAACAGCAAACCCTTTTAGAAAATGCTCCATTTTCAACTGTTGTTGCTTTCAAGATGGTTATCAACACATTTTTCAGTTCCTGCCACTGTCCCAGGTGAAATCTGTCCCCCAGCATGAACAGAGCTTTTACCTACAGCAGTAGCAAAAGTTGTGTGAAAGTGTGAGCATGCAGAAGCAGTTCAAGATCCACCTTCCATGAGGGCTCAAGGATCCACTTGCATTAAGCCAGTTTTGGAACAAAGGCCCTGTAAAACTCCCATGAAGACTACAAACACAGGATTGTTTAATTTCATATACCTAAGTAGTCTCTTAAAGCCAAAAGAATTGCACAGGCTTGAGATCACCATATACACACATGATCTGCTAGTTTAGGACCATACAGGGGCTGATAACCTGATTATGTATTCATACTTGATACAAACATTCAGGAAATCAGACACCTTCTGATCAAGGTCATTTTTCCTGGGGTAGAAGTGTGTCATACAATCTCTTTCCCTGACCTTACAAAGCTCAGTATAGCTCAGTACCAAAGGAGTCTGGCTTCTAACCCTCGTCTTGAGGACTTCTTGAAGCAGATCCTGAATGTGGTCCCTGATTTCTGATTCTCAGAAGAGAAATGTTTCAAAACACTTTTAAATTAAATTTTGCTATTTTTCTGTTCATGTGCGCTGAAATGGCTGAGTCCAAAGCCATATACTACAGGCATGCACAAATCCCTCATTATATTTTCAAATAAATGTCATTCAAAAGTATGCATATGGAAAAACTGGAGAAAAATGCATAAGGAATAATCATTACATAATGATTTAATACAGTGATACATCATTGGTTGTAGCACATGTAGTAAAGTGCTTGGGTTTTCAATTAATATAACTGAGATAAAATATCTAAGAGCACTGCTCTTGACATTTGATCAGTGCCATGTTTTGAGTTTCTGGAGAAGCCTTAAAGGTTAGTGCTATATTTCATCCTTCCAAGTTCTGCATTCGAAAGCTCAGTCCCATGAAACATCACCTGGTGCCAAGGAAAGGCAGTCATTTTTTAAATCACATTCTGATATAAGCTGTGCAGAAGTCTCAGTCAGAATCTTCTTTGCAGGCAAAATGATTATCTTCAAGAATGGCTTATATCAGATGAAGTATTTTTGAAGATAGGTGCAAGATGGAGAGGGGAGGGGAGGGGACGGGAGGGGAGGAAACAATAAATTGTCCTACAGGCAACTGTTGTGACTCATTAGATGACACAGTCCTTGTCCCAAAATGCTGTCCTTCATGGATTAGAAGAGAAAAATACATATGTAGAAATACTAAAAATACCTCTGCCTCCCTCATGCCTGCCTGACAAAAGGACATCTCCAGCAGGTGCACCTACGCAGCAGGCACAGGTCTTGCAGAGAAGACTCTGTGCTTGCAGTGTTCATCCTCACACAGCAAGAGACAGTTAAAAATAGCTTGTACTACACAAACCTCTTACAACAAGTCAAGGAGGACTTACAAAACCATTTCAGGTGCCTTTTTTACACATGCAGCTGTGTATGCCTTGTTTTTCTGTCTTGATACAAGTCAAGAAGTGACTGCAGGACATAATTTCTAGTGTGGTTGTTGCAGTAATCATGCAAGGGCATGGACTCTGCACACACGGTGGAAAAAGTGCAAAGCCTTTATTGCGCACTCAGAGTTCCCTAAATACCAGCACCTAACAGGATACAACATCATATAAACAGGAAAGATGTTCACCTCAGTGTCCCCCAATCACCTGGGGTATTGCACAGATATGACCTATTATGGTAACAGATAAACAATACCCTATAAGGCCACAAACTACAATTATCACGTCTCATAGGTCCAACACTGTCCACAAACCCACAATCCTCTCTCAGCCCATCCCCGGTGACCTGGATGCACTCCCAGGGTCACCTCTGGGCCCAGGAAAGAGGCTCTCTCTCCAGCCCTCAGGGACTATCTCTCTTCCAGCACACAGTGCACCCCGACAGTTGTAAGATACAAAACAAAGCGTCAGACGTCCCTCAAAGACATGATTGTAAACTCTGCTTCTAAGGTGGGATCTGATGAAACAGAAGAGATTTTTTATTTTGTCAGGTAAAACTTTACCGACTTTATTGCCTTCACGTAGTCAATAAACCAAGACAGGCTTCTGAGGCAGTTCACATATAATAGATGCTGGGATTTTTTCAAACACAATATAAAAGCCTTTGAAGAATAACTCTTGGATTTCACAGAATTGCATTGCAAAAGTAACTTCTGCACCCTGCTAAAGAAATCCAAAACAAGGAATGGGATGAACACATACATTTACACAATGGGCTAAGCTGGGAAAGGAAATAGTGCTGTATTTGAACATATAGCCCTAATGAAAGAATAAAGAAGCAAGAAGCCTGTAGAAGCAGCTAGCATTTCTCACTGAACCACTCTTAATGTGTGTGCCCTTTGAAGGAAGAGTTTCAAGCAATACTGATGACATCTGGTTTGTTCTCATTCCTGCCTGTAACCTTCTTGCCTGTAACAGCACAGAATAATCAGAAATTCCTTGTGCTCTTGGCTGCTTGCTTTTAAATTAGCATTCCAAGTCAAAATAGAGAATTTTGTTGAACACAGTCAGACTGGCAGATTTTTAGTTTCTTGCTCTTCAGTCTAAAATTCTTCAAAGCCTTAGTCTCCTCAAAGGAATAATTAAAAAGAAAAAGTGGGCTTGAAGTGCTACCAGAGAGAGTCCTTGCAGAAGAGAAAGCTCCTGTGTCTGGACTACTCGTGCAAATCTAGTCCCAAGGTTAGTTTTTAGTCCCAGGAAACCTTGGGATCTTATCACACCAGAAATTAGTCCATCCGGGCTGAACTGCTGTGCATAGAAAGGACAGGATCAAGCAGGTCACAGGACTGCTGACAGCTTTGAACTGGGCAGAATGAGAAGATTTCATGCCTGAGTTATCAGATAGGTGCCCTTTAGCAGCTCCGGATTCACACCAGGCTGAACGTGAAAAGTGATGGGCATGTGTGCAGTGGCTGTACCCTCATACTCATAGACTCTCTCCACATGCTCACACACACGTGTATGTGTGTGTGCATATGTATGTTTGTATAAATACACTTTATTCTTCATAATTCCATTATTTACATGTAATATATAGTATATGTAGTCTGCACTGTATGTACTTTTTATCTGCAGCTCTCCCTATAAATGGGGTTATCTGTACACACAAACACACATACAATCACAGCATTATTTTAGATTCCAGTGGTACTGGAGCTCCCAGTGTTTCATGAGAAGGACACAGTAATGCAGCCAGACACTAGAACTGCACCCAATCTTCTCAAGAAATGCTTATTTACAGTCTGCCAGGTAAATTGTTATGTACAAAGCTGCAAGTACCAACAGACACTGATTTGGCAACCCAAGGTTGAGGCAGGTGATAATGACACATCTTTGTGTTAAAGCAACCCCTAACACATGAGAAGCTTCAAAGATTAGAGCATCACATTGTTTTTACGAAATGAGATGGGAGCATGATGCAACCCACGCTGGCAAGGGATGAAGCAAAAGAGTGGGTGTTCCTTGGCTACTGCCAGTGGGGGCTGCACTGATGGCTGCTGCCATGAGCTGGAGCAGGAGCTCAGCACACAGAGCCAGATTTGCCTTCCGGCCCTGGGTACTGTCACTGGCTGCTAGATCTGGTCTCTGGTGAGTTTTCCATCAAAAAATCACAGTTGGCAGAGTTCCTTCGAGTGGAGATGACCCTCATGCCAGTTTATGGCTCTCAGCAGTGAGGTTCCAGGCAACCCTTCATTCCAGCTCCACAGCACAGGTGGCTTCCTGCAAACTTATCAGTCACAATTCCCTCTGCAATTCCACTACATAGGCTTGGAGATTACGATAGTGTTCACAAAGACAAATAAGGAATAGGATTCTATAGTTTATATTTGATATGTTTTAAATGGGCCATAAAATCTGTTCTGTTGCTCAGGTACACACTGAGAGCCACAGAGCCAGCAGCTGTGACACAGCAGGTACCACAAGCACTGGCTCTCCCCAGAGGGGAGGAGGAGTGCATTGGCTGCCCTGCAGTCACCAGCACAGGCTGCGCTCCTTCACCACATTCACCAACATGTTGAACATCGTACAGTAGGCTATGAAAACATACAGAATTCAAACTTTGAATTTCAGATTTACATAGATATGAGCTGTCTGATTACCTCTAACCATCAGGCTAGGAAGAATAATGAAGATAATTTGCTTGAGTTTTGACCAAATTCCCTCAAACTAGTCCTTGAGTCTGTTCTAGTATCTACAGCTGAATTTGAGGATATCCTTCAGAGAAACACTGACTGAAAACTTCTCCAGGAATGGCAAATGTGACAAATATCAACTTCGTTGGCAAAAATAATTATGTCATTTCTTGCTTAAACCTGTCTATCAACTCTAAATGCAGGAATTTGTTGTATCTTTACATGTAACGTCAAAAGCCTTATGCAGGGTCTTGTAGACCATTTAGAGAAGAAGATAGGTAGACTTTGGATCTCCTGTAAGAGATTCTTCACGCCTTCAGACAGTACTGGTCTGTGCTGAACTTTCTCTGATTTTTTTTATATCCCCCTTGGAATGTAAAGTCCAGGAATAGACAGCACATTCCAGCTGCACCCATGCCAAATGCAGAGGCAACAAACCTTACAGAGAGGTCCTGCTCAGTGACAAGCAGGCAACTGCATTCAAGAACAGCATTGACCTCAACATCAAATTACAATTTCATTACAATTGATTATCAACCAGTAAGTCCTAATCTTTTCCAGAATTACTGCTCTGCCAGACAGAGCACCTTACTATGCAAACATGAATTGTGGGGCTTTTTGTTCCTAGATACATTGTATTGTATTTTACCAAACTGAAATACCTATTATTTGCTTGTGCCAGTGTTTTTACTGATTCCCCCAACATTATCAATAACAACTGTTTTCTTCTGGATCTCTCCTGAAAAAGATAAAGATCGAGTGTCAGTTTTGTCTTATCTTTTATCTCAGTCAGAATATAAATTAAGATTAAGCAAGCTTCCTTACACAAATCTAAGTGTATTGCTCTAACATCATGTTTATCAACCATACTTTTCAAACTAATCTAAAATTACTTGTAAAATGAGAATGTAATATATTTCATAAACCTAGGTTGCACAACACTAATCCTATTACCTTCCTGTAATTATTTATTAGTGGATCACTCCACCAGTTCTTCCATTATCGTTGGAGGTTGGCTGGTTGTGCCAATTAGGGGACCTGATGCACCAAGCATCCAATGAACTGAGCTCCCATCCAAAGCTCAGACAAGGCACTGCAGAGGCTTGAGAAGTGGCACAACTCACACCACATGTGCCAAGCTTAAAATAATCCAATTGAGAAAAAAAGTGTGAACTTTTTAAGGTCTGACAGAGCTTGTCTGATGCAGCAGGGCAGAGCCATGAATTCCCTCTGATGTGGACAGCAGGAAGGCACCATGGGCTCATTTTTTCCAATCCATACTGCCCACAACCCAGAACTCTATTCCAGCCCTCATCACCATGAAATGCAGCTTTACCTGCCTTGCAGACCCCCAAACCAAGGATCTCATGGCCTGGGGTTTCCAAGCTCCCTGCTTACATCCAGTGACCCTAGGGCTTTCTCACTGGCAGCCATTCTGGCCCGACTACTGGTCAGCCTGGTGGTGTGGCCAGCCACAGCCACTACAGCCGTTCCTTGTTTTCTCCCACATCCCATAGCACAGCAGCCTCCACTAAAGCTGTAGACACAAAACAGGCTTCTAGCCCTCCACACGGCCCAGCAAAGCGGCTCCCATGTTCCAGCTGCATTCTGGTGGTGTATCCCCAGCTTGTGAGACCAGACCCCTGGCATTGGTTTTGCATGTTCAAAGCTCTTACTGACCAGACTGGGCTGCAGGGGGAGGTCATGGTGATATCCTCACTGTGGGCACGCTGCTTTGCACATGTCAGTGACTGCAGTCATATCTCAAGGACCCCAGAGTAACTGAGACGCTAATTTTTTCTGGCATTGCTTGTTCATACCCAGAATGGGTGTGGAAGTAAAGTAGCAATGGTGGGATGATGTTGATGTCTCCATTGTGTGTGAGAGGAGTGGTTCCATGGGGATGAGAGGCACAGCCGTGGGCTAATGCTCCTTCCTGCTCCCAGGGCAGAGAGCACAGGGGCTGGGTAAAGCCCCATGTCTGCCCCACGTCTGCTCACTCTGGGTCTCCCTGGCAGAGGACGTCTGTGGGCAGGCTCCATCTGCCACCCAGGCTGCACTGGGCTGCCCAACACATGCGAGAGTACACGGAGGAGTGGCGTCATGAGCTGAGGCTGCTACAGCATCTGCATCCTGTGAGCAAGCAGGAGCAGCCTGTGGCAGCACTGCACATGGGCATGGAGGCAGCGGGAGGGAGGCAAGGACATGGCTCACAGCGGGACACTGCTGATGAAAGGCAATCCCCACCCATTTTGCTGTCTCTCTCTCACACGTAAAAGACAATAAGCAAAACATATATCTATTCATACATATAAACAAACACACCCACGTCCTTCACACACGCATATCTTTTTTAAGAATATAATGGAAATTCTGTTTGCAGTTTTCTGGAGCCCCCACAATCAAATCACGCAGGAAGGGAGTGACATAAAGCTGTAGTCAGAAAGAAATTTACCTTTTCAGCTATTCTTTGATCAATTGAATGGTGTTTGCTTAAAGGTAATTGTCATTGTTTAACCCCAGCTGGCAACTGATCCCCACACAGCCATTTGCTCACTCCCCCAGGTAGGATTGGGGAGAGAATTGGAAGATTAAAACTGAGGAAACTCATGTGTTGAGATGAAGACAGTTTAATAGGTAAAGCAAAGGTCCTGTGCACTCAAACAAATAAAGCAAAGAATTCATTCACCACTTCCCATGGGCAGGCAAGTATTCATCCATCTGCAGGAAAGCAGGATCCCATCACGCATTACAGTAACTGGGGAAGACAAACACCATCACTCTTAACATGCCCCTTTCCTCCTTCTTCCCCCAGCTCCATGTTCTGAGCATTATGCCATGTAGTCTGGAATATCCCTTGGATCAGTCGGGGTACATCCTGTCACAACCTCTTGTGCAGAGGGGCAGAACAGGCCCTGACTCTGTGTAAGCACTGCTCGGCAATAACAAAAACATCCGCAAATTATCAGCACTGTTTTCAGCACAAATCCAAAACATCATCTCATACCAGCTGCTATGAAGAAAATTAACTCTACCCCAGCCAAAACCATCACAGTAAGGCAACACCTATTTGCCAAAGAACTAGCTGCAGAAGTCTTGTGGGAAGGTAGAGTCAGAGAGAGTAATAGGAAACACCCCTCTTCATATTGCTGTGATGTCAAGGAGAATGCTTCCTACCCCCCTGCCTTTACTCTGCTTTCAAGAAGCTCTTGGTGCTCAAATAATACTTCTGTGATCTATACTAGTTTGTGAAGGCACCTTGAAGTTATCTTCTTTGGAGGCTTCATGCATGTAACTGGAGGGGTGTCCAGGGCAGCTTCCAGGTAAAGGAGGTGGATGTTGTTTGAAGGCATCCCTTAGGACTGAATGTCCCTGGGTCTGCCCTGACTCTGCAAATCCTCCAGGCCAGAAATAGAAATATACAGTCACAGTCCAGGACAAAAGCAATCAAATTCTGGATAAGCTGCCAAAAAAATTATCAGCCTGGGTTGTTCCAATAAGGAGGCTGGTGTGGGAGCCCAAGCAGGCAGGAGTGCTGCAAAAGCCTCAGGAAAAGTCACTCACTTATGATTTTTCTGATGAGTGATGTCTCTTTGAAATAGCACTCATTTCTTGAAGAAGCTGCCTTCCTGGGGGCCTGGCAAGGAGGATGAGGTGATCAGCTAAACCCTTCACCTGCACAGCACAGCACAGATGATCATGGAAATGCTGGGTAGGGTGCCACGGTCCTTGCTTGAAAGGTTCAATCAGGGCACTGGTGATGGCAGCCCAGAGCCTCAGCAGGCTCATGTCAGAAATCAAGCTAAGGGATGTCATGTAGAGGCTGTCCACAGTGTCCAGGCATGGTCTTGGCATGGGCATCCCTGGAGCAGGGAAGTTCTTGTGAAGGTTTTGTGATGTTGGAGGTGAGCTGCAGAGTCATTCCCACTGAAGGCCACTTCTTTTCCTATGGTGAGAACAGTGAGGGTTGCATGTGCATTGGAAATGGGCTTTATGTGCACTTTATGTAATGAAATGTTGTGATCTTTTCGGGTTCCACTTTGTACTTACTTGCCTTGTCCATGCCTTTCTCTAATACTGCAGGCGTCTTCCTCCTGATAAGCTCTGGTGTTGCCTGGGCATTTGGTGGGGCTGTGGAGCCCCCAGGAAAGCCCCTTCTGGCCAATTTTTCCCACAGGTTGCAGTGGATAACACAGGGCTGCCAGCCCACCAGGGACCCTTCCATCACTGCCTGCTCAGTGCCGCACAGATCAACCCAAGCTCCCACACATCACAGCCAGGCTGGGAAAGCTTGTCCTTTCCTCTGCTGCTCCCAGAAAAATGTGACGGAGGGCACTTGGCCAAGACCTCGTCACCCCAATAACCCTTCTGCTGTTTTGTCTGTACTAACAGGTGGCTTTGCTGGATGTAATTCTCAGAGTAAAAGGCAATTCCACAGACCCTGCCATGTGTGGGAGTGACCTGGGCCACAAGCAGGAGCAGCCCCTTGTGCTCGCCCCTGTTCCCATGGGGGAGCTCGGCTGCCTCCCTCCTGTGCTGCCTTCCTTCCTGTAACCCAACCCAGTTCCTGCATCCAGCATTTTGTGGAAGAAACTGTCTCCTTTGATCTGCTGATCTTTGATCATCTAATATAACTAAAGATCATGAATTAATGCTGCTGCTGTCTCACAGGGAGCCCAAGTTCCAGATACTCTGTTTGGTGTGCTGTCGAGATCTCTGATAGCGACATTTTTGTGACTGGTTAAATAGCAACCGTGTGTGGAGAGCAGGGTTGATGGGAAGGTGACAATAGTCCCTGTTCCAAGGATTTGGCTAATTATAGAGGAGCAGCTCCTCTGCTGATGTGAATTGTCACAGCCCTGCTGGAAAGCACAAGCCATAAAAATTCACATCAGCGGAAGACACTTCCCATCAGCCAAGAATTTGCTGCAGCTTTGTCTCTCTAATATAAATATTTATGTGGATGGATCTGGCTCTATCTTGCAATTTGACAGTCTATGAAATACCTGCAGCTGCAGGTCCCCTCCTCATCCCTCTGCCTCACTATCGCTCTTATAGAAAGTATTATAAACAGAGCTATTGCCTGACACTAGGATTTTTATTTGAATCTTGATTCCACAACAGTCAGATCATATTACTATTGGCAACAGTTAACATGCTTCTGAATTGCTTTTGTTATCCTTGTGGACATAAGATGTGCAGATTCATTCTGAAGCATCAAGAGACCCAGAAAATAACTGTACATTTCAAGCCGAAATCTTCCTTATGGCTTGCTTATTGTCTTTAACAGAGCACACAAATGAACATGTTATGTTTTCAGGGCACTCGCTGCTTAAAGCCTAGAGATCATGGTGGATATTTAAAGAACAGAAAGAAATGGATCGCTATTTTTCCAGACGTCTCCCGAAGAAGTGCTTGTGAGCATGGATGAGGGAATAGAGACATGGCATCACAGACCATGTCATCTGGAGGAGTACCTCTGCTCAATACCAGACTGAGGCACACAAATATTGGGGTTTAAAATTTTTTGGGGCCTCCAGCTGCAGCTCCAGGCAAGTCTGGGGCTGCCCCAGACTGTCAGAAGGAGCTTCTCAGTGCCCATGTCACAGAAAAGGTGCAGACATGGCTCCAGCCTGGGCTGGCTCTATCCAGTACTCACACAACACAGCTAGCACACACCAACAGCATCGTGTCTCATTAAATGCAGAAACGCTGAACACCAACCTTTTTTACCTAAGGCAAACATGGTAAATTGAATTCCCTCATGTCCCAAAAGAGGATTTGAAAGCATATATTCCAGGAGCCATGTCCTGGAAGCTCATGGATGTACCTTCGTGCTGTACTTGTCTGATAGCATAAAAATGGGTATCAGACACTCCAGGGATGCCAGAGAAACAAGGACACAAGTAGCTGGCACTGGTCTGGTGGTCATTGTGCTCCCCCAGGCAGGGGATTCCCAATTTCTTCTCTGTGTTGCCCATGCTGTCCCTCCGTGGTAGCCTACCAAGTCTTGGGATAAAGGAATAAGCATGGGGAGAAGGTCTCAACCCCCTTCTCCCTCCTGGGCAGGCACTTAGACTGGGTCTGGCCAGGATGGAGCCACCTTTCCCCGCAGCAGCCTGGAGGGTGCCGCGTTTTGATCTGTGGCTAAGCCAGTGTTGACAGCACACCTGGGTTTCAGCTACTGCTGAACATGCTTGCACAGCATCAAGACTTTCTAATTTCTTCACTCTGCTCTCCCCCAGTGAGTTGGCTGGCAGTGGGCAAGGGGCTGGGAGGGAACACTGCTGGGACAGCTGGTCTGAACTGGCCAAAGGGTTATTCCATACTGTGTAACATCATGCCAACAATTAAACGGGGGGGAGGAAGAAGGGGGATGTTTTGGGTTTCTAAAGGTGCTGTTGCTCAGTGAGTGGCTTGACACTGGTCTGCTTGTGGGAGATGGTGAGTGATCTCCTTTGTGTTACCTGTGGGGGTTTTTATCTTGTTCCTTCACCTATTAAATTGCCTTCATTTCAATACACAAGTTTTCTTGCTTTTGTTTTCCCTGTTGGGAAGGAACACAATTCTGTGCTGGGATCCATGAAGTAAAGAGAAATATTTTCAAGTGCAGGAAAGGACACTTCCAAAGAACAGAAGAATTAATAGAAAGAAAACCAAGGTCTGTGGAAGTATAATGTGTTACATTCAAAGGACCATCTAAATTTCCTGCAAAAAGAAATGACAATGGCATGCATTAAATACAAGTCAATGCAAAGTATGAGAGAAAAACAGTGTACAATAGTTCAATTTACTGAAAAAAAGCATAAAGGCTCAATTTTTATTCTCTATTTCAATGTAATTGTAGAAAGAGAAAATATATTTTCCCATGAGAAAATAACCACATTAATGATTCCTTCTTTTCAAAAGCAAGCGGGAGAATGCAATGTGACAGGCATAAATGTGTGTGTAATGTCTAAGAATTCTAACTTGAAAGATTTCAAAGCAGTGACAACTCAAAACTCACAGTAGTAGTGAAGTCATATTCCTAAGATGCTGAGAATAATTGGATTCATATTTAGATTTGAATTAAATTATGACACCAGAGAAACCACTCAGTCAAGAATATCAGTACTTGCTAAGGACAAAAACTTATTTGTCTCATGTGAACATTATCATTCTACCCGAATGGAGCAGTGGGGGAAGGGGGTGGTCTGGTGCAAAGGGTGCTAGGATACCTAGGTTTGATTCTTCATAGCTGTCCTCTGCGCAGAGTCCTCCTTTGTCCAGACAAGCAATTAAGCTGCACAACCCGAAAAGCATTTTCTTACCTAACTCCCACCAGACTTTCAGTGAGACACAGGCAGGGGTTGGGCACTCCTCATCTGGGCACTGGGCAGATGCCTATCCTCACTCCTTGGTGTTTCTGCCTTGGCTAAGCTGCTGGGAAGGCCAGTGCCAGGAAAAACAAGTATACTCTGGGCAGCTGTGAGTTAATTTGAGAGGCTCCAGCTGCTGACACATGCCCAGCAGCTACAAGAGCCAAACCATCAGCGCTTGGTTAGACAGCAACCCTGGTACATGCAGCCCAAGGCACTGGTGGCCTCCAGGTGGTTCCAGCAGTGATGGCTCTGGAAGAGAAGAACTGGAGCCACCACAACTCTCATGAGATGACAGGTGACAAACAGCTGAGGCTCCTCAGAACAATCCCAGCCAGAAAATAGGGTGTCAGAATTTTTTTAGTCATTCAGATAAAATCAGGTAGGACTGTAGCAGTTGTCAGGACATCAGCTGATCCAACCTCCTGCCCAGCTGCCCTTATAGCACTTCTGAAAAAAAGCTACAGAACATTTTATTAAATAACTTCTAGGGACAAAGGTGCTTTTGTAGGAAGCTCAGTGTGGGCAAGGTGTTTAAAGCATTGCAGAGAGCAAGGGATCAGGAGTGTGGCTAACTCATGCTCAAGGTGAAGGGGAAAACAATCATTTCAGCCTCCAGGGATGTCCCAGTTGCTGACCCACAGCGACACATGACATGTCAGAAGTTCAGCAGTGCAGAGGCAAGCTATGGAGCCATAATACAAAGTCTGGGAACATGTCACACAAGGGCATTCCAGAAAAAAACCCCAGGACTGGGTCCTAGTTGCAGTCCTGCCAGTCATTTCCTGTAATCTTGAGCAGATCACCCCTGTGCTTCAGTTTCCACATCTGCAAACCAAGGCAAATAGCATCTGCCTACTTCAACATGGCCATTTGCCATCATACTGCAAAGAGCTAAGAGTCATTTTGTGTCATTAATGTTGTCTAATTCTGTGCTGTCCTCAATAACTACGGATGTGGCAAGATGAGCTCACAGCCAAAAAAATGTTTTTATGCTGAATGGCCCTATGGGACCAGGTGAAACAGAAGCATCTGCTTAACTCATCCTCAACCTTCAGAGGGTTTAAGCAGAACTTTCCTTGTGCAGTTCAGTTATGTTGCAGTATTGACCACCAATCCCTCAGACAGCAAATACAGTCCCTGCCTTGTCTTGTTAATAAATGTTGGAGCATAGAAACAGCTTCACATGGCTTAACCTCCTCCTCTTCCTCAGTCACCAATAAAAATACCTGCCTGGCTTTAGTGGTAAAACATTTTCTACCGCCTGGGCTGCTGGCAGCTACAAAAGGCTTTTCTCTCTGAATTATAATTGTAATGTATTATGCAAGCAGTTAAGCAATGGAGAAAGAGCAAGACACCAAAGTAGAGCCCCACACAGAATACACATGACTTTGCATTTTTTTCTTCAAAATTATAAAAGAACTGGCCTAGCCAGTTGGGTTAGCCAAATTTTAAATCCCCGTGATATTAAATGACACAGCCATGACACAACTGGGTTTGCATAATGGCTTTTTACAAATTTGCAAAACATAGATGACTTTTCCAGATGTTAGCCATGGCTATTTTTATCTCATGGCTAAACTCTAACTCCACAGGATGGCCATTCTACCAAAATATTGGATGTTTCACAGGCAAACACACATCTGGGAGGCTGTGGACTATTTTATATTTATGGGCCCAGATATTGTCCCCAACAGATGTGGGATCCCCCCGAGACAAATTTAAGCCTTCTGATAATAGGCTTCACATTTGTTGGTTACTTACCGTGTACCAGTGGGATTTAATGGGCTGCAGGTTGAAAGCTGCTGATTTAAATATCAATCAAATTAATTCTGCAGAAGGATTTGTCATACTGTGGGAGAAAGAGCTCAGTGCCTGCAGATGCAGGGAGGAGGGGAGTAGAGTATTAACTTGTGTAGTTATGGGGTGGTTATGGGAGGCTTCTTACCAGGATTTCTTGGTTCAGAGATCTTCTGGGATGCAAGGCTGAGGGATCACAAGTCCCCAAGAGTATCAAGTGAGGACTGCACCAGGCAGCCCCAGCCCCACAACAACCAGCCTCCATCAAGCCTTCCTCTGTCTGGGGATTACACCTGAGCTCTGTGGCCACAGGTAGAATTCCTGGGTCTCCTTCAGACCAGCATCATTCTGGCCATGACTGGACACCTCTGCACCACCTCTGGACCACCTCTCTTGTGGTGTGTCCACCTCAGTTGCCCTCTCCCTGCCTTTTGTCCTGGGCACTTTTCCCCTGACAGAGTGTGAGGGGACTCAGCCCCAATCTGCATGTAGCCCCAGCTTAATTCTGGCTCCACAAACAAACCTGCAGTTAGAACATCATCTGGGATGAAAAATGTGGTGTACTCAACACCACTCCCCCATATCACCCCGCTGATTTTGTAGACTCTTGGTCTGGGCTGTAACTTTTTGTAATCCACCAGGTTAGATACCTGGCCAGGGACACGCCCTGTACATGAGGACGGTTTCCAGAAATTAGCTAAATTGAATGGAGTCCTTGTCCCAAAAAATGGGACCACTGTCCCACTCTCCAGCTGGATTTATGCTGGGGCTGCCAAGCAGGAGGTGGAACATGAATGTCCAGTGAGAGCTCCTGAGCTTTGACACCAGGGTACAGCATGGAAGCAACTTCAGGAGAGACCTTCCCTGGGCTGCAGGTCAAAAACACATTTTACAGGTAAACAGCTGGAGGGGAAGCCCTAGGATTTGTCTTTTCTTCTCTCTGTGTCTTATCTACCCCTGTTTCTACAACTTTTTCTTACATGGTATATTTCTCACATTGCATGACACAAAAATTTGGGACTGCATGAAGTTATCAGTCTGCAAGTGGGAATTGTATCCCAAAAAAATTTGCCCATGGACCCATGTCCTACAGACCATAAGGCAGCTTAGGAAGCACCAGCCTGCAATATTTGGTTGTTGCACAAATTCCAGGAAAGTGTTCCATGAACTAGATACCTTTGGGATTAGCCTATTACAAGTCCTTTCATTGAGGCATGTGATATAAAGCCTGATTTTAGGGGTCAGAAGCTTTCAGCTTAAGATGTACATGCAGCGTTGTGCAAGAGGATCTACAAGGGAAAGAAGCAAACTGCATTGTCAGACACTGATATGTCTTTTGCTGTCCCTTTAATCTGGAAAGTTTTACTTCTGGTTTTGGAGTTGTTGCTCATGATAGTCTCACAGACTTTACTGATTTTCTGTGAGCTTTGGTCCTGTAAATATTAACTGCTGTCAATTTGTTTGATGTGCCTGTTGCTGCTCAAGGGTCTGAGTACTTCAAACCTTAACCTAAATAATGCAGTTTGACTTTTGTTCAGGAGAGCCACTGGGAACATTTCAGCTCCTGTGTGATATGAATCACAAGTGAAACCAGAAAACATGTGGCTGGAGTTAGTTGTATAACAGCAGAGCTGCATTACACAAGTGCCCAATCCTCTGCTGAAGTCAAAGTGGGGACTTGTAAATCAGGGAGCACCACTAGCAGTGGTGGGATGGTCAGCAGGTTGTTGTCAGACCTTGCTTACTCATTAACTAAAGAGTGCTGCCAAACTGGTGCTTTGCCCTTCCCCTCACCTCAGGCCCTTATTCAATTGTGGTACAAAGACAAGGAGAGGGCTCCAGGTTGTTTTGCTCCACCGTTTGCCGAGGGCAGTGACTGGCTGTGGGACAGGGCAGCACTCAGCCATGGCTCCTCAGGGCAGTGCCACTGAATCACAACCAACATAATCCTTCACCGCTGCCACAAACTCTTCCTGGAGGCACTGTCAGGTCAGGCTTGTCTAACCCCCAGGAGAGGCTACTCCTCCTGAGGCACACCAAGGCAGTGCTCCCTGCTGCTGGCTGTGTCAGGCTCTGGGATCCCACCTGGGGGACAGCCTGGGCACCAATGCACCCTCACCACCTCACTGAACACTGGGTCAGGCTGTGGCACTGAGCCCTGCTGCAGGGCACAGGGACAGGTCAGCCCACGCCAGCAGTGCTCTGGTCACTGTCAGGGCTGGAGGCAGAAGCTCGGGGCACAGTAGTGGGAGCACTTGAGAAGTTCCCTGCTTGCACACCACAGCCCAGGGTTTCACCTGGCAGTTATGAGGGACAGTCCAAAGCAGTATTAACTTTCAGGTCATGTCAGCACAGGTTTCTGTGACTCTTGAGCACTTCCTTCTATGCTGTGCCACGTGCCTGGGGCAGGAGCCCACCCAGCTGCACCTGCAAGATACGTGGATACAGCTCCTTGCTGCTGGGGCTGGGCACATTCTCTGCTGTGATTCCCTTGGGATGAAGTGCTCGGAGGCTTTCGTCCGTCCCTTGTCACCTCCCGCGGCTGTATGATGCTCAGAGTTTCTATTTTAAGCAGAAACAGTCCAAATGGATATGTCACAGTTAAGGTGACTCACGCCTCAAGAACACATTCCTCCAGATTTATAATCTGATTTTTGAAGCCTGAGCAGCCCCACTGCACACTCCAGGCATGCCTGAGTAACTTGTAATAACCCTCTGTGGAGGTTAAGGCAACTTTGTTTAAAGGTATTTCTTTCAGAGCAAAAAAAGTGAAATCGCTCTGGCCAAACAGACATGAGAGCACTGATCAAGGAGGGATCATGCCACTTTCTGCAGTAGAGACATTGCAGAGCACTGACCTGAGGCACATGTGGTTTGCAAGCACCCAGCCCATCAAACACAGTGCCCCAGGATGGTCCTGGCAGCCCGTGCTGCCTGCCAGCCACCACCTCCCCCCCACCACTATGGGTCGGGGTCCCTGTGCCTCCTTCCGCACTGCCATTTTCTACCCAACTTGCACTGAAGGGACAAGAAATCTCTGCAACATCCATCAGGTGCTCAGGGAGGTCACTGCCTTAGCCCTGCCACGTCTCTACCGTGGTCTGTTGTCAGTGCTGAAATACTGGTCGTTAGCAGGAGGGCTCAGCCTGTGCACACCCTGTGCATGTTTGCACCAGTGCATCCGGAGTGCTGGGGAGCAGGAGGGCTGCTCTTCTGGTTTGGTAGCCTATTCCACTCCCTTGGCAGAGGCCTGAGCAATGACAGAGTTGGGTGGGGTGACAGAGGATCAGGACCCTATTTTTCCACAATAGCTGCAGAATAATAAAAATGCCAGCATGAATCAGCTGGTGCACAAAGACACTCTGGTCACTCATGACAAGGAAGTGTAACTCTACATTGTTTAAAGAACGTCTGCCTAGCGACAACGTGCAGCAGTGACAACACTGAATTGAGGTTCAATTTTCACCTGCTAAAGGGCTTTTACAGGTGTCTTAAACCTCCCTAGCAAGGTCGGCAGAAAGTTGTGCTGTGAAGACAATGATCTCACAGCAAGAGGGAGTGGATTACCCATATGCCTGAGCCATAATTCCCACCACTGGCAGCCTGGTGTATGCCTGCAGGATAACTGGCACATAACATCAGGGCATGGAGCAGGTCTGCAGCCCAAGGAGCTACTGCAAGTTCCCCTCTGGAGCCCCCCGTGTGCAGCATTGCCAGCTAGGACAGTTTCTGTAAGAGATCAGGGTGCAGGGAAGCCTCCTTGCAGTGATCCTTACTGGGGGAGCACTGAGCACAGAAGACCTTGTGACCTGTGGAGCACTTAGCCTGTGTGTGCACTGGGGTACCCTGCAGCCACAGGACAAATTTCACCCTCAGTTGTAATGGAGGAGCCCGTGGGCATCTCCCACTTGGTACCAGCAATCACGCCACCAGTGTGGCCTTGCCTTTGTCCAAAAGTGCAGCAGGAAGTTGTGATGCGAACATCCCCACTCTGTGACACAGTAGAAACGAGGAGCAGAGTTGGTATCCTGTAAGAAAATCCTGTAACAGCTCAAATCACCAAACTGGTGTAACCCTCTCTTTGGAGGGGTCTGCTGCATGTGGGTGCACAGTTTGGAGCTCCTGCTGTCTGAAGGGATGTGAGATTTTTATAGTGTTTTCCCCATGTTAGGATTTAACCCCAGATGGCAACTAAGGTACCATGCAGCTGCTTGCTCCACTTCCCCCTTCTTTCCCCCTTCACACTGGTGGAATGGCAGGAGAATGAGAAAAAGGTAAAACTAGTGGGTTGAGATAAGAACAATTCAATAATTAAAATAAAATAAAATATGATGAGAATAATAATAGTAATAAAAAGAGAGAGCACAAAGAGAGGAAAAGAGAGGAATAAAACCCAGGAAAAGGAAGTGATGCCCAGTATAATTGCTCACCACCCCGAGAAGTGATCAGCGGCTCCTGGCTGACTCCCACCAGTTTATTAACTGGACAAGATGTCCTATGATATGGAATATCCCTTTGGCCAGTTCAGGCCACCTGTCCTGGCCATGCTCCCTCCCAGCCTCTTGTGCACCTGCTCATTGGTAGACCATGAGATACTAAAAAGTCCTTGACTTAGGGTCAACACTACTGAGCAACATCAAAACATCGATGTGTTATCAACATCATTCTCATACTAAATCTGAAACACAACATTGTACCAGCTACTACAAGGAAAATCAACTCTATTGCAGTTGAAACCAAGACACTCTAACAAACAGGGTTTTAAATGGTACTTTACAGAGTCTGAGGGCCCTTCTCATGGGGTCCACCAATGGACCAGCCCCTCCTGGTGCAGGACATCAGGCACTGGGTGTCAGGTTGGTAGGAGGCATATGCTTCCAGAAATGGGGTTTCCTGGAGTGGCAGGGGAGCAGGCAGGATTTTCCATGGAAATTTAGCCTAGCATCAGTCCTAGAAAGGTAATTTTTCCAAGCTGGTGTAGCATTTCTGGTAATAACAGTAGTGTCTGGCACATGCTAGAGCACCATGTTCTGCAGAAATGGGCAATGAAAGTGCCTTTTCTGATTTTCAGCATGGATGAATGTTCCAGGTTTTTTAAAAGGGAAAGATACTATGAGAGGTGATCAATAAAGAAACTCTAGCATTTGGCAAACCACCTCTTCCATAAAGCTTCCAGGGTCCATGTTGTCTACCTGCATGCTGGCCAGTTTTATCGCTGGATCAATCCCTGTGATGTTAAATCATTTCCCATGCAGAGGTGTTTTATTACTCCACTGCCTACAAAACTCAAAATATGATAAAGCTGATAAATAATAGATGAGATCTTTAGCTGTCACCGGTGATCACTCTCTGGAAGCCCGGCAAGCACTCACCAGAGGGCCCTTGATTTGCAGCACACAAAAGCTTCGGCTTCAAGGAACTTAAACCAAAATCAGAACTGCAACTGTAGTAATTATGATCTATGGTTGCTACCTTTGCTATCAATTTCGACTGCTAGAATGCAAGAAATAAGAAAATAATAATAATAATAATAACAATAATAAAATAAAAAACCAAAATTGAATGAAAGCGCCTTGAGAATATTTTTCAGCAAATCTAGTCACTGCACTGAGATGGTATAAATGGATGCAAAAAGACACTTCTCTCTGTGACTTAAGGAGCTTTGTTCTGACTCTCTAACTAGGACATTCTACTCATTGTGCTGTTCATGTTTATAATAGGTTGTCACCACATCATTGCAGGAGGAAAATAAGGCTCTCTAAAGGAATAACATTTCCAAGTGGAAGAATGTTTCTACTTCTGTCACTTCTTGCATGTGCAGTTACAGAACAATTGCTCAGAAGAGTCTTTCTCTCCTTCACCTTGTGTATTGGTACAGTGTCAGGACTTAAAGATTATCTCTATTTGCTGTCCCTCTGCGCAGTCAGGGAGCCTACAAATTTTTCCAGTGTCTGTCCAGCCCTTCCATCTCATGATAAAGGAAACTAAAAATGCAGGGCAGTGTGTGCACCACATATTGGCAGAGGAACTCAGGACCAGTCAGAGGATCTGGAACTATCTGACTTTCTTCCTTTTCCTCTTTACTGCTGCCCTTTCTGGCACATTGCAATTTGAAGCTCCTAAGCTTTACAGTAAAACATTGCATCACATGTACTAATAGATGCGTGGGCATCGAGGAAGGGAAAAACCTCTTAAGGCTGTCCACAGTCTTCATGCCAGAAGAGACATGTAAGATGTTTCTATCCAGATTTCAAACATACGCGGTGTTTGAATTCAAACATACATGGTGTTTTCAAGCATTGGTGCAGCTTTTATTAAAATAATGTTGTTGAGGAATTTCTTAGAGCAAATTTGTACAGCAGGTAAGTTAACAGATTCTACATTAGCCGATAGTCATAACTAAAAAGAGTTGAAAATTTTCTAACAGAATGGTGTGCATGGGTAAACACAGCTGTGTTGAAACCCAGATACCCCAGAAAACAGGATGATTTCAGTGACATTTAATAGGAAAAAAATTTAAACACCCATTTGGATAAGGCTAAAAGTTCTTTTTGGGCACTGCCAGAACAGAACATTTTTATTTCACAGTCTAATAAAAATATTTCAACATTCAAATCTTTTACATTCCAAACATTTCAGCATTCAACATGCTAAATTTGAATGCATCAAAGTATTTTTTCTGATCTCATTCTGATTCTTTAAATTATGGACCTTCCTGCCTAAAAGACCTGAAGATTCTTGCTCCGTGTGCTGCGAGTGAGCTGCCTCTAGTTTGTGCCACGTAGCCCAACACAGAGCCTGGAAAACCAAGCTGGCCCTTTAGTGAGAAACTAAAATCTTCGAGTTGAAAATTAAACACATGATTGTGAGCTGCTTTTTTCAAACCTACCACTGCCTGAGGAACTTCATTCTTTTCCCACAGTCCTAAGCAACATTTCTACTGTAATATCGAAGTGCAAACCCTGGATCAGCCTCTACTTTGCAAAGTTTTACCAGGTAGCTGTTTTGGCTGGGAGCGTAGGAGTGTAGTTATCTCAGTCAACACTTCAGAAAATTTTTAGGAAAAAAAATATTGTTGTTTTAGTTGTAGAAAAAAAAAAATCCCTGCTGACACAGTGCTGCAGGAGTGTCCTCACTGCTGACCTGGCCTGAGGCCAAATACCAGGGCCCCTCCCTATCTGTGCCTTACATCACTGAGGTTAGATCAGGACACCAGCTCCTGGTGAGGAAATAAGCTCTTTCCCTAAGTGGGGCCAGAATGATCTTTTTTCAAGGAATCTGGGTGGAACAGTGGTGAGCCCAGCGAAAATTCTTGGGGAAACTGGTGTTGCAACAGCAGCAGAAAAACTCTCTGCTCATATCTGCTGGGGTTTTGGAAGCCCAGTTCATGTAGCCAAGACCCTGCAGAACAGATCAGATGGGATACGGCCACAGCCCAGACATGGGGGTCTACTCAGTCCTTTGTAGTATCCTTCCTTATGATCATCCTTCCCTATGAGACCCTTCCTCTAGCCCCTTTGTGTTTCTCCAACTTCACCTACTAGCAACCAGACAGTGGCCTCTCTTGCTGTCAAAACTCAGCTGAAAGGCGACACTACTGAGAACTGATTAAGCTCACCATTAGATGAAAAAATGTCAAAAATTTGAAAGCACCAGTCCAGGCAACTGGCCTAAGGCCACAGTGCTACAGAGGTGTGGACATAGAACCTCTTCTCCAAGCAAGAGAGACCATGCCCAGTTCTGGGAGAGCAGACAGCCTGCAAGTGAGGAGACAGCCAGGCTGCAGCAAAGCAAGGGCTGAACTTCTGGCAAATAAACTAAAACCAGGCAGAACTGCTTTCCTTGAGGAGGCCCTTTGGCATGCCTTATCCCATCCTGTTGTGTATGGGCAAGAGGGTGCAGAGCTCCAGCCTGAAACCAGGCATGAGCAGGGACTGACTCTTGGTCTGTGAATGCCTGTGAATGCCTTTCTGGTTATCTCGAGGCTCTTATGGAGAGGCAAAAGATTTCCATGACCTTTCTGCTAAACAGCAAAGGCCCCAGGAGTCGGGGTTCATCCTAGAGTAAATGGTGAACATTTCTGGTTTCTCAGACACCTGTGAGAGTGAAACCATCTCCATTTGGGTGCTCCTCATGAAGATTTCTCCTCCAAGATCTGTTCCTGCTACAAGAAGGTCTCTGTGCCTGTGTGGCTATAGCATGCAGCATCAGCATGTCAAAAGCAAATGCAGTTAAGAGTAAATCCTTACTTTTGCTTTAATTTACAGGAACTTAAATGCTCATTATCTGACAGGGTCAGAGCAGTACCTGGGTCCTGGGGAAGCACTTGTTGGTAGAGTGAAATAAGCCAAAGCACTCTGCAGAAGGGAGGGAGAGGGTAACAGGTCTGAACTAAGCAGAGGGCAGGAGACAACAATTATTGGAGACAGTTTGGGCTCCTTTAGCACCTTCTCTCTTCACAGTAAATCCAATGCTACCTCAACCTTTTAATGCAACTTATTGCTAATCACATAGCACAGTATAGGCCCATCACTGCTCCCCCACAACAGAGCTATTTACTTTGAACCAGCAGAAACATACAGAGCCCCCATGCCCAATTGTTATAGCTGGAATCCTTAGACAAAAGGAGAAAATCAATCAGAAATTCCTAAAGAGCTCCCATGCCCAATTGTTACAGCTGGAATCCTTAGACAAAAGGAGAAAATCAATCAGAAATTCCTAAATAGCTTGTTTGTTTGTGGTTTGTTTTTTTTTTTTAAAGTGGTTGGATTGCCTTCCTCCTTTTGCTCAGTTCTACAGATTCTTCTGAACTGCAGAGCCAAAAGCCAGCCACACAGGCCCACATGCCACAGGAAAAAGAGAGCCACCAAGAGGGTTGTTTTGACAGCAAATGCTGAAATGACAACAGCAAACACATCTGTTTGCTTTGAAAAGCCCTTAGTGGTGTTTATGCTGAAAAATCACATGTAGTCAAAACAGCAAGTCTTTCCTAAAACTCCTAAATTTTTCCTTCAGTTATAAATCCACTCAAGACTTGAAGCAGCAGAAGCACGTACGTCTTGATGGTCCTTGACAGCTGTGCAGGCCTCAGATGGAGACCATCCAGCCAATACTACTCAAATATTGGATGGGGCAGAAAGACAAAGGCAGCAGACCATTTCCAGAGCTAATGATGAGTCCCTGTAATTCATAATCAAATTAGGGACTGGATTCTCTTTGCAAGCAATGGAGTGGGAACACGTTCCAGCCCTCACATTTTGCATGTCCAGCCTACAGCTTTTATGGGTGGTTGTTGGTGGTGGTACAAAGGATGCCCAGTGCAGAACTAAAGTGCCTCTTTGCCTTTCAAAGCACTTCTCTACCTCTGTCTCCCTAGAGGCCAGGACTCATTACTAGGTAGAATCTGTATCTTCCCATGTATAGCCAGGGCTACTTAAGCTTCCACATTTTTTTGTAGAAGTACCCTCTATTTTTCATACATTTTAGCATACCATTCAACTGGTTCATTAACTAAGTTTTCTATTCCAAATTGCAATATTCCTGCTAGCTGGATAGCTGGGACAAAATATTCTGTGCCATGACCAAGCAATCCAGAGGACCAGGATTTAGAGGGTTATTTCCAAACTGGTGTATGCCAACACTGCACTGGGAGAATTTAAGAGATCTCTGTGGCATTACTTGAAAATACCACTGGATGAATCAAAAGCACGTTGTAGAAGATGCTTTTACCTATTGAAACAAAGACGTGTTTGTGACCCATCACTACAAATAAGCAGCCTTGATCAGTCATCTGGGTTTGCATGGGATCTTTGTTGGAGTTTGTTCAACCTGAACACTAAAAATAAACACACACCAAAGAAAAAAGCACAAGAAAATGACCAAATGGTTCACTACAAGGCAGAGGTAACAGAGCTGGATAACAGCTCCAGTACTATGATAGTAGAAAGTAATGGTGGCTGTTTGGTGACCTTTAAAATATATATTTGGCCATAGATAAAGGCCTAGTTGGTGAACATCCATGTAAAATAACACCTTGTTTAAAGCTGAAAAGACAGCAGGAGGTAACTGGTAACTGCTACAAAGGCTCAGACATGGCCTGCCAGGGAGTGGGTGGCTACATCCCTTCTGGTCTGTATCCCAGGAGGTACCCGTGGAGAGCTGTGAGCTGGTTCCTGCCTGATAACGAAGGAAGGAAGGAAGGAAGGAAGGAAGGAAGGAAGGAAGGAAGGAAACTACTCGAAGAAACTTTGAAATCCTCCAACAAACAAACAAACAAACAAAACGTAAAGAAACCACAATTAAACAAAATCCCAACCACATAATGAGAACAAACAAAACCCCACAACACAACACGCACACAGCTGAGCTATGTTAGAGTACAGTCACTGGAGCAAGCTGGCTCTTGTGCCGCGATGCCGCCGATGGCCCCTCCGGCCGTGCCCGACCTCTGAGCAGCCTGTTCCGCCTCCTGCTCTTGCGCTTCGTTTCTGCTGCACCTCACATGCCACCTAGTGGCTTCCCAAGCGGAAAATTCCTTATCAAACGTGGTTTACAGGCACGCCGCCTCTGCCAGCTGTTCCGCACACCTCAAGCTCGCTGTTGAAGAGCCCTCCCCCGGCACCTCTGCAAACCTGCCGCCTCTCACCAGCCCCTCATTGCACCCTCAGACTCCCACGAGGAATTCCCATCTCCCTGGCCTGTGTTTACAGCTCTCTCCTGTTCTCTGTCACATTCAAAGCCTTCACGGAGCCCGCTCCCATTTGGCTGCCCGCCTTACCCCTCTGCCCCATCACCTAAACCAAATATCTGGCGGGGAGGAGGCTGTACATTTTACTTTTAAGCATTCGGTGATGGTGGACACTCGCCGCAAAATTCATGTTCGTTAAAATCCAAGTTTTCCAAGGAAAAAACATAGAACAGAAATGTTTAAAGTGGTCTTCCTGTTTCCCTCTTTCTAACTACTTACAAGGGTCAGGGAGGATTTTATTGCTCAGCTCAACAGCTACTTTTCGAGTGTCCTACAGCCATTTTCATTCATACAAAAGGTGTTATACCATAGCCTTTCAGTTAGGCCACTTCTCCAACAAACAGGAAGTTTTGGTAAAGAGCAATGTTTTGCCTCCAAAAGAGTTAATTTGATTAGTCTGGCTCCCTTCTCAGCAAGGTGGCCTAACCCCCGTGTTAATTAAATGCCCGTGTGCCCCAGTCAGCCCCAACACGCTGCCAGCAAAGTGAGATGGTGTCTGCAGAACAGGTCAGTGGAAACCCCTCAAGGACTGCCAGCACCATGGTCTCTCGGGACAAGCCCAGCTCCAGCCAGGATGCCTGTCAGAGGACACAGAGCATGTGTTTGCTGTGTGAAAGGAAGAACTTTATCATCACTAAATCCGGGCAATCGCTGTCCAAGTCACTCTGGGTGAAGAAAGGAACTGGACCTGACCCATGTTATCTCCAGGACTTTCATTAGGCAGAGGCAGCAATAAAAAAGAAGCCACTTTCCCTAAATATTCATTTCTTGGTTTTCATTTCAAATGCTTGAAAACAAAATAGTTCATCTTGAAAGCACTTGAAAGTTTTCTCTGCAAGAAACTGTTTGATTTTTCTAGGAAAAAACCCCAAAACCTTCAAAGTAACTCTTTCATGATGTACCTTTTTTTTCTTTCAGACCACTGGAAATATTACTTTCTTTTGTGAAAGGCCACTGCTAGGCTTTACCACAGGCAAAAATCATTGAACTAGCCTGACATCCCTAAAATAACTTCTCTCTTCATCAGTGTGGTTCTTATCTCATACATGGTTTAAACCCAGGTGCTGACCTTGGGTGCTACAAATCACCAGACCCTGAGGGCTGCGAGAGCTGGTCCTGCCCTTCAGGAATGAGTTCCCCACCATGACAAAGGCAATGCAGGTGAAATTGTGCCACAAACTGCTGCCCTGCAGCTTGGAGAGTCAGCCTGACTGTGCAGAAGTCACACAGCTGTCCTTTATCAGTTAATGGCCATCCAGGTGATCGTGCCCATGCAGAGGAACCGTGTGGCAAACGCAGCTGGAGCCCCTGGGCAGGACAAGGACCATCAGAGCTCCGGAAGCATGAGGGCAGGAAGCAAAACTAACTTTCTGTCCTGGCTGCTCTCGGAAAGCCAAGGAAGGGTGCGGGGACGAGGGTGCACTCAGCAGCTAGAGGGCAGGCTCATTTTTCCTTTAAAACTTGGGAATCACTTCCTCGCAGCTGCAGTGACTGCCATAGTATCCAACTGAAGTTGTTAAGATGTAAATCAGTCGGGCTAATTGGAGAAATCTTCTGTGTATTAACTAGGGGGAGGGGGACCCAAACTAAAAACACACAAAAGCACAGGTGTACAAACTTGATAGTTGCTTCAAAACGCTTGGCTTCAGCCAGACAGGCTGATTTCTGACACAGCAGAGGGAGAGAAATCATGCACGAGACAAGAATATTCCACATATATGGCCATGTCTGATTGCAAACACCCCACAAAAAGGACACACTGGCCTTCCAGGCTTCCATAACAGGAAAAAATAATTGAAAGGATTTATAAATCGCATTCATCAAAGCATTCCAGAGAAGTAACTTCCTTTTTTTTCCTATTCAGAAAAGGAATATGAAGCAAGCTAAGAAGTCTCTGCAGACTACGGTCTCAGGTAAGTTATGTACTCCCTAACACTGAATTTTCCTTTACTTCCTGTGGGCATAAGATTTGGGAGCTCAGCCCTTTGAGGGGAGTGCAGCTGGAGCAGCCACCCAGGCACTCACACGATGCTGCTGGTGTGATGCTGCCACTGCTGTGCACCCACTCAGATGGGCAATTTTATGTCTTCAAAGGCAAATTCTCCTTCTCTTTGTAAAAAAACAATTGAAAAATCACCTGTCACAGTATTACTGTTTGCACTGGAAACATCCTTATCGAAGCATAAGGGGAAACTATTACACTGCCTGATATCACTGGTGTCTCCCCGTTCATACAGTTAAGAACTAGACCAAAGAACACTACAAGTGATGCCTGAATATTAACATAATTATGGGGGTTCTGCCAATGCAGGAGTTCACACTGGTGAGATGCCAGGCAATGCCAGCCTGCTGTGGATGGAGGAGGTAACGCTGTGTTGGGCAGGAGGAGGATTTGAAAGCTCCTCCTGTACACCAGCTACCTGCCAACTCAGCAGGCAGAAGCTTAAAAGCAAATATACCTGGGGGCATTGCAGTTTTCCCCCCATCTTGCAGCAGTGGTTGTACTTCCCAATCAAAACAACGTTATGAGCAGCAACATGGGAGAAGCCCACCAGAGAAACAAGGCTTGGTCTGGACCTGGGTGCTTCTGTCAGCTGAGCAGCAACGAGAAATCAGGAAAATCCACAGAGGTGGAATCCACTGAAAAATAGACCGCCCTGTGTATTTTGGTGCCGTGGATGGCACACTGCACCGGTCTGAAATGTGAGAGCACAGCTTAACATAAACACAGCCCTCAGCAGAGTCTGTTACTGAGAAAATGGTTCCTTTCACTGCACTTCCTCCTGCCTATCTGCAAATGCCAGATCCTCATGGTTCTAGCATGGACGTCTGATGTATCATTTCAATAGAGAAAGGCTTGAAAGATACTTGGATTTGGACGATGAAGGTGCCATTAAAGGTCTGGAGAGCCTCCATCCTTGGGAACAGAGAAAGCCATGAGAAGTGCTCGTCTTCTCTGTGTTCACCAGCCAAAAGGCAGCAGCTTCTGTGAAAAAGCACTATTGGAAGACAGGAGGAGAGAGAGATGTTTAAACTGTGTCAATGCAGCGGGGAGTGGGCAGGCAGAGGTGGAGCTGTCAGGAGACAGCCTGGTGGGAGGGCCGCCCACTGCCCTCCTCTGCCCTGCCTTTCTCTTCAGATTATGCTCACGGCCACATTTCAAGTGACACAGTTAAAAAACCCCAACCCCCGATGGCAGCAGCCACAGCAGCACCTGATTCCTTGGCAGGGCTGCACTGCTGGAAAGCTGCTTCTGCACTTGTCCTGTGGCTCAGTCCTGCTGTGTTAGGATGACATTTTATCTTCCTGGTAGCTTTTACTTCTAGGTTGGTATGGCTCCAACTTGCTTTTCCGTCTTTTTTTTTTTTTTAGAGAGTAGAAAACACTTTCCACGTGTGTAAGGTCACACCTGATGAAGAACAAGTGAGCACTATTACATAGCACACGTATTTTTCTTCTTTAACCAGAGTGTAAAACCAAGCCATGAAGAGAACAGGAACATTTCATCCTGAACTGAGTGGGAGAAAGAGACGCAAAAGCAGAAGTAGGATTAGAGGCCAAATCTTCTGCCAGACATCACAGCCAGCACAATGCCAAACCTCAGATTTAACACTGTCATTATAAATAGCCCTGGTGCAAGTCCCTCATGTAGAAACACAGGAAAATTAAGCTAAACTACTGCTCAGTGAACAAATTTTCTCTACTCCCAAAAATATGAACCAAATTACAAACAGTATTTCTCTTAAAGGGTAGGAGATGGAGGGGAGGGAAGCCAGGCAGGGAGGTATGAGGGAATACATTGGTGGGAGCACCTGCCTCTGATCCCAGCTGGGCTCCCCTAGTGCCAGCACCTCTGCTCATATGGGCTCCAGGACCCACACAGAGTTAAACTGCCTGGAGAGCTGAGCTGCCCCTTGCTCAAGAGAGGAAATGTTGCATCAACTGCTTCCTTTTCACACATTTACCAAAATCTCTCTTGCCTTGAATACCCTGCTCCTTCATTTGCAGCCTCTCTTACACAAAGAAGCCCTTGCACAGCCATTCACCTCAGGGACACTGAAACAAGGTTCATGGCTGACATTTCTGCTATACATTCTCCATTTAATGATATAACTCCTTGCTACCAGAAATACCTCTAACAGCAGAACACCAATGCACCTGCCTGTTTGTTCCTCTCTTCTGCCTCACCAGATCTCCATGAAACACCCTCCTTGGTGCGGGTCCCACCCCAGGACTGTCCCTCCCTGTGCAGCTGGTCATGGGGAACCAAGGCTTCTGCCTCTTGGGCATGGGGGGGGAGGGTGAGGAGCAACACTGGCAGCAGCAGAAATTATCGACCCAGAGCAACTGCAAAACCACAGCAGAAAATTCATTTGCTCTAAATGTACAAGCCCAGGAGCAGAAGCTGTGCGTGCTGAAATCTGCTGTTTAAAGGCAGGAGAGGTACACGGGAGAAAGGAAGGCGTGTTGTCAAAATGCTTTAAAGCATCTCCCAAAAGGCCACCTCCTACATGCAAGTTTATTCTTGCCTCTGCAACCCAATCTGTCCTTCATCTCTGCCAGAAGCAGCACCAGGAGTACCCAGCTCTTGGGCACTAGAAATTGCTGCCTGGGATGTGCCATTTAGAATGGTCTTCTTTCCTCACCAAAGAACAAATATGGAATAGCTATTTGCAGTATAAAATCCCATGCAAAGACAGGGCCCTGGTTGCAACCTACTGTAGGGCTCATCAGCAAGATGGGCACCACCACCTCTTACTGCTCCTCACTTTCCTTGGCCCCAGCTGAAGGAAATACCCTTCCTGTACTCTTTGCAACATCAGAAGGCCTGTGTATCTCGACAGGTCCTCTCGACAGCAAAGCCATGCTTTGGACTGATCCTCACAGTTCACTCCTACAAGCCAAGCTGCTGAAAAACATTTGTTAGGATTAACCAATTAACCAGGGCAGATTCAGACCACTATTAAAGGAGACCCAAGCCCTCCTTGTGCCTCCTCATTTGATCCCACTGCATGTCATCCCCAACCTCTCAGCATCCCTCAAAAATACATATAAAGTGACAACAGTAAGACACTCACTTTCAGCAAACTTGTCATTGATTGTAACAAAACGATCTGCTAGTCCAGAGCCCTTGGTGAGATCATACATGCAGATCCACAGAAGAGGCATGAGAAAGCTGACAGAGCAATTGCCTTTATAACTGTGTCCCAAACATCTTAGATGCTGGGTGCTTTGGCAATTCACTGCAGAGAATTCCTTACAATAAAGAAGGGGGACTGGTGTCTCCCACAGAGAGGCAGAGGAGTAGCAGACACTGGACAGACCCGTGCTCTCAGTAGTGCACTTGTGACCCAGCCTGGCAGGACACCACATGAAAGGAGCCACGTCTTTGTAGCTGGGCTCCTGGTAACACGAAGCTTCAGGGGCAAAGAGCAAGCTGAGCCCAGCTGAACCACAGTGCACTGAGGCTGTTTATGATTTGTTTAAACCACAGTTCCTTTTAATAAATCTCAGCTATGTCCTTGCTGGTGGCAGATGTCCCGTGGTGGCAGCACACACACAGGTGCAGCGCCCAGCAATCCCAGTGCTGTGGAGAATGCTGGAGACATGGCCCATCTTCGGCTGGGACAGCTGCTCTCACTACTCCTTCCCAGCCATCCGGCACAGCACACACGGATTTCCTCTGTGGTAGGGAGCACTGCTGGGAAGACGGATCAGTCATACCCCTGTCTGGCAGGTTGTTAAGGCAGGAAGGTTTTCATTAAGTCAACAAGGGTGTTAATTTATAGCATGTTTGCTACTTCTCTCCAAATACTCTTCCAGATGAGAGCTGCTCCCTCATGCTTGCCGCATGCCAAGGGCAAAGACTAACAAGCATTTTGTTTACCTGAGTGCTTGATGCAGTCCTTCACCCCTCTCACCCTCCACTGTGGGTTGCTGGCCTCTACTTTGGGTTGAGCTGCTGCTCAAACTGCAGCAGAAGATCTGTCTGGTTGAAACAAAACATACACATGTGGGGGTTTGACCTAAGAGCGGCTATTTATGGATACAATGTTGCAAGTGAATTAAAGCATTACAAATGAAAAGCCAAATTTTGCAAAAACTCCTGTCTGGACAAGGTGCAAGTTATTACATACCAAGAGCTAATCATTAGTGGAGTCTGAATCTGCCAAAGCAGAGCTACTTCTTCACTCACAAACACTGAATTTTGTCAGCTTTTTGATACTAAAAAGATTTTCTCAGAGTTGAACAGCTAAAGGTTTATTATTGGATTAAGGACAAACTAGCCAATGCAATGAAAAATAAATGTATGAAGTATTATCACTGGTTTTTTGGGAACTACGACTACTTCTATCACATATTCTATAGGAAATTTCAATTAATTGCATCTGAGAGTCAAGATCATTAGTTTCTAACAAAGTATATTGTAGTACAAACTTAACACATTACAAGCCATGCTGCATTTTCGTATTTGCAGCAAGGACCATGAAAATTATCCAATAAAAGGAATGGTTTCATCATAACTCATTGGCCTGTATCAGTTCAAGTTAGTTAAAATTGGGTTTTTTTCTTTTTTAATGTGGTGTCTCTTCATCATTACAAAACCTTAAAGAAAAGATGATACCACTCAGGTCTGAGATGTACCTGGAGCACTCTTGGACCACAAGAGTCAAAGAGCTCTGGAGCTGTGTGATCCCACCAGAAACTCCTCTCCACTGCTTTGCATTCTGTAGAGCTGCTTACACGATGTACAGTGACATGACACACAAAATTACAGTGTCACTGTGCTTGTTCTACCCAAGTAAAAGTCAATAGAGAGTTAAGTCCACTTTCATCCAGAAACACATGTTGAATCCCCTGCTTTCATTCCAGTTTATTGTGCAAATGCAGATGTAAGTTATGGGTAACTAGCTGCCACAGCACCTTCTGCAAGACCACACTCAAGAGGAGATAAGTCAGCAAGAAATGAAAACAGGAACTAGACTACAAACAACAGTGATCTCTTTTTTGTATGACACATAGAGACTAACAAGAGACAAGATCTTTAAGTCCATTAACAATGCTCTGGGAGATGGGAAAACATAAGAAAATCTGAATATGATTTGGATCACTCTTACATTTGCAACAGCCAGAAGGAATCCCCAAAATGAGAACAGAAATCCACAAAACAAGAATGGAAAACTGTCAGACTTCCTTGCGTGAAAGAAGGTGTAATAAAGTTCCTAATAAATTCCTATTTCATGGGTCAAATGTGTCCAAAGGAAGGATTTTTGACTAGTGAGTAAAGAGTGAAGTGAGTAAGTGCTTGAAAGCCTGAGATCACTAGAGAAAAGCTGGGACAACAGTAGCTGCTGAGAGTTGCTGTTGGAAGTCATTGCAACATCAGCCTTTATCCCACTTTCTCTCATACAGCCCTCTCACATGGGCCGGGATAAAATTAGTCATTTGTTCCTAGATCAGGGTGTCTCATTTCCAATGACCCCCTTTTTCTCTCAGTGGTGGGTGTTTGAAAGCAGCAGAAAACACCACAACCTCCTTCCCTCCATGGATGTAGTGCTGGCTGGTGTATTCTCAAAAAACACTGCCTCTCCAGGGTCCCATCCCTACCTGCTTGTTCCTTGTGCAGAAATACCTAAATTCAGTGCTCAGCTGTAAAAAACATCAGGGCTGTGCTAGAGAAGAATTATTCCATGGGTACAGCCCTGGATCGCACTGGCAGAGCTCCTCAGGCAGAAGGACTCTAGCAGGTACCAGGCTTTTCCTGCCACAAGAGCACCCTGCAAGACAGTGGAGATGGCAGGCATGAACAGCTTCTGCAGAAAGAGTGCATTTTCTATAGGCAACAGCCCCCATTCTCTCCTGTTCCCATCAGCCTGGGCATAGCTACAGAGAATGTACTGAAGAAACATCAAGAGAACGTCATGAGCCTTTGGGGATTTAGCAAGGTTGTGTGTGCTCACCTCCAGCGACACAGAAGATCCTGTCTGACACATCAAACACTGTCTCAGCCTGTGTTAACTGTGAGTTTACACATGTGATGCATGCAGAAAGCTGCCCAGGTCTCACTGTTGGGTTCTTACATGGAAAAGGGTCTCATGCACCTCACTTTCAGAGCATCTCTGTTAGGGAGCCTGGGACACTCTCTCCCTGGACAGACAATTGTTCTTTGAGATGCTGGAGGTGAAGAGAAACCTAAGAAGGAATAATAACCAAAGTTACAATCAAGAGAAAGCTCTCAGGTGCCTGTAACAGCCCACCAAGCTGCCCATGGGCATTTTACCCTTGTGCTGACATGCACCAGAGTGAGGAAGCTGCTGCACTGCCACAGCAGGTAACATGCTATAACATCACTCACACAATTGGAGGACTTCTTTGGTTTTTCTCTTTACACAAATCTTCCTCTCATAAAGCAGAGTGTGAGAAGCAGCAGCCATAACAAGAAAAGCAGTGCTGTCTCTTGGGAAAAAGCATTTATGTCCTCTGCAGTGGAGAATATGCAGGAGAAGGCTGCTGTTAGAAAGCCCTCTCTGCTGTTTCCTCCGAAGCAGAACAGAGAGCATGTCTTGCTAGCAGATAGCTCAGAAAAAGCCTGGGCACTGAACAAAAAATCCCTGGATTACAGAAGAGATGCTGCCCCTCCTGCTGTGCCAGGAGTTGGGTTACACCATGCAGAGATTGGGAATTGCAGTGGTAGTGCCTGGCTGGTTTGTAAGCCTGTGTCTGAGTGTGGCTATGAGCAGTGAGGTTGGGCAACATAATTAAAATATGAGCAGGCTACAGGAGGTTTGCTCAGACCTACATCAGCTCAGGTGCTCAGAGATGTGCTCCGAACTGTAGTAGGGACCAGTCTGAACGGAGGGAGGAAATATCACACCATCCTCATGAGGAGCATCACTGGAAAAGACCAAGAGATGTTCCAACATGGAGAAGAAGCAAAGGTTTGGAGCCAGGAACTGAAGTCAGTTGTTGCCACATGCATTTTTTGGAATTGCACAGACCTATTGAAAGTTTTTACGCAGTGCAAAAAGGATGTGGCAAATTCTGAATGTCATTAAAGCCAACTCAGATTTCCAAATTAACTCCTTGTCTCCCTAGCCTTTTCATTAGAGACAGTCCACTTACAAACCCTTGAAAACAAGAAAAGATGCAATGTACTTTTGACTTCTCAACAGGGAAGCTTAGCCAGGAGGTTAATCTCTGAAAGTCTTGAGCCTGGCTAACATTGCATCCAGTGGTGGAATTCCATGCTATTATTACTGCAAGACTTGACTTTGCTAGGACTTCCAGAGAGCTGCAATGTCGATGGTATGAAGACTGCATGCCTGAACTGTGCTTTACTGGTGAAAGACAGTAGTGAAAAAAAGGAGAGTTTTCAGAGAGCATTTCTTCTCGAAAAATCAACACAACTGGAAGACCATTGGCTTCTCATGAAGTTCCTTCCATCGTAAATCATGCTAAAGCTTGTTGGAAACAGAAAGTATTGCAGCCCTATTAATTCTCACTAGGCAACAGGGAACAACTAACTTCCTTTATGGAATAAACTACCTGGAACAATAGGATCCACCATCCAAAGGCAGACACATGATGAAAGTCTTCTGAGGGAGCCGAGCTATGCCGGCAAAGCGCTTTGCCGGGTGTTGCGGGGTTGTACAGACTGCAGGAACCACTCGCTGGAAAAGAGCTTGGAGCTGCAAGCAAAGTGTTTCCTCATGTTAGGCAAAGAAAGGAGTGCCTGTTCTTTGTAAATAAACAGCTAGGTTTTGAAACAATCCGGACACTAGAGAATTAACTGAAACAATCCAAACTTTGGCTAACCACTTGGGTCAAAAAAGGATAATAAACCCTCTTTTTCCTGTTAACAAAACCCACAACTTTATTTTCTATAGCTTTCAAAAAATAAAAATGACATCATGAGTAATTTTGGAAATTCCAAAATATTCGTTCATTTGCCTGGCAGGAGCATCCTGTCCTGTCTCTTCTTTCTCTCACAACAGTCCTTGCAGCAGGGACAGTCTCCCTTCAGACACTGGAGGTTTGGTGCAACTATGTTTGACGTGATCACAGCCATGTGGCAAAGTAGAAAGTACAAAAAAAGAGTATGGCTTTTCTGGATGAGGTAGGCTGCAGACGACACACATGAAGGATGATGGGTCCAAGTGAAGAAATCTGAAGGACATAGAGAGTCTTTGAAGACGGGAAAGCAAGGAAAATGCAGAGATGTGAGCAGGAGAGGGAAGCCAGAGCAGAGAGATGCAAGCGGAGATGAGCAGGGAGGTCAAAAACTTTAATTATAATACAACGCTATTGGTAGAGAATATGAAGGCAGATGGTGAAGCCCTCCAGGAAGACCTTAAGAGAGAGAATGACCAGCCCAAATAATGCCAAATGAAATTCTGTCTAGGCAGGTGTAAAACCATGAATGCATTTAAGGAGAAGCAGCTTCATCTTCACATATAAATAATGTTTTCCATGCTTACTGCTGCTACTCAGGAGGGAAGGCTTGGTTGAACTACTGTAGACGCTTTTTGAAAATACAAAATCACTGCTCCGCAACAGTCAAAGAGCAAATAAATGTTTGGGATTATTACAAAAGGAAAAGCCAATAAAGCAGAAAGATTGCTGTGCTGCTGTATAAATCCATCTCACACCTGCACCTTGAATACTCTGTGCAGTTCTGGGCCCTTGAAAAGGATAGAGAAGAGATGGAAAAGATTCAGGAAGAGCAACAGGGTGAGCAAAGGCGTGACACAACTTCTCTACAAAGAACAGTGCAGGAGAATAGGACTTGAGATGGGGGACACAGTAAAAGCTATGAAATCATTAATGACACAGAGAGAGTGGACAGGGATTGAGTGTTGGTTGTGTCTCCAGGACAATGAGGGACCAGATCATGAAGCTGGTAGGAGCCAAGTTCCAAACAAACAGAAGAAAGGAGTTTGTCACGCAGCAGGCAGTGGACCTGCCGAGGAAGTCCTTTCCAAAGCACACTGAGGATGCAAGGAGCTTACATGCTCACCCAAGTGTTTGGAGGGCTCCATGCCACAGGCAAACCCCAGCAGGTTCAGGAAATCCTCTGAGCTGAAAATAGTTGGAAACTGCAGTAACTGATTGATACCAATCTGCTTATGGCCCCTGCTGAAGACAGAGTAGATGGATGGGTTAGATGATCCAAACCAGCACAGCTGCTCTTACCTGGAGTGAAAACAGATAAGATAGACTCAAGTAAATACAGGGATGACGAAGTGAGCTAAGGTGGCAGCATGCAGCACAGCAGGAGCTGAAGTCAGGGGTTTGGGTGAAACTGGCACAGTCAAACTGCAGTCCAAAGGTGCAGATAAGGAGACAGAAGAAAAGCTGCAGTTTCAACTCCATCAATGCTTGGGCTGAGCCCAGACATGCCCCACTATAATCAGGAGCAAAGCTTCCACTGACTCCAGCAGATCAAGCCCTCGAGACATAAAGGCAAGCAGTTAAGTGAGGAGTTTCAGGGTCAAAGAATATCTCCAAGATAACAGGAGACACAGCACAGGTGAGTCTGTACAGGCAGAATTTGCAATTTATCTATGTTAGTTATCTATCAGCCAGATCCGAATTGTTCAGTCCTGATCGGATCCAAGAAAATTTTGAATTTAGAGATATTCCTTTGCAGAGTCTGCATGATGTCCTAAATAATAACTACTATGTAGGTATTGCCCACAGCACAGTTATTTTTTTCAATCTTTTTAATAAGCACTTTGAAATAAGCAGAGTTGCCTCCACTTCAAATGTGATATAATCTAGTAGTAAGAAGTTACAGAGTCATGGCCCCAAGGCAAGGTGTAAAGCCCCCCAAAAGGCCAGGAGTTTCAATTTTCCTTAAGGGTATGTGGGTGTAAGAGATATGGCCTCCAAGTGGAAGGAACCACTATTCATTAGTTACTCAAAGCACAATTGCATCAGCAATAATCAACAAAATAAATGTGTTTCTTCACAGAACTGAAGAATGCTTCACATTCTAGAGGATATTCCTAAATACCATGATTTTTTCTCATACAGACAACACTTATTTTGGCTAATGACCTTGAAATAAGCCTTTCCTGTTCTGAGGTTGTGTTTTCCTGTAGGACTGATCTTGGTTTGTTTGATTTACAACTCCTACATGCAGTTTCTCAATAAGTGCACACATTACAGTCAGTATTTTGAGAGAAGAGTCTTTTTTTCTTTCAGCTGAAGTAGACTGCTTTTCCTGGAGTGCTGAAAAAAAATAATTTTAAGAAGCTGATCTGATTAACTGGGTTAAACTAGAAATGTGCCAAATTGCTCTGCAGACATGGCATAGCTGCTGACCTACACTGAGACTGGAAATCGTTCCAGGCTGTGACATGCCATGTCTGTTCACGTCAGCTATGCACTGGGAAATGCACAAGCAAGCAACTTGCTGAAAACGTCCTTCAGCTTATGGCTCAAAAAAGATTCCTGTAAAACATGTGGCTTGTGAAGAAACCAGCCTCTCAGACCCAAGAAATGTAATTTCTCACACAATATATTAGTATTTCTCAGTTTTCTTCCTGTGTATCCAGGACAGCATGCACAGATGGACACGCAGCACAGATGGACACACAGCCCTTCATGAAGAACTTTACAAATATCTGACCCATTCACCCCACCTGGATCTGTTCTTCAGCCTAATGCCACTAGCCCTCAGCAATTCAAGTTGTTTCTTCTTTGCACTATTGAGATAAAAAAAAAAAGCTTGCAGCAGTTTGGTTCTGACACGACAGTTTGACATCGCTGTGTGAACCTTTGTATTATGTTTGTTGCCCTGCATGCTGCTCAGACACTCAGTTTGCAAAGCTGGACATCTCCACACAGACCACTCCTTGATCCCCACTATTCAAGGATGTATTTTGGCAGCAGGAGGTTACATCTGTGGGTCTCAACCACCTTTTCAGAATCCATCCTCCTGTTTGTCTTCCTTATCACATCTGCTCCTCTTGCACATGTGCAGTGGGGAGGGGAAGCTGGCATGTGAAGACAGATGTCGGAAGAAGAGCAGACCTTCTTCAGTGTAAAGCCTCAGGATTGCTGAAGACATTGCCTAACAGAGCTTTTGTTAACTGTTGGGAAGGAGGAGCCTCAGAGGTCATTCAGGCTGCAGTCTGGTGAGCATTGTCTTTTCAAAGAGTCTCTCCCATCTGTGCCTTTAGTCTATTTTTGTGCTGTCTTCATATCATGCCATCACAAGTCAACATGCAGCTGCACCACAAACTGGCCTGGGGAACTGGTCTGCTGGAAAACTCATCCAGCTGAAAGGAAGAAAAAAGGAAAAAAAAATTATTTCCCAGCCAGCTCAGATCTCTGATCTCATTTACCATACAGCAGCACTAACAGTTGTACCACCACGAGGGAGGTAACCTCTTCCCACAGCTGTGGTGGCTGCTGCCAACTCTTCCTCAGGCAGCAACCCAAGCCTTTGCCCTATGGACCTGCTCCTTAGGAACGGTGTTTTCTCATTTCATTTCCACTACTAAGGCAATTCTAGCTTGTGTAGACAGGCAGTAACACATGTATACCCAACATGGGATTTGAAGAGGTCTGGATAGAAAGCCCACATGGCGAAGGATCTGCCAGAGCTCTCTCCTTGTAAATACAAAGGCAACAGGAGAAAATGTTCCCTGTCTGCTTCACTTCTTGCTCTCCTATCCCCTTGGGGAATTTAAGCAAATCATTTATATAGGCAAAATCTTTTTGTAGCTTCCCCCCTCTCCTTCCTCTTCCTGTTAACCAGTGGATGGAAGCAGCATTCCCTGCCTTGAGACCTCTGGTCCCAGAGAAATTGTTTGACACTACAGTACTTCCCTTCTAGCATGAATTACTGAGTGGAAACAAGAAGCTGGTAATGTGTTACCCATTTGCCACACACTACAGCTCTGCCTGTTAAAAGATGTGACCTTTGTGACTAATACAGTGCTGGGAGGTACTGGGAGGGTGCATTAAATCCCTCCCTCCAGCACAGTTGTCATCCTCATCGTCCCATCACCCATCCAAGTGAGGAAGCTGCAGTTTCAAAGCCTGCCAATTCCTGCAAGACACAAAAACGCTGGACTGAGTCCAGAAATCAGCCAGAGGATGAGGGATTAATGTTAGGAGGTGACAGTAGAGGTCGGGCCAGAGCTGCACTGTCCTCATGACTGGAACAAGGTCCCCCTTGGGGTGACAGCCCCCCCCCCACCAGCCCTCACTGTGCATTCAGCTTCCACCTGTGACAGGCATCCCACGGCTGCATGACGCAGGGCTGCCAGCTGCAGTCACGCCGTCCCAACACTCTGCAGAGCCTCTTCCTGCCCTCTGCCTGCACATAACAAGCCCTGGGCACAGAGAGGATGGCTTCCTATTCGCAGAGTGTGTGTGGATGCCAAGGGCCTTGGAACGTCTGAAGTGGCAACTCCCAGTGAAGAAAACTTGTTACAATCCATCGAAACCACTCTGCTGCTGGACCTGAGGCCAGGAGGTTTTCTTCGTCTGGTCTCTGGCCTGGGTGATTCTGTTACAGACCCTCCTGTTGATCACCACAGGGCACAAGGAGCCCTTTACACCTCTTGCACCCCTCAAACCACCACCAACCCACCAAAGATTCTCACCCATAATGTCCCACACCAACACTCCACCCTCCAGTCTTCTCCCTGTTCATCCCCTCCATTCTCTTTGGAGCCACATCCTGCATCCTTGGGACAGCACATACCTTCACACGGGAAGGGAGGGGGCATTTTCCCAAACTCAGTCCCATGCCCTGCTCTGCACACCCTTGTGATGATGTGCTAAGCTCAACTGTCTGGTTGTGGCCCCACTTTAGAGCATTTCTGTTTGCTGTGGCTGTGGGCCAGAACCAGGCTGAGGATGCACCACAGAGCCCACTTAAAGCAATGGGCCAGTGCTCCCTAAATATAGAAGAAACATTTGCAATCGTACAGGTATGGAAAAATCTGCAGACAAGGGAAATTTTTTCTTAGGTATTAAAGTGCATGGTCAATTAATGTTTGCATCTCCATCAGGGAAACTTGCACGGAATTAGCAAGCTGTAAACACTGAATTTAGAGCACAGTCTGGGAACTGAGTGTGCAATTGGCAGAGGACACACAAGCATGCAGAAAGAAATAGGGAGACAGGGCTGTATCCTTAGCCCTGAATTTCCAGATAACACTAACAAGACAAACTTGGAGACAGCAGGAGAAATCTCTACAGGAGTGGTGTGCAGGTGACTGCTTCCTGCTGCAGTGCCTGGGCCACTGGCCACATCCAGCACAGGGGCAACACAGGGCTTAGAAGTATTGCCAACAGCAATAAAGTTATGGTGGGGATGGATCCTACCATCTTCACAGTAAAATCTGCCAGTCATCCTGTTTGCCTACCTGTCCCTCCTACATTTCACTTACTCACAGTGAATTCACTGCCCTTCATTGACTCGTGGCTGTTTTACTGTCGATTTCCTCACTACTTACTCATCGTGTCAGACATTGTCCTCTTGTGACAACTCTCATTTAATTAAGAATGAAAAATCTATGGAAAACTGTAGGTGGAAGGCATACAAACCATAGTGCTGCCAGACTCAGAAGTTAAAGGATAATTATAAAAATTTGAGAAATAAAGATTTTGTCTGAGGATCAGCTTTGTACTTCTTCCCCATGTGCAGGAGAGGGGCACTAGTTTTCCAGAGTTACTGGCTTTTGCTCCGCAACTGCAGCACTCCAGGGTTACCTCTGTGTGTGCACTGTGGGCCCATCTGGGCTCTCTCCTCCATCTTCAACCTGTGCCAGTGCTTCTGCTCTGCTAGCACAGCCTTAGAGCAAACCTGTTCAGATGGTTGGTCTAGCTGAAAAATACCTACAGGGTTTTTTACAAAAACCACCAAAACTCAGCCTTTTTCTGTTACATCCTCTGATTTGATTCAGCACATGGAGAGCAGCTGCTTCAGTAGAAGATGCAGGAGCAGCAAAGACTGATGGAGAGGTGGTGGCAGTGGCCACACTGCTGCTTTTTTCACTGTTGCTGGTGAAGGTGAAGCCGCAGGATGACTCTGGCCCTTGCCAATTGCCTGACAATGCAATTCAGCCCCTCTCCAAAGCATTGTCACTCTGTCCTTCCCTCTCTGTGCATACTCTCCTGTCCTCCAGCAGGTAACTATGAACCAACAAGACCTACGTAAACATTCCCCCAGCAGCACTGCCTGGAATCCTGCTCACTCCCCTGCCCCCCGACAGCCTGGGACAGAGGGGCTCCCCCCACTTCACCAGCCAGGCATGGGGGTGATGGTGGAGGCTGCCCTCTGCTCCCACACATGGGCTGAAAGCAGTGGTGAGGCGAGCCGACACAAGCCGGCTTTGCAGGTGGGAAAGGCAGAGGTGTTGTGAGTTGCTCTCTGCCCCCATCCCTCTCCGTCTGCCTCTGGGGTCCCACTTTGGGCAGCACCCCTGAACTCATCCCCAAGGGATGGAAAACAGAGGTGACAGGCAGGGATAGGAGTTTTCCCTCAGGCAGGGCTGCCTTTGCAAGACATTTGGTGCTGCCTCGGGGATCAGCCAGAGGAAGTTGTGCTTCAGTAGAAACACAACTGAAAACATCAGTCATCTCTGAACTTTGTTCACTTCTGAACTTCATCCATCTCCATTCCTAAAGAAAATCTCAGGTCCCTGAGGACCACAGAAATTGTGCTGTTGCCTTCAGCTACGACTCATTTCAGCCTTGCTTTGCTGTCTTTGCAAAACAAACTTGTGCCGCCACTTTGAGTGTATTAATACACACCACAGTTTTAGGTTACAAAACTACAAACTCCATCTGGAAATGCAATTTTTAGTCTAAAATTAAGACTTCAGCTCCTTTTCTCCAAACAATTCTGTGTATAGCTTTTTGGTTTTCAATTAAAAACTCCAGGGGATAGAAAGCCAGGTCCCAAAAGTTTTCCTGAACCACAAACCCACATTTGCCTCATGGAAGAAATGTCTTATGTTCTGGCACTGCAAAGACCTCAGTTCCCTCCTCCTGCCATTGTGCTCTCTCTGAGCTGTGCAGTGCTGGGGGTGCCACAGTGCCCCTCTCACGGCAGGAGCTGGGGAAGGCTGGGGTTCAGTCTGAGAAATCAGAGGCTCCATGGGTTGGTTGCTACGTGGAAGGCTTAAGGGAAAGATTACAGTGCTCGGCCTAGCCCAGGAGATGAACCAAAGGATGAACAAAGAGTGCCACTACTGTTAGTGTTTCATTCACTTCGTTGCACTGTAGTCCCAGGAATGGAGGAGAAGCATCATGCAGTTCTCCTTATCCCAAAATAAATACAGCCATGGTTCAAAACAAACTTAGGGGGAAAAAAGTATGTATTGTCTGCCAGGAATAAATTTGAAAAATGAGCTATTAAAATATTTTCTGTATGCAAAGGTCTTTGCCATCCTTGAGCCCTCAGGATAGTTTTTGAGATTATTATTTTAAATGCTAGAAACAAACAAAAATTTCTGGTTGGAGTAGTCTCTTTTTATTATCTTCAGCAGGCTACATGGGAGCATGATAAAACTGGATGTTGTCCTTGATGCTGAGCTCCTCCTTTTTGTGCCAGCAGTAATTCTCATTATTTGAACACACTGGAATGTTTTTTGCGGCATACTCAAGGCCAAGGATTAGCTGGGGGAAATTATCTTGAAATGTTGAATTATTTTACTTTCAAAAATCTTAAGAGTGAGGTTGTAGAAGGAGATACTGCTGGCATTTTCACTTTTTTACCACAACTGCAAATAGCATTAATTGAGGAATATATCTGTCAGAAATATCATTGTTATGAGATGCAATTTGTTTCTGTAACTCTATTTTCAAATGCACAGCATTTGAGAGTCTGTTTTTTGACAGTCTTCGAAAGGATACATTGGAGGGTCCCATATTGCACATGTGACCAGTGTGAGCTACTTAAAAGCTCCTGAAACAACATTCCTACAGGATGGATGCTCAGATCTCAGCTCTGACCAGGGCCATTCCAGGCCCAGTGTTAGGATCCAACCCTGCTGCATCTCTTCTCCATATTTCCCACTGTTGCTGCTGGACCAGCAGCCATATTTTCACCAGCTTCTAATTCAGGGTATAAGGGAACTCTGGTGTGATGGATGTGGCACATTTAGCAGGACACGTCTGGTCAACTGCTCAGAGTATCTGGGGGTGGCTGTGGTGTCAGAAGTGTGACATTACGCAGATTGGATGAAACTGAGAGATGGGGATCTTCCAAACATCCATCCTGAAAGAAGAGACAAACGAGATCTCTGCTGAGGGGCACTGGGGCAGGACACCAGGAACAGCTGCACCCACCCTTCTCACAGTCTTCATGTCAGTCAAGAATCCAAGAGCTGGGGCAGCATTTTTGCTCTTGATACTAATAGTAATTTTAAAAGGTACGGAAATGATGTCAAAACTCTGATGACTGTGTGACTGGTCCTTCTGGAGGTGGGTGGCTGGGGGTGCTTCAGGCTCACACTGGGCTGTGTCAGGTAAAACCCACATATGGAGGAGCAGGTACAATGCAGTCTCCTTCCCACCTCCCAGCTTCCCTGCCAGAACTAGCAGGGGTGATGCCCACAGCTTATTCAGCATGTTTTGGAGTTCTCAGAGGTAGGAAGTGCTGAGAGATGAGCCTGTGGGCACAGCTGGCATTTGAGGCAGCCAGCCAGCATTTTCAGCTTGCCATTCATGTTAAGGAACATCCCACAGGAGTGTACAGGGTGTCTCACACTTGGCTCTATGCTGTCTGTGCAAGCATTCTTTCACCAGCTCTCCAGACTTCATCACAGTTTCACAGTGTTTGCTCTTTCCCTTAAATCTAGTTCACAGAACCATGTGGTGAATATAAACTTCATATTAACATGCCCTGTTTGAAGTAACAAAGTTACAACAAACCACAGCTCCAACAGCTCTAAAGGGTTAACAATATCGTGGAAGATATCTTCAGTGCTCATCAGTTGTGACAGATAATTATGGATTTGAAGAGATTTGCAATTTGTTTATAAATACAACTTCAAAAACTTTCTACTGAGACATCTTCAGCAAACTGTTCTGCTTCATTGTTAATTAAGAAATCACATTTACACATGCATTTAAAAGTGTCAAGAAATTACAGGAGCATTGCCACTTCTACTTTAAACGTTAAATCTGAGAATCTTCTGGCTGGGGAAAAAAGAGGAACCCTGAGGGCTCAGCAAACAGAAAGAGCATATATACTGTCACACTGGCTGTGTTTTATCCCATTCTTTTGAAATTTCTGCCACTAATTTGTTGTTAGATGTATTTCTGACAGAGTGAGTCCAAGGACTGGTTTGCTTGAATCTATGTCAACTTTCTGCCTTAAAATACATAGCCCAATAGTAGCTGATTTAAGTTTTGGGTATTGTAGTCTATTGCTGACCAATATATTATCTGATTAGAGAATCTAATAGAGTGTACAGGGAGGACATCCAGTTTACACCTTTTCTTTCTTCCTTCCTTCTTTTTTAAGTTGAACGGGCTTTTCAAGATGTACATGTGGTGTTTCAGCATACACATGGTGCGAAAAAGCTTCCAACCCAGCCTGCCAGCAGCACATCCTTCACTCAGCACCAACTCCCTCCCTGTGTGTTCAGGGCAGATATTTTATTTTCAGGGGGCCCCTTCCCAGGCAGGGAGCTGCTCAAGTGGCTCAGCACCCTGGGAAGCTGCAGCCTAAGTCCCTTCAGGTGCTTCCTATAAAATGGTGCCATTGCTTTGTCATCAAAATACCAGAGAGTCTGCTACATTTATGCAGCTCAGGAATACATTTCATGCTCACTAGGTAATGACTGAGTGTGCTTCCCTTATCAAAATCCACATTTTGCACTGCAGGGTGAATTCCTTCCCACATTCCTTCCTTCCAGCTCTGATTTTCAAGGTTAGCCTTGTGCAGAAATGTGAGCTCCACCTTTCTATATGTGCAAAAATGCAAATCCCACAATCACTCATGTAACAGCTCCATTACACATCTGTACAGATGAGATTGCGCCCAGCAGCCTCACAGTAAATATGGCTTATTAGAGATCCCCCAGGACAGCCAGTCCCCTTGTGTCAACTCTGCAAAAGGACCCTAACTTTAAGGATGTTCAGCTGGAGTACTCTGCACACAGAAACGATTCAAATCCATGAACACGCTGTCGGCCTGTTTCGGAAAGCTGGGAGCACCCTTTCTATGTATGCTGGAGCTGGAAAAAGACATGAACCCAGAGCTGCACAACACAGTTTCCAACTTCATCAATTATGTTTTCTCTCTTGCATGCACATGTTTTTATCCAAGCCCATCTTTCTTCTTGATTCAAAGAACTTGAATATTCAGCCCTGTATATGTCCATGACTGAATATTCAGTCCTTGACCATGCAGCCTGATTTGGGTTACTTTTAAGTTCAAGCGTGTGAGAATTTGAAAATCTAGCTCAGATCCGTATCTGGTTAGAAACACTCCTGATATGAACAGATAGTAAAAAATATCTCAGTTCTTCTGATCTCCCTCCCAGAATAAATAATTATTCTGTGGGCAGATGGTCTTTTCCAGCTGTTGTGCCCCAATCACATTGAAAAGTCCTCCAGAGACCGCCTCGAATAACACACAACTCCCTAACAGGAACAAAAATTCCAGAAAACGAGGTAGAGTGAGCAATCAAAATTTCCACCTGGACACCACCAACCTGCAGCACCCTTAGGGCAGTGCATGGTCCCGCTGAGAGCAGCATGCACAGCCTTAGCTACAACACACTGCTCCTTAGCACAGTTCACATCCCTCAGACAGAGAACAAAGTTAGATCCAGCTCGAGCCCATGCAAGGGATAAATTTAGATGTTGTTCTGTAAGGGCAAATTTATGGCTGAATATATGGAACAGGGGACTAAAGTGGGCAGCCCAGGGACTACTGGGTGCTGACCTTCTCCTTTGCTTCATAGTGTTGCACCATCCAGTTAATAACGATCATATACTCTCAATTAAGCAATATAGCAATATGCTGCTTTTTTTTTTTTTTTCCAGTTCTAGGGCCAAAGTCCTGGACACCAGCAAAAGAAACTACTTGAGGTTTTAGGAAGAATTTGTGTCTGTATTTAACAGAACAATTTAACACTCAATGGCCATGAGGCCATCCAGACCTGAAAGCTCTGTAAATTCAGCAGGCACTTCCTGGACAATTTTCCTACCTGCCCACCCTGCTGAACTCAGCAGAGTGCCACAGCCCATAATTACAGGGGGCAGGAGTCTGTGAGGTCAAACACTGGAGAAAGCCCAGCACAGCAGAGTCTGGGCTATTGGTATGACCCGTGTGCATGGTTAAAGGCCACTCAACAGAGGATGTGCACAGAGAGCACAGATGTGCTTCCTTCTAGCATTTCCAGACTCTGAATAACATCATACCTGTTCCTAAGTTTCAAAAGAAAAAAACATATCCCGAAGTCCCATAAATATCATCATGCAGCTGGTATCAGATTGGCAGGGACAGCATCCATAGGCAGTGCTTGCTATCCACATGAGCCATCTGAACCCTTTAGAGCTTAGGTGGCTATGTTGGGGGTTTTTTTTCTCATTCAGTATTTCAGGGGTACAAATATTTTGACTTATTTTCACCAAGCTTTCACTTCAGGCTTGGCTCCTTCCAGCTCTTTCCTCTCTTCTGTCCCTTCCACGCCACCTGTTTCTTTTCCCAGTTTGCTCTTCATCTAGGCAACTCTATGTGCTTAAAATAAATCTCCAGGACAAACCTACAGTTTTACCTGGACCAAGCGTTTTAAAATAGACATGTCTGGCTGTTTTAAGTCCTGTGTATTAGCATAACTAAACAAAGTGAGACTTACCCAACTGTAGTGGAGTTACATTGGATTTGGTCCAGTTAAATCCGTATTATCATTTGCTCTTTTGCCCTTAGTTTCGCAAGGCAATGCCATCTCAGGAAACAATTGAAGCCAGCTGTGACATTGGACAGCTGTTATCTCCCAGCCTTGAACTTGGACACTTTGTATTTGGCATCTGTCCACACTCACAAACTACATCCTAGTGCAATTTTCTCACTCTCCACACCAGTTCTGCTTCTAAAATGATTTAATAACACCTCAGTGTGCACAGTTATAAACCAAGTTCAAAGTGGCTGGTATTGAGTCTGCTTTATATGAGAAGGTATGAACCAATGTGCTTCCTTATGAGAAAATTTTGTCGATTTACTGCAATCAGTTTAGAAACTCAGCTTGTGTAATGGGTTGCACTTCTGTAGACCTATCCTCACACCAGAGAAGAAGAAATGTCATGCTTCAGGGAAGGATCAGCTGCTGGTCAGACCCACCCTTGCAAATGCAAGCAATGCCCAGCTGTGTTTCCATGCTCCAGCCTGGCTGGCAGCTGCTGAGGGGCTTCACCCTCCAATTTCTTCAAGGCAAGGTGGCACACGTGTCTGTTGAGCCATGACTCAGCTGCAGCCTCCTAAAACCCACATCAGGGAAGCAAGTGGGTAAATTGGGCAGGCTCCTCTTGCTGTTGTGGCCCACTGGCAAGGGACACGGCAGAGTAAACCACCGTGCTTGAGGAAGTCTGGTCCTCCATGGTGGGAAGTGTCATAAAAACAGACAATTCTCACTCCTGCTGTGCTTTAAAGATGTTTTATTGAGTGCCAGCAAGAGTGGTCCGAGATACCGAACAAAAGAAAAAAAAAAAACCGAAAAAGAAAGAATCCCGGGCGCAGGGATCGGCCGCCTCGGCAGCCGCACGACTGCCTGGAGCAGGTGCAGTGCCAAGTGGTCTCGGTAGTCAGAGACCTTGGGGCAATTGCTGAGGCAATTGGATAAGTTGAGGCTGTACCTTGACACCGTGCTGCACCCACTGCTAGCCATACGGTACGTCTGCCCAGTTTTCGGGGCCGGACCGCTCCTTATAAAGGGAACAAGCTCCTCCCCGAACCGCCCCTGTCCCTCCTCCATGGCCTCCCGGGCTTGGTGTTTCCCTTGAATGAGGTAATACCTTCCCGCCAATGGGCTCGCGTCTCTAGGGTTAGACGGACAAGCGGATGTCATGCCTGTCAAAAGGCGGGAAAGAACCTCATTAATATGCCAGGTTGCCATGGAGCTCAGTGACAGGGGTGGCTAAATTTAGGAACTGACCGTTGGTGCATGCTGCCAAGGCTGCCTCAGAACCTGACCCAAAGGGGACTTGGATTTCTGTGAAAACTTAACAGTTCTTTAACATTGATGTAAACACATTTTAAAACCATCACATTAACTTATAACCTTTAACTCTGAACTAGATATTAACTGTGATGAACAATTAACACAACTTTTAATTAACAATTCAGTCCAGGTCACCAGATGGGCATTGACAGTCCCCAATTTTGCAAAAAGCCATTTGTTGAAGTTGTATATGACAGGAAGGGACCATTTCAGAGCCCTGGCTGCGCTGCCCTACACCGGGGTTTGTGTCTTGCTCCTGTTAGTCCTGATACTCCTCAGAGCTGGAACGCAGGGTGCCAGATACATGAAGGAAATCCATGGGCAGCCTGTAGGAGCACATTTCTGCTTCGAACCAGAGCTGCTTCATAGGTTCACCACCTGTCGCGAGCCGTCCGCTGCGGCATGTCGGTGCCACAGCAAGAGGTGCCGCAACCTTCCTAAAAGCGTCTCCAAAGAGAAGCTGCCCGGCAGGACCACCACACACTCACACACGTGTACACACACACACACACACGGATAGCTCCAGAAAATGGGTCGACGGCAAAGAGGCAGGAAGGGTCTCCCTATAGAGTTCCACGGGAGTGGTTTATTGCAGCCACGCTCATAAAGCGCTCCAGGGATGAAGACAAAGAACAATGGAAGGTCCAGGTTTAATCACGGGAACAGATCAAGCACCAGGAACCAATGATCTGAGGGCACGGGGGCGGTACACAGGCGGGACTGGGGTAAGGAAGCCAATAGGAAACCCTGAGCGAGTGGCGATGGGCAAGGGCCAATGGGGGGAACCTGGAGTGGAGAACCTTCTAGGGCAGGGACATATAAGGTAACAAGGGGCGGGGAGGCCAATGGGCCAACCAGGGAAGCAGAACTGGGGTACATTAACATACCAAAGCAGAGCATCCTGGAGGAAGCTTCTTCTGTTCACCCTAACCTGGGAAGGATCTTTTGGTACTAGGGACTGTCCCACCAGCAGACTCTCTTTGTCCCTTGTACCACTGGCTCACTGGCCACCACAACCACCCATCTGCATGTTAAGGTTTTGGCTAGTTTTGCTTGTTCCTCGGTGTGAAATTTCATCACTTTGTTTAATTGTGAAAGTCAATCACTATATTCAAGAGATGAATTATGCTACTGCTGCAAGGAAGTTTGACATTTAGTAGCTTAGAAGGTATTTATGACCAAAGTAGTTGTTATTCTGAAATACAACTTCATTTGTAGAAATTCCCCATTGGGGAAAAAATAATCAATGACACATAGAACGTGCTAAAGCCCCACCAAAATAGCATCTTAACTGTTCCTTAAAGTGGTGACTTGTACACAAATGATGAAAAACAACTCAGAAAGTTAACCAGTTTAGTCCTGGAGCAATGTAAGCATTTAAAGATAGATTTACAGTGCACTGAAAATCTGATTGTGTAAACTATCATAAATGGATTCAGTGTGTTAGAGGCCAACACTAAATCTTCATCTGTTTACTGGAAAAAAAGGCAGTAGGGAGCTATACATTAAAATGAAGATTGATTTCAGAAAGCGTAGCAGAAATGAAATATGCTGACATAATGAGTAAGCAGGAAGAAAGAAAGCATAAAATTAACAATCGTCAGCTCTTGCTCCAGGATTATGACTATAAACTAGAGAATGACATTTATTGTACTGCTAGTCCTTGAGATGAACTGCGAAAGTTTTGATAGAGCTTGTCGAAACTTTCCAGGTTCCTGGTTCAAAATCTGTGCTGCAATTATGCCTGGTCACTAAAATTAATGGAGACATTCCTGAAAAATTCTATGCACAAGCTCCTGCCTTTCCTGTCAGGATGGAGCCCTGGAGGGCGTGATTTCAGGCGTCAGAAATAAAGATCTGAGGGCCTTCTGCACCACTCTGCTCTTACCTGACTCCTTGGTGCTTTTCTCTCCCAGCCTCGGCCAGCCGAAGTACTTTGTCAGTCTCATCACATTGTAAAACATTATTTTGATGCTGTTGAACAGCACATCATTACCAGGCAGGGCTGCAGCTCTTGCAAGGTGCAGTGGAGTCAGGACCAGGAAGGGAAACCCTGGCCCTGGGCACCAGCTGGAGCCGGGAACTTTCACTATCATTGGGAGCCAAACTGCAGATCATGGATGTCCTACTCTCTGGGACTGTATCAAAGAGTGAGGGAGACAAGAAGAAAGGTTTTATTCCAGAGCTTGAAGGTGGAAAACAATGTCAAGAAGGTTGGGTTATGGAACATCTTGTTCTGGATGTGGCTTTTAAAGGCCTAGAAGGAGTAAAGCCTACATAAATATGCTTGTGAAACGGCACTCAAAAAAATTCATCCGATATACGTATATACGATATATATGTATATCATATATACTTACAAGTATATATGATGTAAGAGTAGGTTTCTACAACCTCTTGCTCAAAACCAGCATGGCCATAAATTGGTGGGGTGGCACGTTTCAGAAGTGGAGGCCACTGAGTCTGAGTCTGGCTGTTCTCAGCACAGCAGCACTGATGTTCACCACACTCAGGGTGCTTTGTTTCAGAAATCACGTCACATGAGAGTTTTTTGGGTGCTCCCCAGTGAATATACCTATTGTTTGGTTTGGTCCAAGACTTCCCAGCAAAGTTACTGTGAATGCTGTAGAACTTTTAATCTCTCTTTTTTACATACCTATCTAGGCTGCACTTTTGTAACTGTATTTAAATTGCGATAATACTTCTTTGAATTTATTTTCACTGAAATCGATCATAATCTTGAAAAGGCTTATATGTGATTCAATAAATATTTGTTGTTAGAATGTCATGGCTTTTCAGTTGTTGCTAGGCTCTTCTTTTTCTCTCTCTTCCTCCCAGAAGGATTGTCCAGCAAAGGGCTTAATGCTACAGTTGTATTTAAAAAGTAGCCGGTGACATTAGAGTTGGGATTAGATACTATCCTTTTACTGGATGTATACATCAAAATGAATAGTGAAAAAAACCCATCCAATGGACCATTTCAGATCCTGAAAAGACTATATTATGCTGCCTCCTTTGAAACCAGGTCTCTAAAGCCATAGCTTGGTAAATCAGCAATTATTTTTTTGAAAGACCAAATCAGTGCTGGTGGGCACCCAGGTGCATTGCCTGCAGTGCTGGGCTGCTGCACCGAACTGGAAATCACAGCAAATCAACAGGTCAGATTAGTCTCCAGTCGGTTTACAGGACAGTTTCTGAAGGTTTTCTGACACCTGAGTGTCAGAGTAGCTTGTGCTACCTCCTGCCGCCACAGCGGACAGCAGACCCTGCCATCTGCAGAACGGATGCCCCATACCCCGGGGAAGTGCCAGGCTTTTATGTCCTTGGCACTCCCGGGATTTTCCCATTGCACACCCTAGCGGGAACCGCCTCAGCACTGGAGGACCAGCACAGCTGTATCAGTCCAGAGAGCCTTTCCAAGGTGACTGGAGGCTGAAGGCTGTCCAGCTTATTCTGATAAAAGTATAAAATTTTGATTGTATATTACTTTAGACTAGCAGCCTGTTGATTCAAGGGTGGAGCAGAGGGAAAGGCCACCTAGGGCATTTTATCTCAACAGATGAGATGTTCTTTTATATGGGCATAAAAGAACTTCATTTTGCCCTGTATTTGTCATGCCAATTAATCCAGTGGATCTGCCCAAATATTATCTATGCAACAAAAATATAATAAAAGAAAGAGCAACAAGTCTTGTAGAAATGGGTGGGAGACTATGTCTGGATAACAGAGCAGGTTATTTTATCAGATCCCAAAATGCATGTTTCTGACTGACCTGGAGCAGGGTGCATCACCCATCACTGCAGATTTTCTGCAGCTTAGCCATCCATGCTAGAGCATGTCATGCAGGCTGCCTCAGGAATCAGCAAAGCAACCCACACTTTTACAACAGGAGTCACCTCATGCCAATGCTGATATTTAATCTAGTGAGGGTGAATCAGGCCTGATTTCCCTCCATTGACTAAAGGGGGGCCCAGAGCAGCCAGCTCTGACACAAATGGATGGACATTGGCATCTGCAGTGAGGTGAGATCCTCAAACCGAGCCACTTAATCTGCCTTAAAATGTAATAATGGGATTGATTGTCCCAGATTTTCCTGTACATGCAGAGCAAAATTCAAAGAGGAAGGAAACAAGAAACTAGTGTGAAGAATCTGACCCGGTACCCCAGAGATGAGTCACTCCAGTCTTTCTCTGATAGCCAGGAGACAGGCAGATGGATAACTCACATCACTGTCAGCACACAGACACATCCATTATCTGCAGTGACAAAGTCATGAAACCTCCATTTCTGCGGTAGGTGTATAATTATAGTAAGAAAAAAATCTGAGTCGCGGGTGTAATTCAGCTTCCCTTCAGGTATGTGATGAATAAGGTGTTAATCAGTTGAAGGACTGGAAAATACTGATCACTGTTCAGTACTGGTGAATCAGAAAAGGAAGTTTCTTGGATGCGGCATATAGAGAATATGTGGTTTGAAAGGTGTGAGGGGCAGCATGTTAGTCCTGGATCTTTCACAATGTTTTTTGATGGAAGACAAGTGTGTCTTTTATTACATCCTTACATTTTTAACTGGATTTCTCCAGACAATGTCTGGAGTTGTAGGTTTTCTTCTTTTAAATGTATATCAAAATATCTCAGGATGTGGAAGAACACATATATAATACCTGCACAACCTTTCCCAATCATATAATTACTTAGTGTACAAGTAGAGTGCAGTCCTAATAGAGGAACTCTAATGTCTACATAAATCCAGTTTAGAATTAAACTGCTACTTAAAGATACTTTAAGGAGGGTGTTTCATTTTCTTTCTTACTCTAGTGTAATTAGTGGAAAGATATAGGGGTTTTTTGTGGAAAGATTCAGGGGTTTTGGATACCTTATTTAAACATTTCTGTCTCCTCATACTGTGTTGTGATTTGGGTAAAACCCTTTTGGTGCTTGTTGCAGTTGTGTAAAAACTGATATTCTGCCAGTCAAGAACCAGGAGCAGTAAAATGACCCTTCATTTGGGAAAGGCTCATCAGAAAAGGTTTCTGCTGAAGCATGGATCAGTCAGTGCCAGGCAGAAGTTGCACCATCAAGCCACCTCATTTCCTAGGGAAGAGGGCTGCAATGAGGACCACCCAAGCACTGAGGTTGGTGACATCATCTCTGCACTTTAGCAAATGCTGGAAAACACCCATAGCCAGGAGCAAGAAAAGCCACAGTCGCAGTCAGGGCTGGATCAAAATGTAGAAAGAAATTAACGTGTTTCAGTGTAACTTACTCTTGGCCAACCCCTGTGGGCTGCTACTTTGTATCTGAGTTTCTTCTCCCTATCGCAGCGCAACAGGCAATTTTTTATTCAGCCTTTTAATGGCTTTGATCTGACCCATACCAGGTCTTTTAATGTTTACCTCTTTTCCAGTCTTCTGCAGCTTCACAAATCCTCCAAGGTATCATCAGCTCCCCACTGGAGCCTCAGGAGTGTTGAGACAGTCTGGGTGATGGATACAAGGAGCCATGCAGGTCTGTGAGAACACAGAACAGAGATGGTCCAAGGCTTTTTACCAACAGCTTGTATCCAATTAGACTTAGTTGGAACTCATGTTAGATGTGGCTTTTTAGATGGACCTAACAAGTTTGAAATTACCCAAACCACCTCCTTCACACTGTGCCTAAGCCTGTGATGAATTGTGATGATTCTCCAGGTGCTCTGCCGGGAATGATACAGGTACAGGTGTATACAGTCAGCTCACATCCAGACAGGTTTTCAGAGAGAAGGCCTTAGCTTTGCCCTGAATGGAAGTGGTTGGACTATTTCCAGACCCAGCCTGACTCTGGAATACGCAGCTCTTTCTACATGTGGTGCTGGTATTAATGAGCCAAGTCAGACTCTGGCTAGCTCTTTATCTGTGGCACAGATAATCTACACACTGGGTAATTCAACCACAGATGCCTGAGAGCTGGTTTTAGCTGCAAACACCTCCATGATGGTTTCAGCCATATCCCTAAATGCTGTAGAGTGATTTTCATTAGACCCAATCAAGCTGAAAAAATCGAATTGAAGGAGCATTCCCTAGTCTGTTCCTTCTCTTCTAGTCTCAGTTCTTCCCCTTTCAACAGTGCTGTTAATTGCATTAAACATCTGATAGCTGTTAATCTTTTTAGTGAAAGCGAATGCAGAAAAAAAACCTACTAAGTAACCTGAGTGATCATGGAAGTCCTGATGGACTAGAGACTTGCTTTCAAAGGGCTGGTTGCATTGGCCAGATCTACCAATCTTATACAGGCAAAAGAAACTGATGTTTGCTGTGAAAACATCCTGCCTTCTGAGTGATTCCTTCTTGGAAAGAGGAAGCTTAAGCACTGCTTTGCCAAAGCAGTACAGGAGCATGGGACTATCTGCACAAACCATCACTGAAGTCTGAGAAGGAAGGAGAGTGCAAAGAAAACAAGCAATGGAACAGCTGTGAAAGCCTGAGCTCACTATCCCCTCAGATTATGCTTTCACCCACAGGTGGAGCAGAAAGCAAAAGCAGCAGACATTAGAAAGAGAGAGCAACTGTAAACTCAGTGCAAGCTCAATATTTGGTACCTTCCCTGCCTCCCATTCTCCGTCTCTTGTGTCCTGTCTGCTGGTCTTCGGCCCATTCAGCTGGGACAGCACAACAGTTTACAGGACTCTATTTTGAACTGGATTAGGGACCTGATACAATTTTTTAAAAAATCCTGCCAAGAAATGTCAGTTATGTGATGGAAATGAGCAATTGTGAGAATAACTGAAAAGAACATTGCCCCTGAACACATGGTATTAAGAAACCACAGCCCAGCTCCATGGCCAGCCTGCTCCGCATTGTTTGGATTTACAAAAGGAGCTGCCATCAGAAGCAGGGAGCCATCTTTCCTGGGACTTGGGGTTTTTTTATTTTGTTTTGTTTTAAATAACTAAGCACTGATGTCTTCCATCACAACAAATATTGTGGCTGTCTTATTCAGTGTTTATGTTTGCCATCTTTTGTCATGAAAATGAAATTCAAAGATGGAAAAGGGCTGAGAGGTGAAAGTACATGCATATCAGCAGTTGCAGAGTCCAGAACAGTAAGGAAGCAAATTACAGCAAAACAAAGCATTGCAAACCCAACAAAGTCATAGGAAAAGCTATACTTCGAAAAAATTTAGAAAAGCTGCTCCTTGGCAAAATGCAAAGCTGTACTCCAGAGGAGGTGAGTGCCCACCCATGGCATGAGGGCTGTGACTCCTGCCAGCAAGGCTTTCGGGGCAAAGCACACATCTTACGTGTCCTCATGCCCCCAACCAGGAACCTAAAAGGGTGGAGTTGCTCCTATTCTTTCTGAGATTTTTCTTTTTGTCCATAACAGTGGTTGAAAATCTCAGGCTACCTCAATACCACCACATTCAACAGTACCAGGAACATCCTTCAGCACTCCCTATCCTCCACATCACAAATTTTTAGCACAGATCTTGACACATTTTGACCAGTGCCAAGTAGTTCTATCCCAACCAGTTCCTGGGTAGAGTTCAGTACCACCATGGGCCAGGGACTGCTCCCAGAACCAGTTTCCAGGCGGCCACATTGTTTTGGAAGGTAAGACAGTTTAATGTTACGGATGCGGGCTGCTCCTTGCCAACTGGCCTCAGTGCCAGGGAATGGCCCCAGGCAAATTTAATTTGCTAGTATAGACACAGCTTCAGTTTCTTTGTGCTCTGGTTGCTCTCTCACTTACTTGTGCTTTAAAACCTTTTTGGTAATATTTTGCTTGTCAGCTGATAGCTATTTTAGACAGCAATTCTAAGGACTTTGCAGAATTCCTTGTTTTATTTTCCTAGAATGAGTCCACTGTAAATCTTCAGGTGTCCTGAGGCTTTGCAGGCACCTCCTGCAGAGCTGGAATAGCTGCTAGCAATGGGCATCCATGCTGAATATTTTGGTGATGGAAGAGACAAATCTTCTTTATTTTTTCAGCTTGCAAGTGCTTGCAAATACTCTTTCTTTTCTTGCACTAAAAGTCCAGAGATTTACCTGAGCTGGTACTTTGAAGAAGAAACCAATCATTTCTTGGCAGCTCAAAGCACAGTGGCAAGCCATAATCCTAATTTGCTAATACTGTTCTGGTTTAGGGAGTTGCCCTTATGAAACTGTCATCTGGAGCGGAGAAGCAGGAGTCATCCCCTGGTGTCCTGTAATTTCTGTGCTGATGGGCTCTGCCTGCATTTTGTCCTCCATGTGTGTATAGCACAGTCAGACCTGCTGTATGTTGGAGAGCCAGGCAAATACTAATGCCCAATTTAACATGCAGCTCATGTGCCTTTAAATAGCAGCGAGAGCCGAGCCAAGCCATCCACTGCAGCAATTTCTGGACATATGTGCAGAGCCCCCCTCCTCCCCTGAGCCCTCCCAGCCTGGAGCTGCGAGCGCACACGAGCTGCGCGGAGGGGCCGGGGATTGGTGCTGCTGCCTGTCATTTCACAGTCACCCCACTGACGTCTCCTCCGCGCTGTTGACTTGATCCCGTTTCTAGCCAATGTAATTATAACATGGAGAATCAACAACAGTTAACGATTTAGGTTAAATGTAATTTAATGCCCCAAGATTGCTACACTTAGATGAGATTTTGCTTCACTTGAACCATGCAGAGAATGTGAAGAGTCTGCATACTTCTGCTAAAGTAATTCTGGACAAAGGAAAGATTGACACTGCCTTCTTCAGACTCTATTAAATGCTTGAGCGACTTTGGCATGAGTTTCTAATCTGTCATTGCTCTTGGAATTCCACATGCGAGAATGGGACCTGTCTGAGAGCAGAGGTTCCAAATCCATCCTTCTTTGGGGGAGGGTGTCCATATATATGGATATATTTTCCTTAAAGAAGTAGAGCTCAAAATCCCTGATCATCTCTAAGGGTTTGCTTAACCCCTTGAAGAGTGGATGCCTAATATTTCACTTACAGTGCCATTGTGTCCATAAACCGTGGAAGATAGCGTGAAATGTTGCTGTTACAAGGTCTGAAAAATAGTCACACGAGCCTAGAAACTCAAAGAGCCCATCACAGAGTGCTCTTGTGCTACTGGGATGGCTGCCAAGCAAGGCATGCAGATTGCTGTCGCTGAGCTTTTGAATGATGAGAAAATGACTGGGACTGCTCAGCACAGCAGATGCTCCCCGGAGCACCCAGGGAGGTCAGTCGACATGGCTGCTGCCTTTAGGAGCCAATTTCTAGGTGGATTGTGCTAGATCCTGGTCCCAGAAGTCAGGGCCAGATCCAGAACACACATTTTAATAGAGGTTTCCAGCTCTGTATATCAATCCAAGAGAAGGCTTCCTTAACAGGGATTATAGCTTTAGAGCTCATTTGCCTTCACTGCAGATGCGGAGCAGCCATCATTCTTCCAGCCTTCCAAGCTTCCACTGCCTAACTAGGAAAGCAAATATTTGCAAGAAAAATTGCCAGCTATCCTATAATTCTTAAGAAACTCAGCAAAAAATAGCCTCAGCAACCTTTTGTGATTTGGTGACAATGAGCCTTTTGTTAATCTTTAGTACTGAAAGAAAAAGGTTATCATCTGACACGCTCATGTATTTTGATTAAGTTATTTATGAGCTTGGCTTTGTCAGGATCTATTAACTCATACCTGTGTGCTCCTGAGCAGCTGCTTTGATGACAGCATTTGGATTTACTGGCAGAAGCTTGTTGGCCTATTGGTTCACAGCACATAACAAATGGAGAACCTTCCACATTCTGTGTCTTAGTGTCAAAAAGTCAATGCTTACCCTGGTCTTGCTGACTTCTGTAGCTATCCAAGGGCTTAGGAGTAGGTGCATACTGTTCATAAAGCACTTGGCTCTTGGGTGGCAGGAGACAACTGATTTCCAGGAGCCTGTTGCAAGGGCAGCAGTTCTCCACCATGCTCTCCAAGAGGCTTCAAGCCCACTTTGACTTGTACTAGCTGGAATCATTATGGCAATTTTCTTGATGGCATCCTAACAGAAATCTCAGTCCTTGCATGGAGGTTTTCAGCAAAGGGCAGATGCCAACCTAAGAACAGCACCTGCAGCTGACAATCACAAAAAAGGGGTTCTGGCTATAAGTAAAAAGTAATGAACTAATCACACAAAGAAGAAAGCCATCATTATCCTGTGACTTGAGGTAAAGATCAGTTATATAGAGTGCTTTCTAGCCTGGTCAAGCTTTTTTAGTTGTTTAGCATTTATAGTCTTCCAGAAGTATCCATAGAAACTTCTCCAGCACTGTGAACACTTTTCATAGCTCATATAGTTTAATACCTATTATCAGGTGGGTTGTAGTGCTTTAATGTTAGTAAAACCAGAAATGAACATTCAACGGTACAAATGTCTATCACAGTAATACCACTTTTTTTATTCACAAAGGTATAAAATTGCATAAACTATATTGCTTGAATGGAGTTTCTGAGTTCATATTTTACGTGTAAAACAGACATGTACTTCTGATGGAAGTTCACAAGCAAGAAGGCAAGAAAAAAATTACCTTTGATCAAGAGCCTTCCATGTGGCTCTCTGGAAGAATGAGAGCAGAAGTATTTTATACAATGTGAGCATTTCACATTTAGATCCATCTCTTTACTCTTAACTGCAGGATTTTTAGTGTAGTGACAGATTAGTGATATGGTTTCATAGGCTATGGAAATGGGTCCTTTCCTGGTTAGAAGTGGTCACCCAGAGTCGATGGCTCAGTCATGCAGTAGGAAACATCACGGCACTGTTGCCAACTTCTTCTCTTCAGATGAGTTTTCTGTCTGGAAGGACTTGGAATCTCTTTTCAATCGCATGGGCTAGACCTAGAGACCCATGAGAAGCACATCCACAGATATAGCTGAGACTGTGTCGGGACTTTCCAAAGGAAGGAAGCAGCAGTGAATCACTGCAAGCACGAAAACACGTAGGGCAATACAGGTTATTCCAACATGGATCGTGGACTACTTCTATTGTGTGCTAAATAGAGCCCCAGCTGAAACAAGACTGAACCTGGCAATGTAAGTAAGAGAAAATATCTGGATAATCATATGGATTACATAGGGTGAGCTGGAAGCTTCCAGCAGCCAGCTATGGAGTTATAGACTGTCAGCAAGAATAGGAAGTGTACATCCACTCTAAGTGATATAAAGGATACAACTACAGCAGGGAACTAAAATTCATCTCAAAGGAAAGGAGGAAATCCAGCATGACAGAATTACATAAGAAAACAACTGGAGATACATAATGCTCCTGCCCAGTATGGGGTTTCGTACAATTATTCTGAAGACAAGCCACTAAGTAGGGCTAGCTGGTTTCCTTCCCAGTTCGTTGTTCATGGACCATACTTTTATGCTACATAATACTAATGAACAAAAAATTAGTAGCAAGTGGTACTCTTACACTTCAGTGATTGTAGGAAAGCATTTGACAACAATGCTGTTGTAGCAAGACACTGAAAATTTACAGATTTCTTTGCAAAATCATTTATATTTTGCAAAACCTTTATCAGTACACAGGTAATTAAATCATTGCTTTGATGTCATTGCCAGCATAGGCAAAGGGTCATCACCTCCCTGCAATGTCTTGTAGTGCTGCGTAACAAATATCTGAACAGAGACTGGAGTCCCAGGGGAGTTCAGCGGTCTTGGTTTGCTGAGGATATCTATTCATCAGCAGATGAGATACAACAAAAGACAAACAGCTTAGTCAGAACAGCAAAACAAAAAGGTCTTATAATCAACAGGTCAGAAAACAAAGGCTATGAAAATAAATATGACCTTACGTGGCAGTGCTGTTCCAGAAGGAGTAACTGCAAGCATTGTTGTCACATTTATTTACCCAGGCAGTGTGTCTCACAGCCCCTGTGACTCTGTCTGTGGTGCAGGGCTCAGACAAGCAAGGGAAAGAGTCCTGATGAGAATACAGTCTAACATAAATAAAGTCTTCACAAAACTGTAGATGAGGGAGAGGCCAAAGGTTCTTCAAGCACTGTTTGAACAACTTTCAGTTGGAGATGTGTATCAGATGCTCATGGTAAAAGCATGAGATAAAGACTAATGACAATTTGAGGTGTTCACAATCACCGGTAGATGACCAAAAGTAGAGAAAAGAAGGTAGAATCTGTTGGCTGTATCCTGACCATATTGAACAACAGACTTAGTGATCTGAGGGCCAGAGGAGATGTTGACTTGAGGAATGTCTGCAGGATGAGAAAGACTGGAGAAGTGACCTTGACGTATAGCAGATGGATAAAATTAAAAGCATTGCTCTACAATAGGATTACTTAGGGGCAGCTGACATCTGTGAGGGTTGGATTGCTTTGAAGCATCCTTGTATGCTGAAGTTTTCTTCATCTAGAGACCGAGCATACAGTCTTCCCACATTGCCAAGACAATGGTTATATTCATGCTGTCTACTGTAGGCAGCCTGGAGTTTTCTGTCATGACCAGTTTTTCCTACTTTACACACTACAATCCTGTGAACCTGCCAGTGGTTGCTTTGGATTTCTCACTTCCAACACAACCATGTGTGGTGGTGGGCTGACTCTGGCTGGGTGCCAGGTGCCCACCAAACCAATCGATTACTCTCCCCCTCATCTGGGCAGGGGAGAGAAAATATAATGAAAGGTTTGTGGGCTGAGATAATGGCAGGGAAAAATCTGTCACCAGTTACTGTCACAGTCAAAACAGACTCAACTTGGGAAATTATTATCAATGAAATCAGAGTAGGATAATGAGAAATAAAACCAGATCTTAAAACACTTTCCCCTCAATCCCTTCCTTCTTCCTGGGCCCAACTTCTCTCCCAATTTCTTTATTTCCTCCTCCCCCCAGAAGTGCAGGGACATGGGAAATGGGGTTGCAGTCAGTTCATCACATGTTCTCTCTGTTTTGCTCCTCATGCTCTTCTCCTGCTCCAGCATGGGGTCCATCACACGAGACAATGAGACACAGTCCTGCAACACAGATCTTTCCCATGGGCTGCAGTTCTTCATGTAGTGCTCCAGGACTGCATCCCGTATGGGATGCAGTCCTTCAGGAACAGACTGCTCCAGCAGTTTATGTTTTAGCAACATAAAAAATTTATTCCTCAAACATCTCAAGGAACTTACGTCTCTTAGTACTGTAAATCAATGGAATCTGTTTCCAACAAACAAGGAAGCTTTTTCTTAACTCATCAAATGTTTACACTGAACTATGTTAAAAGAGTGTTCATCATACAGGAATACAGTCATAGGACATTAATAATTACGCCAAGAAGTTTTGCAAGTTCAAGCATGGCTGTTTACATACCTATTTTTAAAAACAAATACCTACTGAAGGTGTGTACATGTTGAGGTATTTATTCCTTCATCTCCTAAGGAATATTAACGTATGCTTTTCTATAGGTACATTGAAGACCATGGGCAATTTTTGGAGAACACGTCACTCAAATCTCTTCCACAACTCAGTAGATACACACGTAAAGATAAGTCAAAAGGAAGGAAGAAGGATTAGATGGATTCAGGGACATAGAGGAGAGAAATTTTCTCTTGTTTTATCTTGAATCTAAAAGGGCATCATTCACTGAAAATTTTTAACAACAGTGGAGAAAAGGTGTATCTTAGGTGAAGAGCAAAGATAACTTAATTGCCTTAGTACAGAAGTTTGGACTGGCCAATTATTTAAATCCCTCCCATAAAACTTAGAACACTTTGGGATTCTTTCCTCTTTCTGACCACTTGATCCTGAGAAATTAATGTCCCCAGCAGGAGAGAGAGCAAGAGCAGGCTGCCACCACCTCATCCAGGGTTTTGTTGTCAGTGGCTCACCCCAAAAGGCAGTGCTGACAGGGCTTGGGGGCAGTTCTTTTTGGAGGAAAAAGGTCTTGTTTCAAGCCAGATGAATTCCCAGAGCCAATTTATTGCCTGGCCACACAAATGTGTGTGTTGGCAAAAGGGAGGAGGGGTGGCACGTGTGCAGGAGCTGGGGGAAGCAGGACTCATCTCCACCAGGATGTGAACTTTCTCATGGATGTGACCGTAAAACAAGAGCCTAAGTTGTCATTAAGGCAATGGAATCATTGTAATTAAAGATTTGTGTTTTCTTTGCAAATCTGGTTTGTCACTGGACTTCAGCACACAGAAACAATTATTTAGATGTCCCGTTCAACTCAGTTTCAGAGGTAAATCATGGGTCTGGACCGAAGGGCAATGTACCAAATTTTGTCAGCCTGAGTTGAGTGTGTATTTGCACTTCACCTTCCAGATATCTCTTTCTTTCATTTCCCCAAGAAGAAACATTGTCATTTACATTCCCTCCTACAGCATTTTGGGTCTCTTCTGTTCACTCTGAGCCATGAAAGCAGCCAAACTTTATGATAGCAGAACTTGCCCAGAAGGGATACTCTGGTCATGAGGCTCTGATGGATGTGGCCCCTTAGGTTAATACCTTCCTTTTCCCTTCACCATGTGTCTGGAAACCTACTGGCATGGGCTGGCCTATAAAGAGTAGCTATTCTGTTTCTTCAACTGATCTCCTTTCTGCAGTCACATAGGAATCCAGCAACAGCTTTGTACACTTGTTTTTGGACTACAGCCCCATCCTCATTTACTTATAGAGACTTCTGCATTGCAATCTGCATATATAATGCACAGTTAATTACTGTTTAAATTAAGCACACAAAAATCAAGATATGATGATCTGTGTTATCAAATCAGGTATAAGATTAACAGCTATTATAAAATAAATAGAATATGTAGATAACTCTTACCATTTCAGTGGCTCATTTATAGAGCCATTAATTCTTGGGGTTGCAGTGAACATATGAATGGAGAACAAGTTGCTCATACTAAAAATCCGGTCCCATCCTTTGTCCTCTTTTCCATCAGGCTGCTGCCCAAGCACACCAGAAGCTGAAATTTCCCATAGTTTATTACAATCTGGTGTTTCATATGTTTAGATTTGTCTTTTCTTTTGCTTACCCAAATACAATTTTTAATAAGTCATTGCTAGAAAAAAAAAGAACATACAAACATTTTGATTTTATTAACAATTCATATCTTGCTATAGTGTCTGTGTCCTTTTTTTCTATCCCTGAAGCAAAATAACAGCAAAATTAGTAAGGTTGTTGCCGTATCCCATCCTCAGCAGGACTGCAGAAGAACTCCATGGTAGAACCTTTTCCATAAATACCCCTCAGGCTGCTGCTCAGACCAGTCTCTGAGGAAGCAGGGTTCAGGTCCCACATGAAGAAATGAGATTACACGTAAGGCTTCTACTGCCTAAATATTACTGACCATAAAGTGTTGCATAAATTGTGGATATCTTCTCTCCAATAAAGTGCCAAAACTACTTGGTACACTTTTCTCATATATACAAATAGTTTGTGAGTAACTAAAACAACATTTGAGGGCAATGTGCAATTTGCAGTAAAAAAAAAAGAAAAATTGCAATTTATGAGCTGCAGCTGTAAGTGTCTTGTGTTTTGTATGGCATGCTTAGTGATGCATCTGAGAGGAAGTGAAGATGTTTTCTAAGAACAAAGTTAATTATTCAGTAGCAGTTCTTAAAGTGATCAAAAAGAAAGGTGTAAGTGACTTTGGGTTTTTTTAATACAAAAGAGCTGTTCTTTGAGGTATTGATCAAAGTAAAAAGAAAAACAAATTAATTAGGGATTGGTTTCAATACTATGAATAGGCTTTTGCTGAGACATTTTCCCAAACAACAGCAGTGCCCACCAAGGCAAATTATTTTATTAAAAACAACCTCCACATTGCTTGTTTCAGTATTCAGTATTTTTAACTTTGGACTAAGAAGTGAATATTCTTTGGGAAGACAAAAATCAAGTGGTATCTGAGTGGTTCTTTTATTTAAATGAAATAAGCATAGCTGTAACAATGAAAAAAAAAATAAACAAAGAAAAAGAAAAACAAAAGCAGGAAGTAAGGACAGGGTTTTAGTAGTATTAATATAATTTGTTTGCTTTGCATCCATGTTGAAGAGCACAAGCCATGAAGCAATATCCTATTTTATGAGGCACTGTGCAATCACAAAAGGAAAGGACAGGGTGTGCTCCAAGTAGTTCACTGTTCAAATATAGCACTGCAGACAACAGGCAAGTATTGACTAATGGAGGAGGACAAGGACAAGCAGTCCTGCACGCCTAACGCCTGATGTGGCTGTACCAAAGGGTAGTCCAGAGGGACTCATGCAAGTGGCTTTGGGGAGCTCCCCTTGGCAGTGCTGGCCATGAGCTGACACTAAAGTTTTTGCTGGAAGATGTGACAAAAGGTTGGTGGATGGTGGGTGGTGAACATCTTTCAGGCCAGAAGGGAGATGATAAGAAGCGTTGGTTTTGAGGAAGGGCTTGTGTCTGAAGATAAGGTTTATGAAACAGAAAAGAAGGGGGCGATGGAGAAGTACTAGAAACATGACTGTGAGAGCTGGAAATTATTTCTTTGCTCCTGGGTGATGACTGGAGGGCTCTCCCAGTTTAGACATAACTTCCTCAGGTGAATGAACACCCATTTTCTTGGCGGGATCAAACAACAAACCTGACATGAAGGTGCAAGCTGAGTCAATGGAACTCCTACTTCGAATCCCATAGGCATGTAGTACAAAATTGAAATGGTCTGTTCCCCTGAACTGGGAATGAAGAAGCACTCCAACCAACCTGGATCACCTGGAGGTAGAAATTACAGCGAAGGGTCAAACCAAAGGCAGGAGATAAGGATTTACAGGAAGCAGAGATGGGTCAAAGTACCACGACCCAGCTCAGCTTAGATAGGATTTTATCTTTTATCACTTCCAGATCAGCAATAAGGCAGGATGTGCTTACAGCTTTATCGAGCTTTTGTTCAGCTAAAATGATTTTTTAACAGGACAAAACCTACAAAAATTAAACATCAACACAATTTAGGACAACTAAACCAGGGTTCTAAAAATGAAGTTCCTGAAGCAAATTACAGTCCTGTGTAGCACTGAAGGAACAGTGCTGAAATATTGTCCCACCATCTCTGGACAATATCAGTTTCTGCAATTACCACTCTCCCTAAAAATTTGCTGACCCCTTCCTTTAGCTAAGCAGGTTCACCAGCTCCTGGCAAAACAGTGCCTTTGGCAGCATCTCCTGGCCACCTGGCTGAGGCCTCTTCCAGAAGCCCAGTCTCCCTCGAGTCCTGTTGTTGGCAATGGGAGCAGGTAACTCGGGTGTTAGTCAGGATGAATCACCCACCAGAAATGCTTCACTCATTCTCTTGGTTGATTCTGCATGGAGCCAAGTAGGCTTGCCATGTATGTCTCTTGTTTAAATCTCTAACATGGGATGAAAATAAGCATCTGTAAGACTCTCAGCTTGTAATAGCTTTTTTTTTTTAATAATCCTTCTGTTTGTTTCTAAGCTTGTAGACCACACTTTTGTTTAAACCCTTAATGCAGAGATTTTATCCCAAAGGCGTAAGAGGAAGTTGCGTGTCACTGGGAGGGCACAACACATCACCCTTCTGAGAATGTAAAAAAGGAACAAAACCCCATGATTCACCTTTGTGTGCTTAAACACCCGAGGGTAAAAACACCTCCCTTGAATGTGTAACTGAAGAAAATTGCTGTTTATGAGGCAGTGTTGTCAGAAAAACCACAGATAATTGATACAAAAGAGGCTACCTTTCAGGGAGAGGCAAAGAAAGACAATAAAGACACTGAGATAAGGCCATAACAGAGCGGGAGAGGGGAGAGGGACGATACCAGCAGAAGAAATTCTTTATGACTTTCAAAGACATTTCTCTCCTCATCCACAAGTGAGACCATTGTCCATTGACCATTAACGGATATATTGGCTTCTGCTTGGCCTGAGACTGGTCCATAGGAAATCTGTTCCATAAGGCCTTCAAGTCTAATCATGGACCTCTGATAACTATCCTTTGAGCACAGCTTTGCAGCAGATTTATGGCTTATTTAGTCCATATTTGCTTGGCTTGCTCTTGAGAGAGTTTTGTGGAGCAGTACCAAAGCCTTGCTGATGTCACTGGTTGTTTCTCTGACTCACTGGTGTTTATCCAAGAATGCTGTACAAATGAATATCCAGTCTCTGGATGGATATGCCTTGTAAGCAGTTGAGACAGGGAACTTTATCTGCATTATCAGTATCTACCAGGATACACCAATTCAAGCCAAGATAAAGGCTAGGGGTTTTTTTCTATGTTCTTAATATTCACAGTATTTTTCTGAGAACTGAAGCTTGGCAGACTGGTCTATAATTCCCTGAGAGCTTGTTTCTCTCCCTTTCTGAATCTATTTAAGTGTGATATATCTTTTTCAGTCCTCTGAAGCATCGCCATTCTCTTTGATAATCTAAAAACACTGACTACTGGGTCTGCAGATGCTTCTGCTGGCTTCTAACAACTCTAGGATGAGTTGCAAGTCCAGGAGATTTGAAAACACATTCTCTTCTATGTATTCTGAGACTTATTTTTTGTCTGCTCAGGCTTCAGCATTAACTGTAGTCATCTGTATTAGCTGTGGTAGTGCTCAGAACACAGCTGAAAGCCCCAGTGAAGACAAAAGCAAAAAAATCCATTAGATATTATTGAGCCCTTTGTTCCAGCCTGTGCTCAGTAAGAAAATTATGTGCATTAACAAAATGCGAAGCAATTTACACAAGCAATAATAAAGGAAAGATGGGGAAGGTCTGGTATGGATGGAAGATTTGAACCTTGCACAGCGACAAACCTTTTAGAGAGCAGATAAAATTTGTTAATAAAGCCCCGACTGAATTACCAATAATTTCTTTTGTATAGTCATGAGGAATTCTTGAGCTATCAAGAATAAAATCAAAGCAAATTGAGAGCAATATAAGCTTTCAAAGGACACAGTAAGAGTGGTGGTAGTGCCTGTTGTGTTTCACTAATCTAACGACACTCAGGAGAAAAGCAGCAGAAAAGATACTGAAGAAAGAGTCTCTACGTAGAAGGCAGCCATGAACTTCAAAAGAGCACCTCATGTATGAAATCAATTGAATATTTTACAGTAGTATGAACATGGAGAGTACTGGCAGCATGGACATAATTCGCCTGGATTCACAAGAGGGATGGATATCTGTTTGAAAAAAAATGTGTGGGCTTCAACGTGTTTAGAATATCCGCTGAAGAACTGTAAGTAATGACATCTTTCAGTTTCCCTCTTTCCTCTCTGGTTTTGCCTATCCATCAGTTACACAGCAGTGAGGATTTCTTTCCTTTTGGCTTGTCTTTTATTTTCTCTGCAGCTCCCTCAGAACAACACCCCTCTCCTCTGCCACTTTGACTCATTTGGCACCTTTCTTCTGCTTCCCTGTTGTGTTTCTGACCAGCTCTGGGTGGTTCTTTGCTGAGATCCTTCAAACTGGCAGAACAAGCAGCTTACCTGAGAAGTGCAAGCCAAGCAGAGAGGGGTGCTTGGAAATTCTTGGTGTGAGGTGGCCCCCAAGCATCTCCCATTTCAGATGTATCTCACTTCAGACCTCCTGAGCTCCTTCTCCCGTGTCCCTTTTGGTTAAAAATAAGAATATAGTAGGAGGTCTTGCCTCTTTTCAGTGGCTGGGGACAAGTGCATTTGCCTAGGAAACGTGATGGCAGTCCCTAAGGGTCAAACCCTTGTCTATCAGTGAGATGTCCCTCTCTGGACTAGTCTGACAAGTAGGAGAAGAGGCAACCTCTGACCCCCCGTGTAGGTGCAGCACTACCATACAGAGAGGCAGGCTGAGAAATGAGATATCAGGAGGGTCGTTAGTAGCTGAGTTGATGGGGACATGGAGAGTGGACAGCAGGGCAGGCTCACACCCACCTTCCTCCCTGGGCCAGTGCCTGGAGCTGCTGCCAACACACCACTGCCACCTTTTCTTAAAGCTTATTGAAAGGAAGCAAATGGCACGAGAACAGCTGTGGATTTTGCTTTCTTGCCGATGTATTTGGTGTCTTTCATTCAGGGTAAAACCTGACATTTTCAATTACCATTCAGTGTATGAACCTGTTACACACGCAAAGATAAAAATAAAACCTGTGTCGAAACACGGGGCTAATGACGTGAAGCTCCATTTTCCATCCAAACAATGTTTCCAGGATGAGGCGGCCTCTGGAGTAGTGTGGGGTGGCTCCCTTTTGGGACCCTCCACATACCCCACACTGCTCGCAGGTCCAGGCACCAGCTCACGTGCAAGGGCAGTAGGTTGTACTTAAATGTCTGCTAAAATGAACACCTTGAAGCTGAAGGCAGGACATGGCCTGCAGGCTACCTGTTGGGCCTGATTACATATTCAGAAGTCCTATATGTGGTGTCTTTCTCCATTAGATCCAAAAGCTGTTTAGAAAAATTATCTTTACTCTTGTTACTTATATGGAAATGCAGAGGGCTGAAATTTAGGTAATGTGTACATGTCCACATAGGAATTGCTGGGAAAGCTGAGGAACAGCTCAGTGCTCCCTTGCACCCAGTCCCACCTCTAGAAAATGTCCACAGCTGGTGACCACTTCCAAGAGCAGGACTTAGCTGAGCAGCTCTGCCCTGTCTTGCCTTCAAGTCAGATTTGGATCAGCATGGTTATGCCAAAAGAAATTGCTGTCTTTGAAGACATTCTTTGAAAGGAACATGAAGCAGATGCCTTTTACATAAAAAAGACCTAACTAAATAAAATTATTCAACTGTCTATGTCTGCTTATCTCCCTTCAGCTGCGATGGAAAGAAGACCTCATCTGGTAACTGTTAAGAGTCCAAGAGAAGATCAAGGGAGTAGAGGAAAGGTATAACCCCCGGACGGGTCTTCCTACTACCTGTGCTGACATTATTCGTGGTTATGTTTGGCTTTCGCTGGTGCAGTACTGTCTCCTCTCTCTGTGAGATCTGAGGGGATCTGCTCCTTTGCAGTTCAGATGGGGCAGCCATACCAAGTCTCACCTTACTGCTCCCTCTGTGACTGCTGAGGTTTGCAAAGGAAGCATCTGCAGGGCATTAGCATTGCCCTGCTCCAACTTCACAGGTAAATCAACAGAAGTGATCAAATCCCCACTGGTTTAACAGAAAAGTGATTGCTTCATCTTTCCAGTGCTGTGGAAGTGTGCAGGAAGACACCTGTGCTCTGGTTGCATTGAGCCCAGGGAAGCAGGCAGAAAGGAAGGAAGGAAGGAAGGAAGGAAAGAAAGAACAGGAGATAACTCTGTTTGCAGCCGCCAGGTGGGCTGACTTTAGCTTACATTAATTTTGAGTTATTTTTAGTTGTATATGCATTCCTGGGACAGGGGTGCTTCTAAAACATCACTAAGTATAAAAACAAGCCCAAACAGTGAGACGCATCAGACCCCCGTGTCTTCTGCTATGTTAGTTCCCTCTCAGCCTGTCCCTCTGTCCCCAACCCTCAAAACCCACAACAAAAGCCATTTCTGAGGCTCCTCTGCCAGTACTGCAATTTTCCCATGGACAAGGTGGCCCTGGTTTATGGCTCTGTGTTCATGTTTCTTTGCACACTCTTCACATGGCATTAACAACCTAGATTTATAATGAACACTGATAAGCAAAGGTTGAGCCAAGAGCTTCCCTTGGATCTAGCACTCCTCTGGGTTTGATGCCTGGAGTGAGGCTACATTCCACATTGCTTTTAAGGTTATCAGAAAATCTCAGGCTTTCTTCTGCTGTGATTCTTTTAAATGCTGGCAACATTTCCAAGTTTCAGTTGCACAAAAGCCACCCCCCAAGCTAAGACTATTGTGAGGAGGTCACGTAGCATGTGGAGCGGGTAAAGGAAAGTCTAAAGCAGCATATCCAAGAGCTAATTAAAGGGGACGTTGGCCATTAAGGAGATTGTTGTCAAAACAGCAGTACATGTATTTGTATTTTTATGAAGAATCACCTGTTTAAATTGTCTCATTATAAATGATTATGTATCCCTGTTTACATAGCGATATTTTTTTCTTAAGAAGACAATCTGTCTTTGAGCAAACAGATAAAACTGTTTTCTTTGAGTAATCATAAATTACCCTTCCACCATCCTCTTTCTCCTCTTACAGAGATCCTAACTCTGTCCTCTTTGTTATTAATAGATTTTTGCTGACTACTCCCAGTGCCACAGAAATCACAGAGATATAAAATCAACTGTAAATTACAAAGTCTCTCCCTCGGCCATAAATGGACAATAATCTATTCATGGTAACATCTGTGTAAAGTGGTTTTCAGGAGATTTTTTTTCAGATTCCTCATAATATTTACACATTGAGTGCAGACAAGTATTAAACAGACCTCGCTTCATCAGCGAGAGCGCGCCTTGCTCTAAGCCAGTGCCAGCTGAGTCCCACTGCGGGCAGGCTCGGCGTCAGCCGGGGCAGCGGGAGAGGTGACCCTGAGCTCCACTGAACAGGGATGGTGCTGAGAGCCAGGGAGCTCAAACTTCCATACCAACAAATGGAACCACTGGCCAAGAGCTTCTCCCTCTCCAGCCTCAGCCCTGGGGGTGGAGTTTGCAGCTGGGATAAGGGAAGCCTGCAGTAGACTCAGCAAGTGGTGGGAAAGCTTTGACACTGAGCACGTGCACTTTACCCCAGCCGGAGAGGACCAGCAAAAACAAAGGCTACACACATGGTGAGGTGTTTGGAAGGTCTACAGAAACCTGCCCAAAGCAACCCAAGGAATGCACCATGCTTGAAGAGAAATAGCCATGTTGGGGAACATGGCTGGGGCTTGGAGGGGTGGTGTGAAATCCCTGGTTCTGGCCACAGGGACTCCTTGGCAAGCAGGGCTGCTGGTGAGCTCCTGGGGAATAGGGTCCAGCACCTCTGTGCTGCTGGGAGCCAGCAGCCATGGAGAGGAATGAATCCTGTTTCCCTGCTGAGCAGACTGCCCACTCCTTGTGCAAGGAGCTTCACAGTCTCAGTGCAGAGAGGAAGGCACGGCACAGAGCAAGATCTAGGATCTCCCTTAATTTCTTCTTTTCTGAGGACCACATTTATACTCAAGCATATATGTTTGCTGCCCCAAAAGCCCCATGAGCTCAGCAAATCATAGAATCATAGAAGCATTCAGGTTGGAAAAGACCTCTAAGATCATTGAGTCCGACTGTTGACCCAGCACTGCTAAGTCCACCACTAAACCATGTCCCTAAGTGTCATATCTAGATTTCTTTTAAATAGCTCCAGCGATAGTGAGTCAACCCAGAACTTGACAGCCCTTTTGGTGAAGAAACTTTTCCTAATATCCAACCTAAACCTCTCCTGGCACAACTTGAGGTGATGTCCTCTCATCCTGTCACTTGTTACTTGGGAGAAGAAACCAACACCTACCTTGCTGCAACCTCATTTTAGGCAGCTGTAGAGAGTGATTAAGTCTCCCCTGAGCCTCCTTTTCTCCAGGCTGAACACCCCCGGCTGCCTGAGCCGCTTCTCAACAGACTTGTGCTTTAGAACCAATGAACCAGTCCTTGCTCATAAGAGTTTCTCAGAGGGAGACACCAAGCCCCACCAACCAAGTGTTCCCTTAGGCAGTTTCAGCTCCTCCATGCATTGCTAACTGCTCTACTCCAGTCACCTTCCAGCACCCACTGGACTTGGTATGAAAGCTGTGGGGGAGTCCTGTGCCTCTCTCAGGGTGGCTGCTTATGTTGCATCATCTCACATAATTATGCTTCCTTCAAAAAGATCAGCCCATCTAAAACAAATGTTACGTGTTTCCCTGGTCTTCTAACATTACTCCAGGCTCAGGCCACAAAGCCATTCACCTTCTCTGTTTCTGCCCCAGCAACTCTTCTGTGGACCACCTTTGGCTGCCTGCAAGGAGGGCAGATACCCCTCAACACCACCCTGCAGGGTCCGCTTGTGAAAGATAGAGGAATTTAATTAACAACCACAACCTGGACTGGGCAGCCAGTGGGTGTGAACCTGCCACGTCCCTCCAGAGAGGAGAACAGCCCAGGCAGGTGACACACACCAATCCCGGCTGGTGACACTTTGTGCCTTGTACAGAGTGTGATGGACAAAGGACTCATCAGCCCAGCCCTTAGAGAGTCACCAGAGAGAGGTGGAGTCAAATCCCTGTTGAGAGGAGTGAAATGCAGCTCCTTGGAGTGTGGCCTGTGCTCTCCCATGGGGGACAGCGAGGCTGCAGCTCCTGCAGTAGCAGCAGTAGAAAAAATTTGCCACTTTGTTCCTTGGGCATTCTTTATGAAGACCAGAAATCAGATGTTTTTCTTCACATCAGATGCAAAGAATTTTGTTTCTGCTCTTGTTGTTTCACCACAAAAAGGAAAACAAAACAAACAAACAAACAAACATATAAAAAGGAAATGAGAAAAGATAGGCTTTGTTTGGGACCACATTGCTTGGGGTTTTTTAGGGATTTTTTAAATTTTGGCCACCGACCCATAAATTGCTTTTTCCTATAGGCTCTATGTACTCCTGAGGGCTATGCATCAGCACCCACCCATCACCTGGATAATGAGATCAACTGCTTAATTTAATCAAATTGACAGAAACACATTCAGACATAATGGCAGGAGGCTTTGTGAGAGGATGCATTACCAAACCTCTCTCCTGCTTCGTTCCTGCTGCAATCCACTGCTCCATTTGTAATTCTGTAGCTCATGTCCCCATACCCGCCTTGCACTTCCTCTCAGCTTCTCACTAACCATTTTTTCCTTGGTTTCTTTTCTTCTCCCTGAGAGCCTAGGAGGCTTTAGCAGCCTGCCCAGCTCCACCCCCTTTTCTGCTTGCTGCTTGCTTTCCCTCCTCCCCCTCATCTCCAGGCTTCTCAAAAGCTCAAGGCTTCTGCTTCCAATATTTTAACTTCCTTTTCTTCCTCTTACCAGCTTCTCTCTCCATTGGGTATTAAAGCAGGCCCTCCACCTCTTTCATAAGAGCGAGAGTTGCTTTTTCATTTTTGCCTACATCTCCCTCACCTTCAACAGCCAGGTGTATCCTTTGCTCATTGAGATTTTCTTCCTGTTTTTTTCCTTTGTCTTCTTATCTTTGGTGGAGGTGCTACCCTGCTTCCCTTTTATATCTCCTTATTTACATTCTTTTCTCCAATTAAAATTATCACATTTGCAACAACAGCTGTGAGTAAGCAGTCAGACCCGCGTATTTTCCTTGCTCTCTTCTCCTGCAAGGTCCATTGATATCTCAAAAATTAATTAATACTTTTTCTCCTTCCCCTTTTCTCCACATCTATTACAATTACTCTAAAATCTCTGTCATTGCCACTTTTAACCAGGATTTTATTTCTAGCTCCTCCACTGCCTTCTCTGTGCTCAAACAAAGGCCATCCCATGATTGCAGTAATACTTCTGTAAATTCCTGGTAATTATCCTGTTTACTCATCCTTGCTGCTCAGGCAGTGTTTCCTTCTTGTTCAGAATAATTATTCATCTTTCTCCCCAAATGCTCATCTCCCATTTTTGACCACAGCTCTCCCCACTCAAAATCCTGCCCTGGATTTGCCTTTCATGTCATGATCATAGCTGCTGCCCTCATCTGCAGAGCAGTCCCCATTGCTCTGTGTGCTGCAGCTGCCTGCCAAAGCACTCAGCCCTGGCACAGAGCTGTGCTGAGGGGTCCAAGGATCCCTTTTTGGTATTACGATGCATTTGTAGGCAGTCTAGCATAAACACAGGGAAAACTGTGTTTATATTTGCAGAGAGGGATGTATAGTTAAATCTCTTTTATCATACCACCTTCTCTTCCATATGTAAATTCAGATAAATGTAGTTTATGGGTTCTTAATTAACACTGTGGTTGAATTTTTGTAGTTTCCCATTTAGGAATTCATCTGGAAGATAAATCTTCAGATATCAGAAAGGGAGTGTTGGTTTATATCTCACATCCTTTTATAAACATGGGTTTCACACTGCTTCCTCCAGCTCTCCCAAAGCAGGATACAAAACACAGGCTCTGTAACACCAGCAGCCTTAAAGGAGAGCGTAGTTGTTTTTAACCTTGGAAACCAGAGTCAGACATGCTGCACAGGAGGCAGGGCATGGGCAGCAGTATCTCCACTGCTTCAGGGAGGGCTTCTTCCCATCTGTGGAGGTGCTCTGGCCTCATCCTGCATCCTTGGGAGCCACAGGTTGAGGTGCAAAGGAAGAGCTGGTCTTGTACAGCCACAGCACCTGGACCCTTCAGGGAGAGTGAGCTGGCACAATCCACAGCCCAGGCTCCCCAGGAGCTCTGGGGGAAGCTGGAGACAAAACCTCCGTAGCTGCCATACAGTCTTGTGAAGAGAAGACAGGAGAAACTGGGAATTATATATATAAATGAATTTCTAACCTGGAAATACCAAAGTGGAGAGAATTTTTTTATCTTCCACTAGTAGCAGATCCACCCAGATACGACAACGCTTCAAGAAACTAGCTGCCACCTCTGAGAGCCTTGGAAATACTAGTAGTAATTAAAAATGTATTTTAACTGTGTCTTTGCAATTTATAGATGAATTGCTTTTGAAATGTGGAATGAACAACAATAAATGCAGGTTTCCCTGCTGGGGAAAGGTCTCTTAATCAAGGGATGATGAGCACATTTGATGTTTCAGATTTCTCCTTTTAAAATGCCCAGTTGGGAAATTTGCCCATATTGCTTCGTAAAACCAAAAGAGTTCATCCACTTCAGGTAGAATTAATCTAAACATGTACTTGAGTATGAGAATAAAATCTAATTTGGAACAAATATATCTCTCTAACCTTTACAGTAATTATAAAGAATGAAAATAGATGGTAATTAATCTTAATAGTTTAGCCTGCAAAAACAGAATCATTACATATCAGAATTTTAAAATATGCATTTTGAAAGCTTATGCATATGCTTACAGAAGTACCCACTATCCTTGAGACACTGACTATCCCCTCTGCCCCCTGGAGCTGCCTGAATACCCTGTGTGCCTCGCACCCACTTAACCAGGGTGCCAGTGCTTTTATCTCGACTGGAACAAGGTATCAGTGCTCCTCCAGGGACCTCTTACAAGACAGAGGTCTTGATAACTCCCATAATTCTCTATTTCCCAGCCTCTCTTTATGCTATTTTACTACCACTTCAGCATAGAAAATGAAGCCTGCTGACATCCTGTGTGAAGGAAACGCACTGCTGATCAACACATCAAGAAAGACAAGAGCTACGCAGGTGCTTAAGGCAGCCTCTTGGGGTTTAAGTTATGCTGTATTGCTGGAATTAAAAAAAAAAAAAGCAAAAATAATCAACAAATTATGCAAATCTAATCTAGAGTGAAATGCAAACCAGTCTTAGATTTTGTGCATTTAAATTATGAGGAGAGACCCCACTCCCCTACAATGGATCCTGCATTTGAAAGTATTGCTGGAACACCTGCCTTGTGGCACAGTAAGCACCAGAGCCACAAAACCCTTCTGACATCCAACAGCAAACATACACACTGGAGCTGTAAAACCAAAAGCCACAGCCCTAATGAGCCAGAGGAAGTGAGCACAAAGAAGAAAGGCATCACCAGCATCCCAGACCCCTGCAATGCCGAACAATGCTGTCTTTGTTATGAGTCGCTGTTTCATCCCTCCTTCCACTGAATTCAGAGGGATTTTCATCACTGATTTCAGGAGGAGAAGAACAGAGTTCTGTGCAGAGCAGAACCAAAATGGTCCTCCTTCTTGCCCAGAGACCACTGCTGTGTTGTGGTTAAGATAACAATTAGAACCTGAAGACGACGAAATACTTGCAAAATTGTGCTCAAATCTAGCTCTTGTCTCCATAAGCAGACAATTTGCTTATGCAAGAGAAGCACAATATGCCAGGTGGAAAAAAAAAAACAACCCACCAGATCCTGAAAATCTTGTGCTTGATTTAAAACGTATAAAAACTAGAATTGTCTTCTATTTTAAGAGGTAGGAATGCTCCACAGTTGTAATGGCATGCACGTCCCCCCTCCCTTTTAATGGAGATTTAGTCTCATGTAATAATAGAACTCTTGCTGCTACAATGTGAAAAGAAATATTTTGAAGTGCACAGTGGTATTATCAGAGGTAGCAACATGACAACCACCCACACAGACCTGCTCACTGAAGTTGCTCTATGGTTCACTGAAATGCTGAACAGCATGATTTCATTGGGTAACCAGAGTTCTTTGTGAGACTTCAAGGAAAGTCTTCCCTCTCTTACCAGTCCCTCACCACATTTTAGAGTTTGTCAGTATATCACAATTTGAGTTTTGAATTTCTGTGTTGAACTAATAATAAAAAAATAACCCTCTATTTTTACTAAAATGAGTAAGATTTTCTCCTGGAATGAAATGCAGGCCCTATTTCCAAGAACTGCACTCTTTTCCAGAATTGCACTCTTTTCCAGAAAGAGGAAAAGACTGATAGGGACTTGCTCCAAGGAGTCTTATCTTTTGCACATCCAATGAAAGGATAAAATACTAAAAATACTTCATATTAGAGCTGAATTCATGTGAGGTATTTGTTGCCAAGAATACTCAGACTGTGTGCATCCCTTTTATTGTTCTTGGCGCAAAGGGCACTTCCATTCTATTGCTATCGTTATTTAAGCAGTCTGAAACAAGACATAAAGTAATACCAAGTCTATCTCTGTGTTAATTCTCCCCAGCAATGCTGTTGCCATAGCAAGGTTATACGTGGATTTCAGTGGGCACACACAAATTGAAATCTATTGGCTTTTGAAGTCATTTCAGCATGTTTACAAGTCTTGTGTCTGCCTTCTGGATTCCCTGCAAACTTCAGGAATTTCACAATCTCATTTTTCTGCATAATCAGAATGTTTTTCTGATGGTATAAGAAAATAAGGTGTTAATTCACTACTTACTTTCCAGTTAAGAAAAACGAGTGAAAATTACAATGCCTAACATCTTGTCAGATGTGCAAAAAAATCCCAAACCTGATTTTTTTTACCCATTTGTATCATTAATTTCTTAAAACAGTATGTTATTTTCAGAGACTAGATGCACCATGACTTGTAATTGAGATACATGATTAAGGAGGTGCTACATTCACCACAAATCAAATCTGTCTTTATACACACACACATATATCTCTACAGCTATTCATCACCAACTATTTGAGTCAAAACATTTCACGCATTACAAGGATTATACAATGCATTTTGTTTGTTTGCTGGTACGTGAAGTATATACCGAAGTTTTTTAGGCTTTCAGTACATGAAAAATTTCAACTCTAAAAATTTTTAGAGAGGGCTTTTATCCAACTTGTAATGCTTTATAATTAAAAGCTGAAAATATCAAAATAGCAAATGGAAGAATATACATGGTTAGATTTGAGATGACTGTATACTTAAAAAATAAAATCTTGACAAGCTCCTAAAATACTTTTAGGCAATGCGGACTATTAGTGTTTCAACTACAGCGGACTGTGAAAATCTTCATGAAATAATATTTACTAAAAGGTGTTGGGGTTTGTACTCTCTAGTTCATAAAACAAGAAATTCATTCTTGTTCACCCTTGTGTCCAAGCCTCCCACTGCACAATGATTCATTTTCTCTGAAGTTAAGAAAACAGAAGAATTCTCTCACGAACAAAACCAAACATAAATTCTGAAGATAAATCCTATTTCTTTGGAATATAAGTCTGCAGAGAAAGAACACTATCAATTAGAGGTGAGTGGGAGAGCAATGGCTGGTCCCTTCTTCTCCAAGATTTATGGAGGATATAAACATGGACATGCCATAAATTAAACAAGGTGAGTTTTCACTCCCAGTTTCTGTCATTTTTTCCTTTTAGATTCGAAACCCTTTTCTCATCTTGCTAAGGGATTCCTGAAATGCAGATCACCCCGGTGTCTCAGTGCCAAATACAATACTGTCTCATAGGATTTTCATTACTGAAGCCTGCCTTTCACCACCCTGAACACTGGCACATACTGTACTGTTGTGGTTGTTTCCCTGTGGATTTTTTTTCTTTGTTCCAATTTATTGCATCTAAAATGATATTCTTGAAGGGCAGATGTGGCTTTGTCATATCTAGTAATGACTTCCCAGTAAGGCATTACACAGGCAAGGGCAAGCGACCAAGGACACCTTATCTCCGATGCTGAGGAATTTGGCCTTGGACAGAGGGAGATGATGTGCAGCAGCAGCAGTGGGGATCAGACCGCGGAGATGGACAAGGACTGGGAATCAAAAGAGAAAAGAATTGTGTTCTTTGAGCCCACCATTGCATAAATCCATCATGTCTCTATTTTGTTGAAACTGTCTGAGAAGTGTAGCCAAGTGTTTGAGTGATAAATGGGGCAGCACTGCCGTAGCCGCGAACCCTTCCTCACCACCTCCTTGCCACACCCCCAAACCTCAGAGCCTGTGCAGTGACCACAGTGGCTTCCCCATGTTTAGCTCAGAGATACAATGACTACTCAATCAGGTGAACATCTCACACCTCCTTCCTGAGTCAGTGCCACCCCTGGGTCACTGTCACTTGTGTGCAGACAGAAGGCAACGCGTCTCACTGAGAGCCCCTAAATTCATTGCGAGCGTGGAAAAGGAAAAAGCATATACAGCACAAGAAACTGGGTAACTACAGACAACTAAGGAGGATGCAAGAACAATGAATCGTTCAGTGATACATCCTTTGAAGAAAGGTCTTTAGGAGTGTGGCAACACCCAGAAAACCTCCTGAACAAATACCAGTGCTGCCTTGGTTGGAAGGAGTCTGGCAGCTGAAGAACTCAAGACATAGGGACATAAGTATCAAATCTTGTGGAAACAGACCCACAGGCTACATTTGATTTTCTCTTTCAGAACCTTTGGAAAGATGGCTCACCAAACTGCAGTTGCACAGAATGAAATTGAAAAGGCCCAAATTTGTGTGTAGTACTGGACAGGATTTTAGAAGAAACGGAATAGGATGTAGGATATGCTGTCTGTATTGTATTATGCATCCTATCACCACTGTCTGGATGGGGGGCAGACTAGAGGAAAATATATATCCCAACAGCTGTTTCTAAAATCCCAGACAAAGTAACAGCCTGGAAAAAAGTCTGGGATAGGAGGAAAAGCTGTTTTTCTGGGGATGCTTTGTCACCCCAGTATAAACACGTTGGTTTTGGGTAATAAGCAAGGGAATAGATTTAAGGTGAAACCAAAGGGAACTGGAATTGGCAGTTTATACCAGGAGGGGCTTTGGAGTGGCCACCATCACGGAAGTCTCTGGGGAGCAGACAGAGCTGCTGGGTGACAACCCAGTAATCCAGCCTTAAAGCAAATTCTGAGGGTTTGCTCTGCACAAGGCAGGCAGAGCAATGATTGAACTGGAGCTTCCAGCTAAGAAGAAAGAATCCCAAGTGTGAGATACTAAACTACTAAAAATGTCCCTGGTTGTTAAGGGTTTGTTATTTAGAGCTGCATTTACTCAATAATTTTGCTTCCAATCTTGACGCTAGATGCCTTGACTTGAGCTGACACTGGAAGTGAGGTCAGCAAAGATGCAAAACATTTAAGCCTGCTCTGTTAAAAAGTATTTTATCCTATAACGCTGTGTATCCATGCCATGAGGTGCCTCATGTTTGCTTGTCAAGACTAGGGTGGTAGCACATTTGGTGGAGTTCAGAGGGGAAAACCCTTCAAGCATTCTGCACCCAGCACACTTCTGGATAGGGGCACAGAGCAGAGGCACATGGCAATGGACAAAGAGCCGGGCAAACCCCTGAGCACCTCACCAGGCTGCCTCTGAGTCCTCACAGGATTTTTGTAGCAATGCTTCACACCTTCTGCACAAGACTGAGATGGGCAAAATTTAATATCCAGCGAACATTTATGTATGAGTGCAAAATTTCATAGCTAAGCTGAGTATATCCGTAGCTCCCAGTATCTAACTTTGTAGGCTGAAATGGAAATTATCTCACTGCAATGTTTTTAAGTCCTGCTTTAGTTAAGGCTCTCCAGCAGTGCTCAGAAACTCAGTGTATTCCAACAGCTACCTCCAAACCTTTTGGATTATTAGAAACTATACCTAAGCAACAGGGCTCCAGTTTTCTTGTAGGAGATATTATGGGAGGCAAGAACTAAAAAGTCTGTGGGAAGCCACACATGACCATATAATCTACTCATAACACAGCCTTCCAGTTGTTCTCACATCAGATTAGATGGTGGGTTTTGGTCTTTCTGGTCCATGAACTATCAACACATCAAAACTTTCTCACAAGATGCCCTACACCCACTGCTTTATGGATGCAAGCCCAGAGGGGTGTGAGTCTTGAGGAAATACTTGCCTATTCTACCAGAGGCAGAAAAACAACCAAACAAAAAGATGGACTGAGTAGAAAACCAAAAATTGTTGCTCTTTATTTCTGATAGTTGTATCCTCAGACCATCTAGGTATATTCAAAGGTATTTGGTTTATCATGGAATTGTACTCCTTTGGTTATTTGTTCTGCTGCTCAGTGCTTTTCTCTTGAGAACGTCTCTCTAGAATCTGTCCCTAGAAAACAGTGAGCTATTTTTATCTCTGAGCTAGACAAAATAATTCTGCTGGGGGAAAATGAGGATGGCTGATAGGCCACTTAACAGAAGGCAGGAGAGATGGGGCTCACATTGCACACTTGGACAGGCTGTGAGTTCTGCTGTGCTTACAGGTACCAGCCTGGGGAAAGACTGGATTATGGCAGGCATCTCGAAAATCTTCTGCACCAGTGGCTGCTGAGGGGATAATTCACTGGCCGTGACTGTGGTCTGCAAAAGCAGCAAAGGGGAGACTGACCTGTGCAGGGATGGGGACACTGCAGCTTCCCAAGCAAACAAGAATTGCTATTTTATCCCTTCCCATTCTTTGAAAGCACAAAAAGTAGGCTAGCAGAAAATGGTTGCCACTAGTAACAAGGTGTTTTAACATGCTGGTGGTTTCAAAAGCAGTGAGAGCTGTTGAGCACAGTTTTATGGGGACATATATTCTGTCTGGAACACAGCCACAGCCCTAGCATCAGTTCTGTGGGATTTGGAAAGACAAAAGGAAAGCCCCTGCCTTTAATCACTTCATGAGACCATTTACATTTATCACCTCCTCCCCCATTGTGAGCTCCATCTCACCAGGAAGGGGAAGTGGGAAGGAAGGAAGGAAGGAAGGAAGGAAGGAAGGAAGGAAGGAAGGAAGGAAGGAAGGAAGGAAGGAAGGAAGGAAGGAAGAGGAGGCTGAAACAGCAAGGGGTGGATGGTGAAGGAATGGTGCTGTGGTCACTCACAGATATTCAGCACCAGAGCTGGTCACCAGCACACACCTGGGGCTGGAAGCTGGTCCATTGATGTTGTTCCCCTGATTGCAGCTGGTCTGGGGAAGAGAACCAAAGACATGTCCCTTGATGTGTCCTTGCATGGCTCTTCAGGGAAGGCCAGGGGCCCCAAAGGAGTGCCAGAAGAAGTGTGCCCCTCTAAACTGTTCAGGTGCTAAACAGGCAGGGTGATTTGCTCCCACCAAAGATTGATTGGAGCTGTCTGCATTGGAGATGCCTCAGCCGTGCCAACCTCAGGAATTTGCCTGGATCTTCAAGAGCAAGGCCATAACCTTCCCAGTTTTTAATGAGGCACCATTCAGCAGCTGGCAGAGTCCTGGTACTGCCACCGGATGATGTTGCTTCTGAGTACACTGACAGCCCTCTTGAAGCACAGTTAATTGCATCAGTTTCTCAGCTGCAAACCCACTGGTCTTCTGGGATGCTGATGTCCTCAGAAGAGAACAGTAAGAAAGGGAAAAAAATAGAGAAGAATAGCAAAGGCTGGGGAAAGCAAGAGAAGTCAGGGTTTCCAAGAAAGAAGATGAGGTAGGTGACTGAGAAAGGACAAAATAGTCACAAGGAACTGAGGGCTGGCAGTTGAAAGGAAATCTGAAAATGCAGCAGGTCCCTTGGGATGTTGCAGTATTAGTAACCACATGCTGAAGTAAGTCACTACATGAACAGCAGTCACTGCCTTTGGGCCCAACTCTGCTATTTGCAGCAGCACAAGGAGCAGGCACCAGCGAGTAAGAGGGTGCAACACACTGTCAAAACTATCACACCCTCAGGTGCTGTCCTGATCTCCAAGATCAGCCAGCCCTTTCTCTGGCTATGCCTGCACTGTTCGTCTGTTCTGGGTCTGAGTTAGTGCTCAAGCCCAGCACCACCTACCACCCATGCTAGTTTGTGAATGCTGAACTCCAGGCCTGCCTGGAGTGGTGAAAGCTTAATACTTGCATTATGCTATCACATGCTTCTAAATTTTCCTTTACCTAGTCAAGACAGACTGACATCAGCTGGATTGAATTAGTGGTCCACCAGGAAACATCCTGAAACTTGGGTCTTCCTAAGCATAGCCCAGATGATTTAAGTCTAAACTGCAACTACCAAGATGAAAAGAAAATGGATGGATAATATGACTGAAACTCTTTAACATGTCCTCAAATTCATGTTCCAGCTAGCCCTAAAATAATCATTGGTGTGTGTGATGGGATTTCTACACACAAGAAGCCTAGAGCCAGGAATGGGATGTGCTCTGGGCTTTGCAAACCCACACACTTTGAATGAATGTGAAATGAATTTTCATAAGCATTCCCAACTTTCATGGGAGTAGTAGAAGACTGCTTTGCTATCAAAGATCATCTGCACTTCCCTATGGGTTCTAACACCTGGGGAATCCTGATCTGACCTCATTTCAGTTTTTCAAAACTGTGCATAGAGAAAGGCAAATTGTGTCTCCCTACATTGCTCCTGTGTCCCCTACACAGGTATCTGTTTCCTCTCTCTTTCCTATAGCCTTACTTCTCATCATTTAAAAAAAAACCCAAACCACATACCCATTCTCAAACCCTATAACGATGTCAACAAAACCTCTAATATAGATGTTCTTATACATGCAGCAACTCCCTTCTGCTCATGTAATTCTATTCTGGGAAGCTGTCTAACTTTCAGCTTCATGGGCAGTGTTTGCCAGTTGCAGTTCTGACAGGAACCCCCTTTAACTGGAAACAAGCTCCAATGTTCGGCTCCCATAGCAGCAAAAAGCTGCTTCCCTGCATGACTCTCTCATCTCCTGGGGTGCCTGCTGCCCAGACAGATTCCAGACAGCTGTCTCCAGCCTGCTGCTCCTGTTCGCAGGCAGACTCTGGCTCACTCCCAAGCCTTGTCTTCTCTGACCCACGACTGCCAACTCTGGGATTTTATTGCCAGGATCATGGTATTTGTTGTTTTTCTTACTGTCCCCATTCCTAGACTGAGAAAACTTATTTATCATGCAAAATTAAAATGAGATTCTGTTCTTCCTGAAGGCAAAGAAAATCTTGAAAAGCATGATATTTTGTGACTTGTTAAAGTTGCAGGTATATATATATATATATATATAATTTTTAAATCTTTTGATTTTTTGTAAGCCAATCTTGTGATGGGGAAAAGTGAGCAAAATGATTTACACATTAATTAGCAACACTGCTGACATGAAATATTATTTCCTTGTCTGGCACTCCAGATATTCTGCAGCATTTCAGCAAGGCACAAGCCACAATTCTGATGTGGTGGTGTTTTACATTCTGTGCCCAAGAAAAAAATCCTACACAATGTAGGAGGGCAACAGCCTTGCAGACCCGGGTTTCAGGCCACCTTCTCTCAGGGAAGGAGTGCCTTGGGAAAGGGGGAATGCTAAGGATCAGCAGGGAGGACGTAGCAATCCTAATATCCTATCAGGTGTGCCAGAGTCATGCCCAACACAAAGACCCTCCTGCCCAGGCAGTACCCAGCTGACCTGTTCACATGTTTCATGATTCCTTTAGGTAGGTACTTACACAGCCCAGCACTAGACACTGCTAGCAGGGAAACCATGGAGAAAATAATTGAAAATAAATGATTTCCAGTGCTCATTGATATACTGTTCTGCATTTAAAAACACCAAGTTACTCAAATAATGCAAAAAAACCTCTAAGCGTCTTTCACCTCCATTATCTTTCCTACTTTTGCCAAAAATTGAAGTTTTCAAACATTTAGTTTAATGAAAGACTGTTCGCAAAAATAAAAGATGTTTTGATAAAAACGTCAACAAAATAAATCATGCAAAAACAACTGGCTGCTTTGTGCTTTTCTTTTAAATGGGACATTTTTCATTACGACAAACTTATTTTTCAAGATCATTTTCAGGCAGCTCTCCAAACTCCATGAGGTTTTGTTTCATTCAAATTGTTTCAAGTAGCCCATGATCCCTGCAATTATGAATTTATTTTTTTTAATAGGAAAAGGGATTTTTACATACTGTGGAAATATGGAAGAGGAAGCTAGACATGAGTAAACAGACAAGGATGAAAGTATTAGGCCAAATCAGAAGGTTACAAACACCAGGGGATTATTAAGACACCTGGTTTGATAGAAAGGTTTCCATTAGATACTGGACAACGAGGTGAAATTTATGTGTAGATAGAAGTAATCGATGCTCATTTGTTACACAAAAGATCATTATTTATTGCTTATAAATGAGCACATTTGATGTATCTAGTCAGTATTCAAATATTTAATGTGTTTTAAGAGCACCTAGGGTATAGTATCTGTAGCACAACTCACTGCACTCAGGAATTCTGTCAAATTACATGCAGCTGCAGTGAAAGGCTGGCTCATAAAACAAGGCAGTGCTAAAGTAGATGGAACAATTTAAAAAAATTGCCAAAAATTTCCTCCACTTTCTCCTCTACCTCTTTGCACTTGTCCAGAAATAAGTATTGGGATGTTTGTTCAGCAGCATTAATTTTACCTTATGAGAGGATAAAAATCTCCAAATGACATTATAGTCACAATGTACAGATTTTACAGTATCAAAGATTAGCACCTTCTTTTTTACATTGTGGATTTCATGGAGTTATAGAATTGCTTGGGTTGGTAGGGACCTTAAAGGTCATCTAGTTCCAATCCCTCTGCCATGGACAGGGACACCTTTCACTAGACCAGGTTGCTCAAAGCCCCATCCAACCTGTGATTGACCACAGCTCTCTGGCCACATACATCTGGCCAATTCCTTATTCACCAAACAGCCCACCCTTCAAATTCACATCTCTCCAATTAAGAGATAAGGATGTCATGTGGGACTGTGTTGAAAGCATTACAGAATTCTAGGTAGATGGCATTGGTTGGTCTTTCCTTGCCCACTGCAGTCACTCCACCATAGCAGTCACAAGACTGGTCAGTCATGATTTGCCCTTAGTGACCTCTTGGATCAGCTCTTTGTCTTGCATGTGCCTTAACACTGCTTCCACGAGGATCTGCTTCATGTTCTTCGCAGGCACAGAGGTAAGGCTCACCAGTCTGCTGTTCCCTGGGTCTTCCTTTCACCCCTTTTTAAAAATAGGAGTGATATTTCCTTCTTTCCAGTCTCCAAGGACTTGGAGACTGGACTTTTGGCCTGACTGCCATGACTTTTCGAATATTAAGGAGTGGCTTGGCAATGACATCAGCCAGTTCCCTCATGACCCTGGGATACATTTCAACACAGGAAAATTTGCCCCTAATCTTGTTTCTGATTAATTCTCTCCCTATTCCTTCTCTTTTTATGAGTAGTTAGGATGTCTTTAAAGGACCACTTTTCAAAATATCTTTTATCTGTGTTTGCTTGTGGAGGACGCTGTTTGACCAGGTTAACCTCTGAGAGTCCCTTCCAACCTGAGTTATTTTGTGTTCTACAGGCACAACTTCCTGAGCAATTGATACATCTTTGGGAAGAAAAATAGTGTGGGCAGCTCTTAAAAGATTTAAACTTTGAGTTTCTTGAAAGATCTAGGAATGAAAAGAAAAGCTGACTATTCCTTAGTATAACCTAAGCTACAAAGAGCTGAGAATTTCTATGAAAAACCACACCTGACATTTACAACCACATTAAAGCCCACTCAGAATCAGCACTGCACTGTTTCTGTACATTCACACGATAAGGGGCTCTATGTATTTTCCCGGGAAAAGTACTTAACTGGAAGGCATTTTGTGTCTGAGCTGTGTGACCCTTCCTGCTGAAGGCCACTCAACAGCAGCAGGAACTGCACTTCAGTATTTCTCCTAAGAAAAAAGATTGGGTTTAAGATTTCCTGTCTCTGGTGCTTCCTCTATCAAACTATCACCGTAAAAGTAGAAGAAAAATCAGACACCCATTCTTCTGGAAGAGCTGAATTCTCCTCAAAACCTCCCAAGGCTGCAAGCGCTAAGTGGAGATTATACCACAGCTTTTTAATATCAGTGGATTTAACACGAGGCAGAAGTCTACAGAAACCTTATTGGAAAGGGGTTTTTGGATGGGATAACCATTAGGAAGTACGCAAGGTAGATTCCAGGAGGGATTTCTGTGGCCTTGGGACAGTGTTGTTGACCCTGCATAGCATGGAAATCTGGGACATTTTTAGAATATATGTGGGACATTTTTAGAATATATATCCCAATGGCATTGGACAAATAAAAACTACAACAGAAGCCTCTGTAGGAAAACTGCTTTGGCGTCTGAGTGCATGTGTGCATGAGTACATACATGCACTTTTATTAATTACAAGCTTTCATATTTATATATACCTTCTATAAAATTTAGTCTTTGCTATACATAATTATATTTGTATAATTAGGAAATCATTGCTATTTGGAACCTTACACTGGAGCTTGGGAAGAACGAAGGGTACGCACAGGATAAGGGACCATGCCCTAACTCACACTTTCTGCTCTATTTCAAGAAAACTTGCATCGTTGGTCCCAAACTGTGGCACTAATTCCCTTTAGCTGAGTAGACACATACCCTCAGAGGAGTTGAAATGTGTTGTGTCAGCGTCCTACACAATCTGACACTGCACAGTTAATTCAGAATGATATGCTCTTTTTTCACCAGTTACCTTACAGGACATGGGACAATTTCAGTTATAAATTACCTTAACAGTTCTGGGATGTATAAAATGGATGGTTGTTATTTCAACCGCTCAACTGGAAAGGAAAATAAAAACCATAATAACACAGTATCTTCATTTTAGAATTTTTAGGAACTCATAGGGAGATGGAAAGAAGCTTTCCTTCTTTTTCAAAAATACTTTGAAAAGGCATCTTGGATCACACAGACTCAAACATAAGAAACTGTCACATTGGGTTCTTTCAGTTTGGTTTCTTACCTCTCCTCCAGGAAATACCATCCATTTGGAAACAGCATCTAATATTTTGAATAATGTCCACTGCTGCCAAAATGTGAGGTTAGGATAACACTTACTATGTGTATATATGAACGTGTCCTCTCCGTCTTCAGAGATCATCCTATAGCAAGGTGGTTTGGCATGGGCAACAAGAGCTGATGAACAGGCTGCTCAGTTGCACAAGCAAAGTAACAGGAAATTAAAGATGGCTGATGGCAAGTAAAGGCAAAGCAAAGACCCTCTGAGGAGGTGGAAAGCAGCAGCCAGCTACATACAAGACACACACACAAAAACAAAACAAAAACCCCAAACAAACAAACAAACAACCACCCAAATGACAAAACCCCTGTCTTTCAGAGGAAGAATTTAGTCTCCCATCTATTCCAGAGTGATCAATTCTGTCTCTCTCCTCAATATCAGCCCAGGAAGGGAGGATGGGAGCAGGGGCAGGTGCAGGATGTCTGCATTCCTGAAGCAGCAATGGGGAGAGAAACCCAGAACAATGAGAGTAGTTCAAGGGATTGGGATTTCCTTTGACACTACTGTCTTTTAACTTCAACACTATCAACGCTAATATTCTGTAGTCTCAAATAAGGAGGCTGAAAGAAAACCAAAATGGAAGTTTCCTTAAAGCCCAGCAGAGTGTACCGGGAACCACAGACTTTTCTGTTTGGCTGCACATCTGTTCAAGTAAAAATGAACTGCATGAATGAAGGCTCACTTCTTCCATGTCCTATAATGTTGAGTACTACTTGGCAGTTTCATTAGGAGTTTTACAGTCAATAAATGGATAAACAAGACTCTGTTCTTTGAATCAATCCTGTAAGACATTTTCAGGTCTCTTTACATAAAAAAATGGTGGCAAGAATTTTTTTGTAATTCTATGAAGATATTTAAGTATTAACACTGAGTAGATAGATAGATAGATGATTTATTTTTACAGTATGGAAAAATGGTTTTGCCTTGATTAGGGATGTGTTCCCAAAATTCTCCTACATATCCTACCACCACACATACTGAATGCCTCATTATAGTTTGGGAATAAACCATCAGGAGAACTCCAACATTCGGAGTCACCCCCGAGCAGATTCCCTACCACAGAATACTGTGGGATGGGTTTGCCTCAGTCTTTTTGGTTAAGGCAGTTATGCTCACCTAAAATAAATAGCAGATGAAGAAGTAAGGTGTTCCCTAAAAACTGTGATATCCAGGAATCTTTTCTAGCTCAGGAAGTATTTATTGTACAGAGTTAACTGTTTCAAACTCTTATAACATGGTCCTCATAACACAGAACTTCAAAGTTCACCCTTACAAGTGTGACAGAGGGGGCACTGAAATTTGGGTCTTCGAAGTCTAGGATTTCTGATCTACCTTCTTTCTTGATAGGAATTGCCTCACTTCCATGAGGTTATTTCCATTCACTCTTTTCAATCTACTCCTTTGCTTCCAGATTGCCTGTGTTTGTAGACACAAGCTAAACCAGAGCATTTCAAATCAAACAAAACCTTCTGTTCAACCCTAAATCACTGGTTTTGACTCATATATACAAATCAAAATTTTTCTGTTGGTCCATTGGGCCAAAAGGAAATAGAGATGCTTTCAGTATTACTGGCTTCATAGGCATGCAAACTTTGGCCTTGAAGTACAGCATCAAGCCATTATATATTACCATAAGTTAACTATTTTAAATAGCATGAAGACCCCAGGACTCTGCCTTGCTGAAGAAGCAGTAAGTGAAAAATTGTTTGGGATCAATGCTGAAATCTTCGAACCAGATTCACTCTGTCTTTTGCTTCTGATAGGCAAGGAAATACAGAAACACACAACATTCCCTACCCCTTCAATGCAAAATCCAAGTACTGCAACTGCCTTCTGCAAATACGACGATGCTCTGCATGAGGTTTGGGCATACAAAGACTTCGTTGTTTCAAGACCAGCAACAGAGGGTTTCAGGGACCAGTTGTACACTTTGATCCTTTTGATGCAAAAACTTTTATGTAACAATAGAACCAGGAGAACTCTTGCAAGGCACTGCATTCTCCTTTTATTAGCTTAGTCCTGAACAACGTTTTTGTGCAATGACTCAGAGGAATGGCTGCCTCTTGAATGTAAAGACTACACCAGGCAACATGCTTGACCAATGGTCACCTCAAATCTATCCCCAACATCTGGGGCCATCATCCTACTCTTTTTAGCACTGTGGCATTTTGGAGTTCAGTAACCTTTGAGTGACTGGTTGAAAATTCAGATCTGGTAAAGGAAACAGCCCAACTTCCAGTACACGAAATCATTCTATAAAGAGAGCTCATAAGGGAGGGAACCAGCTACTACAAGAGAATTCCAGCAACAGAGGCTACCACAAAATTCCAGTTTAATATGAGACCATCCGTGCTGACTGAAGTAGACTGGGCATTGTGGATTTATTCTGGGCCTGCATTTTGTCAGTCTCCAAATTAGCCCCATGTGACAGGATGTTGAAACCACTGAGTTAAATCAAGCAAATCACACCTATCACTCTGCTCAGTGTGGGCACAGGATCAGCCACACAGAGTTAGATCAGAGCCCATCTAATCCATTACACCGTCTCCAACATCATACACACAGGCAGAGTACAAAAATATTATTAGCCCTTTTCATAAAATAAACCTACTGCTATCATGCTCAAAATTATCTAACTCAATATTGTGGCAATACTGCACACATCTTTCCAACCTTCCTCAGATCTGGTCTACAGCTAGAAGGTTGAACAGAAACCAAACCTAAAATTCAAGAGTTCTCTGATTGCTTAGTTTCCTTAGATGAACACAGAGAGGTAGGTTCCTTTGAGAAGGAAAAAGATGGGGGGAAACTGGACCACAGACAATCCTGTCCTGGATCGCCACAAACTTCCATGAATATGATAATGAAATAAGCTGGTTTAGTTTCCCTGTGACCTGATGGCTTTCACACCCTGTCCTGTACTCAGATCCTTTGCTGAGCTATTTTAGAGCATTAATTCACCAGAAAACCTGACTAAAGATTTCCCACTCTTAACTGACTTCATAAACAGAAATAGCTCAGTTAAGAATCTGTAAATGCAGCTGTCAGAGGAGTTCAGACTCCAGCCAAACTTCAACCCAACTTGCTAACAGGGTTTCAGCAAAACACACTATACCCCAATAAAGTTCCCACTTCTAAACCAAGAAGTCAAAGCAAAGTTCTCAAACCAAGAGAAAAATAAGCAAGTCTTACTCATAGAGCCCCCACAGCAAGAGTCACTCAACAGAATCCTAAGTTACTTCACTATATTTTGTTCTTACAAAGAACATTTCAGGATATGCCTCCAAACAAGGCAGCACAAATTTAATACAGTGTCTCCCGTATCATACGTCTGGCAGCCTTAACTCTCACCCTTGAAATCTGACCTAGCCTGTCCTGCGCCTGTTTAGGAGTTAAGAATCTGCACAAGCCAAATCCTTAACTTTATCATCTTTCTACACAGTTGAAAATGATACTAAAAATCCCCTCAGCCTAACAGTAGGAGCACTGAAATCACCTATACGCTTTAAGAACTAGTAACGATACTCTTGTGTTTCTGAAGTAGAATTTCAAAATTGAAATACCTGGAGCCTCAGCATCTGGTCACACTGCAGCTTGCCTTACTGGGTTTTAAATCAACCCAATTTTGCTTTTACATTCAAGCAGGTATTATATAGCCAGAGGAACAGCACAACAATATGCGCCCTTGAACTTTCATTTAATTCACTTCTGAAATGCAACGTGGCACTACTGCAGCCATCAGCAGACGGTCTAACGTTACGTAAACAATTTCAAAAGCCAAATGGATGTAAAATAGATTAAGCATTAGTTCAGAAGAATAAGGAATTTGCAGCTTCACAAAGTAAGAAAAAACTACAAAATATACACGTTTTTAGAAGAAGCTGGCTGCTTTGGGTTAACACTAGCAAGTTTTTACAAGCAGCCTCTACACCATCAACATGTCTTACAGCCTTTGTTGAAGGCAGGCAACAAGGAGTCAAGAGACATCAGAAATTTTAAGTCACCAAATGATTCTATGAGCAAGTTGTGAGGTTGTTCATTCCACCATGAAAACTGGTTAGTCCCATCTGCCAGGATAGTTGGAACATAAGCTGTGTATTACCCAGCATTTCTTAATCCTCTTGCAAGCATAAAAAATTAATATAAAAAGAGAATAATCAATCACTTTCTCCCTCACACACACCTTTGCTCCTCACACACCAATTGCAAGGCATAAGAGCTAAAAAAACCTTTAATAAATCAGTTTAAAGAGAGACTGCCTATTACATGGAATGACTACATGCTATTTTTCAGTCAAAATAATCAAGCTACATCATGAATTTTTCAGCAGTCTACTGTGAGACCCATGAAAGGTTTATAAAAATAATTATGTGCAAGTAATTATATTAAACACGATTATCCATCATTAACCATCTCACAACCACAGGACAACGAGTGCTAGTTTGTTATCAAGGGACCAGATATCAAGACTTGCTCTTTTAGCAGAGAGAGGCACTTGAGTGTGATATTTGTGTCATGCAAGCTACTGACTTCTGGCTGTCAGCACCGACACTGGATCATAGTTCATCTCCAGCCACCTACACATTGCTTTGATGAGCAGTTACATTCTTTACAAAGCCAGAGCTCATAGACATACAGCGCCTCGGTGGTGGTGTACTTCACCAGGAACCCATCCCTGTGCAGTTTCATTGAACTGAAACACCATTTGTTCTTCAACTTTTATTAAGTTCACTTAGGTTGACCAAATGAGCTTCCCTAAAGTAAACAAGGTTATAAAATATCAGGATGATTCTATCTTTAGGTGCTCCATAGAAACAAATACTTAGTTCAACTAGAAAACTTTAAAAATGACTTTAGATACAAAAGTGTAACAATTATACTGCGCGATACATCTTTATATATCACTAAGCTCATGAAATTAAAATTTAAAAAGTTTTTGCACCATCAAGAACAGCCACAAGTCCTGAACCTCCATTCTTTACGCATCCTTTATCAGAGTAAACTGAAACTTGGGAATGCTTGGGATTCAAAATACCCTGAGCACATACTAGTGCAACACCACAAAGCATACATAATCCATCGGAAAAGGGGAAGAGGGGAAAGGAAAAAAAATAGCAAGAATCGGATGGTGCTTTATTATACAAGCATGAAAGTAAGTTCCTTTGGAAATTAACTTCTTGGGTGGACTTCTGGACCAGTGAGGTAGCCCAATGGGAGAGAAAAAAAGTGGAAGTGGAACTTGGTCCCCACGCGTGATACCTGCCAGGCGGTCCCACCCCAGGGCGAGGCCGGGGCCCGGCAGGCCGCCCCCCGTGCGGCAGGGGGCCCGGCGCCGCCCGAGCGGGCCATAAAGTGCAGCAGCAGAACACGATCCAGACAAAAGCAATGTAAACAGGTGACTGATACCGGTCTCTTTGTCCGCACCGCGGCCAAGGTGAGGCGCGGGGAGCGGGGCCCCGCAGGCTCAGGACGGTGCCACGGGGAAGCGGCGCACCCGCACCACGGGGGACAGGTCCACGCCGAGGATCCGCTGTGCCCGCCGCCGCGCCGCCGCCAGGCTCCGCCGGCTCCACATGCTGCCCCGCACACGGATGGTGGGGAACGTGGTGAGGCGGGGGGTGGCCGCCTTCCAGATCTCCTCCAGCGACTTGCCGCCGAACGGCTCCCAGGCGGCCGCCGCCGCCGCCGGGCTGCCCTGCTCGCTGTCCGCCTGCTCGCCCGGCGGCTCCGGCGCCGCCGCCACCGCCTCCCCCTCCTGTGCACGGGGGCCACCGGCCGAGGGCCGCTGCCTGCCCCGCTCCCTCCTGCGGCGCCGCCGCCGCCGCCGCCGCTTGGCGCTGCCGCCCGCCGCCCCGGCCCGGCGCTTGGCGTCGGCGGCCGGGAGGCGCCGCTTGCCGGCGCGGCGGCGGGGCCGCTCCGAGGGCGGCGGCGGGTCGGGGACGACGGCGCGGCAGGAGGAGTATCCGTAGACGTCCTTGCTGCGGAGGATGACCGGGGAGAACTCGTGCTTGAGGCTGCAGAGGAAGTTCCACAGCTCCGAGTCGGAGCTCATGAACTCCGTGGACTTGGGCATGAAGAGCTTGAGGGCGTCACCCAGCGCCTTGGTGCCGGCGAAAGAGACCTGCGAGCGCGAGTACACAACTTTCTCCGCTTCCCCCTCCAGCCCCCAGGCGGCGGCCGCCGGTTCGCCGCCGGCTGCCCCTGCCCCTGCTGCCGCCGCCGTCGCCGCCCGGGCTCCAGCGGCCGCCGCCGCGGCGCTCCCCGCCTCTGTGTTCATCTTCCCGGCTCCTCTCTCCAGCGCCGCCTGCTTCCTACTGCGGGTCATGGAGGCAGCGGGACGGGGTGGCGGGACACACGCCGAGAAGGCAGAGCAGAGGCAGGGCCGAAGGCAGGCTCCGGCTGCCGCCGGGCGCCCGCCGGGTGTGAGCAGCGATCGATGTCCTGCGCCCAGCACAAAATGGCGCTTTAAAGTCCCGGGCGGGGCCTGCGCGCGTCCGCCCCCCCCGCGCCGCCCGTTGGCCCGTTCGAAACGCGTCGGGCGGGCCCGGCCCCGCCCCGCCGGGGGCGGCGGCCGTGAGGGCGGGCCCCCGGAGCCCCCTGCCCCCGGAGCCCCCTGCCTCCGGACCGTGGTCTAGCGGGGTCCGCCAACCCGGCTCCCGGCGCGACACTGAGCCGCGACCCCCGCGTCTCCAGCTGGGTGGCCCAGCGGGTGGCCCCTTCCCTCAGGGAACGGCGCGAGGCTCCCGCATGGCCGGGTGATCGCTGGGCCGTGTGCCCGCATCCCACCCTCTCTGAGAGTTGAGGATCCGCACCAGGGCGGTGGACAAAGATGGCTTGTTGTGTGAAATATGTTAGAGTAAGGATTTGGTTGGACACTTTGATGGGCAAGCTCCCTGAAGGAGTAGCCATGAGAGAAGTGAGTCAAACAACAAAAATGGGCCAACAGACATGGGCCAACAGACAAGTGAAGTGCTTTACATGATATTAAATACATCCATCCTGTTGTAGAGGGGTTTTTTAGCATGAACCTGCAGGTTGGTCATTCAACCTACCATAAGTCATAGAATTGCAGAACAATTGGTGTTGGAAGGAACCTCTGGAGGTATCTGGTCCAACTCCCGTGCTCAAGCATAGGCACTTAAACCAGGTTATCCAGGACTGCATCTGGATGGATTTTGAATATCTCCAAGGATAAAGGCTCGTCTCTCTGGTGACCACTGATAGGACATGAGAAATCAGAATGAAAATGTGCGAGGGGAAGTTCAGATTTGATACTAGGAAAAAGTTCTCTGAGAGGATGGTCAGCCGCTGGAACAGGCTTCCCACTGAAATGGTCACAGCACCAACTCTGTCAGAGTTCAAGGAGCATCAAAGAGCATTGTGATATGGTTTATCACATAGATAAATTTTAGATATTCCTGTGAGGAGCAGAGTGTTGGACTCGATGATCTTCATGGATGTTTCCAACCTCTCTGGGCAGCCTGTGCCAGTGCTCGGTCAGCCTGACAGTGAAAAGGTGTTTCCTGGTATTTGGAGGGAACTTGCTGTGTTTCAGTTTGTGCCCATTGCCTCTGATTCTGTCAGTGGGCACTGCTGAGAAGAGGCTGGCTCTGTCCTCTCTGCACCCTCCCTTCAGGTATCTGTATACACTGATGAGAACCCCCTGAGCCTTCTCTTCGCCAGGCTGAACAGTCCTAGCTCACTCAGCCTTTCCTCACAGGAGAAGTGCTCCAGCCTCTTCATCATCTTTGTGGCCCTTTATTGGACTCTCTCCAGTGTATCCATGTCTCTCTTGTACCGAGGAACCCGGAGCTGGAGAGTGCTCCAGGTATGGCCTTACCAGCACCGAATAAAGCGGGAAGATCCCTCTCTCAAGCTATGGGCAACACTTTGCCTAATGCAGCCCAGGAAAATATTCACCTTCCTTGTGGCAAGGGCAAGTTGCTGGCTCATGTTCAACATGGTGTCCACCAAGACCCCAGATCCTTTTCTCCCAGGCTGCTTTCTGTCAACACTGAGATTGGCTTGATATCCCAACAAACTGTATCCCAGATGAAGCAGTAAAAACTTGGGTTGACTGAGCCCTTTGTGAGAGTCACCACCTTGGTGAGTACACAGCAAGGCATTTCCTGCATGGTACTGCTACACTTGCAGCTTTTACAGCACAATTTTGTCAGCTGTTGTGAAGTCCCATGTCCCTCTGGATCATGCTTTCCAATACTTCAGATTGCTGTCACAGGGAGTCTGTCTTGTTAGATTCCTGGATTGCTGCAATTAAACCAGAGCTCTTTCCAGCACCCAGAACAGCAAGGTGCCAGCAAGGGCAGAGGTGGTTTAACCTTCTGTACAAATCCTATTTGGAGTTTGATTAGACCCCTAACTAATTACTTTCTCTCAGCATGGGTAAAGGGAGAGGAATAACATTTTTCTTCATAGACAGTCTTTGTTCTGTAATTAATCTTTCATCTTAGAATAGGGAAATCTTTTATTCTCAACTCATCAAGAACCTAAATTGGAATGTCTAGAAATCCAGTCAAGTAAGAGGCAGAAATTCTGCATAAGAAATTATTCCTTACTGCCAGTGGAAATAAATTAATTTTCTTCACAGTATAATTCAACTTGTGTTCATGGGAAACTCAAGAATATTAATCCAAATAGGCATTTAAAGTGGATATTAACAAAGCTATTTTAAATCTTCATGGGGACAGTCCCGAGGTACAGCCATATTCAAAACCAGCTTTATAAATTACCTTTTTCTAAAAAAGAAACCTTTCCCAAAATGATGGCGTTTGAGTAGTTTTTAATTGGATCTATTTCACAGCGTACTGTAGAACACAGTCATGTAGCCAGATTGATTTAACTGAGGGAGGGGTCCTACAAAGCAGAGGATAAGAGCCCGGAGCTGGAAGCACCAGGGACAGGCACCTCCTGAGCCGTGCTGCTCTTGGTCACACTCCGGCTATGTGGTCACCATGGCTTAGCAGAGGCTTATCACCCGCTGGACCACAGAAGCTGCCCTGGGCTCACATTCTCGGTGGCAGCAGCTATCACAATGCACAATTCAGCAGCTCAGCTGACAAATGGGCCTTCGTTAAACTGTGGAAACCCAGTTGCCCATTGGCCATAACACTTTCCCAAAATTACAAACAATTCTGGCATATGACTCAAAAATCATTGAGGCAGAGATGGGGAATCTTCTCAAGCAAGCAGTAAATCAGTCACTATAACTGCAAGCAAAAAGACAAATCAGCACATTTTATTCATGTAGTAGTTATTCATTATTTTTACTTTTTAGCTTAACGGATGGACAATACTCTTTTAAGGCGTGGGATGTAATCTCACTTTTACAACTTCATTATGAGTTTTCTTCAGTGTAACACTCTTCTTTTAATACCCTACAAAGTCATCTCAAGAAAATCCATGGCAATTGCCTTTTAGTAATTTCCAATAGCTCAGTACAGTAATAACAATGATAATAAAATTAATAATCCTTTGGAAGTGCATAGCTCTTCATTTCAATCATACTACTTCTTGTAAGCATTAATTATCACTCACAATACTCCTGAGTTACGTAAGTAAATATTGCCTTTCCTTAATAGATGAGTAAAATGAAGTGGATCAAAAAGGCTTGACTAAGATGTATAGACACACTTAATTTTCTGTAGAGCTTCTAACAATCATTATTCTAAAAATACAGGAAATGTCTACATTGGAACAGAGAAGAGTGAAAAACAACAACCCTGTAATCTTTGTTTCCAATCATTTGTTACAATTTCTTTTCTGTATTGAATTCTCGAGAAGGAAGAGCAAAGTTGAGAAAGTGGTACACTAATTGCTACACAATAGAGACACTTTATTTTCTTTACCATTGCCTGCCTAGTACCATAAAACCCCACTGGTAACTTCTAATTATTTTAAATGCTAACAATCTTATCTGTACAAATGATCACACAGTTTTGAGTCTTGCTGATGAGCCCTTAAATCATGGATGTTAAGTCACATCATCGCTGCTGCCAGGACTTTTCCTTCAACATACTCAAGCTCGTCTACCCAGGTTAGCAAGAGCAGTCTTACTGTCCCAGGTCTTTAAAGATAAACACTCTTTCCTAGTATCTTTACTTTTGCTGTTGAGAGGTTGCATTAACTGGCAGCCTGCTTCAGTTAATTTGATCCCCAAATGCCTTTAGCATATTTTCAGGAAAGCTTGCATGGCAATGCAAGCACGACTCCACAGCCATTCACTACTTAACTTCGGATGTTACCCAATAGTCATCAAGTTCCTGGGCCTGAGAAGTGCCCAGGCAAGTATTGGCAAAATTCCTGAAAATACTTTCAAAGAGAGACAAAAGCAAATAATTTACAAGAATTATTTCTCAATCAGTTATTAGGTGGAAAAATTGTGGAATTGCTGTGTGTAGAACTCACAGCTGCAGTGAAAAAGGGAAATAGAATGTTAGGAATCACCATGGAAGGGATAGAAAGCAAAACAGAAGACAGCATTCTGCTGAATGCGAGTCCATTGTGCCTCCACAAATCTTGAATGCTGTGCATTTCTAGTCTTACCATCTCTAAAAGAAAATAGCAATGATACAAAGACGGGCAACTAGCATGAGCAGAAATGTGGAACAGCTTCTCTATGAAAAGAGATTAAACGGGCTAAGACTCTAAAAAAACAGATGGCTGAAGAAGAATATGATAAAGGGTTATAAAACTGTGATAGTACAAAGAAAGCAGATAAGAAATTATTATGTCTTAGTTTTCATAATCCAAGAATGACAGGGAAGCACATGAAGGTATAAGCAGAAAACTTTAAATGACCAAAAAGACCTGCTTCCCGCCCCCTCCCCGCCCCCCCCCGATGACTCATAATTAGTCTGTGGAACTCATTTTTCAGCAAATTTGTGGATCCCAAAATGGAAAAATGTACCCCGGTACATTTGCAGTCATTACAGAGCACACTAGTCAAAAGTATTAAACATGATTGGAATAAAAAAAAAATCCATCAAAAGCTCTTGTAGATGAAAACTGTGGGCTCAGAAAGGTTGTAAGCCAAGGGCTAGGAAAGGAAGAGTATACTTGGGGAAGTAACTATCTGTGTTCGCAGCATTCTCACGCTCTTTCCCTAACCTTCCTCGTCTGGCCTCTAACAGGCAAGGACGCTGGACTGGGTGGACCCTGGAGCTGGCCATAGAGGCAGGTTCTGCCCTACAGACCTGTTAGAAGACAGAAGAGGGCATCCACATCAATTAAACATAGTATTTCTTTCCCAGAGCTTTACTGTTGCATCAGCTTGCAACAACCAGAAGAACACATTCTTGCATTAAATGGCAACAAAGCATTTGCAGAGAAAGAAACACAGAGGTTACAGTATCCGCCAGCAGCCATGAGCCACACTCATATAGAAGGACAGCAAGGATGGAGCCTGACGTGAAGTGTATTCCACCGGCTCCCATCATTGCATACTCATTTTTCTCTTTGTTCATTGCCTTAATACACCCTCTTTCAAAATAGTGACTCACTACATGCAGAGGGGAAGAAAGGATTTTTTTAAAAATAAGCGTTTATTTTAATAGCATTCATTGACAATGTTTGAGAGAGGAAAACATCTCTTACAAATTTTAGAAGAAGACTGATACATTCACAAAACCCCTGTAATAATAGTAAAAATTGAAGTACACAAAGGAGCATGCTTTGTGTTACAGAAAGCTCTTCTGGAAGATACCTTAGCAGAGACTGTTTAAAATGTTTTCCACATTCTGGGAAGTAATCTGTATGTGATGCACATGACCATGCAAACTGTACATCACTTATGCCATCACTGCCCTGCTATCAATAAATACTGATAATAGCCATGCTGGTGGTTACTACAGTCTTGAGGGTCAATGATGGTCTCTTGGTCTAAAATGTTAACAAGTCCTTGCTTTTTATATTGAAAGTGAAAACTCTTCTTGCTAATCCTGTTTTTATTTCATTTTATTTTTCTCTTATTCCTTTCAGTCCACCTAAGACATCGGTTTTACCACTTCTGTTGTCTTTCACTATATTATACTCCCAAATCTTCAGTCTTTGCTACCCCTGGAGTAGTTCACACGATGCTAACTTTACTGTAGACATAGTAACAGTGCTCTAACCACTGCGTCATCTTCGGGAAGCCAGTGCGAAGTCAGAGAGCCATGCTACATCGTCTTCACCAATTAAGCTGGTAAGGCAAGTAATCAAATGGTGGGACATAGTGTAGATAGAGGATGCAGGGTTTGGAAACTGCATAGGCTAGACCAGGGGAAAAAATCTCCAACATTCTTACAGAGTAAATGCTTCCACAAATTAGATTATTTCAGAATACCTATTCCAATTTCTTTTCTGTTCTTACCTATTTCATTCTAAGACAACTTTCAAATGGAGCTTCGGAAGGAGGGTGGAGCTCTGCAGATCTCAGGCTGCAGGGAGTGCCTGGGGCCTTTCACTGAGGTGCTCTCGTAGCCTGCAGGAGATGTGCCACTGTTGAGAGACTGTCACCGTGAGAAGATGTCACCAGACTGTGCAGCAACATAAGAAAAAAACGTTTTTAAGGGTGATTGTACATTCGACGGGGTTGCACAGAGGTTGTAGAGTCTCCACCCTCAGAGATGTTCAGAAACCTACTGTACACAGTCCTGAGCGGCCTTCTGTAGCTGACCCTGCTTTGAACAGTGGGGTCAGAGTAAAGGATTTCAGAGATCCCTGCCAATCTCCACAAGTCTGTGAATCTGTTATTCCACTGATTGCAAAAAGGCAACTCCTTTTTTCTTTTACTTTTTTTTAAAATTCTGTTTTCTGCTGGTATAATTTCCACTGGAACATTCTCCCTCTTCTATTTCTTCAGTCACATTCTGTCAAAAATATGTTTCCTACTGTACAGCCTTCAAATTATAATGCTCATTTATAAAACAGAAGTAGAATACGCCCTGCTTTCCTATAGAGGACCAACTGATATGCTTTCAGTATTATCAAAGGTGTAAAATGGGTCAGTACTGATTCTTGAATATAATTCCAGCATGAGAAATATGTTGTTCAAGAACATGGTTCTCACGCATCACAGATCATGTCATCTTGTAGTATTGATCACATTGTTTCCTGAGACATTCTATTTAAAATACCATAACTCTTAAAACAAGTGTGAATTGCATTCACTTTTCTCAAACCAGATAATTTTTAAAGCCTACTACCAATTATTTAAAAACCTTATTAATTAAATCTTATTTCTTGATACCATGCGGCTGAGCATGTCAGCTCAAGAATTCTTTTTGTGATACCCTCCAGCCTATGCTGCCATTTTCCTTCCTACCAGATTTGAGCATTACCAGATGAGCTGACATCCATGGAGGACAAATTCACTTCAGAACAGAGAGAGCCACAATTGATTTTTTTTGTTGAACTTGCCACAGGATACAATGCAATGTTTATATTGGATTTATGTTTTATGCTGGCCTAGGGAGCACACAATACGTGATCCAGCATAAAGTCCATACAGAAAAGTTATCCTTCAAAATGCTTTGAGTGAGTTAGAGCGAGGGAGTTGATACTAGCCCAGCTTCGTATATCATATGGATGTGGCTTTATTAAATAGATAGTTACAGCAGCTTTACTGTGTCATTGGACCACGTCTTAGTCAGGCTCGTTCTTATTTGTTCTCTTTGTCGAAATGAATCTTGCAAAACCTACTGCCTGCTGTGTTTGTTTTAATGGAAAGTGACAGAAACCAGCTTTTTTTTCAGGTCGTCTTTGGCACTTTCACAGGGCAGAGGAGAGAGAGCTTTAGGTGGAAAAGGTCTTGATCTCTCTGTTTCAGCCGAAGTCGCAAGCAGCCAATTATTATGTAGATTTAGCTGTTAGCATTAACACCTCCTTTTGAATCTCTCTTTTGTTCTCTGAGTTAGGCATGGGCTTCAAAAGCCTGGAAGGTTTATCTCCGCCCAGCTCCCTTGCTCCTGCCAAGGGCCCTCTGTCCCCGGCGCAGGGGGGTTTGGTGGCCCCTGGATGCAGCGCTGGGAGCCGGCACGGGAGACCTGGCGTAGAGAGCGTGGAGGTGCCGTCTCACCTCACATCACAGGAGCTGAATATCTTTACTGCACTGAGGTCTTGCCCCGACTTACACCAGTTAGAAGTCTGCCATATTATTTTTAGCTGCATAATTTTCTTTTCCTTGAAAGTATTTTTAATGTTATTCAATGTAGATACAGTTCAAAATGCCTCAAGTGTGATTTATATAAACTTTCCCAAATATTCTAATAATTTATAGTTCCGTAGCACTTGGTTCACAGTATTTCTTATAATAATTTAAAAATTCTTGTGAATTCATGCCAGCACATAATAAATATCAAAACCTGATAATCTGAACACATAAAGTATTTTGACCGTTTTCGATAACATTGCTGCAAAGAAAGAATAAAAATAGATTGATAATATCTTGAGAACTGGGCTTTTAGATTTAAAATGAAAGATTCTCTGTAGCTATAGATACCCTTCATTTCAATACAGGCACAACGACAGATCCTAGCTGAGGTTCTGACCCTACACATGATCTGCATTATTATAAAGGCTCTCCACAAAAGAGGTGGGTTCATTCATCCTCGGTGAACCTGCAATGGCTCCAGGTGGGTGAGTAGTTTATTTACCAGTACATTAAGATTATCTTTCAGAAATGCAGTCAATTTTTTAATGTGTTTGCTCTCACAGAGACATATGTGAACGTTATCAACCAGCAATTAAATTAAATACTTTCCAAAATATACAAGTGCCCCAAACTTCCATTGTAAAGTCAAAAAGTGGTCAAAGTTAAAAAATCATCTATATTTGATCCCTATTGCCCTCAGCTATCTTTGGAAGACTCCTCCAAATAAGAAATGGTAGTGGTTTAATCTTCTACTGACTTAACTAAACCCATGGTAAGCCCTAGTGTGGTCACTTACTCCAGTTGGTTTGGTTTATTTTTCATAGGCTACTATTCAGTTTAAGCTCAGTGAGCCGTTGTTGCTCACATTTAAGAGTATCTACATAAGGGTCACTATTGGTTTAATTAAAGCCATCTAATTAAGCCAGAATTTTCACTGTCCATTAGCATTCTCTTACATCTGCCTTTTGAGTCGTAAGGTTTCAACACTGGGAACTCAAAGTTAAAGTCCCAGTGTATTGTCTGAAGGGGGCTGCTTAGTGCTCGGCATTTGCAATTCATGGCCCGAGCCATTCATTTTTCCCTTGCAGGCAGTGAGAACTGCAAATGGCCCATCACTTTGGAAAAAGTGATCATTATTTAGAAGTGTAAATGGAGATGCCAGAGGCTAACCTCAGGTTTTGTCTGAAACAAAGACTGGTGTCTCTGGTCTGTAGCAATGGATTGGACATGTCATAATAGAGAAATACCACATTTATCCTCAAAACTACATGTTATATGCAGCAGAATCATCTTCCCTTTCATATTCTTCATATTCTCCATTCCTTTTCTAGCTTCTTCCTGATCCAGATTCTTCCTGGTTGTCCCTCCCTAACTGAAACCTGAATCACTGAAATTCCTGCTCATTTGCTTCCTGCCAAAATGAGCTGGTATTTCCAAAAGTACTGCTTCCTCCTACTGACTAATATAGTACAATATCCTACAATACAGGTTCGCTTTGCTTGCTGCGTGTTCTGTTTTATCCCACAATGTTTATAGACTTAAACAATTTAGTTACAAAGTGGATAAGATAATGTGTAGATCTTGATATGTACTGACCACATACAATAGCAAAGGAAAAATAAATTAGGAAGAAAACAATAGAGAAAACTGAAAGGCTGAGACTCCAGGACTGATGTAACAATTATTGATAATGAACCATTGCTGAAAATGGTTGCCAGACATAATCTCTATTTGCGTAAAATTTGAGCCAAAACCAAAACCAAAACATTAACAACAAAAAAGACTAGCTCGCCAAGGCAGAGATTGTAGAATGGCTTTCTCCAGTGGCAGGCATTTCCTAGCAGACCGTTCTTGGGCTAGGAGAGTTTTAAACATGTGAAGATGGAGAGTTTTCCAGTTATATGGAAGTGGAAAGATTAGAAAGGGATTAAAATATTAACAGAGGAAGACAAGTGGATTGCAAGAAAATGCCTCACCTGATGACAAATTAAATCAGGGAAGTCTGATGTAGGCTAGCTATTAGCATGGATATCGGCATTTCACCCATTTATCTCCACTGATTTTAGAAAAATGTTATGCTTAGTTTAGATAGGAATCCTCTTGGAATCCTGATTACAGTGGAATTAAATCTATCACAGTTGTAGATATATCTTCAGTCAAAAATGATCATTTCATTACACCAATCTCTTCTTTAGATTAACCTACAGTTATGTGACATCCAGAGCAGAAGTGGAGAGATGTGACAAAAACAAATTGGTCGTTGTTAAGTCCGTTCAGCTCCTAAGGAGCTTCCTTTCCCTTCTCATGGGCTATCTTCCAGTACATTAGCTTTCCTGTAAGTTACTCATCACTTCGTATTTGGGATCAAATCCCTAGTTACTTCTGCTTCAAACAGCATCTCCAGGTTCTGATCCAGAAATGCACCATTTAGTTATGGCTGGTAAAAAGGTATTATTTTCAGCAGTATGTCATGTGCTGATATTAAAGATGAACAAAGCTAGTGAAACTAGGTTAAAGAGTTTTCACTGGGAAACCATTTGGATATATAGCTACTGGTTATCTGACACATCTGTGTTTAACTCTCTATCACTCAACCCAGTTGTCTCAAACTATGGCTAATATAGTGTAGGATTCCTTTAGTATAATTCATTGGCACTACTGCTTTTTGTAGATCTGACTAATCAAGCCCTGGTAGACAAACATGAGCCATGGTCTCCCAAAAGTGTTGTAAGCCCTGAGCTGTTGCTTGCTTTAAATTCATCACCAAAATAACTATTCTGAAAACTCTATGGTAGGGTAAATACCCTACCATATGGCAGGGTATCTATGGTAGGATAAAGTATTTTGGAGTTTTGAAAATATCTTCAGGACAAAACCTCTCTTTCCTGTCCAAGCTTAGTTGACATGGAGATATACTTCACCAAGTCTAACAGTTTCTGCATTTGAAATACAGAGCTCTATAAGGTGACAGGAACAGTGTTGGGGGCAATACAGGCAGGCTGCTCCACCAGGGAGGGCACGGAGGCCAGGAGCTGAGGGTGACAACACAGGCAGGAATACTGCCTCACCCACGGGTGTCAGGAAGTTGTGTTGGTGAGTCCAGATCAGGAGAAGGTCTGGAGGCAGTGATCAGGGTCAGCCTCAGGCTACTGATCAGCCAGGAGGTCTGTCATGATGAATCAAGCCTGAGGCCAAGCCAGGAAGTCAAGTCAAACCAGGGCAGCAAGGTCCAGGTCAGAATGAGAAGGTTTGAGAGGAAATGCAGACTCAGCTGCAGGCAGAAGAGCTTTAACTTAAAAGCAGCTCCCAAGGGAAGAAGAGCTTTAACTTAAAAGCAGCTCCCAAGGGAAGGAGGGGCAGGCCCCCCCTCTTCCTTTTCTTTGCAACAGCTCTTACCAGTGAAGAAGCTGAGCTGGACTCAGACAGCCAAACGTTTTTGAGCTGGGAGAAGCACTGAATAGACTGCATAGAGTGAAGGTCCATCTGTGATAGTGCCAGCTGTAGAAATGGCTTCACGCTCTTGGTTTTGCCTTAGGGTAGGTAGGTACTCTGACTGAACATGTCATACATACATGTCATACAGTACTCTGTAGGCCAGGTACTCTGACTGAACAAGAAGCTCTGCTCCTAGCTGTCTTCTGTACGTTCTTCTCTAACACTCAGGTAAAGAGAGGCAGAAAAAAGAAGAACCAGCACCACTATGGCTGCAGCACTTGGATTCCGCCCCTCTCCCCATCAACAGTGTGAGAATTGACACCACTAACTTCTAAAGTTTCACCTCAATATTTTTATGAAGAGAAAAGGACTGTAACTACTGCTGCACCCAACATCTTGGTACAGCAACCCCCACAAATCATCACCTGAAGAAATAGCTCCTACCATTCCCAAATTTTCCTCTCCATTCCCAAGGGTTGCTGGGGTCATCCTTACTTCATTATGTGTATCATTACCCTTTTCATCTACTACTTCTCCTGTCTGTCAAGCTAATGCCTCATTTTTTAACACAAACAAACCCCATTCACCTTTCATTTCCTCTCTCTATGATGTTCCTCTTGCGTGCAGTTCCTTCTGCTCTCAATCCATTTTCACTTTCTTCTTTGTCCCCTTTTTCATTTTTCTTTCACCTGTCACCAAACCATGTCATTGCTTTCCACCTAGACCTAGAAAAGTTGTGAGTATGAAATTTAACGTGGTGAAGAAGCAATTGGATGGTTTCTGTACAAGGAATTAGTGCTTAGACTTCTAGCCTGTGAGAAACAGGCTTATGGGAAAGAAATATGGGGAATGGTTGACTCCTGTTTCTTGTAATACAAGATCTAGAAGGTGAAAAATCAGATTCTCAGGTGGGAAACGAGACACTTTTCTATGCAGTGCATAATTGAGCTGTGGAAGTAATTGCAAGATGCCATGGGTTTCAAAAGCTTACATGATCCAAAGAATAATTAGACAAATTCATGGTTGAAAATAATCTAACAAGCACTATCAAAAGAAATCCTACCACAGGATCAGGTCTTGGCCTGGATGTGCTAGAGAGAAGCTTGGTTCTCTCCCCAGGATTAAACCCAGAGGATAGCCTGGAAATGCCAGTCCTCCTCCAGGTACATAAGTCGCAGTTGCTGTGCTGGTGATGATGAAAATAATAATTAACATTACAGGGCTAGATAAAATTATAGTTCTGAAGAATATTGCAACAAGGTGGCCTAGTTTGAGGGTGGGAAGCATGGTGGAGACAGAGGCCCAGAGTTCCCCTCTAGCATGTGAAAACTAAACCCTATAAAGAAACTTGTGATTTTTGTTTACAAACTTTGCAGTTATTAATTTTAAAAGGAATAAATACTGGTAAAAGGCACCTGTCATCACTTATTTAACCCATAAGCAGGCCTCAAAGACTATAATTAGAAAGGGGAAAAAAAGAAGAAAATTAGATTCTTACCATAACCAGTTTTAACTGGGAATATGTTAATATAAGGTGGTACCTGCTGAACCAAGTAGTTTACCATGAGAAAATAGAAACCTATAAGGCTGAGAAAAATATCCAACTTGTCCTGTCCTAATGCACCAGGCGAAGAACGTAATCACATACTTATTTTAGGCATCTAAGTGAGATGCTGAAATGCCCATAGAAAAGGCATGAATTTTCAATTAAAGAAAAAAGTGGCCTTCTGGTTTCAGATGCTCTGAATTTGTGTTTAAAATACACTAAAGAAGACAGTGTGCATGCTCCAGGATTGCATTCTCAGATTTTTCCAGGCACCGATATACATATATTCTTCCATTGTCTAAGCATTAGGTGTACTGAGGTGACACAAAGGAATTCTTCTGAATCTACTACAAGCAGAAAAAATATTAAATGCCAGTAATGAGAGAGTCATCACACTTCACCCAAGACAAATGGAGATCAGTATCAATATAAAGCAAAGGGAGAACAAGAGACCTACCACCCTGAAGAGATAGATGTCTGTCACTTCCCTAAAGATTTTTTGAATGTGGGCCAACCATGTGCTGTACAGATGTCCGCTCTGGTTACCTGTGGGAAACACTGGAAAATCCTGGAATCAGGCATCCTGCGTGCCAGGACAGGCAGATACGTTCCGAACCATCCATCTGTGCACAGTAAACCTCTCTACACTGAGTGTTGCTCTGAAAATAAGGCCACCCTTAGGGAAACTGTGCTTCAGTTAATACCAAACAGCTGCAATCCAGTTTTGAGTTCAGCGTACATATTTGTAGATAGCTGTTAGCAGCTGGCTAGCTGTCTGCCTGCAAAGACTCCAATAATGTCAAGGTTATTCTATTAACACTGAATAACTTAATGAATGGATTTGGTTATGTGACACGTGGCTGTATGAGCACATGAAAGAAAGCCAAGCCATTGAATCCAAACCATAAACAAGCTACCTATTGTAAAACAAACATCAGACAAACAGTAATAACACAGCTGACTGAAAAGGAATGGGAATATGCACTCTTCATTGCACAGTACTGTATTCCTTCACCATAGTCTAAAATGTTCTCATCTGAATTCTTATCATTTGTCACCGCAGGGCTGTGAGCACAAGACATTCCCTGTCTGTGTTACATCCCTGCCTAGTTCTTATGAGTCATTTACTTCCTAGATGCCTGTTCAACATCACTGATGCCTTAATCCCAGCTCTATGCATAGATTTCCTCCTTCTCCTGATAGATACTTTGGAGGTCACTACAAGCAGAAGCAACAGAGAAGTCATTGGCCTCACTAGTTTTGTAGGCACAACCCTCCTGCCTTTGGCCCAGCTCTATGGTCTCCCATCACTGCTGAATGGCTGAATACAGTAAAACATGTTCCCCTATGTGGGACAGCTCATGTGCCCGTGCTGTCCCTGTGTCTGGCAGGAACAGACTGAAGGCAGGAGAATGCCTTTGTGGAAAGTCTCTGGCTGAACATGTCAGCAAGTTACATCCACTCCAACCAAACCAAGCCAAATGGCAGATGTTTTCTCTTTCCAAATCTTCTCTATTTTCCTCTCTCTTTCTTTTCTCTAGGAGAAAACAAACTTTACAGCATGCTTTGCTTCATCTTAATTCCACCTAGTGAATGCCGAAGAAACACATTTCCTAACAGTTCCTTGCACTGAGGTTCCCATTAAGTTCCAGCTCCCCCTGATAGAAATAAGTTACTGTGCCCTCAGTGGTGTTTAGGGTTTCTTCCTAACCAATGAAGGGCCAAGAGCATCTGCAATTTAGCAAATACAGTCCATCTCCCACGGCCATGACTGAGGACAGGAGGAAGGGAGGGCCATGCCACCACCACCTTCAAAGGTGAACAGCTCATCCTTCTACCTACCCACACAGATTTTTCGAGTCTTTTAATCCAAGGAGGCTTTTTGGGGGGTTGGTATTATTCTAAATATATTTTAAACTTATTAATAGAGGTCAAACATTTTAAAATTTTAACTTTCAACTTAGAGCTAGATGTTTCTTAAAACATTCAATTTGCTCCAGAAAAGCCTAGTATTGAAGTTAATTAGTATTGCTGACTGCATACCATCTAACTTCATACTGTTCATCAGAAACCATGGCTTCTCCTTTTTAAAATATCATTTCCCATAAGCCAGCATGCAGTTCTTCTGGTATGCTTTTCGTTCTTTTCTTTGAATACAGTATAACTTGATCCTCTTCTCATGTTACTCGAAAAGTATTTATAATGATTTCATAACTATTTGACTTCTTTTGCTGAACTTGATAATATTTGCTGTATCCCTTTTGCTAATATCTTGACTAGGATCTTTACATCTGAATTTAATAATTTTTCCTGGACTCTGCTTTCCTGTGACAATAAATCCAGGGAAAATTATTATCTTATGAGCTTGAATAGAAGCCAGCTCACCAGCAATCTGCTGGTGCTCTGAGAGTGCTGAGTTTTACCACGCTACATGGTGATATTCTGGCAGATAATATGCTGTCATAGATATCCCATTGTGTCTAATAACTGAAGTGACAGTAGATTTCATTTAAGAGTTCTCAAAGACTTTTACCTGAGAATCTGTGAAGAGAAGGTGGCTGCACAAAAGCAGATGGTTTGAAGAAAAAAGCTAGGCTTCCACCTGATGCCTAGTATCACATATGGCTGGCTCAGTGTTCCTGGTATCACTCAAGCAGACCTTTGTGCCTGTGATGGTTACCTGGTTCACACAGCAGGAGAAATAAAGTTGTTAAGTTCCCCAAATTTAGCCATCTGAGCTGAAAGAAGGGATAGTGCAGGGCTCATGGAAAGGTTTGACAAAAGCATAGGTAGTGCTCATGCTCCTGCATACAAGGAAGGGAAACATTTTGCAGAAAATGACATCAGGAAGATGAAACAAAAGGAAATTAAAATGGAGTCAGGAAGATTCACATTGAAGATCATAGAAGCTGGGACACGTGAACCAGCCCCAGCATCAGAAGCCGCCCTCTCAAGCAATGCACGTTCCTCAGTGACAATTTTAGACCAACCTTGTGTGTAGGTGTTAGTGTTCTTAAGATGTCAGAAGCCTCACTGGTCCATGTGGCACCCCTGGATAGGTGAGGTTTTCTGGGCATCCCCAGCTGTAACCCCTGGCAAAGGCAAGTTGAAAAGTGTTTGGAGACCCCAGCTCCCCATATGAGCCCCTTAATCTGAGTTGTCTGCTCATCTCTGGCAAAGCCTCAGCTCAAAACCTGGTGGGCAGCCAAAAGCTAGCCCTGACACAGCACCTTGAGCTCTCCCATGAAGCCTGCCCTCAGCAAGAGAAGTCCTCCCTTTCCTGTCTTGCTCCTCTCTGCCAAGAACTGGATGTCCAGAACTGGATTTAGATGTTTACATGACACAATTTACCTGGTGAATGGGTGGGATGTGAAAGCTCTGCTAATGCTTGTTTTGGATGACATATGTAGTTGAGGCATAGATAAGTCAAAATCATTGCCACCAACTCTCTTCCAGAAACCAAAATACTTTGCATTTCCATACCCTACAGATCTTTAATTACTTAGATGCTAAGGACTGAAAACATAGAACTAACTATGGGTTAGGTTAACTATGGGTTAACGTGGGTGACGCTGGTGGTTGACTTGCGGGTAACTCTGGTGAGTAACATTATTCTCCACAACCCCTGAGTGAGTCAGGGACAGGTGGAGGCAGAAACGCAGAGCCGCTCCCCGCTGTCACGCGGCCGGGACAAAGCCCCGGTGATGCTCCTGCCGGCCCAGCAGGTGTCACCGCAGCACCAGGCTCCTCCTGGCCCGGCGCGTGACGCAATGCCGGCGCGGGCCGGCCGGGCGGTGACGTCACACCCGCGGCCGGTGACGCAGCCATGGTGAGCGGGCAGATGCCAGGGGTGGCTCCGGAGAGGAAGAGTTTGTAGGAGCCACTTGGCTTTGTGCCCTTCGGCCCGGCCATTGTTGCCGAAATTTGTGGCACCGCAGCAGGGCAGGATGGCTGGGGAGGGTCGGGCACAAGGCACGTGCCCAGGAAAGGTCACCCGCTTAACTGCCTTGGCACAAAACTGGGGGCAAGGAGCATGTCTCTGGGTGGGATGGCAGGTCAGAGACGTTAGGTACCAAAGCTTGGCTACAGTGATGCCACAGAGGGTTTGTGGTCAGCTGAAACGTCTGGGTTCATGCCAGCCGGTGTACTCCTCACAGATAAACCTCCAAAGGCTGGTCTAAATCCTCCTCCATGGGCTGAATCTGGACTTATGTTCCATTTCCTAGCAAGTTACACTGCCAAAAATTGCACATGTATCTCTCCAAGCACAACAAATGCAAGACCTTCCTTTCTCCCTGGCTGCAGGACCCATGATGGATTTGCTTATCTCAAAGTCCACAGTGTTTCAACACACATAATTTGGTTAAATGAGATTATCAGACTAACTCAGATTCAAACAGCTGGTTTCTTCCCTAATCACTAGTGAAAAGAATCCATGCTTTTCGTACTCTTTCTTTCATGGAATTAAGGCTGAAAAACAGGGTAATGCCAAGTTCCCTTGAAATGACTGCCAACACAAACACTGTTCCCATTGCACATGCACCCTCTGTGCACAAAATCAGATCCTTTCTGGACCTTCAGTGTTCTTGGCTGCACACTTTTCATCCCTTAACTACATGGAATCCTAAAACATATTTTTTCCTGTGGCACCCCTCGATGGACCATGCATCACCTAAATAAGCCTTTTGTTAAGAATGCCTTGTATAGTCATTGGCCTCTGTGAATGCTAAAAGCCTGGCTGCAGAGAGATTTCTCAGTTTTCTGACAGTGTCTGTGTGAAAGCCTTGCTTCCTCATGGACGCTATGGGAAAACAGTTGGGAGATTTTGTAAACTATGGTATTGTTATGATACCAAGGAGAAAATATCTGAAGTAAGTGTTGTTGGGTTCAGCCAATCCCTCTGGGAGGTGGTTGGTCAGTGAACCAATAACCTTATGTCAGTCCAGCGTGCTAAGGTATATAAGCGAATTTGTAAATTAATAAAGGGTCAGTCTCTTCTCATACTAAACTGTCCATGTCGCTTTATTCCTCGGTCTCTGCTCGCTAGCGACAGGCCTCCGTATATTTTTTCTACCGTAAGTTTCAGTGAGGTTAGTTCATGGTACTCACCTCACTGGTACCAGAGCATCTCACAAGCTAAATCTGGGATTTCAGATCAATCAGCTTTTGACGTGCCTTCACTCTTAGCAGACGGACACTGCTCTGAATATCTTGCTGTTTATCCAGGTGAAACTGAGTTAACTCAGCCAACACTGTTATTTCCTGAGCTTTTAACATGCCCAGTTAATTCATGTATTGAACAGTCAAGTCATGATCTTCTGGGTTGCTCCCCCTCATTAGCAGCCTCCTGGGTGCAAACACTTAACTCCTAAACTCCCAGCAACACCTTTTCAAATGTCCCTTTCATCAACAATCATTGTGATGCCAATTACTTGAAACAGAGGCAAAAGTAATGAAAAGTATGAATGAAAGTGTGATTGCCGTCTCCAGTGCTCAGCCTGTCAAGACAAAGGAGTCACTACACTCTTCTGGGCTTTACTTTTTGATAGAAGTCTGAGAAGCTTCACAGGTGTTGGAGTCCGAGGGACCACGTACTCCTGTGCCAGCAGGTCACCCTTCCTCAGGGAAGCTCTGTAGCACTTACCCTCATTCACAAGGACCAGCTTCCCACCACATCTGCAGCCACTCCTCAGGGGCAGGCCCTGCAGTGCCTGCTATCCCAATACCAGCAACTTCTGTGCCTAAAACAAGTTCTGCTATGTAGCCGTTTGTAGTCACTCTTCTGGAGGCATTTTCAGAACGCTGTCTTCGAAGTCACTCATTCATTCAGGTTTGTTACACATCCCTAATATCAATAATTCCTTCATGGTGTGGTCTTGTCCTCTGCCTCTGGATATAGCAGGGATTCACCTTCTATGCATTTATTTTATTTTCTTCTCTTTTATGGAACCCAGAAGAGTCCAAAGCCAATCTGGATTATTTCAGATCATCTGCGATCAGAGAGGAAATACCATCCTAGGATCCTCCCACGTGTCCCTCATCTTTATACCCTTATTCACGACAACCTACCATACACTTTTAGGGTACTGTTGTACTTTGGAAAGACTGCAGCATCTGTTCTATCCAGGACTAGGTCACCCTCTTCAAGAAGGAAAATCACACAATCTCAGCTAAAACATTTTGTTATTGGAGACACAAGGAAAAAATACTGGGAAAGGACATCAGCTTCCCAGAGAAGGACAATTGCTCCCTGCTGGGATGAAACACAAGGCTCCTACATGTCTGCCTCATTATGTGAATTTAGGACGACTTCCTGTAGCTTCTGAAATGCATCAAAGAAACTCTGGATGTTGTTCATGAGATTATTATCATGGGCTATGTCTGTTCAGTAGCTGATAGACAGCCAGATGAACAACTATAAAGAGATTCAGCTCAACGCCCTGCCTGTTTTCAGCCACACAAGTGCTGCAGGCAAGCTGGCCTAACTTGACCAACATACTTGGGGTTGGTGTTCTACATGCCCTGGAAAACATGATCTGGCCAACTGACACATTTTAACTGCAGAAATAGGAGACATTAAAGGTTTCTAAGTGGTGTAGCAGGTATCTAGCTGATATTTGAGGTGGCGTACTCTGAGTCATGGTGCAGAGACTGATATTGCTACGTTCCCTTTGAGCTTTGGAGTGCAGAACTGCAACACAAAGTGTAGATCAAGGAAGAATAAGGCACAGCTTACTTTGTGGAGAGTGTGAAGAGCAGGCTCTGACCAGCACTTTGCAGCAGTGTCTTTCCAGAAAGGACTGGGATAGTCCCACCCAAACTGGGCTTAGTTACCATGTCCTCCCCTGCTGAATGGCTCAGGCTTCAAGCTGTGAAACACCAAAGAGGCTTTGCAAAACTTTGCTGGAGAGAACCTGGCTTTCCACTGCTAGCAGGAAAGTATGGGGACATGCATTTTACAGACAACGCAATATTTGTGACGGTAACTTAGGGGATACTAAAATACATGGGATGTCTGGCAATACCAGCTGTTTTATCTGGGCTATGTTTCCATGTCTGTCTTTAACCAGCCCTGGCTGACACAGACAATGGACAGCCATCTATACAGACCAGACTGACACACAATGAAGCACTAATATCCACAGCATAATGCTGTCCTCATTTTATGTGTAAGGGTTGACACTTCTCATGTGGAAGTTCGGTTCGCAGCTTTTCTCAGCTTTCATTTCTAGGGAGGAAATATACAAAGTTCCAGGTCTGAAAGTGGCTTTTACTCATCATGGTTGTGCTGGCTGGCAAGGCTTTTATTTGTCTGTAAAGACAGAAGCTCTATATTCCAATCTGAGGACAGGTGTTTATTTAGCAAAGCTACCACTAAGATGAGGTACCACCTCCAGTGTATGGAGTGTTGTCACAGATGCCAACCCAGCATCCCAACAGGATTCCCAGCTCCCAGACAAGATCCCCAGTCTCCTCCTGAAACAGACCTGCCCGCAGGCTTCCTGTAGAATGGATTCAGCATTTTGGAATGAAATCCTGTTATTCGGTCCCCAAAACCCCCTCAGACGTGGTGATCTGGTCACTCTGCTAAGGCCACCTCTTGAAGTTTAAAGCTGTTGGAGAAGATTAAGGGTGTGTTTCCAGAAAAAGATCAGGCTGGGAAAGAGCTCTCTTTGTAGCCAATTTTTATTCAACTAGAATCTCTGGAACAAATAGATCTCCTTAAATGTCTTCTCAGTATTCCTGAATATTATGACAGCAGATCAATTAGCCTGTGGGGTGCCTGAAACTCTGGTAAGAAACACTTTTCTGTCTAAAGGATATGTTGCTTTAATATACAGAGAGAGGCAATGAGATAATTTAAAGGGAAAGAATTTTACATTACTCATGTACAAGAACAACAATACAGAAATCCTCTGATAAAAGTCTAGCCTTATATAACTCCTATGCAATGCAAATATATTTACCTCCTCACAGACTGAAGGCTGCACCAACAAATGAATATACAGCTGAGCAAATTTTCAAAGTTTAAGAGCAATAAATATCAGGACAGGAAGATAGCACTGTAACACAGTTCAGAGATCTTGTCTAGAGAAACCTCATAATGTATGAAAAAATTAGACTCATTATTTTCTGTGTCAGAACTTTCAGAGAGTGAGGAATTCCTGTCCGTACCTTATATTAAAGAGCACTTAATATAATGCTATTAGACTAGAGGCCTTGCTGGAATTGTGAACTCCTTTTCTTTATATTTCTATTTCTGACTTTTTTCATTTCCTCTGTCATGTCCCAACACCACAAGATGATGCAATATTGCATCACCACCTAATACTGAGACCTCTCTCTGTCAGCAGCCATAAAAACCTGTGAGTTTCTCCACCCCTTAAGAATAACTAGTGATCTTAAAGATCTGTTTACATATACTCTGCTACCATGAGTACATCTCTCTCTGACAAACTCATACACACATGAACAGACAAAAAAAGACATTCAAGCCAGTAAGAGGTATTATGTGAGTTTTTCATCTCAGCTGACGTGTGTGTGTTTGTATGCAGTACAGAGGAAACAGCTTGTACTCCCACCCTGTGCTTTAAATACCTATTCTGAAGTATAACAGCCTAAATCAGTAAAACAGGAGACAAAGTCTTCAGCAGATGTATCTCAGAAAGCTTCTGAACACCTGCTGTTTCCTGTTTGCGATCTTAAGGTGTTTGAAGTGAGGGACTTTGTACAAAATCTCAATCACCAGGACCACCAACCTATTAGGAGAAAAGGAAAGAGTGGGTATTTCTTGAAGGAGATGGGAAAGAGATAGGAAAGACTCCTCTTTTCCTTGTTAGAGATTTCCTGACTCTGCTCTGCCTACAGAGGTTCACAGAGATTATTTCTGGATCAGGCCACAAGGCTTCTTTCATGCCCAGCAGACCTTAAAATGTTCCCCTGGACCGAGCTTCTACTTGGGAACCAAGCTCACGTAGGAGACATCTCACAGAGGACTTAACTGCCTACAGAGGGGTGCAGCAAGAGCCCACCCTTAATTTGCTCTTCTGGATCCTCCTATTCCCCCAAAGTCTCCTCCTGCTTCCCCAAGCAATGACCAGCGTCAGTAGAGCTGCCTTTCCCATGACATAAAGCAGTGAATGGAGGACAGATCTGCAGGCAACACTTATCTATCTGTTACATCCCTTCACAAGCAGCTACCATACCTAGAACATGATGCAAAAGCCAAACTAAAATTCAGCTCACTCCTCCTCTGCTTGTTGGCAAGTTATAGCAAGAAGAAAAGCTTATTTTTGATACCAAAGTTACCATATGATCGTGCATACGGACAAATCAATGACAGCAATGTTAATACAACTGATCACATACTCACATGATCAGTTTTCACAGCAGAGCTGTAAGATAAAAGGATTCTGTCAATTTATTTTAAATCCTCCACTGAATGCATCATAAAGAGTTTACAATACAATTAGAAAATTCCCGCTTATAACTTCTCAAAGAAGGGAGAAGTCTACCTATCATTCCATCAGGATGCACAATGTATTGTACAATGGGGTTTTTCCATTTTCTTTACATAAAGAAGCAATTACAAAACTGAATATAGCTATTGGTGGGTTTAGGCAAGCAGGCTTTGACTTTGTTGTTACAAGACCTACAAAGTTTCTGCATTTAATTTTTTGCTCTGCTGGCAATATAGAAAATAAAAACCAACCCAAACTACCAGATACTATTTCCTAAATTGCAATGAACCCAGTTTGTCAATGATAACAGAACATTTATATCCAGCATATGTCAGTATATAAAGTTGTTGCTGTGAATTTAATGTGGCTGTTATTCTTTATCGCAGTTTCTCCACTAAACAACATAAAAACTGATGTTTGACTGTGCAGAGGATACAAAAGATACCATCTTACATTTTTTCAACCTCCAAAACTCCCATTTAAGATCATTACAGCAATTCCTTGTCATATTTTTATTACAGCTGGTAGATAAAGGAAATAATTGCATTTTGACTGCACCCCACAAGATTATATTGGCAAAATGATTGCTTCTTTGCATGACTAATTTTGATTAAATCAGCTTCATTTAAATATCAAATTGTGTTCTTCACCTTTCTTCATTAAGCTATGGTATTCCTGACTGTTTCAAAGTTCCGTTTTTGATATGGTAAAATACGCATTTCAATTCATCGTGCAGGCTGTTCTTGACTAAAAAAAAAACCCAACAAACCAAATGATAATTTATGGGAAAGGGTTTAAGTCACATTTGGAAATGAACAGGGACAAAATAATGTTAAAATGTGTATTTCCAAAGAATATACAACTTATAAGGAGAGCATCCTTTCCTACAGGAAAGTTTGTATTACGTGATTTGCCAGAAAAGGCAATAAAGAAAATTGAGCTGTATATAGATGAGCTGAAGATGAACTGCAAAAATGTAATATTTTATTAACATACTAAATCCTGAAGAGAGCAAGATTTTCAGTTTACCAACCTTTCTCAAATTTAATGCGTAAAATGATTTATTCTTTCATTGCAAATAACACTATATTGAATTATAGCTATTTAAAAATGTTATACAATTCTGGCTGAAATCAACATGAAACGTGTCATTTGCTCTGGCTGTAAATTATCCCTTCTATAACTGTCTTTTGACAAATGAGTCTTTTTATTCAGCTGCTCAAATCTCCATATGTTTGTGCATCCCCAAATAAAGTCCACGGATTTTAACAGGATTAGTCGCCAAACTGGCTACACTTGTGTTCTCGGAGTGATCCATCTGGGGATCCAGCCAACAACAACAAAAAAAAGACTTCCTATTTTGATAAGGCTTTTAAATATCTTTTAAAACATTCAGTAATGCTGTACAAAGCTGAACTTCTTTGACAGATATTACCCATTGTATCAGGCAAAACCAAGCACGAAGTCAGTCTTCACCTTGTTTCCCCTGTGCCACACACACATCACATGAAACTTGCTGAAGGTTTTTGCTTTGCTTTCATGTAAAGGGGAACTTGAGGCCAGTACAGAGCTTTTATGATTCCTTACAGACACAGTTCAGCGTAATGTATATTCATTTTGAAACAGAAGTTTCTCTTTTCTGCTTCTGGCTGGTATGATTCTTAACACCATGAAAACGATTTTTTCAGTCAAAAGAATCCATCCATGCTATAACAACAATTATCCAACTTTTTGTAATAGTATCTGCATGTGTAACAAACTAGTTATTTCCTTCTGATATTTTCTTTCTATGGAAGTTAAGAACACGTACCTAGGAAAATCACAATAATTTTTGTAGTCTTTGTGGCAACTTATAGTCTTGTAGAGTGTTCCCTGAAGATGTAATCTTACATCAGCATAGCTTTCAGGGCAAGCGTGTGCACTCTGTGCCATACACAGTTCACCTGTGAATCTCATTGCAAGATCAGGGTCAAAAAAATGTCTCAATGTAATCATGGGAAGAGTTTTGCTGTTCACTCTGAACAAGAGCTGTGGAGACAGAAACACTCAGCTCCATTCAGAGCCAAACAGACAGCAGCCTGGATGGGGAAAGAGTGGTGAGGGGGAGTTGTTTGTTTGTTTGAATTGGATGTGAATGGTTATGCCTGAGCTGCATTTGGAGTCTGGCACCGTAAAGCTGATGAATTAATCCTCCTGCTGTGGGCAGCCTTGGCAAAGCCTTAGCTGGAATACTACTATGTCCAGTTTTGAGCAGTGCTTTCCAAAAACAATGTGGCCCAATTGGCAAGAACCTGAGGTGAGTTACAGGAATCACAGGAGGTCTAACGAACCTGATCTAAAAAGGGAGATCCAGGACTGCCCTGTCTGGAGATGAGAAAATAGTAGAAAACCGGTAACACAGCAAATTCAAACAAGAAAGTAGCTGGAGGAGAGGGAGGAAGAAAACCCCCAAACTGCATAAGAGGAATAAGACAAGCAAGATGGTTGATCTGTAGGAGAAGACATTTAATCAGACAGCACGAAAATCTTTCCTAAGCAGAAGACCACCACGCTGGAGTAGGTTGCCATCTCCAGTGTTTTTAAGGGCAGTTTAAACAAACTAATTTGTCGCTGCCCTGAGGTGTGGGGCTGAACGAGTTGTCAGGGCTGGCCGGGCAGGCGGGGGTCGCTGCTGGAGTGCCAAGGGCACGCCGCCTCTGGGGCCCTGGGCAAGGAACACCTCAGGAAGGTCCTCCCTCAGGAAGGCCCAGGGAGGTTTTGCTGCCTGTGCTGACACCAGGACAAGTCCTGCGGCCCTCGTGCTGGCGACTAAGCCTCACCGCGGCTGTAGTGCTTTCACCCCGCCAGAGGGTCTGTGTGCGCTCCGGCTGATGCGGCCGGGCCGGGGCCGGGGCCGGGTGCCCGGGGCCGCGGCGGGGCCGGGCGGGGCGGGGAGGCTCCGCAGCCGGTTCCCTTTTTGCCCGGCGTGTGATTGGCGGTGGCTTCGGAGCTGCCTCTGCCGCCGGCCATGGAGCCTCCCCGCCGGCCCCCGGCCCGCGCCGCTTCCTGCTGAGGGAAACACCTGTCCGGAGCCGGGGCCAGGGCCGGGGCCGCCGCTGCGGTGAGTAGCTCCGTGCCGGGGGCCAGCGGGGGTCGCGGCGGATCCCGCCCCGGGCCGATGCTGCCCGAGGCCCGGGTTCGCAGGTGGTGGCGCAGCTCCGCTCCCCGCGCCGGCCGCGGGCGGACCCGCCCCGGCCCCGTGCCCGCCTCAGGGCGCCCCTGGCCCCGCGGCCCCGGCCCCGGCAGCCCCGGCGGCGCGGGCGCGGCGAGGTTCGCCCTCCCGCAGGCGGCGCCGGCCGCCATCTCTGGGCCCGGGCGGTGGGCCGGGGGCGGGAGGAAAGGAGGGAGGGAGGCAACCCCGGCCCCGGCCCGCTGCTCCCGCCGCCTCCCGTCTCCCGTGTGCGGAGCCCCTTCCCGCAGGGCTGCGCGGCTGGCCGGGGTCGCCCTGCGGTCCCCGCCGCAGCCGGCAGTGCTGAGCCCCCCGTGCTGCCCGGTCCCTCGCGGCCTTGGTCCCGCCTCACGTCATGGCCTGAACGGGAGTTAACGAGTTTGATGCCAAACCCACTAAGGAAGCTGTTGGAACGTTGAATGAAACGATGTGAAGTGAAGGATCGCAGTAAACAGTGGTAGCTGTCCTCTCGAGTCTTAAGATCAGTGAGTCAGCTCTGCTACAACACGGCTTTTAAACAATAAGTAACTATTTCCTCATCCAACAATTTTCTTATGTCTGTCTGATACATGTAGACCATAAAACCTTTCCACACCACAAACCCTCTGAAATAATAGCTGAGGGCATCCGGGAGTTGGTTGCTGGTGCAGATTAGATCACGCAGTTAACAGTCAGTGTTGGAAAACCGGGCACAAGCTGACGGGACAGGCAGTGTCTAAATAGCGAGTGTGTCCCGGCAGGAGCTATAGCAGCGATCTCTGGGTTTTAAAACTCTGCGAAGTGTTGGTTCCAAGGTGGATTACTTCGAGATTACTTCTAGATCTCTTGTGTAACCCCAGTTAACTAGAAGTTTGCCGAAATTCTTACCTGAATTTTCGGAACCAGCTACAAGTTATTGTTTGTTCCAGAAGGAGCCCCAAATAGAAACTCATATAGAAACTAAAGGTGATGAAGGATCCTGAAAATGCTACAGCTGTAACAGCAGTCTGATTGACTCCCCAACCTCCCGACCAAGCTGTATCTGCTGATTCATATACTTTTTTGATGAGGAATGTGACTGCTTTACCTGTGATGTTTTCTTGCTAATGGGAACCTGCACTGATTTAATTCCCATGAGAGCTAGTAGTTGCTAGAGGATCTGACAAAGGAATTGAGAAAAGTGGTTTTTTGTTGTGTTCATGCTTGAAATGTTAGTGCTGTATCTTACCTGTGAAGTTTAGCACTGGATTACCATAGGTGTAGGGAAGATGTACTCCTGTCCAGCAAGTGCAAAGTCATCTCCTGCTACACAACAGTGTGGGCAAGTAGATGTAGTATGCTGCTTGGAAAACTTTGAGTCTTGTCATGGTAGTTTTTTTTTTTTTTTTTTTTTAATTTATCTTTCAAGTGAACTTTGTCTAAAACTGAATGTAAACATTAGTGTTGTATTTACATAATGCATGCACGAGGTAATTTTTACTCTGGTAGAGAGTGCTTATTTTCTTGAAAATTAAGTTGTCTGGAAAGGAGTTCACACTAAAGTGAAAAGAATAATTTTAAAATAAGGTTTTCACATGATGGATTAAAACAGAAGCAGGAGCTAATATAGAATAAGCATGATAGTAACTGGTAGAATTCTAACATAGTCTTAACAGAGCAGTCAAGATTGACAGCTATCCTAAATTATTTGTAGCTAAGTAAGTAATACATCATAATACCACATTGTCTTTTTAAAGCACCTTTCAGCCAGTTTTTTCAAATCATTTAACAACTTTACTCATTAGTTTATCTCCTAATCCTGCTGTGAGTCATGTTTCAGTCTCAGTTATGCTTAACTGTGCTGGCTCCATTCCCTTTCCTTCTCTTCCCTCACTGCCCTACCACTCCTGCAAGTGTTGAGTCAGATAAAGGAACAGATCCACCTGAAAATTAACCTAATTTTTTGCTGGTTTTGATTACCTGAGTGATGAGATAGGAACACAACTGGAGACAAAGGCAAGACTGTTGCTTGTCTTAGTTACTTTTTACAGGCCCATCTCTTCCTTCTCCATTGGACCCCATCAGGATTTTTGGACCAGTGTAGAGCAGTTCTTGTAATACAGGGATATTGAGGGTTGATGAAACTCATTAGAATCAGAAATAAAAGAGAGTGATTTTTTTTTCCCTTGTTTTGGGGTGTTGTTGCAGCAGATGTATTGAAATGTCAATACTGTAAGTAAAGCTTAGGCATGACAAAGGCTTTAGGGACTTAACGTGAAATCATTTTTCATTATAAACATCAAAGGTTTATGATTCATGTGCATGAGGAAATATGGTTTTGCCAACACATGGATTATCAGAAAATGGATACAATTTGATGTCACCCTAAGAATGGGTCATTGAAGAGACAGATTAGAGACAATTGTCGCTCCAAGCCAATTACTGCCTTCTGAAGCTGAGGAAAAGGGGTCAGAGCAGAACTGGAGATGGCGATTGGATCGGGCTGGTCTAGACATGATAGGTCACACCCTAAATGAATGCAGGAGAAAAGACAGTCTTGTATGGGCAAGGCAGCTACAGAAGTGTCACACGTTTTGTGTTGTCTGATGAAATTTGTGGGGGAATATCTGAACCCACGAAGGTGTTGCTCTACCTGCCTTTATAAGTGGATGAGAGTGTGAAACAATTGCATTAGCTGAGCAGTGTGCAGGGTAGTTCTCTGCTGCAAGAGGGAGAGATGCTGCTTTTGCTTCTGTTGATGATCTTGATCTATGGAGTAGTGATAGAAGAGCTATTTCTATGTCTATGTATTTGAAGAGTTAATCCTTGGGTGCATGACTCATAGGAGCAGGCTGAGGACGTTTAAACCAGGAAGCTTTCCTAGATCTGCAGAACCCAATGAAACTGAAATGACTCCAGGTTTACTTAATGGGGCAGCACAATGACTTTTAGTGGAATGACTCTTTGCAAAAAATCTACATAGCCTGTTGGCATGAAAAAACCCTCAATGCTAGTTGTTTACATTTAAATGAAGAAAAATACGTGACTACATTGCATTTTAGAATTTACACAAGATGAGAGAGGAATGCAGTGTGTAGATGCCACAGAGGCTGTGGCTGATGAATGCTGACAGGCTGCATGTGGGTGGAGTATGACTTTTGGAGGTGTCTTGGCCAAGATGGGTAGATTTTGTGTCAGCAACAAAATATTCAGGGTAACTTCACCACTACCTTGAGAAAATTCAAATACTGGCTTTAAAAGATAAAGGGAGCTGGGACAGAGTGTTTTCCCCAAACTGACTTCCTAAGAAAAATAGCCTCTAAAAAGAAAAGATCTTAGCTGACAAGCAGAATGATGCTCAGAGAGAGAAGGAGCTGTGTCAGTGTTGGAGGGTATTTTCTGCTTTTTAACCTTGGTAGAGTGTTAATCAACCTTGGCATGCTGGAGGTAGGTAAGAGACTGTCAGATTCTTTTGCCAGTACAGAGGGAGGGGTTATTTTTCACATTCTTATAAAAAATGTGTCTCATAAATAGGAAACGTGCATATATTTTTTTTAAAAAGGCACTTCACTGTTGGTAAACAACCTTTCAGTTGTTTCATATTTTTTCCTCCTTTTCAAGAGTCATCATTTTTCATAATATCTACCACTGTAGGATTTGTACTGCTTGTTGCTCTTCAAAATGGTCAGTTTTCACTGGAAAAGTCATAAGGAAAAAGGATGAAATTAGAGGGTTTTCTTTCTTTTCTTTCTGTTTTGTACATGTTTTCCCAAATGTTTTTTTTTTCCTGTGGGGATCTTTTTTTAGTAAAAGAACAGCTCCTCAGGTTGTAGTTAACCACAAGAATTAGGGTGGAAAGTCTATGGTTTAATTTCTTCCTGAATCTAAAGTTGCCATTTCTAGTGGATTTCACTGTGTGTTTGTAATCATAAATTAATGAGTTAAAGATATTAGGGGTAAGGCTGCCCAGCAGTTCTGCTGCTGAGTTTACCATGCAAGATCTATGGCATATACAATCTTTATGTGATGCCTGTATGGAGACTGCCTTAAAAAACTCTAGTGAATTTAAGTTGGGAGTCCTCAAAGGGCTATCACCATGAAAATAAAAATAATGAAACATTGCAGATTTAGTTGTCTTTTATCTAGTATTTATATTTAATTCTTTTTTAAGGTAATCTCTCAAAAATATATTTGGTTTAAATATTTTATTTGAATTCATCAAATTTATTGCCCAGGTTATTCTTTGCTATTTTTAAAAGGCTCTAAGTATGTCTTCTATCCGTGTGTGTTAAATTGATGTACTGTTGGTGTATTTTTACTGTTGTAACAGGAAAAGCATTCTGACTTCTTTTAAAATGAGCAATCATATGTATAATCAACTTGGTTAAAACTTCCTTCCTGGTAAGTGCAGCACTTCCTTTGCATCTGGATATGAGGGCGAGCAAGAAAAGCAGAACAGCTTAAACAAAGAAATTTTTTGTGTGAATGATCTTCCTTTAAAAAAATAGGAACTACAAAAATTAAACAAATGAATCATCTTCAGCAATTCAGCCTTTGTTTTATAAGCAGGTAATATTTCCTTGTACTTTGTCAGTTACAGAGGTGGTGTGTCCACAGTTGCTGCTTTCTGGAACTCAAAAGAAGAATTTTAGTTAGCGTGCTATGTTGTTTGAGTTTAGCCTTTTATATTTTTATCTGCTTCTTTTATTATCTGCTAAGGCATCATTACACTGGCTTTACTTTTCTCCAGCAGTTAAAGATTTTATGTGTAGAAAGTGTTGCTTGGAAAAGAAGTTCAGTATGTTGCTGTAACGTGGCTTGTGTGAGTGCCCTCGATCAGCACTGCCTTCCGCTTCTAAGCTCTCAGTGAATAATTTCCACTTTAATATTGGTCAATGGAGATTAACTGAGCAACAATATTTTTTGTTTACTGAATGCTGATAAGGTAGGCTACTCATGTTTAATATTGTTTCACTGATGTTTTAGGTGTGATTTGATGTATAGGGTAATAAATCAGCATCAGCTTGGGAGATTTTTCTTCTGTAACAAACTAATAGTTCACATTGGCAGCATGTACTTTGAAAATGGATGGATATTATCAGTCTGGTGAATTGATTTATTTAAAAGAAGCACATCTAAGGGCACTAGCCTTGAATTTAGATGCACGTTAAATATATCTTCAGAAATAGTCCCTGACTTTTGCATCCTGAGGGCTTTTTTTAGGTTGAAGTCCTGATTCCTCATCACTAAAAAGAGAGGCAGAGGAAACTGGGAATAGGCTCACGTCTGTCCAGACTGCAAATAAATTGCTTATTTTGTTACTTTCTGCCATTCCTGGAGCTCAGTGGGACTGCATTGTATTCATATACAGGAGTGTGTCTTTTGATTTCTGTGAAAATCCACTGATGTTAACACCAGCAGCATCAAAACAGATGAGGCAGCAGAAGAATCAGTGCTTGATCAAATAGAAGCAAGAACAAATCAATATGGCGGTTGCACATTCAAGCTGCTTATCTTCAGTAAAATCTGGGCAGGATGTTTAAAACCTCTGTATTAATTACTTAATCACTGAGAGTTGGTTGGAGGGTTTTTTATTTATATTAGGTATTGAATTGTGTAGATTACATCTGAGGTGGTTTATGTAAATCAAGTATTTGTGACCAGAAATTAAGGGGAAGCAGAAATATAAAAAGTGTATATGAAAAGTTACAAAGTAAGAGTAAAGATAAATGTAAATGAGAAAGTGATCAAGTAATTGTATGTTTTGATAGATTTCTTCTGGCATGGAGTTGGGGGATCATGAACAGCCCGTTGTTATGAGAGAGGAAAACAAACGAAGGAGAAGAAGAATGAAACCTCATTGTACATCGAGTAGTTTTTCATCAATGGAACTGATATCCATTGAGTTCATTTTACCTACAAGCAATAAACATACTAAAGCACCAGAAATTATGTTACTCGAAATAGCTGGCAACTGTACGGTTGAGCAAATGAAGGCACAGATTTGGATGCGTGCAATAGAGATGAGTCAAACCACAGACTTCTACCATGCATTCACCCCAGACCAGTTTATTCTGCAGTATCAGAAGAAAGGACAATGGTATGAAATTTATGATAAACATCAAGTATTACAGACATTGGACTGCATACTCTACTGGAAGGTGTTACAGAAAAAGGTAGGCAAGATCTATGTTGTCCAGAAACAAAAACCATCAGAAGAAGTTCAGGAATTTCAGCGACAACTTAACAATTTAATTGGTTATGATGTCACTGATGTAAGCAATGTGCATGATGATGAACTAGAATTTACCCGGCGCAGATTAGTCACTCCACGAATGATAGAGGTAGCCTGCAGAGATCCTAAATTATATGCAATGCACCCATGGACTACATCTAAGCCACTCCCAGAATATTTATTTAAAAAGATCACTAATAATAACATTTTCATAATCATACATAGAGGAACAACTAGTCAGAAAATTAAAGTGTCAATAGATGACACTCCAGATATGATTCTCCACAGCTTTTTCACAAAAATGGCAAAGAAAAAGTCTTTGATGGACATTCCTGAAGATCATAGTGAACTGGATTTTGTTCTCAGGATTTGTGGCAGAGATGAGTACATTACTGGAGAGACACCAATCAAAGATTTTCACTGGATAAGACAGTGCCTTAAGAATGGGGAAGAAATCCACCTTGTCCTAGACAATCCCCCTGACCCAAATGAGGACGAAGTTCAGAAGGAAGAATGGCCTTTGGTGGATGACTGTACAGGAGTTACAGGGTATCATGAACAATTGACAATAGATGGAAAAGATCATGAGAGAGTCTTCACTATCTCTTTGTGGGATTGTAATAGGAAATTCAGAGTGAAAATAATTGGCATTGATATCCCAGTTTTACCAAGAAATACTGATCTTACTGTGTTTGTAGAGGCTAACATTCAACATGGGCAGCAGCTCCTTTCACAGAGAAGAACTTCATCAAAGCCTTTTACTGAGGAGGTTCTGTGGAATATTTGGTTGGAGTTTGACATCAAAATCAAGGATTTGCCTAAAGGAGCACTTCTGAATCTTCAGATATACTGCGGCAAAGCACAGGGACCATCTGCAAAGACAAACCTTCAGTCACACGAATCCTCCAACTCTGATGCAAAATGCAAAACCCAGCTTCTCTATTATGTAAATCTTTTGTTGATAGATCACCGTTTCTTGCTTCGAAGTGGGGAGTATGTGCTCCACATGTGGAAAATTCCAGGTAAGGGGGAAGAACAAGGGAGTATCAATGCAGACAAACTCACATCAGCAACTAACCCGGATAAAGAAAACTCAATGGCTATCTCTGTTGTGCTGGACAAATATTGTCACCCAGTTGCCCTGCCCAAGCACAGGATATCATCAGATCCCCAGGGGGACAGGACCCGAGCTGAAATGCCCAACCAGCTTCGCAAGCAACTTGAAGAGATCATAGCAACTGACCCACTTAATCCACTTTCTCCTGAGGACAAAGAACTGTTGTGGCACTTTAGATATGAGAGCATAAAGCACCCCAAGGCATATCCTAAGCTGCTTAGCTCTGTGAAATGGGGACAACAAGAAATAGTGGCCAAAACATACCAGTTGCTAGCTAAAAAAGAGGCTTGGGATCAGAGCACTTTAGATGTTGGACTCACAATGCAACTTCTGGACTGTAACTTTTCAGATGAAAATGTCCGAGCAATGGCAGTTCAAAAACTGGAAAGTTTAGAAGATGATGATGTTCTTCATTATCTTTTACAGCTTGTGCAGGTAAGGTGTATTTGCATTCTTGAACTCTGCCTTCCGGGAATATATTTGCATTACCCCATCATTTGTATTTCCCATTTTTGTAGGTCTTGCTAGTGTTCCCTAGTTTTGAAGTCTTCAATATTTAGTCCAAGCAGTGGTAATAACCAGATTAGTGCAAAATACACTTTTCTACTTTTTGTCTTTTGTCTTTGTTGTTGTTTTTATGGTGCCTTGTGTCTTACAATTTGCATCTTGTGTTTACAGTAGTAAGTTTTTCTGGAAATTGTTAATGCCAGCACATCTATGACGAGAGTAAATCCTAACTGTGCTGTCTGTAATCCTGTTCATATCAGGTTTGAATCACACAGCACTGAAGAGTTTTTGACTGACTTTACTGATAGTTTAGAAAGACTAGACAGAAAGACAGCAAAGCAGATGTTGATGTGGGCAAGGCCTGAAGAAAAATCTGGGGTTGGGTTTAGGTCAACACCACCAGTGTAATTACTTAGTATGTTGCAGTGACGTCAGTCTTGTACTGTTAAGGGGAGAAAACTTATCTAGAAGCTCCACCCCAAAATTTTGAAGGTAACTAAAGAGTCGCTCGGACTACATAATAAGGTTAAGTCCTTCTGGGAACTTGGGTGAAATATTGTGGTTCTAATGGCAAGGGATCACTGCTGTATCGATTTGAAGCACTTTGTGTGCAGATCTGCTGGATCAAATGTTGGGAAGGTTTATATCAGTTACACAAGAAAATGGGTTTGGTTGCTTTTCTCTCAACATGGTGCCATCAGTTGGCAGTGGCACAGTCTCCTCTGGTGGCTGATGAAAGCTGTAACCTATGTTCTTCCTGGTAAACATGGACCCTGGAGCCAGGTGGTTCTGCAGGCCTTCTACACCTGACAGGGCTCTGTTTTGCATGGAAAGGCTGTCATCCCTCAGAGCAGGAAATATTTTTTTCAAAGAATCAGAGGACAACATGCATAATTTAAAAAAAAAAAAAAAAGGGAACTACTGCAGCTGGAGAAGCTGCTTTTTTATTTCTGCAGGTTCAGGGAGAGCCCAGATTTCCAGGAGAATGAAGATAGTATTTCAGATTTTGCTGCACATTGGTAGTGCTTTAAACAAAGCCTTTCGAGCCTTGTCTTTGCTTGTCTGAAGATCAGGCAGAATTTATGCACTTCTGCATTAACCAAAGGAGTCGCTACGGTTACCTCATTGGGCCTCCCACGTAGCTGCTGCTATATATATGCTTGGCTTGTGAGCTTTTGCTGTCTACATGTGGCTCAGCAATTTTATTCGCTTTTTTTGTATCCAAATTAGGAGTTTGGGATGATGATTGGTTGCTATCAAAGTGCCCGAGAAAATAGGGGAAATACTGGAGTTGTTTCCATTTTTTTAAAAAAGTGTTTGTTTTCAGGAAGTACAAATCTGGTGAGTTTTAAAAAGAATAAACCTTTCTAACAGTTAAATAAAATACTGTAGCATAAAATCATAGTGCTTTAACTTCACTGTGTCATTTTTAGTAAGAGATGTTGTAAAAATTAGTTAGCTTACCATCCTTAAAAATGAAAAACATGCTAGATTCCAACTTTTACCTCTCTGCTGCATTCCTTGTCTTTATTTCTTAGCTAACTATGGAACATAAGCTGTCAGCATCCTGCAGCAAAGTTTTGGTATGACAGTGTATTTAAAATCTACGTTTTTCAGAGAATGGATGTCGGCCATTCGTGTGCTCCAGTGGACACATCTCTTGCAAATGGTCATCACTTTTCAGATGCACACCTCTATGAAAGATCTCTGGCTTATTTCACTCTGCACAGGATATTCCCATTTTATCCTCTGTAGAGTTAGAAATCAAGCATTTTATTCCCCCCCCCCAGGTTTATTTCAAATAGAAGCAGCCATACCATAAATCAACCTATTGAGCTTCCTGTAATTGTCTGTTGTTCTCTGTACAGTTGATAAACCATGGATAGGATAGTTAAAATGCAACAAAATTCTTTGTAAGATAAACACCAATGGCTGTACTGCATGTATATGGCAGTGAATAAAGGCCTTCTGCTGAATTGACAAGGCAGAGGTACACACAGGGACCTGATGAAGTGCCAACACACATTTTTTAATGTCCAGCTTTTATTGTTGCTGTGCAAAAATTGTTATTTGACTTTGTGAAGGAAAAAGAAAAATGGGCTGGACTTTTAAAAATAATTATTTCTGAAACATCAGCTCAGTAAGGATGGTCATAATACATTTTTAATATTGTTTTATGTTAAAATATATTTGCAAGTTCAATAAGAAGGTTTTGTTTTGAAGTAATGGTTGGTTGTTTGGCTGTATTTCAGTCTTAAATTGTTTTTCAAGGTTATGTGAACATTAAGTATAGTATATACTAGAATGAGGTTTATAATAGGCTTTCTTGGAACTGTGAGAAATCCATTTGAATTTATGTGATAATTATTGCTTCTGGGCACCTTACTGCAGTGAAAATTAATTTTTATTAAAAACCCCTCATGCCTCATAATCTCATATACAAAGTAAAAGGATCTATATATTGTTATATTTGTGAATTCTCATTGTCTTTCCTAAATAAGATGATGTTGTTTGGGGAAATAAAACAGTACTGCACAGACAGTCAAGACAATTCTTGCAGAATTATGATACAGGAGAAGGGCAAGTCTGGTGCTTGGCTTTCTTGTCTGTCTCTTAGCCAGCAGCTAGAAAGAACATGTCTTTGTGACATTTTTATAACTTTGTTCATTCAGGAAGGCTGACTGAAAAAACTTGATTTTTCTTTTTCTTTTGAATAAACTCACAGGACAATTTACATTTTAGAAATCATGTTGATATTTTAATAATAAAAATGCAACTGTGTGCCACAGTACTTGTAAGAGTTTATAAAACTATGATTTGTTTGATGAATTTAGCAGACCTTTGCTGATGGCTTGATTGCTTCTTTGCAAGCTGCAGACCACAGTGATCTTGAAAGAGCCATTATATTCTGTTGAATAACTATTGCTAGAGGTTTGCATACTTTGTTGCTTCTGAAAGCTGAGCATACTACATGCACCCAGCTCTCTGCGCATCCCTTTGTTTTCCCTTAATCTCTCTACAGGCTGCTTCCTGGCACTCTATTTCCAGAACCTGAAGCCATTCACCAACCCCCTCAGTCCATGACAGGGATTTTGTGACTCTGATTCATAGATTGTATGCTTCTTATTTCTCTTTTATTGCCATGGGATAGAAATGCATACTTTTTTTCCCACCGTTAATCTTAATACAAATCTTCTATAAACTTGAGTTCCTCAAGGAACATGAAAGAAGCTGCTGGAAAAATGAGTTAAAGTGGAGAAGTTCCCTAGCACAGCCCAGAACCTGGAAGCGTGATACGTTTCTGGTCAACCAATTCACTTGGTTATTGGGATAGAGGAGAGAATAACAGCAAAAGGATTCCAATGCTGACTTGAAAACAGTTGTTGACTTTCCCCTCCTCCTCCCACCCCCCTTTTTTGGCAGTAGCTTGGAAATATCTGTGGACTTGGATGGAGGGGAGCAGCTTTTGGAAGAGAAAAAATACATCTGTTTTCACAGAGTCAGTAAAAAAAAAGGTCTGGTGGAGTCTTCCCCTTAATTGTACTTCATTAATACAGGCTGTGTATCAGAGCTTTTATTCTGTCATTCATTTATGGAATAAAGGCCAGATAAGTGCTCTGAAAAGCTGCTCCTGTATCCTGTGCTTTCTGGGGAACCCAGCAGCAAATCCTGGTGCCCTAGTCCTGAAGTAGCAGATGTTGTCCAAAACCAGTATTTTATTATTGAAACATTTTATTTAAGAACTATTACAAATACATTATTCCATCTGTCAGTAATCATTTCAAGCATTTTCAGTGTCAGTCATACTGTGGACTGGTTTCTGATCTTGCTGGTTTTAGCCAAGAATGACGTTGCTTTGTGCATTTGCTCAGGTTGGACTCCCTGGTTAGGTACTCCATGCCTTGCGTTGTCGCATTAATAGTAAACCTGAAAAGAACCTGTTGCAAACAAAATGTGCTTCTTGAATCAGAGAAGCCTCAAAAAGTCCTGCTTTGTTAAACATTTTCTACTCCTGCAGCAGTGTGTTCTCTAGATGTCATTGGTTAAGTGTAAGTGCAGTGGGATCTTAAATGTGTTAACAACATGTCTTCTTCTATGTTTGTATTACTCAGGCTGTGAAATTTGAGCCATATCATGACAGTGCATTAGCCAGATTTCTGCTAAAACGTGGTTTGAGAGTAAGTACTTCAAAATACAGCCAACTTGTGCTAAAGTTGCTGGCATTGTTAAAACCCTTTGTCAAGAAATGAATGCTAATTGTAGTATTTTTCTTTACCTGTAGAATAAAAGAATTGGTCACTTCTTGTTTTGGTTCTTAAGAAGCGAAATTGCCCAGTCCATGCACTACCAACAGAGGTTTGCAGTCATCCTCGAAGCCTATCTTAGGGGCTGTGGAAAAGCAATGCTGCACGATTTCATGAAGCAGGTTCAAGTAATTGAATTGCTGCATAAAGTCACAATGGAGATTAAATCGGCTTCTGCAGAAAAGTATGATGTTACTTCTCAAGGTATTTGCTAAAAGGCATTTCTTTGTGGTTAATACTATTTTTTCTCTTTGGGTGTGAAAAACTAGGCAGCAAATTGTACTGTTCATTTAGAAAATTTGTGGATAAATTACTGTCAAGGGGCATCATTTTTACTTCCTTTAAAACGTGAGTGTAAATTAATAATGATTAAACCATTAATAGATTTGTTTGCTCATTTCACCCGAAAAGGGGAAGAATATCAATGTTCTAGACACCCAGTACTTTCCCAAGGTTTGGCTTATCTTCTTGAACCTCACGCCATGCCAACTGGGAAACAGATAAGTTCTTGTACATAACTCTTAGCTGAATGCCAGTGCTGAAGAAAGACACAAGTATTAACTGGAAATTAAAAGTGACACTTGCCAAGAAATACAGCCTTCCCCTAAACTCTCACTAGAAGATTTTTGGCAAGAAGATCAGGGAGGAGTCCAGTGCAGTCTCTGCTATGCCATGGAAGTAGCTGGTGGATCAGGGCATGTCTTTGAGGAGTCCTGTGAGGCACGGATGTGGTATTGTTACTTCCAATTCTTGTAAGCACTGCTTTGGAAGCCACAGCTGGGCTATGCAATGCCTCTTTACCTCTAGGTTTTGACTGCCTCTTCTCCCCCCACCCCCAACTTTCTTAAAAACTTGTTTATCCTTATTCCTGTTACTTGCTTGGTGTTGGGATAAGTGCGAGAAGACATATGACAATATTAAAATTCTAAGAGCTGTAGAGATACCATCTCTTCCTGTATGGTCAGCCTGGTATGCTCCAGGCCAGGAAGTCCTTGGATTGGAAAGGCTCTCCACTCTGGCTATGCAGAAGTGGCTGTGGTGGTGTGTCAAAAGAGATTTGAAGGAAATGTGCATTTATTCTTCACTATATAGTGTAATATCTGTTATGTTACCACATAGTATGAGTTAAGGGACTTGCTGAAGCCCCATATAAAACATTGTTTCTAAACTACTTCCTAAATTTATCTTAAAATACTCTATATCCTAAATGTATTTAGTCAGAATCCCCTGTTTAGGAAAGAAACTATACAACCATGCAGATGTACATGTCTGTAAGAGCAGTGGATTCCATAACACATTATCTTTGAGGGATATGTGGGCAAAGAAGAAAAGTTTCAAGAGAAAGCAATCACATTAACACCCACCAGGTTTTGAAGTTAAAGAATCTTCGGATGTAATGTACAGCAGAACACTGAAAGATGACCTATATAATTGACATTTTCACTAAATAAGGCTTCCTGAAACTGTGGAGTGTCCTACTAATGCTATATCTAATGTAATTTATCTCAGATTATTGAGGACATAATTTTTTTCTACAGGCACCCTCTACTTCTTATATTTTTAAAAATGTATATCCTAAAATTTATTCTTTAAGTTGTTACTTCTTTTTTGCCCCAACATTTCTAATGTTCATTGTTGTTCATATTTTCAGTCTGAATGTTTTGTCCTGTTTCATTTCATTCTGTCATGCAATCTCATATAATTATTTTATATATGTTTCTCCAGTGTTTGTGGATTTTCTGTAAAGAATAAATTCCTCCCTGCTAGGTCCATACTATTCGAGTAGCAATCATGCTGTCAAACTGCTTCTTTCACTTTTCACTGTAATCTCTTTGCTTATATTTGAAGATAGCAAGTAATAATAAATAAATTCTTAAGATCATAATATTACATCTTGCATGGGATTATTTGCTTTCATCACCCTCTGAGCTAGATGATTTTTCTCCCAAGAATGTGTCTATGCAGCTGTTTCATTGCTTAAAATGCATAGCACCTTGTTCTTAAGACAGATCAACGTGAAAATTGTTTTAGCAAGTGCCTTTACTTGTGTTTTAAAATCAGCTATTCGTAATGTTTTGTAGCTTCAATTGGTTTGCATACAGTTTTCAAATTACATTACATTACAATGAGGATACTTACTGAACTAACAGTAAATTGTAACAGTAAACTGTAAACAGTAACTTTCCTAGACATTTGTCTAGGAAATCTATAGTTACATTATAGAAAGCTGTTTCATTATCCAAGTTACTGCAACTTAGGTGCTTTTGGGGCTGGGGGAAGTTTATAGGAGATTTTTTTGTTGGTTTGGTTTGTTTTTGTGTTATTGTTGGTTTGGGATTTTTGTTGGTTTGGGATTTTTGAGGTGTTTTTTTGAAAAGTGTCTAATTTTGAAGTCCACTTATTAGCTCCTGTATATCGCTGTCAGATTTATTTTTTACCAGAAGAGATACCACGTTAGTTACGAGGCACTGCTAGGGAGTTCTTTTCTAAAACCCTCTAGGATAGGTGTAACAGTCGTATTCTGTGAGTTGACGGCCAATTCTTTTGGCTTGACTTTTTAAATTTGATAGCAGCATTTGAACTGTCCTGATTTAGTCTAATGTGCACTAACAGCCCAAAAAGTCAGTGTCCTGGGCTGCATCGAAAGTAGCATAGGCAGCAGGTCAAGGGAGAGAATTCTGCCCCTCTACTCTGCCCCTGTGACACTCCACCTGGAATACTGCATCCGGCTCTGGGCCACTCAGGACATGGATCTGTTGGAGTGAGTCCAGAGGAGAGTCACAAAAACAATGAGAGGGCTGGAGCACCTCTCCTGTGAGGAAAAGCTGAGAGTCTTGCGGTGTTCAGCCTGGAGAAGAGGAGGCTCAGGAGACCTAACATCAGCCTTATGGTGCTTACAGGGAGTTTGTAAAAAAGGCGGGGGACAAACTTTTTAGTAGGGCCTGTAGCGATAGGACAAGGGTTAATGGATTTAAACGAAAGCAGGGCAGATTCTGACTACGCATAAGGAAGGCATTTTTTTTATGATGAGGGTGTTGGCACACTGGAACAGGTTGCCCAGAGTGGTGGAGATGCCCCATGCCTGGAAATACTTTAGGTCAGGTTGGATGAGGCTCTGAGCAAGCTGAGTTGAAGATGTCCCTGCTCATTGCAGGGGGGTTGGACTAGATGGCCGTTAAACGTCCTGTCCGACCCAAACTAATCCATGATTCTGTGACTGTGATTCTATTTTAAGTATCCAGGTCCATGTTTAGCTTTCTCAGTACGATTTTTTTGCTCTTTAGTTTTTATCTCCAAAATTAGTTAAGGATATATATACATCCTCTGCTGTGTAGCTACAGTTTCTTTTAGAACAGTGTTCGGGTCTTTGCCCTAATGCAGGGTGATGCCAGTGTATTGCTTATGCTGCTGACACTCACTAGCTGAGATGAACAAAATACATCATGCGTTGTATAATCTGTACTCTTCTGAGTTGAAGATTCAGAAGCTTGAGGTTTTATTAATTAAAAGATTGCATTTAGATATGAACATTAAAATTCTCGTTCATATAAATATACAGCAAATTTTCTTCTTACTGGAATGTGAGATTATGAAGTCTGCACTATGAAACCAGTTTTAGGAGGATAGGAAATTCAGTGTCAGTGTAGTTTGTCTCCTTATGGTTACAGAGTAATTGATTCCAGGAATTCAAAAGCCTTGAGTCTGTCTGCATTTCTTGTCAGTTATGAGGGAAAATTTTTTTTGGTGTGTTCTACTGTGTTTTGTTTTTTAAACAAAAGCTGACATTTTAATGTAAACTCTTTCTATGCAGTGTTTCTAACACTGCAGAGAAGGCACATACTTCTGAGGTGTTTGAAGACTTTACCTTTTGGTATCTGAAACAGTCCTGACCATTAATAGTGCATGTTCAAGAGTTTTCCTCCATTCCTTGAATCAGGAGATCCAGGAGGAAAGCAATTTAAAAAATAGCTAAACGGAGTTTTTTAGCCAAATTATAATGTTCAACAAGATTGATTATCTATAACCTTTTTGCCTTCCAACTTTTGATTTCATTGTATTTTCTTACTTGTAATTGCAGTTATTGCACAGCTGAGACAAAAGCTTGAAAAATTACAGGGCAGCAAACTTCCAGAAAGTTTTAGAGTTCCATATGATCCTGGACTAAGAGCAGGAGCACTAGTGGTAAGTATATCTGACTTTCTACAAATCCTTTTTAAAAAATTCTATTTGCAAGTGTCACTTGGTAAAAATTTTTGCTTATATGTCTAATGGTCTTATTTCAGTGTGAATACGATGACATTCCATGGACTTAGGAGGTTTTTGTTCCCAGAGCTATTATTATTTTTCTAAATGTAATGACATGCCACCATGTGCTAAAAAAATTTCAACAACCCATGAAATTCTAATCATTAAATGGCAATTATAATTTTTCCATTAGTTTAATCCAGGATTTAACCAGGTAGCTGACTTTTTTTGAAGATAAATACCTGTGTAAAACTGTTTTGTCTGATTCAGAGGCTTTGGGATATTCAGTTTCTATTCTTCCAGTTACTTTCTCTGTCCTAACCTGATTCATATCTGTCACTAAGGTTTGGGTCCAGACTTCCATCATACTGACAAAAATGTCTACCTCAGCTATTTCTGATTTTTCAGTATCTCTTTGTTGTTTTTGTTAGAAAATACATTATGATTTGGTTAGAAATACATTAAGAAACACTTGGGTTTTCAATATTGCTGCCTTCAGTTTTGTGGTGAGATTGCAATTGTGTATGTTTGACTCAGAGTTTAAAAAAAAGATTCATAAATCAGCAGAAGTGTAGTGAAAGGAAATTAGATCATGCATCTAAAATGCAATGTGAGGTCTGGGTAAAGAAGCACAGTCAGAATCCAGAAGATTCTTGGAGTCACTTGGTGTGCAGTAAGGACCCTACAAGAAAAGAATCCCTTAATTTTTCTCCTAGCTAAGCACAGACAAACCATCCGACTTAAGGAATTGGTGACTAGTCAGGCATTGTCTAGATATGGCCATGTTTCTGTTAAATAAACCTGTGCCTTGGGAGGCAGGCTATAAACTAGTCTGTCTTCAAGCTGAGAGAATTAAACACCTCCCAGCTGAGCATGGCTGAAGCACTGTCAGCACAGAAGTCAATTCAGACACTTCGTATTCAGAAGTAATTTGTGACTTCTTAAATACTATTTTCTTGTTTGTATTTGTCTCTCTTTAGTCTTCTTTTTTTTTGTACAGAAATAATCAACTGCTTGACAGAAAGTAGATTATAAAATAAAAGCTTTCTCTGGAGTTTCTAGTTTTCCTTCACTTAGGAAGTATTCAGTCCTACCAGGACCTTCCTAGATGAACGAAGCAATAGATTTACAAAGGAAGGTAGCTATGTCCAAAAATTGATGGGTTAGCTTTTCTTTTTCCAAATGATATGAATAAAAATGTTTGGTAAAAAGCTTTCATTTCACGTTCATTTTAACAAGTCCTATTTGTCCATAATCTTTATGAAATGTGAATATACTAAAATACTCCTACATTATGGATTCCATCAGCTCTCAAACACTGATGTGTACTTGCATTTTTTAAAATTTTAGATGGCTTTATTGTACATAGTAATGTTCAACAATGAATCAGGAATTCCAGAATAGAAAATAAGGCATGCTACAGTTGTATTAGCCATAATTACTGGAGAAAACATTTGAAATACTGCAGTTTCAGTGCTGAATTTATCAATATTATAAATGTAATAAAACTAAATAGGGAATTCATTTTCTTATTTTACGAATGATTACATTAAATTAGTTTCAAAAATGCCATCTCCCCCATGAATGTGAACAATTTACTAAGGGAATTGAATCAAGCAATCTGGAATGTAGTTGCTAGAAGTCACAACGGTAGATGATGTGCTGAATTGCATTGGATAATGATTATGTTCTGGTTTTGCAAAGCACCTGTCGAAGTGCTGTTGTGAGGGTCCACAATGTCCTGTTTTGTCAAAATGTCTAGTCCTGTTTTAAATCCATCTGAAGCAGATTTACAAGCTAAATCCAGTTTTGGAGGGTCAAGATACACTTCTTCCTTTATCATGGACAGTAGTTAAAAGTTGTGCAGGTCCCGGGAGGCTTTGTGTGGCAACTGAACACTTTTCTTTACAGGTGCTTTCAGTGTGTTGCTTGTGGTATAACTGCGTGGAAGTTGGTAAACTATTCTGTAGCTGCTGTTAAAAAGGTTTCTTGGGTTGATGTTGGCATACAATGGCTAGCAAGCAATAAACATGTCTTTCACAGATAGAAAAATGTAAAGTAATGGCATCTAAGAAGAAGCCTCTCTGGCTTGAATTTAAATGTGCAGATCCAACAGCTCTGTCAAATGAAACCATAGGCATCATCTTCAAACATGGAGATGACCTCCGTCAGGACATGCTAATTTTACAGGTATGGGAGCTAAAACTTATAAAAAGAATAACATGAACATTTTAAAATATTTTTAAATCATTTTACTTTTCCAAAATGTGTATATCTTTGTCTTCACTGTCTGTATGAAATACAAGGTTGTCTTTTGTATTTTAAACTTTATATGGCAATGCTGATGTCAACACTGGATCATCTTTGTTTTACTACAGTTTTTTATGTTACTGTGTTATGGATTAACCCTGGTGGTATGGGGAAAGAGGAAAGGAAGAGTAAGAGCAAGAAAACTTGTGGGTTGAGCTAAAAAAGATTTTAAAAGCTTGTTTAATAAGCAAAGGAGAAATGGAAGAAGAGAGGAAGAAAGCAAAACAAGTGGTGTAAGGCAGTCACTCACCACATCCCATGGGTAGAGCAGTTCCCAGCTGGTTCCTGCACAGAAGATGGTTAACTAACATAACCCCTTCCTCCCTGTTTTATTGCTGGGCATGACATTGTTCAGCATGGAGTATTTTTTTGGTTAGTTCAGGTCATCTGCCTGGTTGTGTCCCCTCCCAATCTGTTGTGCACCCCAATCTAGTCAAAGTGAGGCAGGGTGAGAAGCAGGCAGCCTTGACACTCAGCAGACACTGTTCAGCTGGGACACTGGGACATCAGTGTGTTCCCAGCACTGCTTTGGTCACCCCCTAAACCACAGCACAGTACAAGCTGCTCTGAAGGAAAGGAGCTTCATCCCAACCAGACACAGTAGATACTGTTACCCTTGCTTTTCCTGCCATATGCCATACATCACATTTTGGTGTTCTAGAGACAGAATCATACTTGGTGCAAGATGGCCTGTTTCTCTGATGAAGCATTTTTATCATTTATTTATGCAATGGGTGAAGTTAAATGAAAAATGAGTAGCTAGCATCACTCTAGTTTCTGACAACTGGTTTGTTAGGGCTTTTGGGAGTATTTATGGGAAAAAACGGACATGCTTGCTAACGCATTCAATCTTACCTTATGTAGAAATCATACAATATATTTATTCATACTTTATAGAAAAGTAGAGATTGCCTGGTCACAAGACAGATGAAGAAATATAAACCCTGGTTCTGTAACTGATTGAATGGCTGCACACTTACTGTATTTATCTCTTAATTGAATAGCAAAGTAAGTTTAGCCCCATCTCAGAAGTCTGGGTAGGGTTATTTGTATGAGTAATCTGTAATGTTCAAATAATTTGAAATAACTTAGCATATACATTTGTTTTTACTAGATTCTTCGAATTATGGAATCCATTTGGGAAGCAGAATCCTTGGACCTCTGTTTGTTGCCATATGGTTGCATTTCTACAGGGAACAAAATAGGTATGTGATCACACTTACTGTGATTAGAAATTCAAAGTACCATATTTACAGAAGATGTGTATGGGAGAACTATTCTAATATGTGCTGTAGTCCTGAGGGAAATAGCACTTTATTACACTTTCTGTGAGCAGCCTTCACTTGCATCTTGGCAGTGGTTTCTGCCCTTCCTTGAGCTGCAGCACCAGCTTTACTGGCTGTGATTCCTGTGCAAGTCCAACTGCTTGGGTTGTGCTCCAAGTTTCTCTTTAATAACAATATTTAGTATGAAACAGCAGTGAAAGTGAGTGACTTATTCAAGATTTGTTTTAATGTGGTGATAGGAATAAAATAGAGAAAAGAGCAAAACCTTTTTTTTCCCCTGACCTAAAGCTTCATACCACATAGAAGCGACAACATTACTTAACAGAAAACTCAGGCAATATTTCTCACAGGGCATTAGTTCCTGCAGCACAGATGATCAATTTTTCAGAACTTGTGGTGAAAGAAATCAAGTAAGAAAACCCAGTAAAATTAAGAACTCTCTAATATACTTTTGTAATGTACTTCCTCTCTAAAATCCATTGCCACATAAAATTTTTTAACATCCTCTTGATTTCAGGATATCTCAGCAATGCAGGAAACCCAAACTCACTGATAAAATACCTGGTAGCATGACATAAGAGAGTTTCTTTTCTCCTAATAGAAATGTTTTAAAATTGAATAATATGTATTGATAGAATTTTAACAATAAAGGAAATGGAACATTGTACATCAAAATACTAACTATAAATATAAGGAAAGTTGGGGGGGTTTCCTCTCCTTTAGATGTGTTAAAACTAATTTTTTAGAGAGCTTTTTAGGATCTGATTTAATTTTGTTTAAAATTATCTCAAGACAATGTAATGTATTGAAAAAATGGAGGAAGAAGGAGGAATTCTGCCAGTGATTCTGGCATTTTCATGAGTCACAGATTTCTGTTATTCTTTCATGAATTCTTAATTGATTCCCCATTCTTCTGTCTCAAGGAAATAATATTTGATTTTCCTATATGCATGGGAGAGATGTAAGAATTTAGCATCCTTTTAGCACCCCAGTAGGGGCATGGTTAATCATATTGACACTCCTGCTTGGTTTGCTGAGAATACCTGCAGCCTAAATTAGTAATACGCAATGTGGCACACTTTGATGTAGAGCTTATGCTTGTTTGGAACAGAACCAAAGAGGAGTGGCATGCAAATGCTGTTTCACAATATTCACACATGGTCTTCTTCCAGGCTGCTTCTTCCCTCCCTCTTAATACTTCCATGGAACTTGGGCAGTTTCTATGTATTGACACAAGGACAGTACCCCACTCCACACTGAACACGGGGAAACAGGTGTCTTAGACCTGGGGCTGGCATCTCCTCCTGTGTAGAGCTTTCTCATTCTGTAAAAGACATTGCATTCAGTGCCGTTTGTAATTCTGGAAGCATCTGTCCTCTCCGCTGCTTCTGCCAAGCAGACCTCTGTAGGAGGAACTTTCTCTTCTCTATATCAGTGGTACCCTGATCATACCCTGCTCTCTCTCCCTTTGACATGTCCGTATGTTCCTGGCTCTGTGAGGCAATTATCACTACTTACTGTGGTGCATCACTGCTGAAAGTAAGACGTTCAAGCTGGCTTGTAGAAGAGTCACCTGCCTTAGTACCACAGAGCCCCAGAAACACATCGCATGGTGCGTTTCCTGCTGTACTCCCTCTCAGCTGAATGCAGCGCAGCTGAGAACTGCTATCCTCATCACGCCTCCCGAGCCAGCTCTTCTCCCCCACAATCAAGGAGCTGTTGGCCAGTAGAGGGAGGTTAGTGAGCACAGGCAGAGAAAGCTTTTTCAACAGCTGGAATGAGAGCTGGAGCTCACACTCTGGAGAAAAACAGCAGCTTGACAAGCACAGACCAAAATGCAAAGCTTTTTAACTTGATGGTCTTGGTGATGGGTTTTGGAGGTCATATTTCCACAATAGTTTTATGGCAAATGTATCCAGGCCACTGTAAAGACAGAAGAAAATCCCTCCAGGGGGTACTCAGCCATAAATTTGGCCATGCATGGAAGGCAGCAAGAGATTGTTGTGTTGTTACTCTGTTACTGAAAAATTCCACATAATTCAGTAATTGCAAAAGGGTGGGATTGTGAATAGAAAGAAATTGACGTGTTTCCAAGAGAGTCAAATTGAAACCTAATCAGAAACTGCTTTGAATCACTTTGGAGAGAAAGGGGTATTTTTGTTTGCTTGCTTATCTCTGAGGTGGAGCTGCAGCTAGAAGACACTGTTGAACTTGAACCAGGGAAAGAAGATTAAATATTTCCAGTTACCAAATAAATTAAACTAAAATCTGACTTTCCCCCATACAGGCATGCCCAGTCTGGACTGCATTTGCTAGTCTTGGCTACAGTGCAGAGTTGTGTTGCAGCCTCTGTTTCTGCATTTCCCTCTAGCTTCCCCTCCATCACATGTCATGCTGGCACGAACAGGACAAGGCCTTGTTTCTGAACCATATTGCTGTGATGTGCCTGTTTGCCTTGGTGAGGGTCTGTTCAGTTTAGGGACAGACCCCATGGCCCTGACAACCAGAGCTTTTCACCAGCAACCCCACTGCTGTACCTCGATGTGTACTGGTATTTCTGAGCTTTCTGTGTATATGCATACTTAAGCTTAAATTGGATTCACTGCAGGAGGGCCAGCTCTGTTCTTCTGCCACAGCCCTGGCAACACTTGCATCCCTAGACTGCGGCAAAACTGAAGCTTTTCTTCATCTCTTCATTTTTGTGAAGTTGGAGAGAAGCTGGGGAAAATGTGAATTGGGATCAGGACAGGAATACTTCCTCTCCTTGGGAAAAGCCTTATGCAGAGGGTCCTCACTGATCTTGTGATACATCCATTTTAAAAGAAGAGGAGTTTGGATGCCAGGCTCTTTATGAGCTCTGGCTGGTTTCAGCTAGGAATGAACAAGAACTGTTGCTTCTTGTCAAATAAATTTCTTCTCACAACCTATGAAGATCTGCAGCTGATTTTTAAACACAGTTTAAAATTCAATTTTGCATATTTTTAATATGCTCTGATAACAATTTAATAACTTCTTCTAACCTTTTCCTTATTTTCTTTAGGAATGATTGAAATTGTGAAAGATGCTACAACAATTGCCAAAATTCAGCAGAGTACAGTTGGGAACACTGGTGCATTTAAGGATGAAATACTAAACCAGTGGCTCAAGGAGAGATGTATGATTGAAGAGAAGGTGAGTTCTTTGAATTTTTAGGTAGGATTTTCGATTGCACCTTACTAATTTAGGAGCATAGAGCCCATATGTTTGTGTTTGTTACTTATGGGAGCTTGAAAAATCCATTCATTTTCCCTGCACTCAGCTGCGGGTGTCTGTGAATGAGCCTTTAGCACCCAGCTGGCAGCCTAATTCCTGAGACACAAGATGCTTCTGAAATTACTCCTTTATCAATGGAAGTTAGAAGTGGTACATAAAGAGCAGGTTGAGAGGACATCTAAGAACACTGAAAGGCAATGTGGTTTTAGGGGATTTAGATACAGGTTTGGGTGCTCACAACCCCTTTGCTTGTGTACATTCACTGACCTACTATAGCTTTCTGCCACCTCTTTTTCCTCAGAATGTGTGAGCAGCTCTATGCTGCTTTTCTGTGTGCTTAGGGACAGAGCCAGCACAGGGAGTGCAGTGCAGGGCTGTGATCTTGATCTCTGCTGTGCAGTGGTGTATTTTATAAGACAGTTTGCCTAACTGTTGATAGTTATGTGTCAACAGAAAGCTACATAACTTTGAGAATGATTGCATTTCATGTCTAGCATTGAAGCATTTAACATCTCTAAGATTTATTTTTAGTTTCAGGCAGCTGTGGAAAGATTTGTTTATTCCTGTGCTGGATACTGTGTGGCAACCTTTGTACTTGGAATAGGAGACAGGCACAATGACAACATCATGATTACAGAAACAGGTGGGTTATTTTTTGAGAATTTCATAGATGTGCAGACTGTCTATACTTCACTAGATTTCTCTTTCCTTTTAATAAATAATGCATTTAACCATGAATGAAGAGAGACAAACCAGTTCTGTCAGTGGTGCTTACAAAGTCAGGTCCTCCTGTGACATTGAAATGTATTGTCACTCCTGTTGGCCTTCATACAGGCTTGTAGATATTTATCATTAATAATGCCATTTTTTTCCCAAGGAGCAGTTTGATACAAACTAAGTCATGAGAAATGTAAACCAATTTTTTTTTACTGTCTACATCTAAGATCTGAACACCAAAAAAACTTATCAAGCAGATAGCTGTTCACCTATCTGATGTATGGATGTGGTTCTGACAATGTTTAGTGGAACTGAATTCTGTCAGAATTCATATGCTGCTGGACTGTTTTCACTTCTGAGGAGTGTAATTGTTTTGTGTACTGATGTAAAAAATCTTAAGTGGAAATAAGAAAGGAAAATAAGTGTACATGAGAGTGTATTTGTTTTGCTATTAAAATCTGTGGGATGGTTATATCCTCCTGAAGAAACTTACATTTTTTTGTACTATAAACTTTGGGAGTTACTTCCATAGCTGCACATTGTTTCATCCTTAATTTTACTTACCTATGGAAAGAACCCCAGAACAATCAGTACATATAGCAGAGTTTTATTTAGTCTTAGGAATTCACTTTTTGTTTCATGATCCTCTCGCTTCATAATTAGTCTCTGATAAGAGATGGAAAATAGTTAGAAGGATATTCAATACTGATCATATTAAAGTTTTATCAGTTGAAGGCTAGAGAGAAGAAGTACCCTGAAGGCAGAAATTAGCTAATTGAAGACTACAGTAAAAAAGTTCAGCAGAAGCCCTTGAGGAAAAAAACAACAAATAAATGCTTTAATGTCAACATTATATATAATATAATGTGGTGTTAGTTCCCATTGGTGGAAAACGAGGCACATGTCAGTAGACAGAGAAACAGAGAAAAGTGTTATTCTGTTGTGGTCATGAGCAGGTTTGCCTCAGAGTCTTTAACAGGAGCTGTCTTGAGCCTCAGGAGCCAGCAGGATCTCAGCCTGAGAGGTCTGCAGAGAGTCAGATTTGGTAGGCTGGGGGAACTTGAAAGCTGGCTTAAAATCAGGAACATCTAAGGATGTTCCACCTACAGATCACTGTTAAGTATCATCTTACATAATGTGATGTTTTATATTTTTGTACATGTGCCACTACTACAGGTCTGTGGTTTTAAGTAACCATATTCTTGTATCCGTACCCTGGCTGCCAGTGAAAGTAATAAAGTAATGTGAGGAGGTGCAGTATTCACGCAGGGGCATGACTCTGCACACAAGATGGAGAAGTGCAAAGCGTTTATTGCGCAGTGAATATTCCCTAAATACCAGCACCCAACAGGATATCACATCACATAAACAAGAAAGATGTTCACCTCTGTGTCCCCCAATCACCTGGGATAGTGCACAGACATTGCCTATTATGGTAACAAGTAAACAATACCCTAAAAGGTCACAAACTACAATTATCACATCTCATAGGTCCAACACTGTCCAGAAACCCACAATGCTCTCAGCCCATCCCCGGTGACCTGGATGCACTCCCAGGATCACCTCCGGAGCCAGGAAAGAGGCTCTCTCTCCAGCCCTCTGGGCCTATCTCTCTTCCAGCACATAGTGCACCCCAACAAAGAGGAGCAGCACACTCCAGTCCTGTAGGTGTAGTGACCCTTAAAAGGAGAGGTTTTCATTGCTTTTGTGGGAACTGATGCCCTACTACTCTCTCAAAGCTATCCTGACAATGCAGACTTTGAACATACAGAGTGGTTTAGAAATCACTAGTGAAGGTCTGTGGGGAGAAAGCATGTTCTAGTCAATGACATTTGCCAAGGAGATGGGTAATGCCAGAATCTCGTGGGTATTTGAAACATAACCCTGAAGCCTCTTCTGTGTAGTGATGCTCTGATTGTTACGGGTATGATGCACAAGCTTTCCTTGGTTTTTGAAAAGCGGTGAGTGTATGTTTAGATAATACAGCAGTTCTGCCAGACTTTTAAGAACTGCCAAACATAAACAAAAAGTAATTTTGCCAAGAGGACAGAATTATGTTTTTCCCCAAAAAAGAAGGAAAATAGTCTTTTCTGCTGAACTTAAGACTGATCATAAATACCGAAAAAAAGGGGTTGGAACTACAGTGAATACACATAAGTGTTCTTAGCAGTTTATTGTATTTGTCTAACTGTGATTTCTTCTTCTCTTTATGAAGGTAACCTTTTCCATATTGATTTTGGCCATATTCTTGGGAATTATAAAAGCTTCCTTGGAATTAATAAGGAGAGAGTTCCTTTTGTGCTGACTCCAGATTTTCTGTATGTCATGGGAACTTCCGGAAAGAAGACAAGTCTCCATTTCCATAAATTTCAGGTAATAGAATGGGTATCTAGCTGCAAATCAATTAAGCAATGTTTTTTTGCCCTTTGAAATGAACATTAGTTCCTTGGTTTTCAAAAGTCTAGGCTCCTGAGTATTATCTTAATAAAATACACTGAATCATAATACAATTCCGGGATATTTTAGGCCCAACTAAGAGAAAAAATTATCTGTACAGTTATGGGAACTAGAATTCAAACATTCACAAGGGCACATTGAAAAGCTCGTTAGCAGCAGACCAGATAACCAGTTCTTTCTTTGTTTCTTGTCTTGATTGAAAATACTTTGCAGAGGGCTTCAGTGTTTGTGCAAATGGAGGAAACTCATGGCACTAAGCAGAGGCTCTGTGGAGTATGAGCAGGTGTTAGGCATTCATCAGCTGGCTTTGCCAGTGTTATTCCCTCCTGAATCTTCGAGTTCTGGGGCTTGGACTGCTGCATCTGAGTAAAAATCAGTGACCCTAAGCTATCTCAGATGCTGTTTTGTGAAGTGGATGGATAGATTTAACTCTGAAAGAAACAAATGGTGTTAAAAATCTGTTCTATTGCTTCTATTTGAAACTGAGCACTTCCAAACCAGTTGTGATTATTCGAGCTAGCATAGGACCTTGTCAAAGAGGGAGTTCAGTATGCAGTTCCTACTTTTAAGGAAATGATTGAGAATGTGGCTGGTCAGAAGTACATATTTGTCTGAGGTGTTATTCCTGTGGTCATCTCTACAGACTTCAAGTAAAGTGTCTGATTTAGAAAGCAGGCTCCTTATAATATCAAACCAAAAATTCTTCTGTAGAGTGAGTCAAAGCCAAAACCTAACTTTCATGTTGTGGATTCCTTGTGGGTGAACCAGTCCCAGTTAAGAAGTCTGGTTTTCTAACCTGAGCACCTAATTAAGGTTCTTACTGGTGGATGATGACTATGTCCCTTTGAGCATATACACAGTTGTATAGCAAACCTGTGTCCTACACACCCCCATCTCTCATGTGATTGTCTGTTATGGGCAATGGGAATTATCCTAAGATGATAACACCAAGTGGGTCCCCTATGCAGTTACTTCAGCATTTTGTCTCCATTTGTGGCCACATCTCAGTGCTTTTACTCACTCATCCAAAAATGAGTGTTCCCCATCTTCGGGCTGGACACATCCTGCAGGCCTCCCTGCCAGCGATGGGGATCCATCGCTGGCAGGGGATCCTCTTGCAGTTCCCACCTTATGGTATTCTTGTGTTATGACAAATCACATTGTCCACCAGAGACAATCAAAAGGGAGAGGGCATGTGTGGAGAGGACCCATGCAAAGAAGAACCAACTATCTTTGGTTGAAGTCACTGCCCAAACTTCTGAAAATAACTGGGTAATAAATAAAGAACCAGGTGCAATCTTTGAGTCTTCATTTTGCCAGGACTGCCTTTATCACAGTGGAGGTGTTTTGAAGGGGACTTGTAGCTCAAAAGATGTTAGGGTGGGGTTTGCCTTGGGAAGGGAATGCTGAGCCCATGCTCTCAGGGAAGCCTGTGAGCTGGGCTGTCTACAGCAATGATGCTGTTGCTGCAGCTGTAAGTCATATGCAGGTGTGGGACTGAAACACCAGTCTGGGGTATGTCATTTCAAAGAAGACTTCTGTTCTGGAAGCAGAAAATATTTAAAAGGATTAAAATGTGCTAATGGAGGATTGAAAGACCTGTTGGTGTCTGCGGTGAGGTAAGTTGTTTCCATATATATGGATCCTCCAGCTCTTTAGAGAGTATCTGACCTTTACTTCAGCAGTCCAAATACCAAAATCAATCAGAGGTGATTTTGGTCATAGACTCTCTTCAATACATCATGCCTCCATGATGGAGTCCTGGGTTTGACTAAGTACACATTTTGTTACTCTGGTACTAATTTCTAAGTACCGCTACCATCCCACTAATGCAGACAGTTTAGGAATGCTGTGATAGCACCAGTGTCATTTCCACTAGTGTCCTTAGCCAAATACAAGGTGATTAATGTGCTTTACTGTTGTGAACTGGGATGGTGATATGTGACCTGGGCATTTTAAGTGACATTATTTAGGCACAGACAACAATAAACTGACCAAAAAATATAAGTTCATGTATAGTTCTGCTGCAATAGCTACTGTTTATATACTCCTATTGCAGTAGTACATTAAGATTCTTTTCTGTCTCAAAGACCTGTAAAAAGAAAGTTAAAATACTTCTATACAAGTAAAAGAGTAACACAGAGCAAGATTTGCATCACATATTTTGCTATGAAAAAAGTATGTTTTAATTACCTGGCCAGAGCAAAAAATAAAGAAAATCGTAGTTTCGCTTTTCTGTTGACTTGTTTCATCATATTTCCTAATATTGAAGGATTCTTCCAGTATGCCTACTGACTCATTTAGGTATTAATGGAAAAGTCTCAGCATTTATCCTTCATTAATTTTTAAGAGCATCTCTCATTATTTTGTACTTAACTACATTAAAACAGTTTGTGCTTCAGAAGACTCCTTTGTTTTTTACAGTCTTTGGTGTTTTTAATAACTTAATAACCTACTTGTATAAAATTGTATTTCTTTTTATCCACTGGACATAGTCCAGTGTGTTAGCCAGAGCTCATATTGCAGATGCTGGAGAAGGTTAAAATGACAAATAACTTTGACCAAAGTTCACTGCAGAAGAGTATAGTTCATTATTAGTGAACTTCTGAGGCTGTCAGTGGCCTGGCAACTTTTCTGAACTAGCAATGAAGTTCTTTTCTATTAGTTCTTAATCTAAATTTTGGTTCCCTTTTTGTTTGCATTTGTTACAATGGTTTAATGAAAATGAGAGGCCAGAGGTTATTAATGACATCACAGAAATGCTTAGAAGGAAGCAGTATTTGATGGGCTTTTTCCTCATCACAAACATGTATTTAAGCACAACTTAACCTGAGAAGACAAGTATTTTCTGTTCCACCTATGAATTTTTCAGCTGCCCTAGTACTGCACAGATTTCTCTTGCTGTAAGTGTCATATGTGGTGGTATTTCCTTTACAGCCTTTGGCTGAAACCAGTCAACTTCCTTACTCCTATGCACACACAGCTTTTTCACTTCTTGCTTGTAGAAAACTTTGAGAAAGCCTCATCTAAGATCTTCATAATCCTTTTTGAGCTTTGTCCACCTACCTATTATTAATTTGCCTAAAATTGTCTTTGATAGTTTGTGCATTAAATTATGAACTCATTTTTATTCATTAGATTTAATTTACCTAATTCATTATTTTTTCATTATTCTGCTGACTTGATAATACAGGGATCTGTATTTTCAGTGCTAATCAAATTCTTCTAAACTATTTCTTTACAAAATCTCATGTATTTGATTGTCAAACAAAGGTGACAGAAGGGTGCAAAATTCATCATTGAGAAATACTTATTTGCAGTAAACTATACAGGAAAGGGATGGCCTATGTAACAGAACTTGGACACTTTATTTTATAAGAATGCCTGGATTTTAGGATAATAATATTTAGGACAGTTTCAAGCTTTCAAAATGATTATTCTTTTTTTTTCCTATTGGGCAATGGGATTTTGGTTTCTCTTGGCTCCTCTCATTTTGCCTATGGCTTTAGATGAGTTAGCAGCTTTCTTCTTAATCCCACGGTAAACATGTACATATCCTTGACACATACCTGTCGTCTGGGTTATTTTTGGTTCTCACTGCCTCTCTCAGAAGTGTAAAAATTCATTTTCTTGGAAGATACTAATGCAAAACTAGATTCAGTTCCTGTCTGAATAAATAACTGTAACAGGCAGATGCAGATTTTTAAAATCTTTTGAATTCCTGGAAGGACTGCCTTTCAGATGCAGTGATACCAAGTTTTTCTTGACTGCATAATTGTTTTTCTGTCTCAGACACCCAAAGCAGTGAGATTCATCATCCATACAGAAATGTAAAACCTTCTTTGATAATAACTATAAAGACCTTTCATCTCTTTCAAGGGGAACAAAACACAGACTAACTCTTGTGACAAGATTTCTCTGTTTGAAGTTGATAATACATAAGTAAAATTTCTTTTTTTATTATTTTTTTATTTTTTCTCCTGATAGAATGGAGAGAAACTATTCTCTGTGATGGTGTTTTCTATTGTAAATTGTGCTTTGAACATTGCATTTTATCTTTTGCTATGCTAGAATTAAACTAACATTGGAGTTCATAAGTATGATCTTATTTCAGGACAGAATTTATTTGGGAACAGATTAAAAGATTTAAGTTCCCAGGCAATACTAAAAAAAGAAATGGTACAGACAGATCTTCAATATATCATCTTCCTTCCTTAGTATTTTCCTAACCTGTCTAGTTGGGTGTCCTGGTGTTGCTGATGTGAACAGTGATAGATGTTAAGAATATTTGTGCACTTCTTCCTGTTTCAGAGGAAGAAAGAAAACATATATCTTGTAAAAATAAAAGCCTTGTGTTCTAGAGGGCTGATGGGATTTGTTAGAAGTTTACATTAAAGTAAGTTAAATACATTAAAGTATTTGGATTTCCCAAGTATTATTCAAAACGTTAATATACAGTTGTGGAAAGGTCAAATTGAATATTTAATTGGGCAAAAATTAGCATTGCTTCAGCTTTAGTTTGAATAATAACAACCTTCTGAGAAATATTTTTCATATTTTTACATTACTGCGTTGCAGGCCTAATTTCTAGTTGATTGATGATTGATGTCTTCATTGCATTGTTCTTATTTCTACTAGTAAATGAGTTATAAATTTAATATAAGAAATAATAATTTCAGTTTATATATTAGTTGCTTAGCAGGAAATATTATTTTTAAAAACACTGCATTTTTTTCTAAGCTGCAGAAATTTCATTCTTCTAAAAGTTCTGTTGTTAAGCAGAGATTATTTATACATGGAAATGAAAAGGCTATAAAAAAAGTCTATGGAATCCAGAATGACAGTACATAGTGATAGAAATCCTACAGCAAGGCAGAGTGCCTGAAGACTAGAGCTGTCAGCTAGCAAAATTCCTTAGAACACCAAGCCTGAAAAATCTTCCCTGTTAAATAATCTGTCACCACTGTGAAGTTAATAGGCATCTATAGAAAAAGAAGAGCAATCCCCTAGAGGTGCTGCTTTGTTCAGTATCACTTCCCAGCCACAGTCTTTAAATGGGAACATCCCAACAGGAAAGGAAGACAGTGAATTATTGCTGTCTCTTTTAACAGCCACAGAAAGAGGTTATATGGTAGGGAAATTAATTTGAAATTCTGGTGAGGCTAAGGTTTTATGCTTTAGTAATCAATGTAGGATTAAGAGCCATTAGTTGTACACCCAAACAGTTCTTGTTGCCTCACCCTGTGGTGAAGGAAGTTACACTGAGCAGCAGGTGCAGAAATTTGTGTCACATTTCTGCTCGGTTGGATTGCTCTGTTGTGTCTCCTGTCTCTGACATACTTGAGTGATTGAATGGCATTGGTTAATGAGAGTCCTTTGAAATTCCTACACCATCCCTCTCAATTCATCTCCTCAATTAACAAAAAACTCTTCTCTCTCACAGGACGTATGTGTGAAGGCTTATTTAGCTCTCCGACACCACACAAACCTGCTGATCATCCTGTTCTCCATGATGCTAATGACTGGAATGCCCCAATTAACCAGCAAAGAAGATATTGAATATATCAGGGATGCACTGACAGTAGGGAAAAGTGAAGAAGATGCCAAAAAGCATTTTCTTGATCAAATAGAGGTTTGCAGAGATAAGGGCTGGACTGTGCAGTTTAACTGGTTTTTACATCTTGTGCTTGGAATCAAACAAGGAGTAGAAAAGCATTCTGCTTAATATTTTATGTAAATTAACTGTGGGTGTGAATAGGAGGTTAGTGAATCTACTTGTTATTTATGAATTCTGAATAAATGAACAGTCAAAATTGCCTTTACTCTTCTGGCAGCTTAAATGGATCTTGTGAAAAGGCAAGGACTTTTGCTCTGCCCCTCCAGGAGATCTTCCTGCAGATAAGATTTTTTTTTTTTTTTTTTCTAATGACACTTCAAGTTGCTGGATTCTTTTAACTAGATGCTTTGCTAACGTGGCTTGGATTTTTTTGCTTTCTTTAGCAATAATTTCAGATAAATATAAGGAGGAGGTTGAGTAAGATGATAACCTACAAACCCCCTATGACCTTACCTTAATTGTTCATGAGGGTCAAGTCCTTCAAAAGCAGAAGAATTTATATAAAATCTATGGTTATAGTGAAATCTCTGTAGGCAATCCACATCTGTCTCAGCATGGTTTACACACGAGTGTTCTTCACCCACATCCTTCTCTTTTGTCCCTTCCTCAACATTTTGTCCTTTCTGGATTTTTAATATGTTGTCAGTAGAAAAGAGCTTTGTCTCTGCCATGGGAGGAAATTGCCTTACTGTTACTGTAACCTCCTGACACAGACAACCAGTCTTGACTGTCCTGCCAGGAGAACTTCACTGTTACCTGGAAGTTCCTCAGATATGAATATGAAATTCTGAAGGTTTAATTTTGAAAGATTTTTTTTTACTGTACTTTTTAGGGGGGAAGATCCATATTGTATTACAGATTATATTCTAACTGTAAAGTTATTAAAATTCCACCTGTATAGCAAAAACGTTGTAGAAAAAGCAATGGTACTTCCTTATCCCTCAGAGAAAACTCCTTATGTAAGAGTAATTGACATTTTACCAAATATCTGAGAAACCCAAAGTTATTTATTCCTTGGTGATATATTTTCAGGATATAACTAGAAGGAATTAAATGTAGTCTTTGAAGTTGTGTATATTTTGATATTTATTTTTAAATTCCTGATGAAACAATACTACTGAAAAGCTATTTATGAAAGAAAAAAAAATCCTTATCTTTGATTTCAATATTTAAACTTAAAAGAGGAAAAAATGGGCAGTGTTAAGTAGAATTTTAACTTCTCTACTGTAGATTGCTTGCAAATCAAGTCTGCCTATGGTAGGAAAGGAAAAAACATATAGCCCGAATTAGTCTTTGACTTGAATTATTATGGTATACTTCCTGCTGATTGATTTTTACCAAAGAGATGACTTACAATATTGCTTTTTTGCACTTATGCCCATGTAATTTCTTCCTTCATTGTAGTGTTACGTGGGCTTTACATTACGTATAAATGATTAACTGAATTTTTAAATTCTGTTATCATTTGCTTTGATCATTTCACAGAACTGTTATGATTTTAACTACTGTTACTACTGAGTGCATTCTTGAAGGATTTTTAATAAATGTACTGTAATTGGTGTCTCAGTTATGAGATGTAGCCAATCTGTTCTTGAAATGTAGATGTTTAATTGGTTATTGTGCACAAATATTTTTGATGTAAATGGTAGACTTCAGTTAAGGAAATCTCTAAGGTTAAAATGTAGACTATTTTGTTATTCTGTTACATTATTATTCTGTGCAAGATAGGCTTTAGATAATACTAAAATATAAACTAAATGCTCAATATTGTCTGTAAAATTATATTTTTAGATTTGTATTTTATAGATCTGAAATAAATTGACATGTTCTATTCATTTGATTATTATACATGAATAAGCAGCTTAGCCCAAAATACGTGTAAATATTTTTTATCCGGTTTCTTAAAGACTATCTAATCTCAGTAAGAAATCATATTCAAAGTCCCCTCAGAGGAATTGTTTTAGTTCCATATTAATAATTCTGTACAATGTCAGGTATCTTAAATTTTAATAGTTACAGTATTAGAATTGCAGTTATTGTAGTTGTAAAATGTGAATAGAATATTGTCACATTCTACAAGCACTTTATTCATTCCTGGTATGTTTTATGAAGAAAAATCTGAATATTTTAGTAAGTTGCTAGTTTTAAAAAATAAGATCTACTGCTAAATTTAACTCGAGCATGGGGAAATAAATGCTAATTACAACTTCAAGGGAAATAGCACTCTTGAAGCAGCCTCCATTTGCAGGAAAAGGTCTACAAGAGATCTGTACCCAGAGGAAAGTAGTTTAGTATTGCACTAAACTTAGGCTGATGATTTTTATCAGCAATTTACAGTGTGCTGTATTGAGCTGTGTTTGTTGCAGACACCTAAAACACCTCAGTGCTGAGCAAATTCCCAGACCTGTCATTGCTTTCCTTGCCCATGCAGCCTGTGGTTGGGCTGCCTGGGCAGTGCTAGGCTGCCTTGTGTCTTCTGGGGGTGGGTTTGCCAGCCTGACTCCTGGGAGATCAGAAGTAGCTGCCAAATCTCCTCTTTACCTACGGAGCAAGCTGTGGGCACCGGCATCTCCTTATAAATGGCTGTGCGATCATGCGGCTGATTATCGGCTGGATTTTGTGTCCCTCTGGAAACCTCCACCTGACACTGCTGGCCCGTCGCGGTTGGAGGCCACTGCGTCCTCCCGGAAAGCGTCCCAGATGAGGCTGCTTCGGCTGGCACTTCGCCTCCGAGCCACGGCGCTGGGCTACGGCCACAGCGGACAGCGGCTGAGCGCGTCACCAAGGATACAGAGGCGGGAGGGGTCCTTCGTATAGAGTTCCATGGGAGTTTATTACCCAACGCGTGAAGGGTTCCAGGAGCGAGGGGCCAAGACTACAGGAGGGTCCAGGGTATAAGTATGAGAGTGACAAGGGGCGGAGAGAGGGCCAAGGGCCAATGGAGAAGGAGCTGAGGGGAGCAGCATAGGCGGGGCCAGGGTGCACAACACAATGGGGAACCATGGAGGGAGGAGCCCAGGACCAAGAGCTAATGGGAAAGAGGGGAAGGGAGAACATTCTAGAACATGAACTTATAAGGGGTACAGGGGTGGAGAGTTAGCAAACCAATTGGGGTAACAGAACTGGGGTACATTAACATAAAGTGATAGAACACCTTGGGAGAGGCCCTTTCGGTCACCCTGCCTTAAGGCTTACTCAAGGGGGTTGATTCAAACTTTGGAGCTGTCTCCCCACTCGTGGGCCCCCCGTCCCACAGGCTGTCCCTGCCATGGGGGCAGCCACCGCAACATCCATCCACCACTGACCTTGTTTTCTGTCAAGCCCTGGCACAAGGAGAAACAAGGCAGAGATGTGGTTCGAGGCAGTCCAGCCTCAGGGGGCAGAGGAACTGCCTTTCAGGTGGGGAGGTGGGCACAAGGACACGTCTGCTCGTCCCAGACAGAGCACGGCTCTCCTGTTCTACAGCGGCAGCTGCGTCCCCAAGGCCTGGAGAGCTGGAGCTTTAGCACAGATGCCACTACTGGAGCAGGAGGCTGAACCACGATTTCCTGAGTCTCACAGTGTATAAACTCACTGACTCTTTAGAATAACTGGTTTTTAAGGGTTAAAAGCCAGGAAATGTAAAGTAGTTACTAACCACTAAGCTTTTTCAGAAGCTCTAACACGGCATGCAGAAAAAGAAAATTACTACATTTTCTGTGTAGGTCTCAGTTATCATCACTGTCTCCTGTTAGCCTTAAGATAATTTTTTGAAAATTATTTTAAGGGCTACATTGTCTTTGAGATCTATCATATTTTCTTGGTAGTCTCATTCACATTACGACTGCACCTAACAGTGGAAATTTGAATCTATTCTTAGAGTCAGTGCCTCAGACTCAGTTGTGACTTGACATCTGTTTTTGCCCCAGGAAGGTCATTGAGATGTTGGTTAGCAGTGAGTGTGTCCCCAAGGCTCCATCCTAATTATATTCCAGGACAGGAAGAGAAGTTGAAATGGAGCTAAGGTGTACAATGTGATTATATTTAGATCTTCATTGAATACACTGGTTGCACTTGTTAGAAGTGTTTAATCTATCATTAACAGAATATTGAAACTTAACATGTTTATCAGATTTTTTTCTAAAATGTGATCAATGATACAGAAATACAGATATGAACAAATGACTTCAGAAAAATATAAATGAAAATTGCAACTGTTGTATTTTTATTATAAACGTTTTTCCTGACTACTAGCAGCATTCTGCAAATCCATGTCCCAGGGTTTATACAGATTTCAGACTCCGTGCTAATGCCTTTGTAATGTAGTTTGTGTAAAGGAGTCTTGAAAATAAAAAATTATTAAAATTAAAATCTGGGATACCATCTGCAGTCTGGTGGGCTCTTTGAGCATCCCAGCGACTCTGAAGTTTCTGAGAAACACTGATGTGCTTTCATGTATCTTTTCATTGCAACTTACTCAATATATGTTAGAAACAACACTCCAGAAATTATTAATTCTCCTAGAGAGAGGTCAACAGGGAGAGATTCCTGCTGTGCTTACCCCACTCTGCATTTGGAAGCCAGAATTTGCCCAAAAAGGTACTAATACATTTGAAATCTTGTGGCGTACTGACAGAAAGTAAGATTCGTGCTGGAGAAGAGAAAACAGACAGAAAGAAGAACTGTTTGTCTGCAGTTACACAGTTAATAACAAGGACTGACCAAAGATACAAATGCCATGGTTATACCCAAGTGAGGTGTGCACATCATTATGTCTTTAGAGAAAAGGGGCACTGGTGACCTCTTCTAGTCTGCTGATACAAGGAGACAGTCAGAAGGCCACAGCTTCTCCTGGCTTTTTGTGCATCAGTAGGTCTCATAGCCAGCAAGAGAGAGGCTGATGACCTGCCTGTTGATAATAAGCAAGTGGACTCTGGACAGGATAAATTCCTTCCTACCCCTGAGAATGGGGCTTTGTTGTTTCAGGGGGTACCTGGCAGCACTTGACATGGCAAGTGCCCTCCGCAGGCTGGGGAAGGCAGGTAGGCAGTGTTTAGAAGATGTGCCATTTCTCAGGTATTCTCCTGGGGATGCAAAAGAAGAGGCTGTCACTTTGGAAACAGCAGCAGCGCTTCCAGAAACACGTGCCAGTTAATTTTAGCTAACGAAAGATTCCTGTGCATGGCAGAAGTGCTGTATCTCCTAAGTGCGAGCACATCCCACACCTGGGTGCAGTCACTCAGTGTTCAGCATTAGGAGTCACCGTGTGCCAGTGCTGGTTATGCTCTCAAAGCTGTCTTTGGTCTGGTGCCTATGGTCAGAGTTTACCACTGATCCACTTATTAGTGCATGAAGAAATAAAAGGAAAATAATGCACAGAATTTCTTTATAAGATAAACAATGAGTAGGTACATAAGAAAAGTCAAATCCAATGTAATGAAGAATACCCAGAAATGATCCTTTAAAGGAGAAATCGAAAGAAAATAGAAATGTTAATGACCCATAGTACAAAACAGTTTTGAGACTACAGAATTTGTACCATATCCTCCTTTGTGTTTGAATACATCTTTCTTTATCAGAACTAATTATCCTGCAAAAGGCTAAGAGGGCCATGACTATTTAATAACCCAAGAAATATGCTGCCACAATGCAGTTCATTATAAAGAGTTCATTAGCAATTCAAGATATGGCCAGAACTGAATTTGGTCAGTGTATTTACTCTTAAACAACCTGAGATTAACAAAAACCAAACAAACAAACAAGCAAAACACCAAAAAAGGTAGTCTAGTGCTTCTTCCCCAAATCAACCAGCAAGTGTCTGGGACTAGCATTAAACTCATCACATGAGGAAGTTATTTCCCATCATGATTGAAATGCATTTTTCTCTAAAGTATTAGGAGCTGGTCCCTGTCAGGGACAGGATACTGGCCTGGACAGACTCTGATGCAGGATGGCAGATCCTCTGCTCAGCTGTCAAATGTCTGCACGAAAGCATCTTGGTGAAATAAACAGGTCTCCTCAGGAAATGCTTTCCCTCCAGCCAAAGTTATCCTTCATTTTGATGACATTCATGACAGCATCTCTGTTTCACGAACCTGTTTCCTTCCCACAGAATATGATGTATTTTCCAAACCTTGTAAAACAGTAATTCTGCCTACCTGGAGAGAAAAATACCCAGAGATCTCAGTAACTTAAAAGTAGTTTGAAACCAAAACATTCCAGGCAGGGACCTTTCCATTCAAGGTGGTAGTTCATGCAAAGGCAGGCAATTATATGGAGATGCTAATTAGCTACACATTAATATTTCAGAGAACAGTCTTTGGGATTCTGTCATTGCAACAACACACCAAAATGAGGGTGAAGAGTGGCCTCTAACAAGACCAGAGACTTGAAGGTCCTGTGGCGATTGATACCAGCTTCGTTGGGAAGAGGTGGCCACTGGGTGCAGCTGCAGCCCTCCCAGGGGAACGGGGACCCAGTGGCAGCAGCTCTGGCAAAAATGGGTGTAGAGTCAGGGTGTAAGTGCCAGGATGAACTGTGTACTCTGCAGATAGAGTATGTTACTGAAAGGCCCTTTCATGGGATTCATGCCACAAAAGTAGCGGTGTTATTAGGACTATTCAATGGGAGTAAATACAGTTTATAAAACATAAACTTCACTCTTTTTTTTAATCAGTAGGTAAACCCATAATATGAATGACTATTTTCTGCTGCTGCTGCTCCTGCTGCTGCTGCTCAGGATCTTCACCCTAATTCCTTATTTTTGTTCTCTTGTTGCTGTTTCTTGGACCTCAAAATCTAAAACCAGGATAAACTGTCTGCATCTTACAGCCAAATGCATAGCTGAATGTCAGCACCACGTGCCAAGAGTACTGGTAGCTGGAGATGCTGTCAACACCTGTACTGGGAGAAACTTGCTAAAAGTTCTCGTGACTCTGAAAAGGACACAAATAGCAAAAGAAATGAGGAAATGCTGTGTGTATATTCTTCAAGGTGCAAAGCACTGTAAGACCAAGCTTTCCCAGATTTAATGCACTGTGTTCACCCTCCCGACTACGGTTATCTATGGGCTCAGGGTAGAAAAGTGAAAAGTTTATAGTGAATACACACTGGACTGGAAAAGTGGATAAACCTTAATGCAGTTAAATGCAATAATAAGACAAATACAGCCCTTTTTCAGAATGTCCAAGACTCAAAAAAAGCAATAATATGGGGCCACCACAGTCTAGTTGTCCCACCTGGTATCATGTGTGCATGCTGTCCAACTCCGTGGTCAATCTAGCTAGTGGCATCAGCAACTGCACTTCCTTTCAGTACTCCCTGTAAAGCAGTGCTTCAGAGAACACCCTTTAGAGTACCATCTTTGCAAGGGATAGGCCAATAAAAAAGATATAGGGAAAAGTCTCTATCATACTTGCAATATCCTAATTTAAAACAGCATCAAATGTAAACGACAAGAAATATTTATTGGTGTTAGTTACAAGATCAAGAGATTATAACCTGAAACTGAATCACAGGAAAACAATGAAATGCACCATTTTGTCAAAAAGGCTTAGAAACCACAGTGTAGCTGGTAACAGCTTGCCAGGATTTGTTCACAGCAAGACCTCCAAAAAAGGATGCCACAACCCCTGAAACACAATTTAAACACCACTAGAAGTGGACAACTTGCTGGCACTGTTACAGGGAGAAGCTCCATGAGTGTACATGAGGGAACAAACACCCATGTGGCAACATTTCCATTCAAACAGGGAAAAGAAATATTTCTGGATGTCAGAAATTTCACAAATCCACAAAGGGAATGATTTAAAAAGTATGGCATGAAAACACGGAAGCCCATAGGAAAACAAAACATGACAAAAGGTTGAAAAACCCCCCAATATTTGGAGAAACCAGTAATTCTCCCAAACTGCTCAGTGCCTACTAGAAGATAAAATGAGACCGATGAGACATTGAATCTTTTTGGCAAATCAGTCCTTGAGGAGAATTTAGTAATTCTGGTTAACTTGTGGAACAACAAAGTATTCTTGGCTACCAAAGAATTGTGGAAGGCAGAAACAGAGTTAGCTCTGGAGCATGGACTGCAGAAACAGTACCTGGTCATTACAACTAACACACCTCAATTGCTCAGAGAAAGATACTCGGGAGACCTCTCAAAAGGTACACGCAGGGGGAGTGGGCTGTGCACTACTTCCCCTGAAAGAAAGATCAGAAATAGCTAGAGACTGCTTCCTTTGTTCAAAACCCCAGAACCAGAACCCAAGGAGCTTGGCAGCAATGCCCGGTGCACCCAACAGAGCACAGCAGGAGCCGGCGGCTGCTCTTTCTAAACTCAGAGGAAACCATTACCTGTGACAGCTGATTACTATGGTAATTTTTCAAACTCAATCAAACAACCTGGGAGCTGACAATACAGCAAATCAGGCTGTGACAGAGCCCCACAAAGCTTGCGGGCTGTGAGGGGAGTGGTGTACTGTGAAGAAACATCAATCTTCAGTGCATTTTCATGTCTATGTGTGCCATTTAAACTCTACAAGTTGCCAGGAGTAATACGTTTCTTGTTCATTCACCATGTACTTTTTCCTAAAATCTATGGTTTATGAAGCCTCATACCAAGCTAAATGTAGGAGTGTGTATTGCCCTCCAACAACTGGTTTGTGTCTTGCACTTGTCTTAATGCTACTTTATTCACAGAGAAAGGGCTCCATTGGAAGATGCAGGCAAATACCTTCCTGGCAGATAAATCGACTAGAGGGAGTTCGTTACCTGAAGAATGCTCCTAGCTCTGAGTTACCATGTGGCAGTGTTTGCTACGTAAGGGACCTGCAGTGAATGTATTAAAGTGATAGTCAGCAACAAACGTCTGAGGGATTTAACAGGTCTGTACAGAGTGGATGTCCCAGACATGCACAACCTGCTCTCCAGATTTTTCTTGGCCCAATGGACAGAAAGCTGAGAAATATACAAAAATAGTCACTAAGCACAGCAAATTAGGGTTGTCAAGACCTTCCTCTAGTTCATTGAACTACTGAAAATAAGCAAAAGCTGTGATTTGTTTCTAATGCCAAGAATCATTAATCAACATTTGTTCACTGGAAGACAAGCTAGCAATTGTACTGTGATAAGAAGTATCAAATCACTTAAAACTTCCACAAGAAATGTCAGTATTGTGACAAGATGCCTAAGAAGATGATCTCACAGTAATTAAATCAGCAGAACAACCTAATTTTTATGCGCACAGAAGGGACATACAGGGAAAAAGGACAACACCGTGCTCTTTGTTGTGCAATATCCTGCCAGCAATACCGACACTGCAAATGAAGATAAAACGTGTGCAGTATTAGCCAGCCCTGAGAACCTCCTGCCTAGCACGTAGAAGAGAAAATTTCAATATAGCCAACCCAAGCAGAGATGATTTTTCATGTTTTGGCTGTAGCTACAACAGCCAAAAGCAACACTTATTTCAGATGGAAAAGAAGATTTAAATGCCCAAGCAAAGGATTAAGGTACATTTTGGGAATATTTTTAAGAATAACTCCAAAACTCCTTTGCTTATGAGAATGTGTGTCAAGACACAAGTAAATAGTCATGTGGATTTTTTTAGGAAGGGATATGAAATTAGAGAATTAGAGTCCTTCTTAATCTTTTTTTCATGTATCTTGAGCTGAGTTGTGAGCAGAGCATGTGTTTGAAAAGTTTTGTTAATAAAAAGCCTATTTAGTTTAGCTTTTCCCCTATGAATCTTCATTTCCTCACACAGCTTAAATAAAAGCAATAAAATCATGTTTACATTGGGATATTTGCCTTTTTTTTCCTCAAGAGGTACTTTCTTTCACCCTCTTGCTAGCACTGCTACGTATGCAAAGCCTAAGTATTGAGTAAATTAGCAGTTGAAAATGTAACTTCAACTTAATACAAACAGTAGATAACTGAGACCTTCCCACAGGCACGGCCTTTCAGGAAAAGGATCTTCAGATGCTCTTGTTGAACAGTGAGTGTGCCTGTGGCCAATTTGGGGTGGAAATAAGATAAATAAAATGAATAAGAAGTAAGATAACCCCATGGTGTTGCTCCAGTTCTTTGGGAGGTTCCTGATGTTGTTTCACAAGGGAAAGGAACAGAGGAGGTGAAATTCTCACAGTGAGTGTCAGGGTTCACATTGCCTTCAGTCTCATGAGCTTTTTGAATTGTAGGTAAGCCACGTGCCCAGTGCAGATGAGAGGCAGAGAGGGTTCTGATGGGAACAGTTGCTGCTGCTCTCTGGATCTCTGCTCTCAGCACATCTGGACCATGTGTGCTTCAGGCAGCCAGGACAGCACGTGTCACCGGGGGAGCACGAACAGCGACAGCTACAGCCAGGATTCAACAGAACAAGGAGAGCAGAATTTTGGGTACCAAGCTGTATATCAAAATAGCCAGCTTTGTAGGAATCCCGCCAATGCCAAAGCAGAGTAAATGAGCTCAGTTCAAGCTGCAACACCACAGGCCTGGGCTTGGGAGCAGGATGTACTGTACCCAGAGAAAATAGGAGCAGCAAGATTCAAAGCTGGAAATTCAAAGCTCACTTCAACCATGTCTTCTTCAGCTCTTGGAAAACAGCCTTGGTAAATCTCTAGTCGCATCATCATGACAATTTTCCCAGCTTGTTGGCTAAACAGTACCAGTACTAAATATAGGCCTCTTTGGCATGCCAGCAGGAGCTTGCCAAACATGAAGGAGAGCAATTTGTCCTTCCTGAGAAGACACATGCCACCCTCAGGCATATGGTACTGAGCCAGAAACAATTCACCCCAGAATGGCAAACAGCCCACTACCGGCTTTGGCCTGATGTGTTCGCACACTGCCGTAGAATCACACTGGATACCGTAGCATGGAGCATAATTGGGACGTTCCAGGGCAGTATTTTTCCCAGGTAAGAGTCACTGCTGTAAGACAATTCACTGAAGCGCAAAGTTAAAAAGTAATGTCATTAAAAAAAAAAACCAAACAAAACCGGGGTGTAATCTGATGAATCTTCACACGATGTTTTAAGGTTCTAAACCCACCTATGAGACTGCTCCACCTCCGGCTACTTGTAATATATAAATTGGTATGTACCAGTAGCTCTGTGACAAACAGACTGTCACAGCTGTCAGAGTGAGTCAGAGAAATCAACTGCATTTGAGAGGAAATTGGCTTATCCTTCAAAGAACAGGCCTGCAAATAAACAATGGTGGGAGACATATTTAATGTAATATATGGGTTTACTTTGCTCAGAAAATGAGCTAATCTAAAGAAAAAAGAAAAAACCCCAATTTATTTGTGAATCTCTTCTGATGGATTATAGTCTCGTAAAGTCAGACAGGCCGCTTCAGTTTTTAGTTTTTGGTTTTTAGTCACCAACAAGGTCCAAGAACAGCCTTTGAACTAACACAAAAACATGACATTTCCATTTCTTTGTGACCTCTGATCTTTCCCCCCAGAAAGAAACTAATCTGTTGCAGTCTTACACTGGAAATGCATTGTTTACGAAAATGCTTCTGAGCAATAAAATGTTAGACATCCAGTGAAAGCTGGCCAAGCACAAAGGTCCATAGGCACACAACTACTTACAAAAACACGACCAAGAACAACAGAGGAAACCACTGAGATCTGGAGAAGGTAAATGCTCTGTTATTCCAAATACAACCATTAAGCTCAGAGACAACCAAAAGTAAGGAAGGAAATCAGCATTGATTAAAAGTAGACCTACACATATACAGAGAGGAAGACTCTCTACAGAACTTCCCATGTAAGAAGCTATATTAGATCTGTTCAAAGAACCACTTTTTTCCAGTTGAAAAGGTGGAGAAGAAGGAGAATCTAGTGCACTGAAACAACAGAAAGGATTTCTGTATTGTCCATTACATTCTCCATGAGAGAACCACCAAGATATGATAAGCAAAGAACCTTGCACTGGAGAAGTTTTTTCATTTCCAACATACAGCTGGGGAGTGTCTGCCACAAACAACTGAGAAGAAGCAAGTTAGGAGGTGGTTAATTACTCATGGGATCATCATCTCTCAGAGGGAAAATCAGAATGGTCTTAAAAGGAGAAAAGGGCAATGGGACCAGCAATTGAAAAGTTTAGGTGCCTTGTTTGCAGGCTGAGAACTCCTAGCTTAAATTACATTAGTTGAGATGTTTTGAAGAATCAAGAATCATGGACCTTCCACTGTGGTAAATGCCTTTTGCTGCAAATGACTTTGAAACTGTCCAGGTGTGGCAGAGACCTCATGCAGGGTCTGGTCACACCAACTGGACCATCCCGGAATCCTGAAAGTGAGCTGCTGCCATTTCTGGCAAATTTCAGTTGAAGATCAGCATAGAGGTGCTCAGAATCAGAGGAGGTGGTGGTCCAGGTAGAAATGGGCTAGAGAATAGAAGATTTATAGATTTGGGGAATTTTTTCCCCTTTACTTGTTGTGGTGAAAGAAGAGTTAGAGTTCCATGGCCTATTTAATATTCTTTAACCACTCCTGAGCTGTAATGTTCCCCTTTAAAACCTCCTTGACATGTACCCTGTTCTTAACTGAGTGCTCTTTGTTCTGAAAACAGCCATTAGGCACTCACCCTTATCTCAAGAGTCAGACAATCCATATTGTAGTGCCATGATGTGTTCAGTCTCTTTAGGTTTCATATGAACAAGCTGGATTCCTTGGAATAAAAGTGGCTTTTCTGTCCTGCTGCGTCAGAAAATAAAGACATTTCTGACATATAATACTATTTTTCTAAGGATAAGGTTATCTTACTGTGCCAAGGAGACTCTTCTTAAGGCCATAGAATGAAGTAACTCCAAAAATGCACTGGTTCTTATTTACGTAAACAAATAATTTTCAAGCTTTCTGTCTAGCCCAAGGCATTATTAATAATGACATGAATACATAGTTGGCTTCCAAATAGGCCTGAAATCCCTGTAGCACATCTATGTTCAATATAAAAACCCTAAAAAATCCCAATTGTTGAAACATCACTGCAGTCTAACAGCTTAGCAGGAGGTTCTCATCTGTTTTCAAAACAGATTTCCAGTGAATTTCAACCCTGGTTGGTTCTTTAAAACTCACAGATTTGTACAGTCAGGCTCCTTCTGTTTCGTCGGAGAGTGAGTAATCTTTTCCATGTTTGAGTTATTACCATTTTAATAGCAGAGCTCAGCCTCATTTTGTAATTTCTGCTGGGTAATTCCTCCTCACCCAAGTAGTGCTGTTGAGTTTCCATGTGAGCAAGAACTTGCAAGATCAGGACCTTTCACCCTCAGCACTGCCCCTTTTTTAGAGTGTAACTATTTTTATTCTTCAGCTTCCAGGCATAGAAATGTTGACATCTAAAATGAGGAATGCCAGTGGTTGAGACACAGAAAGAAAATAAAAGCCATCAATTAATTTATTTAGAATATTTTCAAGAGATTGCACTATTAAGCAAGGATTTGTTTACACAATCGAGTTATTTTTAAATACCTACATGTTCTGAAAGTCCAAGTCTTAAATGCTGCACATTTAAAATGAAATAATGTTTCATGCTCTACTAAGTATTAGATATTTTTAAATAACAGACATTTCAAAATAAATTCTAACACTTAGTAGTCTGTCTCCAATAAAGTATGTTCTTCCATAAACCTTTAAAAGAACTCTTTATATACATCCATATATTGACCTGCAGAAATGAAAACCTTCCAGGCACAAAATCCTTACCTGTTCCTTTAGCTTGGGTTCTGCCACCAGTGACACACCTCAGGGGTCACCCTGTGTTAGGGTGCAGCTGTGTTAATGGTCTGGGGGGTGGGACAGAGAGAAGCCTCAGCAGGTTTGCAGAAGATACAAAACTGGGAGGAGTGGTTGACACAGCAGATGGCTGTGCTGCCATTTGGTGGGACCCTGGCAGGATGAAGGCTCTCCAGTTGTACTGGACATGCACATACCACAGTGAGTCCAGTCAAGGGCCACTGGTTAAGGGCTTGTAACATCTGGCATGCAAGGAGAGGCTTAGAGAGCTGGGACTGCTCATCCTGGAGCCGGGGCCAGACTGTTTAGTGGTGCCCAGTGACAGGGCAAGAGGCAACAGGCAGGACTTGAAATACCCAATCATCAGAGGTCCCTGCCAGCCTCAGCTGCTCCATGATTCTGTGGTTTTCTCTGTATTTTAAAGACTATGAGACATTGGTCTTATCTCTTTCTCACCTCTCATTAACTTACCACTTCACAGGAGAAAGTAATTTGAATCCAGTAGGGCCTGACCCCAACATCATCTGTAGTGGGCAGCAGCTTTCTTTGTCTTCAGTGAGCTCTGTACTGGTTCTGTGCATGATGCACTGAAACACCGGCAGGACATGAAAGGTGTTCACTGCTTGTAAAATGTAGTCATAATCAAAGCCCACTGTTTTCTGTGAATGCAAATCAGTTTTACTCTGATACAGTCAGTATTGGGTCCACACTGTCCTCCATCATTTAGGAGTGTTGTGCCATTTCCATGGCATGAAGGAGTGTGCCCATCTCTGTACCAAAGCTTCCTCTCACAAAGGGAGGGATGTGGTGGCTGAAGGTTTCCTTGCCAGCTTTCACTGAGACCATCTCCGTGGCAGAAAGTTCACTGCTTTCTGCTATCAAATATGAAAAAATTCAGTTACTAAGAAACTCAAATTTCCTTTGCATCTGGGCACATTAGAGCCCAGGACGTGATTAGTTACAGTTCTCCAGGATGGCCCCTGCTGGGATATGATGTCTTTTTGTCTCAGGAGAGCCAGCACTCTGCTGTCTGCTTGCCTTCCTCTGCCCTCCCTCCCCATTCCTGTCCTCCTGACCTGCCATCCAGCTGGGCCAATGTCAAGCAGGGACACAGTGCTGCCCACACCAGATATGTAGCAACACACAGAGGTGCAGGCAAAGAAAAGGTCTGCAAGGAGTCAGCCCTTCCTCCTGGTGTGTTATGGTGCTCCCTTCTCTCTCCATTTGTGTTGAAAGAGCAGGAAATGGTGGAGATTCACAAAGAGCTGTCTCATTTCTGTAAGCACACACCAGATTTGCAGATGAGCCTGATCTGGACATTCCCAGGACAGGCAAGGAGACCAGTGCAACCCCAGCCCAGGTTCCTTCCCTACCACTCCAGCTGCAGTGATGACTGGGCTTCTCCATGTATCTTAATCCATGTGAAATTGATTCCATGGAGAGGACCATAAAACTAGGCTAGCAGCTTATGGATTAAGTAAAAGATCTCAGCCTGGTGAGTATCACTCTGGAAACTGGCCAGGGCAGTGGTGTGGTGCTGATCACACGCTGAGAATCCCTCTGTGTTCCCCATAATCATTATCCTATTTTACAATAAGGATAAGATCAGCTGGACCTTGCTGCCAGCTCCCACAGGACAATCTGGCTGTGTAATGTTAGTAAAGGAGGCTATCTGCTGTCTGCATCTTCCTCTTCTATTTCTGTTCAGGGAATCTCTGAAGTATCCATATTGCACTCTTTCCAGACGTATCTCAGCATTTTTGAGAACAATAAAAAGTTGAGGACTTACTTTGAAAGATGACTGGTCCTATCAGGAAAATGATTTGTCAAGGGGAATTTTCTCACCCAAAAAATCCCCATACTTCTGTGTCTGCATTCCTGCTGCATTACTTCATCATCACCTTTAGAAAAAGAACATCAAAACAAGGACCTAGTTTTCACAGACAGCCAGAGGGATACTTCATGAGTGACTCTTACCTTTCAGAGTGACTGCTCTAGGGCAATTACGCTTCCCTTTCTTTCTTATGGAAAGGGCAGATCTGCTGTTTTGAAGTTCTGCTACTGTTTCTACCCTAGTGGCCTGTACAGGAACCTCTAGAACTTTTACTGTGGGGCTACCAGAGAAACCTGGATTTTAAATGCACATGGTCATGAGAATGGAACACAGGAAAATGAGAGGATATGATTCTGAGAAGCATGCCGATCCATATGGACTTTGTAAGCTGTGCTGTCTGCACAGACCCATTTCAGCCCCGGGGTTCTAGGATGCCTTAGCCAATTGCTCATAACAGCCTATACAAATTGTGAGAAAGAAAGGCTTGTCTTATTCTGAGAATCCAAAACTTCGAAGTATCTGGCAGCCCAGAGATGCTACCAGGGACAAGCCTACAGCCCTTGCAGCTCTTGATTATACAGATTTTTTTTCTTTTTGTTTTTGTTTTGGGAGGAAGAAAGCATTCTGCAGTTTATGCCTAATGTAGATTTATTTTGGTATCAATTGACTTGGTAGATGATCTTGGAAAACAGTAATTTTGAAGGCTGATTGGAAGTGCAGCAGTGTCCCTTTCCATGGTGTGAGTCCTTGGCCTTTCAGGGAAAGATGTTTTTTGTCACAATGAAGTCTGTGGAAGGACCTGGACTGAGAGGCTTCTTTTGGCACTGCCACTTCCATGCCACTTCATGGAAATTTGGCTCCCCACAGGCGCCCAGTTTCAAAATATTTCTCTCTCCTTCATGAGTTCTAAGGTTTTGGCAGACTATGAGGTTGTCAGACCATGAGAGGGCTACTTTTTGCCTATTGCCTTGCCAATTATAAGGCCTAGGCCATTTGAGGAGACTTGCTAAGGAAAACGTGTAACATTTGTAACCTTGCAGCCTTTCTCCCTGACTCATTGCCAGCAATGGACCACAGTTTCAAGGTTTAATCATGGGCTCAGACCCATGGAGAGCCTTCTCACCTTCCTGCATCTCCGTAGTCCATGTGCCTTGCCAGCTGCTACCAAACCCATCTGCTCCTTGTCCATGTCCCAGCAGGACAAAGCTGGGCCGTCATCTAGATGGCAGGAGGATGATGGAGAAATCCACAGGACAAGGGAAGCACCCTGACCCTGGATCCTTGCTCTATGTGTTACGAGGGGTTACCAACCCTCTCTGCAAGCAGTCAGGCCAAACCTCCAGGAACAAACTCACATTTGAGCTACCAGGTATAAATTGGGGCAGATACAGCAGAAGTTGGAAGGACTACTGACCTCAGTGCCTGGCCTCAAGACCACATTTCTTCCTTTCCCTATTTGTCTGAAGGCTTTATTGGATAATGCTGTGAGATAAGAGTAGGGCATTTATGCAGATGTTATGGTGCAGGGTCTGTGGTGTTATACTGCAGATAAGTCAGGGTTGGGGCAAGTATTAAAATGTCCTTTAAGCAGCACTGCAAGGGAGTTTTGGAGAGGTCTTCTTTAGTGGTGCCCTATTTATATGCAGAAGTGTCTGTGGCACTTTATAAAGGACTGCCCTAGAACTGCAACTGTGTCTGAACAAGAGAGCCCTTGACTAGGCCTTATGGCAATGATCTAACAGGATGGTTTGTAGGAATGTAAGGACACTGCCAAGTTGATTTCAACACAAAAATGAACCCTTTAAAAAAAGTCTATCAAGTCAAAGTGACCTTAGGACAGAAAATTATGCTGACCTGGGAAGCACTATGCAATTTTAGTGGACATGTTGTCTAAGGACTGTGTCCTCACAGAGGTAAGTTGTCCTTTTGGGGCAGGTTCTACAGCCAAATCTGTTCTCCTGTACATCATCATCTCGAACCTCTCCGTTGCTCCTTACACAATGGTTGTGTTGTAAACCAGTCTGAAGCTTGATGCATTCTGGCTAGCCCCGGCCCCTAGATGGTCCCTAAGGATTAACCTGCTGCGGATTTGGGCAGCCTCCAAATTGTCCTGCAAGGTAGGCCCAAAGAGAGGGATTTCAGCAGGCCATCACCATCTCCCCAACAACCGCTGTGCTCTGATACACCCAGCAGAATCCGAACAAAGCAAGAATTCTGCCCCCAGCTCCCTGCATGCAGCCCTTAGGTGGAGTGAACATGAATATTGGGAGACCCCAAAAAAGGAAGGAGAACCAACTGTTATGGCCACTGTGGGAGGTTTCTGTTAGTTTATGTGGCTGCCCTTTCAGCTCCACATATGTGACCATTGTCCTCACCCAATGGGTTCAGTATGAGCAAGGAGTACTTACATGATAAAATGTGAAAAAGTGCTGTTGCAAAAGCACTTGAATCCAAAAAAAGCACACTTTGAAATAAATAAGGGGCATTGGGAAATTACATTCTGGCAACTGCACAAAGTGTGTGCATTTCCCATAGAACTGAATAAAAATAGATTGTGTCGAAAACAACGATAAAAACTCATGGGAATGCATGTCTGGCACAGTTTATATTCCACTCCTGGGGCTCTAGTTGGAATATTGTAAGGGTGGTGCAATTTTGAATTGTACTTTAAAAATGTAAATATTTCTGTTCCTTATAAAAGTATAAAAAATAATCACATACTTCTTTGATGATCCATAAGTCTACATTAAATAGCCAGTCTTAATTCACTGCAAATCAACTGAGTTAAGATACTTACACTGCATTCATAGAGAGATTAATAGGATGGGGTCTTCATATGCTGCCAAAATAGAAACAGTAATGTCATATACAGACAAATGCATGTGTGTTTATTTATACATGCATACATACACACTTAAAGAGAGATAAAAATCAGTCTTTCTGTTCCTGAGTCTGTAAAGTTCATTACATTTTGATTATTTTTTAAATCAAATGCACATCCACAAGTTTGTATAAACAAACCATCATATGACAAAATGGAGACTTGACACTCCAGTGCACAGCTCTGGCATATCCACATTTGTCCTTTAAGGTCTGCTAGTTTGAATTAAGGTTCTGCTCTCAAATGGAGCCCTTCCAACTATAGGCACATCTTCCCTCACAGACTCGGCAATACCTGAGCCCACCTTGCCTGATGGCTTTGGGACACTAAAGTGTCTGTCATGCAGTCCAGTGTGTCTATCTGCCCAACCCCAGCTGTGTGTAGGTGTGCAGAGATGCCCAAACCGAGAAACACGCTAGGGTCAGAGTGGTCCTTTTACTCACTAACGCTATTCTCAGTTTTCACCAGGACAAAAGTCTGCAGGAACATTACCACTACATTAGGGTTCAAACCAAAGAAAATATTTCAGCTGGTACTTATGTGCCCTCTTTAACCAATACTTGTGCAGATGCTTTATTCTTCTTGCCAAGAATAACTAATAATTTCCTCAAGAATGTAATGAGTAACAATTAAATCTATCAGGGAAAAAACAAAACAACAAAACAGACAAGCCAAAACAACCCCACGCAATAAAACCCAAACCCACAAAACCAAAAAATAACCCAAACCAAAATGCCAACAGTTAATGTTCTCTGAAAAAGTTGCCTCTTCCCTAGAAGATATCACTTAGAACTACAGACTCCACAGCTCTGACGCCCTCCTTCTGGAAATTAGCTCCCAAGAAACTGAAGTTAATTCTCATAATGACATTTTTTTTAGGAACACTGACAGTTAATAAGAAATGCAAGGCATGGAATTGTAGAGTTGTTCTCCATCCAACAGCTATTTCTACTTCTTTGCTCCGTGTTTTTGCCACAAAGTAGATGATCTGAATATTTCATATCTAAGCTCAGGACTAACAGAAGAAGATTTGCAGGGAGAAAGTTCATTTTTCAAAAATCATCGGATTCCCCAGCTCCCTCAAGGACAATGAAGCAAAACTATCCATTCACTATTACTCTTTTTCATTTAAATAAAACCCAAGCATCCACAGCAGTGACTGTAGTTTTTTAAAAGCATATATGTATTATGATTTTTCCACTAGTCCTTCGTATTTCAAAATATCTAAGAATTACTGCATCTTTTGGGATATTTGTGTGTTCCTCTGGTGACATGAAAGAGTTTGACTTTTCCAAGAGAAGATGTTGAGCCATCTCTGATAAGCAAGACTGATGTTACTCTTTTCCGTAAAGGTGCTACTAGACTATATAAACTGATATCCTTCATGACTTAGATCATATAAGCCTCTTCTACTGAGCATAGTAACAAGAGCTTAGATAAAGGCTGAGAACTCTCCCAGTCTTTTCACCTCAAGACATTTCCTTCAGCTTATGAATAATTTCTATGTCTCTTTTCTGCATGTCACCTACTTCTCCATATTCTTTTGAACATATGAACACTAAATCTGTACCTTTTTGTTACTGGTCTCGGGAGTGCTTGACAGAGGGAAGATCTCCCATTCCTATTTTCTATCTCCCTCTTGAAACAAGCAAGAATCTTGTTAGCCCCTTCCTCTACAGAATTATAGCAGAAATTGGAGTCAAGCTGTTTCTCCATTCTGATCTCCCAGCTCTTTTAGAAGCACTGCTTTCCATGATAAAGTCCTTCCATTCTGTAGAAACATCTTGCACTCTTTCTTCTGAAGTCAATGACTTAATAAGGAGCTTGTAGAGTAAGATTTTCTTTAAATGGACAAGTCATCCAGATCACTCCATGCTTCCCTAAGCTCAGTGACATCACTGTTCAACTGGGTTTTGTGTCATCAGCAGCATTTATACTTGCTCCCATGTGGTTGCAGGAGGTGTTGAACAGAAGCAGCCTACTGTCAGTTCCTGGGGAACTTCTCCATCTGATGATGATTTTCTCTTGTCAGCTATTTGGACAGATGTCTCTGTTAGCCATTTAACAGGTTGTCTTGACAGTATATAATGCCATTTATGTAAAAAGAGTAGGGCATCAAACGAAATGAGATCCTCAAAATAGATGAAGTCTACTACATCTACACTGTCATTTTATTTCATTGCTTTTAAGATGAGAAGGTTTACTTTTAATGACAAATTCAGCACTCACTATATTGACTTTAGAAACTCTAGTCACACTTTTCTGAAATTACAGGTGATTAAGAGAGCCCAAATTGAGGCACATAAAAAGGAGCACTTTTCTAAGAGGCAGTATCCTGTAGTTTCAGAATATCAAGGACTACAAACAACAGATTTCAATGGAAATCAACAGCTGTTCATTTACTGAATAGTAACACTTGTAAACAGAGCTTGCAATAAGTCACAAAGCTCATACTCCCTGGAAAATACAGTTTGGGGTTAAAAAGGACTAGGATGAGTGGAAAAGCAAGGGACTTGAGGTTATGTGTGATACCCTGCAATTCTTTTGAACTTATCTCAGTAGATGAGGTGGATGGAAGACTTGGATTCAGGGCCAACGTAAGCCAACTTGAATTTGAATTGCGGATAATCTGATACTCCTCCTCCTGAGCCACCACTTCTGCTCTCTTCTCCCTGACAGCATGATGATTCATCTCAGCTCTAATCGGGCATTTAATTTCACTGACTACATAGCACTACAAGTGCCAAAAAGGTGATACAAGGGAGACTAAATGAATGCTTGTTCCATGGTTAGCAGGTGCCATTTTGTGGGAGGAAACTCCTCAAACTGTATATCTAGTTAAACTGATTTTGAATTGGTACTGAAAATGGCAGGGGGTATTTCATTTATACTGCTTTGCCGCTATTCTGTTTCTTCAGGTGGATTCCTTCCATCCAAGTTTTGAACTTGGCCTTTCTGTTTGCTCAGGGAAAACCCTCATTGGCATAAATAACAATTTTACTTGAGTATGTAAATGGCTACTTGGTTCTTGCCATTCTCGATTTACAGTAGGCAGGGGAGGAGTTAAGTGGTTTGAATCCCCAGAACAACAAGCACAAGTAGAGCAAAGAGTACGAGATGGAGAACAGCAGATTCAATTGAAGGAAGAATCATGAGGAATGTGTTCAAACTTGATTAAGACATTACAGGCACCAGTTTCTTATATTGTTTATGGAACCGAACATTTTTCTGATAAATAGATTTGGGTTTGGTAATGGATTTTGTAATACAATAATGGTGACATACCATTCTAATGAGAACAGGGAAGTGTGAACCATGGATCTGCACAACTGCAAGTTTTGTTATTGCTGGAAAATTCATGGCTCAATGATTGCCATTACAAACAGCTATTAAAAAAATTCTGTGAGCCAGATTTGCCTAGTAAGCCAGAATAACCTGAGAAGGACAAAAAGAAAGTCACTACACGTAACATTTTAAAGGTATTTTGGAAGATCAGAAATTGGTACATGATTATTCTTATGAACTGTGGTTGTTCTAAACTTACAAACCAATTATCGCTTGATCAAGAGCCAGCAAGAAAAAACATTACCATATAACTGAAGAGATTTTGAAATAAATATAAAACATGTAGGGATTTGCAGGTGCCTTCTGAGCAGCAGCTTTTTAGTCATGCAGTATGCAAAGTGCATCTGCATTTAAAATTTTGAAAGCCTGGACAAAAGATTTAAGATAACACAAACCAATGATCTTTTAAACACAGGAAATACAGGGAGCAGCATCTCCCAAACACAAACGTGAGTCTTTTCCTACTATGCTGCATTAGGTAGAGGGCCAGGCTTTGCCCTGTGTTTCTCCAGTACAATTGTCCCAAGACAACAATACGAACTCTTTCCATGGAGATACACTGTTGGGAATTACTAGGTTGCCAAATTGAGAGAGACTATTACAGATGATGAGATCAGGATCTCTTTCTCGGCTAGCTGTGCAGCCGCTCCAAGGACACTGTAATAATAGTCCCTCTTGCCTGCAACAACGTAACAAAGAGCAGGATTTGAAAGCTTGTACTCCACCAGTGTGCTTGCTAAAGTTACTTTCCACAGGGGAGAAAGGGCTTTACCCTGGCTTACACCCCCGATGTTAAGTGCACACTTCTGCCCCTCTGCACGGCACCTACGGCATTGCAGGCTTAGCCCGGGCTCATCAGGAGATGGTTGTTCGAGAGCATGTCTTCAGAAGGACTGGAGAAGAATGCTCCTCTCAGGCAAAACATTGAAAGATGGCAGAAAAAAAAGGCTTATAGTTGGATGTTGGATGGACCTTGACAGGTAAAGTTTACTAAATTTACTAGATTTGCATTTACCCTGGTAAAGACAAGTCTTGAAAGTCTGACTCTTTCCTTCTGCACTCTGTTCATTGTCCTCCACGTGATCAAAAAAGGTCTCATTCTCTGAGCTCTGACAAAGTATTCCCAACCACTGTCCGAAGCATGCTGTCTGGAACTGTCCTGTGGGAGGCACAGTGCTTGCTATTTCTCTCCTGTTAGCTCTAATCTCCCCGTTTTTCACTGCTGCAAACCAGGTGAAGGGACAAGAATAACATGCAAAGCAGGTAAGTAGTGTGTTATGAAAAGTGCATCTGTTGGCTAGGAGAAGAGGAAACAACAAAGTCTTTAGATTATTTCCTTGGGAACTGTGAGGGGAATATTCTGCCCAATCATTTTTCAGTACAGAAGGATTTCTGTAGGTTGTGTATTCTCTTTCATTTCAAGAAGATATTTACAGCTGAACTAGAATGGCACACAAAAATTAGTAGCAACTAATAAAACTCATTGGAGAGGTGTGAACCAATACTCTGTCTAACTGTTCACTCTGCTAGACATAACATATTTTTGACAGCTGTCCTCCTTATGAGGATTTAAAAGCAATTTAAATATCAATACAAGGTCTTCGGAACAGAAAGCATCTAAGGAAGCCAGATGACACCAACTTGAACTACAAAGTTTGCTGCCTTCCTTTGAGATACACATAATTCAGGATAAGTTTCACTAGGCACAAACATTTTGGGCTGTTTTGAAATTCTTTTTTAAAAGAAACATTCTTTAGAGTTCTGCCACTTAGGAATCTCTTATTCAAATTATCCCAGTCTTGCATACAAACATCAAAGGCTGGATCTTGAGGATGTCCTCAGAGAAGTGATCTCATTTTACGTCTGGGAGGATGGGAGTCTCTGACAAACTAGGGGAGTCCTTGATTAGATGGCAAAAGACACTATGCTGCTAGTAAATTCCTAGAAAAAAAAGACTGCCTTGTCTGGCTAGAGAAAACCTCAGGGATGACAACCCTTCTAATCCTGGAAGTCTCCATTAAATGGAATATTATATGCTCACAGAACACCTAGTGTCTGGAAGGCACTAATTACTAACACTTCCCTTCCTGGGGGCTTCCTCAAAGCTTAGGTATCTCTCAGCCTGGTTACAAACAGATCAGCCCTCTCAGTGGTGTGAGGAGGTTTTTAAGCTCCTAAACTTGTGAACGAGCCGATCTGGCATTTCTAGCTAACCTACCCTCCAGAGAGACTAAGCTATGCAGCTGTCCATGATGTACAGGTGTCAGCTCTCCTGCTGCACTTGATTCTCAGCCATTTTAATGCATGTGGCTCCATGCTGCACCAGCAGTGCTTCCAACAGGCAGCTGTGGTCAGGGCGTGCCAAAACTGGGGCCTGGCATGAAGTGGGGGTGTGCTGGCAAGGCTGGGAGCCCCCTGGACACTGCAGCAGTTCTTAGAGCCTGATGATAAAGTAATCTTCTGCAGTCCAGAAAGAACTCGTGGTCTGCTCCCAGATGACTTAGCTTGACCTTGAAGAGGTTCCTCCAGCAGGACAGTGCTAAACAACAGTGAATTTAACTTCAATTAAGTACTAATGGCTAGCTGTAGGCTTTTCCTGCACAGTAAAATGAAGCCACGAGATGTTGCTCGAAGGTATTCCACAGCTCTGCTAGCAGAGGTGTCTCCTGCCTGCTACAGGGCAGCAATATCACCCACGCAGGCATGGTTTACTTGCTTCACTAATTTACCTGGTCTATAATGCTTTGAAGATCCAACTTGTGAACCAAGCTCCATTTGAAAATACACACACAAGGAGAATTGAGTTCCACTTGGAAATTACTTCAATTTAAAACGGGCTTTGAGATTCCTATCTGCGTGAAAAGTGTCATAGAGATTGCTGAATTTTGCTGTCACATTATTTTTTTGAGGTCAGATCTTTCAGTATCTTGCTACTATAAACTCAGATTTTGACTGCTGATCTTACCCTAAGCCCTTATGAAGCTCATTGCAAGGCCATTTGACTAATGCTGGATGTTTAATGAAATCAATTATCAAACAGCCATGTTGTCCCAGCTTTAGACGTTTTACCAGTTAATTTGCTTGCAGCACAAAAATAAGACTCCAACAGATCTTTCTGGAACCCCAAAATGCTGGCCTACGTCCAGAGGTGATTACAAACCGGGGGGGGGGGATGCAGTTTTCATGCATTCAACAGACCTCACTTTCAAGAAGTGTTTAGTGAAGCATTGAAAAACATGGCACCCGTAATTGCTACTTACGCTACTTAAAACATTTAAGCTTCCTGGTGATGACAAGCAGCACCCACTTACCACTGTGCTAAGTAGTCTCTGCAGCATGGCTTGGAAGAGTGTCTATGCTGAGCGTTGGCACTCGGCAGTGTTTAAATTGGACTTCTTCCCCCATTTTTTTAACAATTGTTTCTTTCTCCAGCTAAATTTTTTGTGGACCTTAAACAACCAGCTGACAAAGAGGATGTTCTTGCTAGCACCACAGCACCCCTCCCATCCTAAATAATATAGACGAATATAAATAGATAGCACATCTATGCGTATGAATGATGTGGAGAAGAGCTTTAAAGTGGTGCATGGCCGTGAAAAAGCACAGCAGTAATCATGCTATGAAATGTTACATGCACTGCGGTCCTTCCCTGAGCGGGGACATGTCCGCTCATCAGGAATCCCCGCTGGTCGCCAGCGCGGATGCCTGGACGCCCCAGCAGGGAGAAGGCGCTCAAGGCTTGGGTGCCCGGGAGCCCCGGGGTGGCGGGGGGCCGCGGTGCCCGGCGAGGCCGTGCCCCGGCAGGGTAGCCCGTGCGGGGGCAGAGATGCCGTGCCCGGCCCCGCCGGCTCCCGCGCTGTGGCGGGCGGGGCGCGGCGGCCGCAGTCCCCGGCGGGAGGTTGTCATGGTTTCCCGGGTCACATGTGCGCGAGGTTCCCCCGGCGCGGGGGGAGGAGGCGCCGCCACCGAGGCTGCCAGAGCCGCTGCCCCCCGCGGGCCCGCCCCCCGCCCGCTCCCACCTGCGCCGCCGCCCGCCCCTTCCCGCTGCCCACGGGCGATCCGCCGGGCGCGCCTCGTCCCCCGGGCCGCCGACCCCCGGCCCCGGGCTCTCCCCCCTTCTTCTCCTCCTCCTCCTCCTCCTCCTCCTCCTCTTCCTCCGTCTCCTCTCCCCTTCCCCTCTCCCTCCCCCTTCCTGGCCGGGCTGTGCCCCCCCGGCCGGCCCCGGCATGAGCATCTCCATCCCGGCGGGGCTGACGGAGCTGCTGCAGGGCTTCACGGTAGAGGTGCTGCGGAGCCAGCCCGGGGACCTGCTGGAGTTCGCCCTCCAGTACTTCGGGCGCCTCAAGGAGGAGGCGGCGACGGCCAAGGCGGCGGCGGAGAAGGAGCCGAGCGGCCGCAGAGCGGGCACCGGCCATGACAGGGGCACCCAGCCGCCGCGCCGGGGCCCCCCCGACGCCCGCGGGGTCAACTTCGCCGAGGAGCCCATGCAGACCGACTCCGAGAGCGGCGAGGACGAGCAGCCGCCGCCGCCGCCGCCGCCGCAGCAGTTCCCGGGTAAGGCTCCCCCGCCTCGCTGGCCCCGGGGGTGGGGGCGCGGGGGGGCTCCCGCCGCCGCCCGGGCTCAGGTGCGCGGCCGGAGGGATGGAGGTCCCGGCCCGGGCCCCTCGCCGTGTGAGGAGCCCTGGGGGTGGCAGGGGCGGCGGGAGCGCGCTGGCCGCGGTGCGCGGACACGGGCAGCGGCGGCACCGCGGGCAGGGACCGCCTGCGCTGACGCCAAACAGCGGAGCCCGCGGGAGGTTTCCCGTATCCCGCGGCAAACTTTAACCTCCCGGGCTTTCTCTTGTTCTTCGGCGGTGCTGGGTGTTTGGCACACAGGTATCACCAGCTGCATCGCTTGTAGCCTATGAGCCTGTAATAGTCTAGCAAGATCTGTATGTTTCCGTTTTATAAGAGCAGAAGAGGGCAAATCTGCATTCTGTAATTAGTGCAGGCGTATGTCTACCTTAGAAAACACCTCTCATGGGCATGTTACTGTATTCGTGCACTTGATTAAGCATTTTACGTAGATGTACTTATATGTGTTTTAAAAAGTAGAGCACAATTTAAAGTGTAATTTCTTCCTGAAAGCCAGGGTGAAATTTTCTGCATTTAGAAGGGGCTGTGGAGCAAGTGTTGCTGTGACAGCAAAGAACATATGCAGTATCTTTGTGTTTGAAGGTAACACCGATCTGCACGCAGCTAATGACACCTTATCTTTGTGTGGCTGACAGGCTTTATTTAGAGACTGTGTCAGTCTAACTGCTGGTGTGGGTTATGGAACGGGTAGGAGCTCTCTCTGAAGAGTGCATAGTGCTTTGCCTTTGTTTCATGAGCAGGCTGACTGAAGGGTCAGTCAATACGGTTAGATGGAGAAGAGGAAAGCGTCCAAGCATCTTTATCTTGGTTTTTTTTGAGGACAGCTTGAAGTTGAAGCGTATCTCATCAGATCATCAAAGCAGTCATCCCTCCGAGTCGTGCTGGCGGTAGATTTACTTAGCAGAGTACAGCAGGCAGTTGTTTGCTTGTTGAATATCAGTGCAGTTTCTAAAATGATGTGTTATGTGCGTTTTATCAGGAAACGTAGATAAACAAGTAGGCGTTTAAGAACTGGGTAAGTTTTCAAAATGCTTCATGTTGCCCCATAAGACAGTCGCCATTCTTTTCATGTGTTCTTTGCAGCTATACCCACATGTATTTAATGAGAAATTGAATCTGTCAATCAGATTCTACAGATTTATGTGGCGGTTTTAAACTCTAATGCTGATTATGTGACATTAATAGAAATTTGAAAATTTGCTGTCTTTGAAAACTGAAATGGTTATAGTATGGAAGAAAAAAAGTATTATCTTAATTCACTACCACTAGATCTGTTTTTTCAAACATTAATTATTATAACACCAAACAACCTCATTGGTAAATGGAGAACTGGAATGTTGTATGGAGGGAAGTGCAGAAATGTAATTTTATTTATTAGTATGTATGTGTTACATACCCGTAACTTTACAGGGTGCTTTAAGAAGCTTTTTAAGCTTTTCTAGTGAATACCTGTAGTCAAGATTCTTTTGACAGTCTTTTTGTTGTGATTGTGAAGAAGGAAAGTCATTATTGTCAATATTCTCATTAAGGGACATGCTAGAATCTCTTAGTTTGACTAATTGATTTACTTGTTTGACAAAAACCCTTTAAAATACCACATTTTTAAGCTTAATATATTTTGACCGTTTAATTGTATTATGATTTGTAATTTCTGTCAGTTCAAATAATTATTAATTAAAAGAAACAAAAATGGAAATATTTGTGAAGACATGTGAAGGGTAATAAGAAGTAACTCGTAGTAAATGATTACTAATAGTATGCTTGTGTATGTGTGCATTGTGCAGGAGTGTGTATTCTAAATTCAAATTTTATGTCTGCCCTGAATATGTTCTTCTAAGGTAGCATAACAATGCATCCACTTAGCCTTTTGTTAATAACTGGAGGCATAAAGGCTTGTATTCAAATATTTGTTTAATGGGTTTAAATACCAATTTAAAAGCATATTTCTTTTATGCTTTTGCTTTCTGTTTCTAGAAGTAGCATTTCTTAAGAACTTAAGTTTGGGGCAAATTTTTTAAATTTAATTTTTTCTTTTGCCTTTATGAATGATTAAACTGCTTCTGTATAGCCGATTTGTCCTGTTTGCATCCTTAGGAGAGGACAAGAAATTTGTAAAGGTGATGAGCAAATGTAAAATGAAAACCCCTGTGAAAGAGGTCAGACCTGGTGGTAGTATCTTTTCTTTGGTAAAGCATTACACTTGAAATGTCAAACTGACAGTGTTCCTTAATAAATTCAAACAGAGCATTGTTGAGCTCTCACTCTAAATGCTCCAAACCTATTTTTTCCCCACCAAATACTTCTAAATACCTACAAGCACTGCAGTTGAACTCTTTGTCAGTATTAGTTTTGTCCTTGAAATGTGTTTTGGAAGGTACATGAGCATTATCCTGTTTCAGAAATGATGAGATGAGGCATAAGCTGTGTTAAAAAAGAAAAAAACCCTGTACTTGGGATTAAGAGTTATATGTGAACCTTGAATTAAACTCTGTTCAGGTCTCTGCTGTGTCCATTACCTCAGATGCAGAAGCCACATAAAGGTAAAAGCAGTTGCCTTGTCTGGAGGGAGAACTTTGTTGTATCAGTGTCATACTTTTGAATTGGCACCTGGAGTTAAGGTGACCTCAGAAATGACATTCTTTATGTTCAGAGTATTTAGATTATCCCCTTCATAACTCACCGTTTAATTTGGGAATGTTTTTTAGGTCTTCTATTTGATTTGTTTGTTTGTTTTAAAAAATATATTTAATTGTCCTGCATGGGTGTATTAGCATTAATCAGTTACAACAACTAATTTTTACTAATACTAATAGCAATTACTAAATTGAATAGGACATATACATAAAAATGAGCCCCATTTTAGAAAATTTGTCTTTTAACAGGTCTGAAGCACATATTAAGATTTATTATACTGTGTCTGCAAAATCTGAAAATGTTCAGTAAATTATTTGTTCTTTTTACAGTGACTATGCTTTTCTTTTGATGTTGCTACTTGCATGTTGATTTGCAACTTATTTTGGTGGGTAATAATCCATGTAATTTGTAACAGCTGTTTTAAAATATTTGCTGTAGCTAAACATTAGTATTTCATCTAGCCTTAATATGGATTAGTAGAGGAGTTTTTAGAGGTAACATTGCTGTTCTTTAAACTCAAAAATTTCAGTGCCGTATGTATAATTTGGCACTACATAGCCTCTGTTTACTTTATTTTTCTTTTGTTTTGTTTTACTTCAGTTTGTTTTGGTATCTTTCTCAGATAGTGGTGTATTTTAACAGGAAAATACTACAGCTGTCCCTCTCCTCCCCCGTGTGCTTCTGTTGGTGTGTTGGTTGCTTTGAGTTCCTTCTTTGAAAACTTGAGCTAGAAAATGCAAGTATGTATCTCAGTTTAACCCACTGATAGTGCCTAAATAGTATGAGATCACTGTGTAGGTAAAACATACATATTCTACATTGCAATACCAATTTTAAACGCATGTCTTTATTTCAGTTCATTTATTCAATCTGAAGTGCTTTACAGATGTACTGTTCATAGAATTTTTGAAATAATAGGTAAATTGTAGAAATGAGAGCATCAGAAAAAACTTTGCACACAACTACATTTGTGCCAGCTTTGTGCTCTCAAATGGTACTTCACCAGTTCAGTTAAGCTTTTTTATGTTTTTTTTCCTGAAATTAAAGAAAACCAGAAAGCACTGATTAGTTTGTAACTTTCCTGTAGGTCTATTATGTAGGTAACAGGTAGATTAGATCAGTGGAAGGGGTCAGTGAGAGCAAGAGAGCAATATTAAAATACAGATGGTTCATAGTGGGATATCATTAAATCAGGTGCTGTATTGAAAAGCATGTGGATTTCTTATGTATGTGTGTATTCAAACTGAAATCTGGGGTTTGATGGGTAATGGCCAAAAGCACTACCATCTGATATGTATTTAGCCAACCATAGAATTGAAGTTTTAATCATTTCTACAGTCACTCTTTTGAAATACAGAAAGAAATAAAACATTATTTGTATAATTATAAGGACAAACCTGATTAGACCCAGGCTGGAGCAGCCTTACTGTGGATGCAATTTAGAAGAGACAAGTTTCCAGCCGCAGACCATTGTGAGCATGGCATTGTTGGAGCACTCCTTGGCAAGGCTTTGTGCCATATCTCCTTGCAATTTTCTAGACTATGTCTGCTGTCATTCAGAGAATAACGTGTGTGAAGAGCGAAAAATGTGGGTACATAACTGTTCAGGGTGGGTGTTCAGGAAGAAGACGGATTCTGGGAAGGAAGAGAATTCCAGCTGCGTGAATTGGGTGCCTTGCTCGTCCAGTAGGCCTTGGTCAGGGGTTGGCTACTGGCTGCTCTTTTCTACTAGTGTACACAGTCACAAAAACACAAAGCTTTCTATCCTTGCTGTAAGTCTTAGAAAAATGCAGATTTTTGAAATAATGGTTTCCAGTATTTTTGACAGGAGCAAATGAAAATATTTTCTTTCTGCTAACAGTTATTTTAGAAAGTAAACCCAAGCAAGTTGGCAGTTGTTTGTGGTTTATTTGGGGGTTTTTAAAATTGCTTAATCTGACACAGGTGTTTTAGTCAAGTTGAGAGATTTGCCATCAAAAAACTTAGTTTGACAAAATTATAAGCAACTAGAAATGTGAACTTGTAATATGTGCCATTTAGTAGCCTTTGTAGTAAGGAGTATGGTTCCCTCTCAGACATGCATCTACTTGTGATTGTAGATGAAAGGAATACTTTTGACATAACCATTTTTAAAAAAAAGGTGTGTTTATATTAATAATTTAGTTGAAATTGTAGCAGCCTCCACTCAAAAGTATTTATGCATCCTTGCTCAAAATTAAGCATGCATGAGTGGAGGTGTTTCTGCTGGCTAGTATTTTGTTAAAGTTTTTGTATTGAAGAGAAGCAGGAGAAAATTCCAAAGACCTATGGACAGAAAAGTAGTAGAACTATACCAAAAATATTTGGATTTGTCTTCAGCTTCTTTTTCGCTAAGGAAACAATGTAGAGGTGATTTTGGCTGACTGTTCAGCTTGGAAAAGGAGAACAGCATTAATTCAGTAGGTATAGGAAGACATATAATTTCGCTGGCATGGGTTTGTAGTGATTGCATTAGGAGTTATAACCTGTAAGCAGTGTCAGTACTAACATCTGCACAGCAACACTTGGTTTCTTACTTATATCATGTCTGTTTCAAAGGACTGCTTCATCAGGAACTTTCTAGGAATATTGTTTCACTTGCTGACTTCATTTCAGTTTCCCAAAGAAACCTTGTATTTTTCGTTCCCTGTGTTTACTCCTGTTTATGCATTTAAGTGAATGGAAAAAACAATTTATTTCCCTGCTTGGTGAACAGAGTAAAGATTCATCTCTGGACACTAGGAGAGTGTGTGTTTTTAGAATATACTCCTACAGCATAATGACCTAGTGTTTGTAACCTGCACAGAGGTGCTTCATGCATCTGTCAGGAAGTTAAGCTTGGTTTAATACATGTATATCCCATGGTTTATCTCAAGTCTGTTATGCAAAAGTATTGCATTATGTTCTCTAGTTCTGTCCAGTTCCCTCAGTCTGCGTGAAATCTACCTAAACAATCAAATCTCTGCAGACTTATTGTCCTTAGCTGCTCCTGTAAATCTGGAGTATATGGTTTGGAAATCACACATTTAAATCACAAGGTACAGGCTGCTGCTGCGCTTCTTGTTTCCAGATATCAAAGATGACCTCTAGATTGGGAAATTTCATTTGTTGGGACAGTGATGAAAGAAACAAGAAGGCAAGGTGGAAGACAGGACATAGAGGTAGAAAAGGAGGGTGTGGTAAGGGAAATACAAAGGTAAAAACAAGAGGAAGGAGGAGATACAGAACTGAAGTAAGAGGAGAAAGATAAAAGAATAGACAGCACATGTGAGGGAGAGAGAGCAGATTAAATTCTCTGCCCTTATTTTTCTACCCAGGTACAACCCTGGTTGCCCAACTTTATGTCCTGAATTTTCTATTGAAATTCTGTTTGGCTTATAAATATATTTCAGAAGACCATAAATGTGAACTTAACTAAAATCAGTGGTCAATGCATCTGATGTTGAGAGATCTTTTAAATTTTTTGACATGGTCATCTCTCATATTACCATGTCTGGAGCCTCATAACACTTGTATTTTAATGAAAGTTTCAACTCAAGTTTTTTATGAAGAATCCAGGTTGTTTTCAGACGATTTCTGTTTTACAATAACAGTAGTGGTCATCATCAAGAAAGTCAACAGGCATGTGGATGCAGCTGCCATCTTCATAGGCAGCTAAGAGGGTGCTGATGGAGAAATGAAATATTGAACAGTACATAATAAACATGGTGAAATGTTCCTTCTTTTAATGCTTAATACAAGTCACAGTGGTTATTTCACCAACTGTTATTTTACTGGAACTGCCTTAAAGTCATGCTGCAGTGAAACTATTCCCACCCCAGGTTTGAGCTCCTATTATGAGCTTCGAGTGAGTGTAATTATACAGAAGTTCTGTGCTTTAAAAAGATGAGAGGTTTTTAAAAAGTAAATGAAGGAGGAAGAAGAGTTTGAGAAAAAGAGCCATTAAAATGGCTCAGTGTTCTCTGCTGCTGGAATAGGTCTTGGCATAACATAAATTAGAAGAAAAAGAGGTGATCTTACTAGGGACGATACATTTATCACATAGTCTGTTTGATATTGTAGGTTGTTTTATAGGTGCATAAAAGATGAAGTCCATGTATACGTGAACTACTACATGCTAGATAAACCTGTAAAAGAAATAAGCTTGTCTATAGGTAAATATTACCATAAACATCCATCAATTATGGTATTGTTTGAAAGTAGTCTTATGAGAATTCTAAGGGAAATATACTTTTTTTTTCCTTTTCTTTGGGACATTGGATGATGATACTGGTAAGTCTAGATAGCTTTATATAGGGGTTTTGTACTGAAACCCCTTATCCTTTCAGGTAACTCTTTTAGGCTAACCCTTTCATGTGCTGTGTAGGAATGATAACTCATTTACTGCATGGAACTGAACAGGATGTTTTGATCATGACAATTACAAATTGAGGTTTTATTTAATTTTTTTCTTTACTGAATACATTTTTTGGTCTGTAGATCAGTTTTCACTCATAGTACTAAACAAGACTTCATTGAAGAGGGTGAAATTTGGCTTTGAGTGTGCTTTGTTTTCTCTTCTTTTTTTTACTTTTCTAATTGACTGGTGTTATTACATTTTCCTTGTAGAAAAACATCATGTTTGTCAATTTGGTTTTTCATTAAAAAATTTGAGGAGCTCTGTTTCAAGTTTTTGTGCACTTGGTGATAAAAATAGCAGAAGTACTCACACAGAATTTCTATTTGCAGTTTCTAGGCAGCGTAATACACGAATCCAGTTTTAAATCGATGCACCGAGTAACCCAGAAGACGTACAGTTTTGGGGTTACATCAAAAAGATGGTGTTAATCAAATGTCCAGTGCCTCATTCAGCATTTCAAGTGATACCATGTCACACAAAAACGTGGGAGATCTGAAATGAAGGAGGATGGAGACAGGCAAGGGTGCCTGAAGTACATAGAAGTAAAATGCAGATTGTAGGTACAAGGTATCCTCAGAACGAGCTGTACAACAGCCATGTGGCAGTTTGCCATCCTTTCCATAAATGGCATCCTTTTAGCATTGCTGCTCAGAAAAGCAATTTGTAGACCACAGATAAAATTATAAAAATAATTAAAAATAATAAAGAATAGAACAAAAAAAAATCCAAATTTTAATTTAGTCAGCCTTGCTTTATTGTGCTGTAACACTCTGGGTAATGGAAGGTTGAGTGGTAAAAAGCATGCTGGAACAACAGAAAGTGTTTTTCACTTATGTGTTTGACTCTTAAATTACTCTGCTTAATGAGATAAAGAAAAAAATTATCAGAGCAAGAATTTGAAGCTGAGAGCTTGAGCAGGTAAAGGCTGATAATGAGAATAGCTTTCTTACACATACTGTTCCAGTTATATGACTGAAGTGGTTTTTGTAAAGCTGGGCTAAAAGGGACAATTAGTAAATATTATGAAGGCTTCCTTAATGGAGGGTCTAGAAAATTGCTGTATAAAATAGATTTTGAAAGGAGAAGTAATGTGATCTTTCCTGCTCAGTCGTTCCAGATACCATCCTGCTTGTATAAAGATTTTTATAACAGCATCAATCCCTTCCGAATCCCTGTAATGCAGATGTCAAACATGTTTTTATAAATAGTAGTAGTGTTTTAATATTATAACTTTTTAGCAGACATGTCCGTTGTAAAGCATACCAGACAGGAAGAAAAGAAATCCTTGCCCAACACTAGAAAGAAAACATTCCTCGCAAAGCCTCAGTGTAGACTATAAATAAAAGATGTACTGAATTCTCAGTGTTGGGATGAATACAAGGTGGAACCAAGCGTAAGCATTCAGACTTGCCTGCCCAAGAACACAGCCTGAAAGGCTTGGTGTGTTTTCCCATTTTGATTTTAATGATAGTTTGCAATGCTAGTGTGAAAACCAAAATTCATTGCCATCAGTTATAAAGCATTTGTAAGTGTTGCAGGATGTGGGTTAACTTGAACTCAAACAGTCCACGACAGCTTTGCTATGGCCTTTTTTTGGATGACCTTGCATATGAATAGGTATTTGTTACTGCACTATCTGGTCCTTCTAATTTCTTTCCCATTATTTTTACCACCGAAATTGTTCCCTTTTAGATCCTCTCTCTGAAGCTGTCACACTTTTCATTGATGCTGAAGAACTCCATCTTTGGGCCAGTAATTGCCTTTGCTAAAAAATGCAGACTAATACCACAAGTCCTTGAAATATGTGTTGATCAAGAAATTTGCTATTTAACATCTTGGAAATGAATGTCTAAAAGCTGGTAAATATATTTAAGTATTCCTCCTGTATTAACAATGGTTAATATGACAAAAACTTTGTCTAATAGAGGGCTGGAATTGTCCTGAGATCTCTTGTTCTCTTCCAAAACAATGTTTGTGATACTCGTCACACTTGCAGTCAGAAACAATTGCGATATGTGCTATAGACGTATATTAAAATTTTATTCAGGCTTCAAACAGAATGTTTTCTACTATTGTAATAAATCCATTTTTTTGTCATGAATGAGTTTTGAAAATTGTATATTGTTAATAATTGATGATATTAAACATTAAAGGGAGAAGTTTAATTTCTGTCCCCGGTTATGCCTAATTTCTACTGAAATTGAGAAGTTAGGACCCGGTAGCTTTATCGATCTGTTTCATCATGAATCTCTTTAGTACTAGACCCAGTCATCATTTTATCTTTAGTTTTATTTTGGGGGTTTTTATTTTCCAGTTTTGAATGCATAGTGCTTTTTCTTTCCAGCCATTTTGTTCAGTACCTTTGCGTAACATTCAGGCATCTTTCTCTAAAAGCCATCTTTTAGCTGATAATTTATCTCTCTCTACTGGTTTTTAATAGGTAGTCTAAACAAGAGAAATTTTGATCTAGCCTTCACTACTACAATATTTAAGCATCTGTGAGGTAATTTAAATACAAAGTTAACAGCCTGCCTTCCTTCCTGTTGCTTCAGCCTACAGGAAATACTGTTTAATGCTTAATGCACATATAAAAAATTGGTTTAAAAGAAGATAGATGGTTATATATTCTTAGCCACTACTAACTTCAATTCTTGTTAAAAAATTTATCTGCAGTATTTTTCTGCATGTCTTCCTTGCTAAGCTGTCAGTTTTCCCCTTCTATTGGAATGTAGCTGCTGCTGGCAGTTGAGGTGGGAGTAGATGTAGATTCATTTCCATTATCCACCTTGCAAAAAGAAGTAATTTGTTCTTCTGGCTTTGCCTTCTTAGTATCAGGAATAAAATGGAGTCACTGATTTAAGTGCACCCTGGTTTGCTGTCTATCTGGAATATATTGTCATATGAACATGGCTCATCTGTAATTATTTCAGTTTATGGCCACAAAAAAAATTGCAAAAAGAAGAGGAACAATGTCATACTTTCTTCAAGTCCATCCTTCAAATTATTTCATTAAGCACAGATGCAGGGTTTGGGAGGTATAGGGAGGCTGGGAAGACTTGGGATCTTGGGAAGTCTAATCAAAGAACAGTTTGAGCTTGTGAGAGAAAGTTAGGCTTTCCATGCAAATATGTAGGTGTTTGTCCTCTTCTCTGACTTTGTTTTTGGAAATTCAAGGAGTTTAGCAACAAGAACTTCTGTGAATACTGCTAAAACGACCTGAGTTTTTTGCTACTGCCAAAATTGGATGTCATTGATCCATTTCCACGAAAGAGAGTTTTCCTGGGAAGGTTATATGGAGCACAAAAGTACAGCAATGAGTTGCAACCTACTTCTTCCATCTCAACCTTTTTTTGGCTGAAAGATCTTTCTCATGCACTGGAATAAAAAAACCCAAAACCTGAAAAAACTACAAACAAAAAAGGAACAAACGATAGGAGACAGTAAAAGACAGTAAGAGCAATTCCTGTTTTTCACCTTTTGTTGCTGTTAAGAGGGTCTCAAGTGTTTTGTTTTCCTTCTTTTTTTTTTTTTTATGGTATGTGAAGTTAAGGAGATTGCTTGACCTGCTCTTTATCCAGAAGCTCAATCATGGGCTAAGATTCATTTCCCTTGTTTTGAGATAAAGTATTATGTGCAGTTCTGTTTTACAGTAATGGGAGATAAATCACAGAAATGTGTGTGATCACCCTTCTCAGTCAAAAGGAGTCAGGTTGATATTTACAATTCTAGCGTGACACTCACTGTCTTCATGGCTGTAACACCAGATAACATGAGACCATCTGGGACTGAGCTGATGTCAGGTGCATGTATAGGCCTTTCAGAAGAGGAGACAAGTACTCTTGGATCCAGATCATTGCAGTCTTGGTGTCAGCCTGTACCTCATTGGGGCTCACTGAAATATGCTTTTTCCTGTTAGAAAAATGTTTTTGTGTCCAGCTCTGGAAGAATTCTGTCACTATAGCATCTGGATCCTTGGCAGAATCAAAACTAAACATGTAAAGGAGCTTCAGAAAGACATCCTTAAATCCTACAGGTTAAGGAGAATATTAGTGCTTCTCCCTAATAAAGCAGATGATTTATTGCCTCTTCTAGCTTGGAGGTGACAGACCCAAGGTCCCTTTTCTGGGAGCTGGCCTGTGGTCCCACCCCTCAGGAGGGATCTGTCCCAGAAGGCACTGCTAGAGGCCCCCACTGCATGGGCACAAGCAGGGCATCATTCCACTGCCATGGGGAAATTCAACCTTCAAGCAAAATTATTTTTGTTCTTTTTATGAGCCTAGAGTTTTCTGTGCTTGCTAAGATGTGTTTAGCTTCTGAGAAAGCAGTTACCATTTGTGGCTGTGGTCAGTATGTTGCAATCTGATGTCTCACCTCTGCCATCTATTGCAATGTCCTTTTCAGTGAATTTCTTTCTTTCTTGGTTTTTTTTTTTTCTTTTTTTCAAGTTTTGTTGTTTAATTTGCTGAAGTTATTACACAGTTGCTTGTGAAGAAGTAATAAAACTGACTATGCAGCTCTGAACATACACACTGGCACATGCCTTCTTTGTTTCTTTAAATCATAGTGTGAATTTATTCCAGCACTCTGGTTGATTGGTATGGGTTCAGTTCAGTTGGGGTGAAAACAAACCAATCCAGCTTGATGGCCTGAAAGGGGCAGTGGGTACATGGCATGGAGTGTGTACTGTACCCTTGCAGCGCTGAGTCTGATTCAGGAAGAAGTGGATTCTGAAGGTGCACTGCAACGTTCAGGTGGAGGAAGCACCTGAGTGTCTGGTTCAGAGCCATCTAATACTGATGTTGAGAGTGTCTAGTACTGATCTAGTACTGCCAGCTGGCAGGCCAAGACTGAATCTATGTGACCTGTCCTTCATGGTAGGTGCTAGTTTGGTATCAACTTCTATTTTTCACAAATTACTAGAAACTTCTTTCCTTTGAGGCTTTTCTCATTGTTAAATTCAGTTGAAAATTGTAGAGCAAGTTCAGTTTTTTCTTTTGTTAAGGAATTTGTGTATCACTTGCAAAATGAAGTTGCCCTTGCTTGTTTCCAGTGTTTGAATGGCTTGTGCTGAAACCAATTTAAAATCGGCAGACCAGGTTCTGTGGAACAGCACTCTTTCTTCCTAAGTATCAAGAATAGAAACGTAATTGCTGTGACACTTGGAGCAGTTACCTGACTGTGACTGACACTCGGAAAGTAACAGGAGCCTGGTTATTGCTGAAAAGTATTACTTAGATGTTTTTGTTTTGTTTTCATTTGGAAAATGTACAAAGGTCAGAATATAAACACATGCTGTTTTAAAAATATAAAGGCAGAGCCAATAAGATGTACGCATTTATTCCGGAAACCCCACTCTATATTTACTTCTGGCTAAGAACTGGCATTGTTTAATTTGTGTTCTGCATTCCAGGACAAAACAGTTTATAGAGCTGTAGAGCTACCTTTTTTTTTTTTTTTTTTTTAGATGAAGGGATGAATTTAGCTTTCATCTTAGCAAGAGCTTTTAATGCAGTACATTTTAGGTAGAATTTTTTCCCCCCTGAAACTAGCCTCATGCCTTTCTTGCACAAATTGTGTATTAGAAATTGAATAGTTGCAATTTTTTCTGAGGGTAACTTCTCCTAGTGTAGCTATTGTTTGACATGGGGTTCTGTGTTCCTAGAGTGAGGATCAGATGCTGATAACTGATTGTGCCTAAGGGAGTGGAAAGAAGATTGAAGTTTTGTAGTCTGTAGTTGGAAAGTTACGTAAATTCCAGTGAGAATGTGAGGTGAAACTTGGCACTGGATACAACACTGTCACTTTTTTTTCTGTTTGTACCAAAAGAAAGTTTAGTCATAGTTCTCAGTTTTAAAAAAGTATTTTTGGTGGTCAGTAGTTTTGATATCTAAGATAATACGTATTACTTTCATTTGACTGCTGTTTTCTATTGTTCAAATCCTACGTATTTTATGGAAGTGCTTTGATTTCTAAGTAACTTTTTGTTGTAAAAGCAAAAACCAGAATTTTGCACTGGAGGTGTGAAACAAATGAAAGAGGCATGTTAATCAGAATTATTGGCATGTCTGTAACGCTGGGTAGTGTTCATCTGTAATACTTCCAGAAATTTTAAGGTCATGATACAAGAACACCTACAGTGCCTATGAATCTATATGCTTTAGAAAATACATACATGTCTGTTTTTAATAGACTGGCCTGATGAAGCTCTTGTAGGACATCAAATTAGTGATAAAAACATCTTAACATGATTATATATGGTGCAGTATAGCAACTGAGGGTAACTTCCCATATCCTACCAGTCATAAGAGTTACTTAAAAATTGTGGGGAAAACATTTATTTTAGTACCCCGTGGGTCTGGATGAAATCTGGAAGACGAAGGAATTTGGACTGAAGGCTACGGTTTGGTCTGTTCTGATCTCATCCCTTGATAACTATCATTTAAGGAAGAAGAATTGTCCACAAATTAAAAATAGGGCTCTGAGAGTTAAGACAAATTAGGTTAAATCTTCATGTGTGTCACAGGCTTGCTGTGCGCCTTTGCGTAGTTTGCACTGGTACCTGTAGCTTGGTGAAATGGAATATTTGCCATTCCCAGCTTGCAGCAGTAGCAGTATGTGTGTGAAAGGCTGTGAAGGGCTCATGTAGCATTATTTGCCTACAATACTTGAAAAAACTTCTGTATCTTAGAGTCCAGGGCCCAGCTGATGCTAGAAATTAAGAAATTTTTATCTGATGCATCATTTTTTTCTGGCCAAATATAGAAAAGAATGGGTTTATCTTTGACTGAAAAGTGCAGGAATACATGAGCAATCAGCAAAGCCCTTGTAACCAGAACAGACTTGAATGTTTTGGTCAGGCTACAAAGATTGCCCTTCAGTGTGTAATAAACCTGAGAAAGCTTTAGAGAATTTTGCCATTGTCCTATGTAGATTATATCTCGGCCAGCTTGACTTCTTCCTGGTTTTCCCACAGAAGAGTGCTGGTAAGATTGTTGGAAACCACAGCGTTGTGCTCTAGTGGAAAGAAGAGCATGTCCCCAAAAGGGCATGAACCCTCTGGGGAGTGCGGGGCAGAGACACAGGGCACACTGCAGATGGAAGTTGTGCATGAGCCTCAGGGAGAGGGAAAAGGCAAAGCTGTTTGCCTGGCCAGCAGCTGCCCCAAATGGGATCAGCCTTTGTAGGGAGTGGGACATGCTGGGGATGGCCTTGGAGAGCTGCATCCCCAACAGCCAGTCCTTCTCAACACGAGCAGAGTGGCACCGGCTCAGCCTTACAGGAAGGAAATGCAGAACGGTCTGGACACCAAAGAGATGGCGTTACTTGATATTCCTAACTCATACTGTCATTTACCAAATTTTTTATGCAAAAGGCACTTGTTGTGTTTATATGGGCTGCTGCCAAATGACTATTACAGAATCCTGCATTAAACCATGTGCTCTTCGGGTCACACTTAACATGAAGGTCATGTATCGACTCAGCCTTTAAAAGGTGAATAAATTTTTAGTCTGAAGTCACTGTCTTTTTTTAAAAAAAAATAAAGTTGTCCTTTTTTGTAACTTTATGGTTTTTTAAAAAAAATCTACTATTAGGCCAAAAAGTAGAATTAATTTACTTTTTTCTTGTCCAAAATAATTTTAAACTCCTCATCTTCTCTTGCAGTAACCTAATGTGTATGTTGGGAATGTAAGTGAAAAGTAATATTTATCCTGGTTTATGAATTAAGTGTCCTTTAATTTCAGAAACTTCCTAAAGCAGTCTGTGTGGGTTTTGTTTTGTTTCGTTTTTCTCTTTTTGAGAAAGCAAGGCAAGAATGTTAGAAAATTCCAGTTTAATTTACAAAAATGGATTGGGTTTTTTTTCTGCTGAGGTTTTAGTGTAAAGCATGCATGTTCCAGTAAGTTAAAGAAGAAACTCTAGCCTATCTTTGTGGACTCTTGAATATCCAGATCACTAGGCCAGTCTGATTTTTAGCATGCTTGTTTGCACATTGTCTTGGCTTCAAGAGAAGAATTTTTAGTGCTTGCCCTTGGAAAATGGCATAGCCTGGAAAGTAGGGCATTTTTTTTTTCAGAGGTGTGGGTTGCTAGTCTGCCATGTACCCAGTCAGGCAGGCTCATCCCTTAGTTTTTTGTTTTCCCTTTTTAATGCAGTCTGGACATTTTCTGTTTCCCTGCTCTAAAAGAAACAGAATTTCTTGAAAGGCGGTGTAGGTTGGGGGAAGACTGTCAGGCCAAGTAGCACTTTATCAGACACAGATGAAAGCATTACTGCCATTTCCCAAAGCAGAGAGTCTGAGCAAGATTCCAGATCTTCTGCATCTGCTAGTCTGCCTTTATTCTGGCTCTGTATATTCCTGTTCAGTACCCAAATCTTGGATCATTTTCCCAGGTAGGTAAGTGTAAATAGACAATGTGAAAATGTGTGTGTTGGACTTCTTGCTGGGTCTAGAGGGAAAGGGTCTTTGGGTCACGACCCATGCCATTTGCTATGGTTGGTTTTAGCTGTATTTCAGGTAATGGTGTCATTATCACATGTAATTTTGCTATGGAATCCAAAATGGAAGCATAGTAGGTTTTGATTGGTTTTGGTTTGTTTTTTGTTTGTTTGTTTTTTTAAAGCCCTCTGTTGGTAGACCATTATTTTATGCCAAGAATTATTTCATTGCCTGATGACTAATCAGCCCATTGGAGAGTTTTGCTATCAAGAGTCATGGAAAGTTGGCCCCTTGTAGGAATCTCACAGATAGTTACTGAAGGAAGTCAGGACAATTTTCTCAAGCATCCCTAGCCAGGGAAAGAACAAAACGGGCGTGAAAGTGACTGTGATGCCGAAGTTTACTTACAACAGATGCAACTTTTCAAGTGCTGCCCAAACTATTGAGCAAATTGGAGAAGTGCTGAAAAATCCACTACTTGCTATTACTAGACATTTTTGAATGTGATCCACAAGTAATGGAGCTGAAAGACATAATGGGATTTAGTTTGACATTGTAGAGTGCTTTTAATGCTATTGCAGTATCAAGAAAAGAAATTGAAAAAGGTAGATCTTTGTATCTGTACTTTGACCACCCCTTTTCTCAGGGAATGTTGTTCAGATGCTGCCAGTACTCTGTTTCACATTAACACAGCAGAAAGTAGTGAAATAAATTGGTGTCTGCAGCTTCCTTTGCCACTCCTCAGCTCACTTGCATGAGTCAATTCATTCAGGACAGAAAAGACATGTCATATTAATCTGTCCATAAGGCCTGTTCAGCTGTGGGGTCTCTGTGGCCTGTCCATTCTCTTGAAAAAATGAGTTATTTGGCCTCAAAGATTCTCTAATTGGGGCACAGGTAAGAAGCCATTTAAGAATAAAGACAAGATACATAAAGGAGCTCAATTGGCAATATTTGGCATCATTATACACAAATTTTACCTTTGGGGCACAAAAATCTCCAGACCACGTTAGGCAACTGATCTTTCTATTCATTCTCTGTAGTCTGGAGTATAGTACTGGAATGTTCTGGGGATGTTCTGAGTTATTACTGTGGAAGAGAAAAACAGTTTGGTATGAGTGTACACCTGGAAAATGATGCTAAACGAAGGCATTATACCATAAATGCACTATATTAGTTGCTGTTTGCCTCTTGGCATTGGGACAGTCACATGCAGCAGCTTGGGTCTTTGTTTGATCGTTGTCATATAAATGCCAGCACAGCTGTGTCATGACTGAGTACAGGACAGAAACTGGGCTGTGCAGCATATTGTGCTGTGAGTTGCAACATGTTCTGCATTCCTACATTTGTGAGAAGAGAGAGAGTGACAATGGGGTACCATGTTTGAAAACTGAGGCCTAGCCATTCGAGGGGGAGTTTCAGGATCAGGATGATGTGATCATGGAGATAAGGTCCGTGCTCTGTTTGCCATTTGTTCAGTCGTTGCCATCGCAAGGCAATGGGTCTGTGTCCTGCCTGGTCACTTGGAAAGTAGTTATCCCCAGTTGCCACCATTCTTTACCTGCCCAGTTCAGGGGAAAACAACAGCCAGCTGTTCAGTTTTGGAGGGACCATTTGTAAGATCCTCAGTTCCTTGTTGACAGGATGATATGTCGATGCGGTGCCTTTGTGTTGTTCTTTATCAATAGAGAGAACAATAATTTATTTTATTGTAAGTCACAGTAGCTCGTTGATGGATTTTTGTTGTTATTTGCAGTCCTTCAGTTGCTCTGGCAGATCTCACATGTCTTCAGCAGCATCTGATTGCATTGCTGCTGAAGCAATGTCTACAGGCCAGTATGCAGCTAACTCAAGATTAAGCCTGTGAAGATTTGTGGAGTCACTTAGGTTTCACTGTCACCAGGCATTCTTTGGTGGGTTTCTCTATGCCCTTCCATGGCTCATACAGACATTCATGAGGGTCAGCCTGAATCACACCTGGGGTCTCTATAGTTAGGGCATCATCAGTGGTCTTGTGGCTGTGGATAGTGGTTTTGATTGTTGGAAAGGGAGGTAGGTGCTTGTATTATTCAAGTTGAATCTGTATCTCACCTTCTCCGTGTTCACAAGAGTAGATGAGAGCAGGTATTGCCATGGTGTCCGAGGCCTGTGTTGAAGTGAGTGCAGCTGCCAGCACCAGCCGTGCTTCATTCACCTGCCCCTGAGAACTGTAAAGGCCAAATCATGAAGGGTGCTTTGGCCAACAGCTTCACTGTACCGACCAACAGCTGCTTGCAGTAATTTAGCATTGCACATATATGGGAAGGGAACAGTGAAATATTTTGGATTTTGTCTTTTGTCTTCACTCCTCTGTCTTCTACCTTTGACTCAAACTCTCAGATCTCTACACTAGTTTTTTGTAGCCTAGGCTTTTGTTGCTGGTGTTGCCCAGGTCTGCAGCCTAAGAGTACTGGCATTCTAGTACTGGCATTAACTAGAAACAGAAAAACAAAACCCCGAAGTATCCCAAACCTGTTCTCAGAAGCCACACTCAGACCTGTGGGATCTCAGCTTAGGGAGGGTGTCAGCCACCAAGTTAAGTGACTTCAGCAGATGTGTTCCTAGCTGGTGGAAGGACACTGGGACTTGTTCATTTTGTCGTTTCACTGACTGGTTTTGTTGGCTGCCAGCCATTAGACAGTTTGTCTAATGTGGGAATTATGTTATTTGTTGTTTAACCAGTGGGACATCTGACTAGGAAATGGGTGATAGGCTCTGCCTGTGGACTGTTAGGTGTTTCATTAGTCAGCATGCTGGAGTCAAGGAAGAACTATCCTGCCATCAGTATCACCCACAAGCTTCTTTTATGTGGTAGGAGTGAGGACAGAATATTCCTTAAGAGCTTCTCTTTTTGGTCATGACTTTTCTAGTTAGATGCTTATATTTGCTTTGTTTGGTTGGGCTTTTTTTTCATTTTTTTTTCTGTAACTGTCTCAGTTCCATTCTTCTCATTATATTCAAGCAGTAACATTTGGCGTTTGGGCTTTAAATTTTTTTTTCCTTTATAGTCACTGTGCTTTCTAATGAGGTACTTCTCTCAGCCTATCTCTAAAACCAAGTGTGGAAAATGTGCTTTGCCTCATAATCTGAAAGCGAACAAAATTGTCTATTTTAGATCTGAATAGCTGAGAATGAATTATCATAAATGCAAGAGAAACTCCCTTTAAGTACGTAACGTTCTTAAAATATGCAAACTTTAAAATATGCATCAAGTCCAAAATCTTACATTTCACCAGGAAGTGAATAAGCAGGCAATGCAGATTGCAGATTATACATATTCATATACTTCTTCATCAAGGTATTTTGTACCACACATTTCTGCCAAGGTAGTCCTAGGAACCAAGCAGAGTCTCTGTATAAAATCTTTGCTTCAGAAAGTTTTAATGGTGTTTGCCCATGTAGGATTTGTTGTAATAACCTAATAGCAAAGTGACAAAAACATGAAAAATAGTAGGAAAGCCTGAGTCTTAAAAGGTTTGAGGCTTTAGATTAAACATGGGTAGTATGAATGTGTATGGGAGAAAGCAGTTATGTTCACCATTGTCAAATGATATAAAATAGATGAGATAATTATAAACTCTACACAAAGGTGCACTCCCTCAGAGAAGAATACTGACGTCTTCTCCAGCCCACTTCCATCAGTGAGATTGCAATGTTATTCCTTTGTAATAAATGTATCTTGAAGGTACTGTCAAGAGACAAAAGACATAGGCCAAAATTTTGCAAAAAATTTTTTTGCGAAAAACCAACCCCTTCCCCCGACCCCCCCCCCAAAGGACCTAAAACCCTGTTATCTCATGGTTAAGGGAAGGAAATCAGGAGAACTGGTCATTCACGTAAAATCTTCAGTGCTCTAGTTTTCAGTTTGACAGAAATACTGGTTCAAGGACAGGTACAGTTTTTTTTATTTTATGAGATGGTGAACCTGAAGCAATTATGTCAATTTGATCCTTTACAGGATCCCAACTGATTTGGGCATTGCTAGTAGAGCTTTGGCAGAATGACCAGTTTTTCTCCTGTTTTGGTAGGGAACATGCATACATTAGTATATGGCAGTTCCAGGCAGCAAAATTAGAAAGCAGAAAAGAACATGAAGTGGATCTAAATGCGTATGCAGCACTGTTAAAAAGCAAATAACCACAATATTCTTAAAATAGCTTATGAAATTTCAAGTGAAAAGAAGCCATTTAGAGATGGTAAGGAGGTAAGCATTACTGACATTTTATGTCAGATTTTTGGTAGCAATTGTAAAGTATGCTCTGGGTATAGCAGAATATCCCCTGGAGATGGTAATAATTTAGCAAAGAAGGATGTTACTGCAAGTGATGTTGGGTGTAGTGATCATGTTAAAAAAACCCCAACCTAACAAACAAAAAAACCCCAGCCCACTCTGCTAAGGCAGAAATAGGCAGTTCAGTAAATTGTACAGAACAGAATCTATAGGTGGTGACCAGCTGAAGCAGGGCTGCAGGTCTTGGGTCTTGGCTCTGTGGGAAGTATTGGGTCTTCATAGCCCAGGGCATGGCCTAGGAAGGCTGATCTCCCTCCTACATTTATTCCATTGGTATTTTTAGGCTCGGTTTTCCTTTCAAAAGGTATTGTCTGTGGTGGGTAGGATTCTTCTGTCATCCACACTACTACTTTTTGTCATATATTCTGAGTAATCTGGGGTTGAGGGCAGCAATTACTCCAAGCCAGGATTTCCACACAGGTACACATCTTCAGCTTGTACCTAGACAAATTCTAACACAAATTAACTTTTTTACCCTCTGGTATAACAGAAGATTAGAAATATTGCTGTAAATTATGTATATATTTTTTTTCCTCTTATCTAGATCGCTGATTACTTTTAATGAGATAATGACCAAATATACTGGTCACAAGCAATAATGAGGATGGATTTCTGAGGGCAAACATGCTAAGTAACAGGATGCACATTTAAGATAGAAAAACTCACCAACATCTTCACTTTGTTGTTTTAACATGGGACATTAATCTGGAAGAATAGATGTAAAAATTAAAAATAAAGAATCTTGGTCAAGCTGCTTGGGTGGGTAAAGATCAGTTTTTGATTCCCAATAATGGGCTGTGACAGCCCATTTCACTGGGTTGGGTCATTGGTCTAACATATCAGGCAGGCATTTAATGTTTTTATTTTCAGTGTTTGTAATTACATACAGCATCAATTATTCATAAGAGCTGAACTCTAACTGATAAAGTAGGATAGACTTCTTTCCATCTCTTTAAAGGTTTGTGTTCTGACAGGTTAAATAAACAACTTGCAGCATAACTCCAGCCAGTGAGTTGCACTGGGGACCTGACTTCACTGCCCCTGTGCAAGCACACACGGCACGGGGGATAAACAAGAGGAATCAGGGACATGTGCACGCCTGCAGGGCTGTGATTTATGTCCTGGGATGGCTCCTGTGACTGGAGTGTTGGAATGGAAGGACACAGCTCTTTAGGAAGGACAGGCAGGAGGGATGAGGGGAGGGTGTTACCCTCTGTGTCAGTGACCAGCTGGAGTGCATGGAGCAAAGTCTGGAGGGAAGGGGAGCCAACCAAGAGCCTGTGGGTCAGGATTAAAGGGAGGGCAGGGAGAGGTGACATTGTAGGGGGGTCTGCTGCAGCTGCCAGGCCAGGAAGCACATGAGGTCCTCTATGGGCATTCTCACATTCAGAAGTGCTGGTGTTCATGGGGGACTTCATCCCCCCGATATCTGTTGGAAGGACAACGCAACAGAGCATAAGCAATCCAGGAGATTCCTGGAATGCATTGATGGTAACTCCTCCAAGTCATAGAGGAGCCAACAAGGAGAGGTTCTCTGCTGGACCTTGTTCTCACCAACAAGTAGGATCTGGTGGGGAATGTGAAGCTCCAGGGCAGCCTGGGCTGCAGTAACCATGAAGTGGTGGAGTTTGAGATCCTCAGGGGGGTGATTAGGGTGCACAGCAAGCTCAATACCCTGGACTTCAGCAGAGCAGATTTTGGCCTATTCAGGGATCTGCTTGATAGAGGGCCATGAGATATAGCCCTGGAGGACGAGAAGCCTGAGAAAGTGGTTAATATTCAAGAATTATCTCCTCCAAGCTGAGGAGTGATGCATCCTAACAAAGAGGAACTCAGGTAAAAACACTCGGAGGCTTCTATGGATGAACAAAGAGCTCCTGGACAAACTCAAACACAAAAAGGAAGCCTACAGCAGGTGGAAGCAAGGATGGGTAGCCTGGGAGGAATACAGAGGGATTGTCTGAGCAGCCAGGGATCAGGTTAGGCCCTGAAAGAATTAAGTCTGGCCAGGGATGTCAAGGGCAGCAAGGAAAGCTTCTACAGATATGTTCGTGACAGAAGAAAGACCAGGGAAAATGTGGGCCCTCTACAGAAGGAAATGGGACAACTGATTATCTGTCTGTGAAGAAGGACAAGATACATAACAATTTTTTTGCGTCAATCTTTGCTGGCAAATGCTCCAGCCGCAGCACCCAAGATGCAGAAGGCTTCAAGTCTCAGAAGGAACTGGGAGAATGAAGAACCACTCGCTGTAGGAGGTCAGGTTCAATATTGTCTGAGGAACCTGAATGTGCACAAGTTAGTGGGACCTGATAAGATGCATCCATGGGCTCCAAGGGAGCTGGCCAAGGAAGTGGCTAGGCCACTGTCCATCATATTTGAGAAGTCATGGCAGTCAACGAAGTTTCCACTGACTGGAAAAGGGAAAACATAAGCCCCTTTTCTAAAAATGGAAAAAAGAGGAAGAGCTGGGGAACTACAGGCCAGTCAGTTGCACCTCAGTATCTGGCAAGATCATGGAGCAGATCCTCCTGGAAACTATGCAAAGGTACATGGAAAATAAGGAGGTGATTGGTGACAGCCACCTGGCTTCACTAAGGGCAAATCATTCCTGACAAACTTGGTGGCCTTCTGCAACAGGGCTACAGCAGTGGTGGACACGGAAAGAGCAACTTTAGATAGATTTGTGCAAAGCATTTGACGCTGTCCTGCATCACATCCTTGTCTCTAAACTGGAGAGGCATGGATTTGACTACTCAGTGAATAACAAATGGATGGATAATAATGGCTGGATGCACTCAAAAGTTGTGACCAACAGTTCAATGTCCAAGAAGAGAGCAGTGAGGGCTGGGGTTGCTCAGAGGTCGGTCTGGGGCCGGTGCTGTTTAACACCTCTGTCAGTGACGGGGACCGAGTGCACCCTCGGCACGTTTGCCAACAACACCAAGCTGTGTGGTGCTGTCACGCTGGAGGGAAGGGATCCAGAGGGACCTTAACAGGTTTGAGAGGCGGGTCTGTGAGAACCTCATGAAGTTCAACACAGCCAAGTGCAAGGTGCTGCACCTGGGTCAGGGCAATCTGAAGCACAAGTACAGGCTGGGCAGAGAATGGACTGAAAACAATGCTGAGAAGGAAGACTTGGGAGTCTTGGTGGATGACAAACTCAACATGACCCCACAGTACGTGCTGGCAGCCTGGAAATGCGACTGCATTTTTGGAGTACAACCTCATGTAAATTTAGTTTATTTTGCATATTAAAAAAAATGGGGATAGCGAAATATTCTGGTTCCTGTATATTTTAATCCTTTTATAGATGTATTGATGTCTGCAGAGACAGCAATAATTATGTATGTATTTGTTTTGGTATAGATGGTTTTAAAATCTGTAGATGTCATTTTTAATTAAAAAATAAATAAATTTTAGGCCATCCCATGAGACGACGCCATTTTTTCTTGCCAACATCTACTCTTCTTGCAACAGCCAAATTATTCTCTCTTTCTTTTTCTCCCAGTAGCACATAAATGCTACCACTATAGTGTTGTTTCTCCCTCATCTTTGGCTTCTCAGTCAGTCTACAGGATTCACTGAAAGCCTGCATTGCCTTCATGCCCCACTGCCTGCATTCTGCTCTGTATATGAATGCACGTGTCCGTGTGCACTCTGTCTCCCCGGCTACGGAGCAGTCTCGACTCCTTAGGGAGCCCTTTCTTCCTGAAAGTGTGTACTTGCAATGCCTTCCAGCAACACACCTTCCTTTGGATGGAGCCAGATTCTTCTGTGTGCAGATCCTACCCTTTGAGGAAGTGTGGGTATTCCTCCCAGAGGTAAATCAGAGTTTTGGAGTGGGCTTCAGATATTCTTGAGATACTAAGATTTGTTTATTGGGAAGTTTGGTGGCAGTGTTGCTGTCTAACCTGTCAGGTTCCTTGGCTGACTGGTACATACAGCATGCACCTGTGTGGCTATGATTTACCCTTTGTCTTTGTGTAGAGGCCAAGCCTATGTGCTGCTGTTCTTCAATTTTGTTTTTAATAAAAAAATCATCCTCTGAGACTGACTTATTTGGTGAGGTAAATAAAAAAATATACCTCACATATTTCATTGTTAAAATATTACTGTTGCTGTTAAACTTCCAGAAACTGAAATGCAAATATTTTGAAAACTGTGCTCTGTCTAACTGCTGTATTGCTAAGACTGTTTGTTTGTCTTCCAAATAATAGCTGTGTATTTGCTGTGCTCATCCCTTCTTCTCGTTCCTCACGGTTGTCATAGCCTTTCACAGAGAAAAGAACCATTCTCCATAGACTTGACAACTCCCTTCTTTGTCAGAGTAATTTCTTCAAACTGTCAGTGAGTTTGTCATGCTTTCCTTGAGATTTTGTGAGGTTTTATCAGTGTGAAAGTACAGTAACATAACTGTATTATCTTGTGTTGGTCTCAGCCTCTGAAATAATCATTCTACCTGGAATAATCCTGAACTAAAGTGAAAGTTTCCTGTGATGGAGGGAAATTAGAGGGGCTCCAAATTACTGTTATTATCCATGGTGTCCCAGCCTATCACTGTCCTGAGTAATGGAGAGTTAACTGTGTTTCCTCCATTTGGGACACAAAAACATAAGTCTGACTAAAGCATGTTTTTAGAGAGGCATTCATTTAGATTTGATTTTGCTCTTGTTCTGATTAGGTCATTCTAATTAATAATCTGTTTATGAAAGAAGACAAGTGAATATTAATTAGCGTAATATAGGAATGTGATTGCAATAAGCATAATTCAGATTTTTTCTGAAAGTTGAGACCTCTGAGAAATAGGTAATCTTGGAACTGAAAAGGTGGAATATATACTGCCCATGATTCTCATTGGTTAAAATTTAGCCTGGGATTTTGCGGTATATGGTGAAAAGACCATAGTTAAATCAGGAATAAGTCTACTGAAAACACTAGAATTAAATGGAGTAAAATCAGACAGTGTGTTGAGAGCAGGTTCTCAGTCTATTGTTTGAATTTGGACTAGGTTTGACCCACTGACCTCAGTGAGGTCCTTGAGAGTTTTAACAGTTTTGCCCTCAATTGGATAGAAAAAAAATGTATGATTTGGATATGACACAGTTTCCTAACCTCACCTGGGGCATTTGCACTTTCCACACAAGGAAGACACACTATGGTGTGGATATTTCTCTTTGTCTGTCCATTAAGCTACATTAGCAGTATTCCTGCTTTGTAAATAAGGATGGAGTTGGGGGGGCTATGGGTTTTATTTGTTTTTTTTTTTTAAGGGGGTTTAGTCCTTTGCCATATGAAGAAATTGCAGTGGCTGATTGAAAGTGAGGCTTGTGGAAAGTGTTCTAATTTTTACTAACAGTGGAGATTAATCACTAATCCCCTGCCAGCCCTTGTCACTCTGAGCAGGCATTTTGGCTTTGTGTGTTTTTCTCTAGAAGAGCATTACCTTGGGTTTCTGTAAGTGTGGCAGGAGACTGAGCAGTCTCCTTTTGGCCTCTGTCCCCCAGAGCAGCTGCAGGGAGTGGGGTGTGCTCACCCTGGCTTGGGCACATGCGGGGTTCCGTGCACTCTGCAGCACACCTGGGGATGTGTCTTTGCTGTGGTCTGCACACCTGCAGGAACCACCAGTTTACAGGTCTGGTTTCAGAGTGCTCAGGCATGTCCCCAACAGCCCCTGATATGCAGAGCCTCTTGTTGAATCCCTGACTTCTTAAGAAGGCTGCATGTCTAATGTCTACGATGTGTTTAGCTCCTTATTCTAGGTGACATTAATGGCACAAGAATCTCTGGCAGTTTCTGAAGCAAAAGCATTTAAATTGTGAGTTTGCAAAAAGGGACAGCTCAGGCTATTAGAACAGGTTAACCATCTAGAGGACGCCCAGGTAGGGATCCTTTCTTAGCATTATCTTCTTAGTCTTAGGTGGTTTGCTACTCTGCAAACCACCCTACAGACACCCATTTCCTCCTCTACTTACAAAGTTATGGTGCTCTTGATCATTTGCCAGTTACTTCTGTTTATTTGCTTAATCCATATTGCCAAAACATTTTAGAAGCTGTACTTCTGTACAGTTCTCTGAGCAAGGATTTTCAAACATGAATTTCAGTTGCTAACAAGTGACAGATGGTGGAATTCTCTCTTATGTAGTGCTAACAATCAAACTACTGGAATATGTCACGTGAGTTTGTGCACTTTCAAATGGTAATTTAATCAAAACCTCACCAGGATACAGACCTCTGTCATTTCTCTCACACACACCCACCCCACCCCCTGATAATTTCCCCCTGTGAAGTTTGTAATGGATTTTGGTTGAAACAAAGTAGAACACGAAGAGTCACATTCAATATTGGAGTGACACCATGTTTGTGAACAAGATTCTCTGTGCACAGCTGTACATTATTTGTTGTGGTGCAGCACCCTTTCTGATACTGCAAAAAAATATTAAATGTCACTGGATATTTTCTGAATTTATCTGCATATCTGTTTACCTTTTATTGGGAAAAATCCCTGCCTTTTGCAATGGTGAGATTTTGCAATCCATGAGTTTTGTTCCTTCTACATTTTGCGCAGGTTAGTGGGGATGTGTGTGTTGCTGTAAGTTACTGTGTTTTTTTCTAGTAAGTTGTTTGATTGAATCATTTGGAGCAACCAGCCTTCAGCACAAGGTCACTATAACCTTTAAGATTAAGTTTATTTTTGCTGTAGAGTTAACTTCAGTAGCCACGTAGGTGTTGCCTCATGCCCATTCCCTTCCCACGTTTAGCCCTGCTGGAAAACTGGAGCTGTGAACTGGCGTGCATCAGCAGTATTGCATCTGGCATGTTATTAGGGATGGCGTAACCCTCCAGAAGGCTGCCTGGGCTCACATTGTAGGGAACAGTCCTTGGGCAGCCTGCAAAGCACAGAACCAGCTGCTTCCTGCTGTGCCTGCAGGCAGGCACTGAGAGTCCTGAGAACCTGCTTGTGGACATGGCTGAGAGGGGAGAGGGGAGCAGAGTGTTGGGAAGGAGCTGAAGCAGCGGGGTGGGAATCACAATGCCTAAGCACTGCTTCTACGTGTGTGTAGCTTGGGGCTTGAACCTGTGGATTTAAGTGCAATATTCCTGTGTCCTGTGAGTGGGATTTCAAAGCTGCCCTCATAATTCAACCTGGATGCCAAGACTTGTCTCTTGGCATCCCTGTCTCTCTGGGTACCACTTTCACTTGAGCTGTGTGAATCAGGACAGTCATCTCAGTCCAAACCTAAGAGTCAGCCTAACTCAGAACTCCGTAAGGATGGTGGCTAAAAATAGATATCCAGGGAAGATGATAATCACAGGCAGAATAAGTAGTGTTTCTTCCCTGAGAATCTCTCTGCTATTCCTGATGATGTGTGGCTCCAGGAGGAGCATTTAATATCCCTTATTGAATATTTCTGCCATTGATTTGTCCATTTGTTTCTGAGCCAAGACTTTCCGCTCCTGACATGTTTGAAAGAAAGTTTAGTATTTGTTTTATGCCTCAAGCAAAATGCATCTTAGACTTTCTTTTGCCCACCTTATTATTCTTATCCTGCCAGACATTGTAGTGACCTGGTTGACCACACATTTACTTTGTGCTGAAAACACCAGCTAAATTCCTGTAGGGCTGATTATTGTCTGAGACCTTCTTGTATGCTAATGCTTCCACCTTTCTGGACAACAAAAGTATGTTGTGATTTGCTACCAGAAAAATAGAGAGCAGCTCAACTTGCTCTATAACGAAGAACTGTGGGTTCTGCTTTTAAATCTCCCAGTAACATATTTGGATGACCTCCATGAAATCCCAGTCTGGGCAGGAAGGTTTTGTCTGGTTGCTGCTGAAATACTAATTATTCACATAAGCTCAAAAATAGTTGCTGATCAAGGTTCTGACATTCTTGCTATTTTTTTTTGTAACAGTAAATAATTTGTAAAATCTATTGCACAATAAATTAAGCTTCTTGCAGCCAAATAAAAGAGTGAATTTAGAATTATCTAGCTGGAAAATAAATTTTTTCTTTGACAATCCCAGTAACTTGTTTCAAATTATGTTAGTTTTGTGCTGCATGTTCTTTTTTTTTTTTATGTGCTGAGGTAGCTGTCTAGAGGAGTTAAATCTTCATATCTACAGATTATGTGCAGAACTGACAGCCAAAGCCCTCCCTGAGTTTGGGGAAAGCTTTTGAATGGGAGTGAAACATTATTTTATGCTTTCTTGTTAGAAATATGTCAGATTCCATTTTTTTTTATATGAGCACATCTGCTGGGACCTGCTGCAAATTTACTTGCTTGAGGAAACAACTCAGCCATCTGATGGTGACAGTCATGACTGATGTCCTGAAATGAATTTGGCCCATAAAAGTAGTGACAAAATAAACAGTTTTGAGGAATCAAACAGCCCCCGTATTACAAAACAGTGGTTGCATTAAATGTGGTGTCTGCTTTGATAAAAAATGTGTCTACATTTTTTGTCTTTTTATTTAAAAGAAAAGTTGTTGGGGAGAATTAGAATTCATGTTTCAAAATAACTTTGCTGGTTATGTTACTCTTGTGCTCATCTATATATATGTTTGGGGTTCGTAACAGCTTATTAACCAGAGGTTTCCTTCCTCGCGACTAGCACTCCAAACCTCTGTAGTCGGGTTTCCCAGTGTATTTTTTTGCTGCTTGGACCTGTCACTCCTGTGTGTGCTTGCACAAACCATCTGTGACTGTGGTTCAGAAATTGTAGCTTTGCTCTGGTTTTTTGTCCCCAAAGGAATAAGAAGTCGTTTTGCATCTCAGGCTGTTGCTACCATCTCTTCGGTTTTCTCAGCAATTTTTTTCTCTTGACTTAGGTGTTCAAGACATGATGCATAACTCCCATGTAAAATTTAGTGGGGTAAAAAAAAAAGTTCAATATTTTTCAGTTCTGTGTAAGCATGAAGAGCAGTTTTTAAGGTTGAATATTAATAAGTACTGTAAGGGCATACATTTTTAATGTAGCTGCTGCCCACATTTGAAATTAGGTCATTCAGATTTTCTTCTTGCTGTTTATTCCAGCAGTTAATACATCACATGAAAGTAGAGTTCAAGACCAGTGTTTTTTACTGATTAGGAGAAGGCTGAAGGTTCTATTTGGAAGGCAAAACATGAAACTATTTATCTATTTTATCTCTAGCAACTCTTGAAGAAGCCAGTAAACGAAAATGAAATGAAATAGAGGCAAAGCCATGTGGTTTAAGTTGTATTTTGCAGTCTCTCCCAGTTGGAAACAAGACAGGAGTCTGATTACAAATGTTTGCAGCATGCAGTTGGAGATGTGCCAGGATGGCACTATAAAACATTTGCACTGGGGTTTTGGTGGGGGTTGGCATTGTTATTGACTTACCCAAGGAGTTTTAAAGGTTAGTCAAAGCAAAAGTTGATCTTTTAATGGGGTTACAAATTAATCTCTGTAGGAGTATCTTTAGTGCCAGATTTCCAATAGGTATATTTTGTAAAAGTAAAGTAAATTTTTTTAAATTTTTTTTTTAATCCCTGCTTGCATTATTGTTTGCAAGATGCCGATTTCTGTGCAGTCAATACATAATGGAAATGCAGATCTAAATGTTTCACATCCAGTCATGAACAGCAGTAACAGTAACTCTTAGAAAGCTGAAAATCGTCTTGAAATCTTTTTAGTTACTAGGTACTGTCTCTTGCAAAGCTACTTAAAGTGTATGCAAATGGTGTGACAGGTTCCTATAAAGATACAAAAATAATGCTTATCAGGTGTTCATAGTTGTCACACTTTGAATGAAGTATAACATTGTTATGCTTAAAGCAAGTCAAACTACTACAAAAATAATCAAAATGTTGTATTTTCTTTCAGCTCCAGCGGTAAACCGATTCACCAGACGTGCATCAGGTAAGTTGAATGAAGTTTCATTTGTCTACGTAATAGTTGAAACATTATGCTGACAGTGATTGTCATGTAAAACATAGTATGACATTAGTCAAAGTTCTTTAAAGATGATGGACTTGGGCTAACCTCTAATTTGTTACCTGCTTTACTGAAAAATGTAGCCAAGGTTTCAGGTCACGGAACTTGCATGAACCTTTCTTGTTGCTGTGGAATTTGTTAAAAACCTAAGTTTTCCTCTCCCCCCCCCCCCCCAAAGAAAATCTTTTCTTTAAAGAACTGAAGGTTGAAAGCAAGAACTGAATGTAATCTGAATGTAAGCAGGGTTACTTTGCTTACTTCACAGACAACCTGAAACTGCAATTTCATGATCAGCTATGCATGAGGAAATGTACAAGTGTGTTGGAAATCTCACTGTTTTCCAAACCCAAGCTGGTTTGTGTGCATGGTGTGTTGCTGTGCTGTGCAGAGCTAGCAGATTGGGTCTGGAAGCATCATTCCTGTGGTCGTGGTGTGTTGTGCTGGGGGTGCATCTGCCTCAACTGGTGCTGGTTTGTGTATTCTTCAAGTTAACTTGGTTCTTGCTGTCTCAGAGGACTCTTTACCTTATTTCCATCACATGTAACAGATCCCTCCAAATTATGTATCATTAAAAGTTAATATTCTCGGGCTTTTCTTATTGGTCTGCTGTGTCATGTCCTTTTGGCTTCATTTTTGAGGGCTTTTTTCTCTTGAAGCGTGAGGCCCAGAACCTGAATCTCTTTTGTTTAAAGTACTATGAATCTGAAAATGTGGCGTAAAAGTCACCATGAAATGTAACGAGACTCATGACTGACTCGTAAGAGTCAGGCGAGCAGGAGATGTGAGATGTTCCTAGTCATTTCAGTGTGCCAAGTTTAACATCCAAGTATAAAACGCTCTTTGTTTTCAACTTCAGGTAATTTTTAATAAATGTACTTCATAATGCAGTAAGTCTATCCAGACTTGTCGTTTTGCTAGTTTCAACCCCAGTCAAGTAGTTCCTTGTCAATGTAAAAATACTAGTGAAAATCCTCAGGATTACTGAGGAACTGTAGAGCAAAAAGGAGGTTTGCAGGATTGGTGCATAGCATATCACAGAATCACACAATGGTTTGGGTTGGAAGAGACCTTAAAGATCATCGAATTCCAACCCCCTGCCATGGGGAGGGACACTTTCTACTGTCCCAGGTTGCTCAGAGCCTCATCCAGCCTGGCTTTGAACACTTCCAGGGATGGGGCATCCACAGCTGCTCTGGGCAGCCTGTGCCAGGGCATCACCACCTTCACATATGTAGCACAAAGTAAGAAAATGTAATTAATTCCAAATATTCTTATGCTTTAAGTAATGATAATACTCCATGAGGTACTGTACCTTGAGATGAAAGGAATGATTCGTTAACTAGTGCTCAGTAACAGTGAGCAGGCATCTATGCAAATCACATTTCATGTTTTAAGGAGAGTTCTACTGTGACTGATTGATAGCTGACGTTAATGAATGCAGTCCTTCTAACAGCTGTGTGATAAGCTTTTGCATTCAGAGTTTGATTGTTTGAAAAGCTAATACTTGCATACAAAAAACCCCCAATCAGTTATTCTTAATGTTTCTTTAATATTAAATTAACTTTTATTTTTAAAAGGAAACTAAAACCATGTTATAAGCCTGAAATTTTTGTGCAATTATTGGGGAAATGATTTCTGTGGGGAATTAATATTTCATGTATTTTGGTCTTGTGGAGAGATAAAATAGCTGTCTTATTTAGAATAATGAGTCGAGTGGTGTAGTATTGTCCAGATGTAAATCATGTGAATACATTTCAAGCTAGAACAAGGTAATACTGCAGTCTACTATGTGTACTATTTTATTAAGGTAATAAAACTTTAGTTTATTAGTAGCTTTAATAGTTAAAATAACTATTTTTCAAACAAGAAAGCCTGTGAAAGGTGATAGTTCTTACTTTTCTTCTCAAATGATAAATGACTATCAGAGAGGTACAGTACATTTAAGAAACTTGATTGAAAAAATATAAAATTAAAAATATAAATCAGACTATGCTGATAATATAAACATTTCACAGGGATGTTTGCAGTCCTAGCTGTATTGTTAAATACTTTTTTTTAATTGAACTATTGTTTGCATAGACTGAGGCAATCAAGATAGCTTGTGAGTGGAAAAGCTGAATAGTAGCTGTTGGGTTTGGGTTTTTTTTATGCTTTGCAGCTTAATAGCCTTCTGTAGGCAAAGCTGATTCTCATGTTTAGGAAATGCCATATGTATTATGTAGGCAGACCAAATGAAATATAGGGTTTTTTTTCCTCAAGTATTAATTTCTCTTAATTTTAGGCTGGCTAAGAGTTATTTTAAAATTTGAGATGTGCAAGATTGTTGATTCTTGAGTGTTTTTGAAGATTTTCTTCTGGTGGATATTAGTCCAAGCTAGTGGTGAATATTCGGAGAGCTAGCTGTAGAATGTGGTTTCATGTTGCATCTGGTTAATGATGCTGCAGACTGATTCTGGGAGTGTGGGACTTCGGAGTCCCTTTTTGTCAGGCCTCCACCCATAGGTTCTCTCTACTTCTCTTGCACAGACCTAGGAGTTGTGCTGCCTGAGGGTGGATTGATTTAAATGAGAAAGAAATACACGGGGTTCTGATGTGTTGATTTGCATTGAGTTTCCAACATTTTCTCACAGAGAACAATAATTCTCTACAATGGGTATTTTGATGTTTCTGTTATTCTTTGGTAATGCCTCGTATTTTACTTGGTTGCATAAGATGTATTTTTCCTAACTGAGCTAGAAATTAAGCACTCAGAGTTTAATTGCTGAAGCACCTACTGAAAATAATACAGTACAGCATTTATTATTTAACAGCTGTTCCTGGTAACATGCTGAGAATGTATTAATGAACTGTCATTGGTATGTAGAGGAAAAAAGCAGAAGTAAGCTAGGATAAATTAATTGTTCCTGAATTCCAGTTCTTAAAACTTACTGAACTACCTAATTTGGTATCTCTGATGTGTGTTTAATCATATGTGTATGTATGCAGTGTGGGCTCTATGCATAAAATGCACTTATACCATAGTGCTGGTGACATAGCTACTCACGGGCTAGTTAATAATGCACTCCATTGTTCTAGGCTATGCACAAAGAATAATAGATATCACACTCTTAAAAAGAGGAGTTTAGCAGGAAGAGGAGATTAAAAATACTTTATAGAGCTAGAATGAACAATGAGACAGCTGCAAGTAGTTAATCCTTAATTTTTCTTTTAAAATCTGGTGGCACTAAGATGAAGAGAAAGGAAAACAACTCTTGAGGTGATCAAGAGACTCGGATGTGGGAAAAAGGGGAGCATGGAGGTAGAAGCAGCATGAAGTGTAAGAGAAAGCTGTGAATATTGTTCATGAGATGAAGAATTAGTAGAAATTCCTGAACAAGCTGAGGCGGCCAAGAGATGCACTTTCTGAATATAGACTGATGCTTTCTTGCAATGGATAAGGTACTTATCTTGCTATGATAATTTTAATTTTCATTCAACCATGACAGATAGATAAACAAGTAAACTACCTCATTAAACACTGTCAGGAGCCTAGAATAATGCAACAAAACCAGCACGGGTTTGCTGCATAATGAGCTTAAATTTAGATGTTTCCTAAACTAAAATACTGCATACACACAGTGAAACACTTCAGAAGCAAGTTAGCGAGTACTTTACAGCACCACTATGAATAGTGATTACATCAGTGGTGGGCTGCCTGTCAGACCTCCAGCCTTGTGGCTGCACAGCTGGGAGCAGGACAGTGTCACCATATCCCACCCTGGGCACACACCTGCACACTTCATCCCACACAGGCCAGGAACGGAGTTGTCCCTACGGAGTGACTGGCCCTTCCTGCCCTAGTTGGCTGCACCCTCATCCCACAGCTGTGGAGATGGGTGTTCTCAGCTCTCCCTGTGTCTGACACGCAGGGCTCACGCCTCTGCCTGGCATATGAGAGGTGCCTGCATTTTGGCACCCCTTCAGGTAGGACGAGGGAGGTTCTGTGCAGCCTCATTCAGGGGAAAATCTGGGAGCAAGTTTGCCAGAACAGTTTATTATTCTTCTTTGTGTAAGATGCCATTAGGAAGAAAGTGACAAAATAAAAGTTTCGGTCTGCAGTATCCTGAACCATTGTGTGGACTGGATTAGTCATGCCCACTGCAGCATTTATATATATATCACTGCTACTTTTCAATGTAATAATTCCTACAGGAAACATGACAACGTACTTAAGAAACACGGTGAATTTTACTGCATTTAGACTACAGGAGTCCTGTTAGTGAAGGAATGGCTAATTGCTTTCTGAAATTATGGAAGAGCATAGGTGATATTAGATTCAATGGTTACATAGGAAGAGCAAATCAACATTGCTGGCCAAGAATAGAAAATGTCCCTAGGAACAATATTTCACTTGTGGTTTTCAATCAACTCAACTATATCAAGTTTTTCTTAAAAAGATTGGCACCCACTTTCCTGTGGCATATTAAAAATTGTCAGAGAAAGGCAGCTTACTGAAATGAAGTGCTATTCCCTTTTATAGAGTAAGACAGAAGCTGGGGTTGTACCAAAAATAATGGTGTGGAATTACGTAACTGTAAAGTCCCCTTTGAAATGCTTAGGTAGGATGCAGTGTTGTTGTAGAAGCATATCAAGTGACAGAAGAAAGAAAAATAAAGAACTTTTTTGATGAACCAGTAATTCCAGTTCTTCAAGAAGAATTACTGGTTCTGCTTGTTCCAAGTGATGAATAACCCCCAAACTGAATTCAAGTGATGTTGGATTCACCTTTGTTTGTAACATGTATGTAGTTAGTCCAAAATTTAAAATGCTCTATATGTCACATTTCTCAAATAAGCAAGGACATAGCTGACATACAGTGGTATCTAATGCTAAAACTCAGTTAAGCACTAAGGCTGCCATTGTCATGGTGAGGAAAACCAGAAGAAAAAGTGCTGTCAGAATTTGAGAGTGTATCTACACTGCATGAACAGAGCACAGTGAAGAAGCCATATTGTGCCTTGTCAGGGTCCTTCTTACAGCTACCACCATTGTAACACTCAAATCCTTTGCTGTGTAACAATAAGGGTGTGGTGCACTGAGCTGTAGGCACCTTGGAGCCACGGGGTCAGGGAGAATGCTGTGCTTGAGTCTGGTCCTGGTTCTGCTTAAGGCACATGTATCATAGAATATCCTGATTTGGCAGGAAAGTCCAACTCCTGGCCCTTCCACAGGACACCCTAAGAGTCACACAATATGCCCAAGAGCATTGTCCAAACTCTTCTTATACTCCGTCAGACTTGGTGCTGTGACCATTTCCCTGGGAAACCTGTTCCAGTGCCCAACCACCCTCTGGGTGAAGAAAGTTTTCCTAATGTCCAACCTAAACCTCCCTGGCACAGCTTCATGCTGTTCCTTTGAGTCCTGTTACTGGGCACCCGAGTGAAGCGATCAATGGCTGTCCCTCCCCTTCCCCTTGTTAGGAACCTGGGGACAGCTTTGAGGTCTCCCCTCAGTCTCCTCTTCTCCAGGCTGAGTAAGTCAAGTGACCTCATCCACTCCTTGGCTTTCTCCTTCAGACCCTTCACCATCTTCATAGCCCTCCTTTGGACATTCTATAACAGCTTTAGATCTTTATTGTGTTGAGGCACCCAAAACTGCCCCCAGGACCTGAGGTGAGGCCGCCCCAGTGCAGAGCAGAGGGGGACAACCTCCTCCCTTGCCTGGATGGCCATGCTGGGCCTGATGCCCCCAGGACACAGGTGGCCCTCCTGGCTGCTAGGGCACACTGCTGACTCTTTAACTCTTGAAGAACGGATCTCAGTGATCTGCCTACAACACTTCTGGGTCTGTGGAAAGTCAGTGATAAAAGCTGTTTCCCATGCAATCCATAATCAAGTGATCCAGCTCCCTTTCTTTAGTTTCTCTTGCATAATTATTCACTGTGCACTTCTTCTGCAAATGAGACAGTCACAGAAACAATACTTTAATTTGCTCTTGTCTCCTCTTATATTTTCTGGCACTTTGAGAAAAGTTCCTGTAGAAAAATGAAATATTAACATAGGCCTAGAGATGCTTAAAGAACACATGCATTTGCCTCCACTTCTAACCACTGTTTTCATTCAGAATGTCTGATAAATAACATCATGATGTTAAACTTGGGAATACTTGTTCCTGTCCCGTTGTTACCTTGAGATTTGTTGCTTTTGATGCAGATCTGAAGAAGAGTGTGTGTGCTCAGAGGCTCTTCTGCTCCTTCCAGGTTCTGTTGTTTTGTCTGTTCTAGTGACAGATTCTGCCCGTGAAACTTCTTCTCTCGATTGCATTGCATGTATACCAAAACTCTTCCATACTACCGTGTGTAGTTGGACAGTAGTATTCTTGTTCAAAAGAAAACAAAATTTGGGCTATCTCTGCATTAATACAGGAACTTTTGAAGTGGTTCATATTCAACATTCATTTATTCCTCTTTTAAAACTCCAAAACCTGAAACATAGATTCTAGCAGGTTGTATCAGCTTGTTTCCTTGTATACATGATCAGCAGAGGTTGAATATGAATTTTTCAGAGCCCATTGATGGAGCTGAGTTACAGAAATAGGTGAACTGTTGCAAATTAATGTCATGCCAGGTTTTAGATACAGATATGTTTAAGCTGTTTTGTCATAACACTTTAAGCTTAATAAAAGAAGAGATTTAGTAGATGCATGCTATAAGGCAAAGTTTGAGGTGGTGGAGGAAGGGAGGAAAGAAGGCAAGAGAAGGGAGAGAGGGAGATGGTAGGAATAAGTACATAATCCTTGTGCTCTGCACTAGGTTGCTGTGGAGAGGGCTCTCAATATTTGTCCCAAGGAGGTGGCAAGGAATGAAGGAAATAAACAAATAGCGATTGGCCTAATTTTTACGCACACAAATATTTATGCTATGCTTCGGGGAAAACTCTCTGACTAAATATTTACTACAGCAATAGACTAAACTGCACAGGAATGTTGTGTTATCTCAGAAGTTTTAAGGAGAGGTAAGACCTTTTCTTGAAAGAATAGAGGTGTAATTCATACTGCAGCAGTGCATAGATGATTTAGGCAGATGGTTTAGATGATTTATTGAAATTTCATATGTATTTCTGTGTTTGTTTAGATGTCCTTGCAATCACATATTTCTTGGCTGAATTTTATTAACTGACTAAAATGTACAGAGTAATCGTTTTTAAATTGCACAAGTTGGTAAAGCCTAGACAGCAACTGTTCCTTTAGAAAATAAGAGAGTTGTGTTTTGAGCTCACAAATTACTGTGTATCTGCCTTTATGTGAAATTGTAGTTTTTTCTGCTGTCTTAGTATTACTTTTGGAAAGCATTCTGCATGTGGTTTTGTATCAATAAAATTAATCATTGTAATTTTTTCAGCTATTTGGGCTGGTCTTGTTTCAGACATATGAAATATAAACCAGAGATTGGTGTTGAAATATGAGTCAAATTTGTCTTAATGGACTGTTGCCCAGCCAGTTTGAGGAAGAGCTCAGATATCCTAGCAAGATATAAAATGGTTAGACTGACTGACCAATACCTTTAAACTAATTTTATTTGTATAACTTATAAATAAGATGAGTATGGGAAAATGTCACAGTAGAGCTTGTATTTACATGCCAAGCCCTTCCCGCAGCCAGTAGTGTGGCCTCATCTGTACCAGTGTTTGGGAATGGTCCTGTTTGGGACCGTGCTGGAGTCTGGTCTGGGCGCGTAGGTGTGATGGTGCCGGGTCCAAGCCGGAGGGACAGTTGGGTAATGCCAGCTCCAAGCTGGAGGGAGTGGTCAGGGTGAATGTGGTCAGGTCAATCTCCGTGGTGAACATTTTTTGCATGTGATTCACTCCCTCTTTTTTCTGCACTTTTTTTATTAATATTGTTGCTGTTACTGTTCTTTCCTTATCTTATTGCTGTTTCCAGTAAATTGTTCTAATCTCAACCCATGATCTTTACCTTTTGTGCCTCCAGTTCTCCTCTCCAGCTCAAGGCAGAGGGAAGGGAGATGAGTGAGTGTCAGCATAGTTTGGAGAATCTCAGTGGGAGCACTAAATTCTTAAACCTCAACAGTCATACTGCGTTTTCTTTTTTAACCCGCTTCTAAGTTTGCATTCATTATTGATAATCTCAGAGATACAAATAATACACGATCAGATAAACTAATAATCTTCCAATGCTTTTATCAGGATGCTCATAACTCATGGTTTTAAAACAAATTTAAAAAATAATTTTTTTTTTGAATGAGAGTGTATTCATGTTGGTAAAAGAAAGAGGAAGGATTTTAAAATCAATTTGAAGCAGGTGTGTATTGATAATAATTATTTAATAGTTCTGATCTTTCTTCTCTAAAATCTTTCACTATCTGTGTCTACAATAAGCTCCTGTTTGGTTGCTGTGCTATGTTGTTCTTCCATACTTGTGTTACGTGAGGGAGGTATGCTCCCTCCACTGTGACTGATAGAGTATGAATCTGTAGGCTGTTGTATCTGCTTACCAGTTTTCCAAAACAATTCCATTCCATCTGTGACTTCATGTGGTTTGACTTTCATGCTACAGAAGATTGCTCCTGAAGGATAAAAGATGAGTAAGACAAGGCACGTTTTACATAGCCAGTTGTTCAAAATGGAATAACAGTATTTGTTGTATTAATGGGAATGCATCCGTAATGGGTTAAGGTGAATAATTCCTTTTCTTGTTCTAATAACAATTTTGTATGAAAGTGAGAAAGATTGATTTCTGGTGTCTTCACAATTATTGTGAAGAATTATAATGAGCATGCCAGATTGAAAAATTGCTACAATTTTTCTTTGCTACAATGCCACAATCCACTCATGAGGAAAATTGTATGTATTTATTCCATAGAATAGGAAACAGAACTCCGTGAGAAAATAAAGAAAAATGAACTTGTCAGAGGAAATATTAAATGGAAATGTTAAAGCCTTGTTTAGTTTTCTTGTTAAACCTGAGATTGCATGGACACACTAACTCTTTCCCCTCTAGATATGCAAGGAAATAACGAAAATGTGGAGATTCAGTTTCAAATAACCAGTCACAGAAGAGGGACCCCTATCAGCCTAAACTCAAAGCTTCAGTCAGTGTTTGAAACCATCTTTCACACTGAACATCAGCTACACACTGCAACAAAATTGGGAGTCTATATCCTTAACGTTGTTTTGTGAGCAGTCTAGTAAGTGATGAGTGCATCTTTTAAGGCACAAATTCAACGCCTACTTGTCAGCCTTTTTCTCTTCTGCTATCACAGTCTGAGTTTTGGAAATACAGCTTCAGGTTGGAGCAGTACTGTAGCAAAACTATGCTCTCTGAGCTGGGGACTTGGAACACTGAAAAGGGGAAGTCCTAAATAATAATTACTTTCTAGTCTCTCATATTCTTGCCAGTGAGCAACAGGAAAAGACATCTTTCTTTCTCCTGCTACCATTGGTTTGGGGACTACTTTCACACTTATTGGTTGGTCCAGAGCTGGGTACACCTACTCTTTTGTTCATTTTTTTTGTCTATCCTATCATAGTAATGTATTATGTATAGTAATATATCATCATAGTAATATACTAATATCAAAGGTAGTCATGCAGGTCACAATTTAATTTTTTCAGGCATTTTCCTTACTGAGAAGATAAGCACTACTCTTATTCTTTATTTTAAAATAACTGCCCCATTTATGCTATCCGTTTGGGAATAAGTTCCTGGAGGATGCCAGCCATCATGAGTTTGGGGTTTAGGCTCAAATAGATGAAGTCAAAGAATCAGCCAACAGCAGACAAAAATGTGTGTGTATGTATTTATAAAGAACACAGCAGAAATGTCTCCCTATATAATGCTTACCTACTGTTCTGTAGGATTTTTAGACATACCACAGAATCAATCACATTTTCTCATGGGTAGTGTGAAGGAATGCTTCAAATGCAAGACAGCTAAGAAAGAAAAAGAGAAATACTTACGCCTACTGCGTGGCATAATTACACTGAAAAAGATGAGATCGTAATCTAAAAGATCTTCCTGAGGTGTGCTCCTGGGATCAGTTTGTTCATGAGTAATTACAGCATAGAATCCAAATTGTCATTGTGGTTCAGTATTGCCTAATGACATGAATATGTTGTTGCATGTTGGTGAAGACTGTACATTTCATTAATTGAATTTCGTAGCTGTACAAGTCAAACTGAGTAGGAATAACAAGTATGGAGTGCCCCATAATTCATCCTAATATGTATGGGGCTTATTAGACCAACACAGTTGGCTTCTTTAATATACCATCCAGGAAAGTGGTCTGTTGTAAGAATGAGGAAGGGAAAGTGGTACAGTTCTTATGAGTCAGTTCAAGAAATGCAGTCCACATGTGAAAAACACTAAAAGGCCTGTTGGAGAACTGGCGGCACACAGCTGTCAAGTAGCAAAGCAGAGGCAGGAGTAACACAGCGTGACAGTAGCTGGTACACTGGGTTAGTAAGGGCCTGGAAGAGAAGTGTAGGAAGCCTATGCTTGATGCAGTCAAAAAGAACAATTAAGTGGGATTTCACATCCTTTGTGGTACGCCTACCATCAAGTGCCCAGCAGCAGTGCTTGTTGGGCGTGAGACACCCTCACTGCCTGCACTGTGCACATTCCCATCTCTGCAGAAAACCTGCCCTGAAAGGGAAGGAAGATTAAAGCGTGTGATGATGTAAAAGCTGTGCTGCATAAAGGAGACAAAGACTGCCTGCTATTAGAGGCTGGTTTGCTGCAGTCTGACACAAATGTTAGCTGTGTATATCGCCATGCTAATACTCTGTACCTGCTGATGCAATTGTGCAGCTCATGGTATCCTCACACCTGACTCAGGATGCCAGTTGCTTAAAACCTTCTGCACAGAACTGGGCTGTGGAATGGTGAAGAAACTGTAGACTTTAAGTTTAAAGTAACAGGAATAATTTAATTCCTGTAGATGCTCTGGCCCCTACAACGAAGAAATATTACTGTCACCTAACATAGAACATAAAGCTGTCCTCAGAAATTTACATATAAGGCACTTAGTTAAATGGCACACAACCTTATGGTTTTTGTTTTCTAGCTTTTTTAATTAGGCAAATCTAGCAAAATAGAGTGTGTAACTATTGGTGTAGAGAGATGCTTTTAGTGGAACATGATGTTCATGATTTTGTTAAAAAAGGAATTAATTTGGAAAAAATATTTGACAATAGGTACAACCCACTAAGTAACGGTATTTGCTATATTTGCCTAAAAGCCATAAGCCATTTTGTCACATATTATCATTCATTTATGTATTCTAACTTTCTAAGTAAAATTTCTTACATGTTTTCTTTCTGAGTAGACTTTGTACAGACAAGGTCTCAGGGGTGCCAACTGGCTTTCTTTGTCAGTTGTTGTGGCAATGATTTCCCAAATAATTTTTAAATTTTTATTTTTTAATTTTTATTTTTTATTTTGGTGATCAAGTTGGGGTGGAAAACACTTGAAATTGTGATATAGTGCACTGACACTTGTTTGAAATGCTTGGTTTGAATTGCAAATTTTTCAAGACTGTGCCAGCTTTACTTTTCACAAAAAAAAAGAAGAAGGTAAAGTTTATCGAGTTACAGAATGTTTTTATTCTATTAAAAAACTTTTCTCCTGTACTTAGCATTGGCAAGGACACACCAGTCTTCAGTTTCAGGCCCCTCACTGCAACAAAGACATGGAGGTGCTGGAGTGTATCCAGAGAAGGGCAGTGGAGCTGGGGAAGGGTCTGGAGCACAAGTCTGATGAGGAGCAGCTGAGGGAGCTGGGGGTGTTCAGCCTGGAGAAAAGGAGGCTTGGGGAGACCTTACTGCTTCTACAAGTGCCTGAAAGGAGGTTGTGGCCAGATGGGTGCCAGCTTCTTCTCCCAGATAACAAGTGACAAGGGGAAATGACCTTCAGTTGCACCAGGGCAAGTATACATTGGATATTGGGAAAAATTTATTCACTTAAAGAGTGATAAAGCAGTGGAACAGGCTGCCTGGGTAAGTGGTGGAGTCCCTTTCCCTGTAAGTGTTCAAAAAGTGAATCCATGTGGGACACTGTGATATGTTTAGTGGGTATGGTGGTATTAGGTCAAAGGTTGGACTTGATGATCTTGGAGGTCTTTTCCAACCTTAATGATTCTATGATTCTTTAGGTAACTGGACTTACATAATTTTGATTACTGAAAAATGCCAAAAATACTCATAATTCTGGCATATCCATACATTTCTGGCAAATAATATGATGTAATATTTTGTGGTTCACCTCTGACCATAACGTCGTTCTTGTTTGGTGTTGGAGCTAAGTTCTTTCAATATCTGCGACATTTTCAAGGCTGAAGCAAAATTAGTTTCAATGTTAGGTGTGACTTATAGGTGACTTTTTTTTTATCATTAAAAGCTTTACATTAAGATTGAATTATTAAGTAGAAAAAAACCCCTGTACACCAAAAGTTAAAACTGACTGATCGTGAGTGATATTTTCTGTCATGAATTTTTAAACCTTTTTGTTCAGGACTAGGCCTTATTTTTAAAAAGTACTGAATATGTCTCATTGATTTGAATGAGAAAGAAGGTGCTCGGTTGGGCGGAGGTTGAGGTGGCAAGTGGTTGTATTGTGCAAGAGAGGAAGCAAATTTCAGGGGCATTTCTGTTCATTTCACACTTCTCACGCAGGGCTCTTTAATCAAAACACAACATGACTGAGGGATCATTTGCAAAGGCATTATTTATATGAGCAATTGGAATTGTCTCTATTTATAGACTGGTTGCAATCACATCCGACGACTGGGTTTCTTAGTGCATTTATCATTTGAGTGGTGCCAGCAGGAACTCTGCATTTACATCCCCATGCTGCCATTTTTAATGAATACTTCTTTTTAATGAAACTTCTCCATTTTTCTTCCTGGTGTTGGTTTCATGACTGCGAAGTTAAAACTACCACCGTCCTTCCTTCCTAGGGTAAAATCAACGCACTTTAATGACTGGGTTATGGAATTGCACATGGATGCAGTGGGTAGAGCATACGTAAACGACTTAACGGAAGGGAATGATGTAACCCTGGGCTGGCTGGATTAATGGAAGCAATTTGCTACCAGCCATCAGGGATGTGCATGGACACCTTTTCTAACAACCAAATGTTTAGCATCATAACTTTTGGAAGGTTTTAACCTACGTTTTTATTTTGTGTTCTGCACAAAATGAACTGGGAGTGGCATGACTTCATGCTATCCTCTTATTTTTGGGGCGGATTGTGTCCAGTGAAGACTATTGTGTTTTCCAGTTGAGTCATTGATCCTTTAGTTGGTACAGACACACACATGTATTGGGAGCTGTCTGCTCTATCTCTTTACCCTCTAACAGAGATACTATGGGGGACAGATGCACCAGCATGAGGGGGCAAAGTCTCTGTCTCTGGTGTATCTGCCATTCTCTGTGTCTCACAGGCTACCCATGCTCTCTGTACAGTGCTTTTATGTGTTGTCTTTAATTCTTACAGAGTCACATAGTCATTACTTGGCTTCACCCCTATGGTTGTATTATGTTAAAAACATTTAACTTCATGAGGGCCTAAAAATATGCTGTGGGCCTTCTGCTGTGCCCGCTGAAATCTGTGGTAATGTTTATACTTTTTTTTAATGAAAGTTTGACTGATTTTTAAAAGTTTTTTAATTTTCAAAGGTGAGTGTATTTTGCTTAGAAGTTATGAATGGATTTATATGGTGAGGAAGATCTTAAAATTTCATTAACAGCTCACTGAATTTTTTATCTTCCCTCTTACACTGTGCCTTTTCTTAGATTTTCAGTGGTGACAGCATAATAGCAAACACTTTATTTTGAACTGTTCTTGAAAAAGAATAAAAGAAAATACGAAAAGCCTGTTTCTTACAAGGTGTAAGTGTTTCAGTAGGAATTCATGTCTATATTAGATAGTTTTGTTATCATCAATAAATTATTGTGTTTTTCTGTGAGTGATATGCTATGTGAATATTGACAGTGTCACTACATCCTCCTCCTTACTGCAGATCACACATTATTTTCCCTTGGCAGTATCTGTAGGGACTTGATACCTGACCCCCCCTCATCCTTGGAAGGAGGAGTGGGTTACAGCATAAGCTGTAACAAGCTTAGAGATGTGTCAGATCCTTCAGCCACTCTGCAGACATGAACCACTTTCTGCTTAGGCAGATTTTCTTCTGCATGGTGGATCCCGTTTTTTGTTTAAAGCTGTAATGTCTTTATAATTTATGTCTATTGCTGTGAGATTTGAGAGGTTTGAATTCCACCTTTGATCCATATGAGAAGTATTTTTATTGCTTAGGAAGTGATGCATTCCTGATGAATGCCCTATTTGCTGTTCTCTTAAATTCAGCAAGGGAAGGGATCAAGTGCAGGTGTTGCACAGGAGTAGAACCATGAAAGCCACCAAGGCCTCACCTGGGTCAGGTGTCTGAGGTTTAAGTGACCCTCTCAGTCACTGCCAGGGGCAAGCACCGCTCTGCACACCTCTGGGACAAAACGGATTGGGATGCTGTTCCTAAGAGGACTCCTTAACAGAGTGTAATTTTCCAGACTTGTCATGATTAAGATGAGAACAGTGGAGCCCGTGGAGCTTCAAGTCTTGTGATGTGGATGAAGCTTCTGTGTTGACACTTTGTAGCACTGGCTTACCAAATATACACCAAGATATTAAGCATATACCAGCTTTCAGTTTCGGGTCCCTCTCTGCAAGGTGCTGGAGCATGTCCAGAGAAGGGCAGTGGAGCTGGGGAAGGGTCTGGAGCACAAGTCTGGTGAGGAGCAGCTGAGGGAGCTGGGGATGTTTAGCCTGGAGAAAAGGAGGCTCAGGGGAGACCTTACCAGTCTCTACAAGTGCCTGAAAGGAGGCTGTAGCCAGGATAGGATCAGCCTCTTCTGTCAGGCAGCTAGCAACAAGGAAAGAGGACATGGCCTCAGGCTGTTCCAGTGGAGGTTTTGGTTGGACATCAGGAGGAATTTTTTCACAGAATGGGTTGTTAAACACTGGAATGGGCTGCCGGGGGAGGTGGTGGAGTCACCATCCCTGGAGGTGTTCAAGGAAAGACTGAACATGGAACTTGGTCCCATGGTCTGGTTGACAAGGTAGTGATCAGTCAGAGGTTGGACTTGATGATCTCAGAGGTCTTTCCCAACCTAACTGTTTCTGTGAAAATAGTTTCAAATGAGCTACACAGAAGAAGTGTTTTTACCATAAAACAGTAATGAGCTCTGGTCCGTCTAATATTAGAGGCATTGGGGTACAAACACCAATAGCGTTCTCAGAGCTACAATCAGTAGCATTTTTGTCTATTATGCATCTGGCTGTTTGCAGTTCCTGGAGCTTTTTCATATTCTGATGATCATTCTTCTGTAAATCCCATTATCAGACTTTACAGTTTCTTCGTATTATTGATTTCTCTTTGTGCATATCTAAGATGGAAAATGTTCACCAGACTTGAATGATCTATACACTGGCTTGTGTGTACTGTGCAACTTTCAGAGCTTCAACCAGCTGTAAGTAACTTTCCCTTTGCTTTACTGGTTGGACCACTGAAAGGCCCCTGAGTCTAAAAAACCCACACTGATTTATAGGTGTTTATGCTAAGTGCAGTACCTCCAAATTCATTTGTCACAGTATTCCAAGCCTGGAACTATTTATTTTCAACAGTAGTAGCTTTCAATTTTTATTGCTTTTTGTTGTTTTCTATTTCTTTATAATTAGAATAGCTTTATTTAGCATACCAGCAGTGGGTACCTCAGCAGTCTGATTCATTCAGCTCAGTGTGGTTCATTCAGCTAGAATATTTTTGTTATCTCCTAGCTGTGCTGTTATCTTGGTAACTTTTACGCTGAATGATTATTTAATCATTAAACCTGAAATTTCTAGAAGTCTCGAGGGAACTGTATACAAATTAAATCAAGAAGTTCTTTAGCACTGCTGCTTACACACAGGGCATTTATAAAAGAATACAATTTCCTTGGGGTTCCTTCATCTTTCTCTATGGCCTTGATTATAGTTTGATCTCTAAAAGAACATTCTGTTACAAATAATTGTTTTGGCTGAAGAATCTAGATGCCACTCTGTCTCACACTAAGGGTTCATTTATTCTTTGATAATTAACAGAGTTGCTGCTGAAAAGCAGCTGTAGGTGCTTTGTTTCCTGGGAGAAGAAGACTGAACTATAAGCCTGAATTCTAGCACCTGGCAAAGTGAGATGTTAAGTCTTTGTTTAATTTGTGCTGTAATTCTAGGAGCTTTTGTGAAAAGTGGTTACCTGGGATACAGGATTTCTTCGGATATTGGTTTCAGTAAATATTAAGTGTTGGCTCAGATTAGGATCTTCATTATTTTGCCCTTTCAAATTTAAAGGAATTTGATCTTACAGAAGCAACGTGTGTTATTATCTCTTCTCTCATGAAATAAAAATAGAAATAAAAATATTTCCTCCCTTCCATTCAGTAAGAATAATTTCATGTGCATGTTGTTTTCCTGAAAGTATGGATCTGTTTTTCATGCACAGCACAGTTTCAAGAGGAAACCAAGTTACAAGCACAAATTTTATGTTTAGTTTTTAAAATGGCCAGTCCACTTTTTCAGAGGTTTTCTGATATGGATTCAGTTTCTGAGAAATTCGCTGTATTTGCACTCATGAGCTTTTTCCTGTTGTCTGACAGTTTAATTTTCTGCTGAAATTATGTGAGGTCGTGGTTGTGTAGCGGAATGCAAGAGCTGGTCCCAGTGGAGATCCTGTGTATTAAGGCAAGAGACTAGGAGCTGAGGTTTGTTTAAAACAAGGAACTCTGCAGAAAATGGAGAATACTGGAACAGGTACTGGAATACAGAAACAAAGTATTTGTGAAGATGTGGTCAGCTTTTTCCAAATAATGTGATGTAATTATTAAAAACTTGTTGCAGAAGTCAGGAGGCCATTCATGCAATTTAGTAATTTCTTCTCTATGTGGAAAGAGCTCAATCTTTCTTGATCAGCTGCAGATGGAGAAGGATGCTTTTGTCATCACAGTCATTTAGGTATGGAATAGACTGGGAAGTCCAAACCAACTGTCTTGCCAGTCTGATGCTGTCTGAGGTCATATTGTCAAGTGTTCATCAATGAACTCCTCCTGCATACATATGTTAGTTTTCCTGGGTTCATCTTTACTTCAAGTACAGTGTGGTTTTAAGTAGGTACTGAGGAAATGGAGTTAAGTGATGGTGACCAGCATAAAAGAGTAATACACCTTGCAGTATCCTATGTGTGCTGATGACACCTCATCCAGCCATTCTGCATCCTCTTATAATCGTATAAAACAAGAAGGAGTGAAACAGAACTTTGGAATTCTGCAAGATTCATAGATAGAAGAAGAAATAAGACTGGTTTCACAGTATGCAGGAAAAAGATAGATGTGTTTGTGTGTTTACCCATTGAGTCTTTTGAATACAGTAGTATTTAGTTCATAATGGTACCAAATGTGTATGTGTGGGAGGGGTGGAGGGTGTTTAGAAAGCTGAAAATAAAAAAATGCATGCTTTTTAAGTCATCAGAATGCACTGTCTGCATTTACCATTGACTAAGGACTTTCTGAGAAATAGTAGTTTCAAGTAGTGACAGGTCATTAGCTGAATGAGTGGAGGCTTGGGTTTTTTTCCTCTTAGAAAAAGGTTAGTTCTGAGTGGTAAGTAGTCACACAGTTATGAACAACTTCTCTTATTAGGGAATATAAGTGCAGTAATCTGTGTTTTCAGAGGTATTATAGTCCCCGTTCTTGGAATGATAGTATTTGTAGCCCATCTTTTGGCTTGTTATGGTTGTCTGCGCCATTACAGATGAAGGTGAGCATGTACTGATTGCTATGTGGGACTTGCTTTTTTACTTTGGTGTGTGGTTACCAGTATTGTTTCATAACAGTACTTTATATTTTAACTGTGAAAAAGTAAAACAGCATATATATTATTTCATAGTTTTGATTTGTCTTCTGAACTTCCTTTGGCTATTCGAAAAGAATCCTGTCAGCAAAACGTCTTGAATTTATTCTTTGGAATTGTTGAGAAAACAGATGTTCAAAATCAACCATTTCAAAACTTGGCAGAAATATTTTCCATAATGTTTTTTGTCTACCTGTCTTCCTGTTATATCTGGAACCTGTTTAGTAAGTTTGGTTTGTCATATTTCTTATAGAGGATTATGTGAGCATGACTTACTCATTCAACCAAAGCCAACATACCTAAAATCAGCATGCTGAAATTCCAGGACGCAAGCTTCGTTAGCTTATTCTCTCATTTCATTTTGCCTAGCAGCCTGGGCCCGGGAGGAGTGAGGAGCATCTCATTACAGAGTACTTTGGAATGTAGAATGTAGGGCACTTCTGGAAAATGGGAAATGTGGGTTTAAGCTTCCTTCCCTTGGTCCCACAGGGTGAAAACCAAAGGTAACTTTGCTATAGCAACCATTCTTTCAAAAGGATGATTCCACCTCCTTTTTAGGTGCCTATTCTCAGTGTGCTATTCTGAGTCCCATATGGATGCAGGGTTTTTTGTGAAGCCTGTTTGAGATTGAATTTTGCACTCCCTTAGCTGCACAGACCAAATCTTCACTGTATGTGGGATCACAGGCTTTGACACATGCCTCTGAAGAACTCTTGTATTTATGACTTAGACATCATTCCAAAGGTTCATAGGAGTATTCTAGATTTGGAATTATGTGTACCTTCCCCATTTTGCTGGATGTTAGATTGTACTATATACCATACTACCATACTGTAATACCTGCTATTGGCAGGTTTTTCACCTTGTCTTGGTCAAATCAGTTTAATCCCCTGGCAGGACATTGAGACAAGCTTGTCACAGTCAATAGTTTTTGCTTTGTCTCTACTCTCCTTACAGTCACTCTTTACATGAGTCTTTGTCTTGGAGGTCACCTTCTGTTGTCTCCCCTTAATATAATTTTTTTCTGCTTTCTTGAGTCTTTTCATATCTTTAAGTGTCCAGTCATCAGAGATTATTTTCTTTGTCACTCCTAACCATTTTTTTTCCCTCACTACATCCCTCCTATAGCTATCAAGATCTTGTTTTAAACACTAGCATATAAAATAGCCATAAATAAGTGGTTTCATAGAACAACCACCACCTTTTTGTTTCATTAGTCTTTGTAACTCTTTCCAGGTCTTTAACACAGATTTTCTCATGTATTTTCACTCCTGTCTTCCAGTTGCTGTTACACAGCAGGTTCTTTTTCCCTTCTTAAATACGTTATCCAAGAGGTGCTACCATTGTCCCAGACAGTTTTTATTTTTAACCCCCTTTGAGTTAACAAAATAGGCAAAGATTAGGTTGCATTGTTCAGAAGGTGTTTTTTTAACACTTTAGCTGCAATTTATATTTGCTCACATTCTAGGTAAGAGATTACTTTTCTAGTGGGAAAATAATTTAGTCTCTCTGATATCATCCTAATGCTGACTTTTCAATAAGAAAAAATATCTGTGATTGATGTACTATGTGATCACATCACTGTATGATTTGATATAAAGTACTAAATATGGCAGGAAGAACTGGGTACAGTTCTGTTTCTATTATGTAGTATTAGCAAATATAAAATTGAACTGTATGCAAAGAGCTCTGTGTCTGCTCAGACTTTGTCAGATATTTATGCATATTTTATATATATCCGAAATAACACACTGTAGCACTGTGAACTGCTGGACTTGTATGAGAAAGGGAACAGAAGGTTACACAAGTCAACATCAGAGTACAGTATGTTGCTATATGCTGTGCTACTCTTTATGCTGTGTTGGAAAAGCTTATAGAATAAGTACTATAGTACATGGTATATATTGTCAAACTCTTCTAGTGAAAATACATCCTACTTTTGTGATGATTTTATTGTTTAATAACTACCTGCAGTGTTCTGGACACTGTAATGTGTGTTTGTGCTGGTTTTCACTAGCCAGACAGATGAAATCAAGCATTTCCTAAGACTCCAAGCAAAACTGTCTCCTACCATGAGCCAGAAGCCTGGCTGGGGTTGGTTTTTTTTTTTTTAGCTCCGTCTTGATAAATTGCACAATTACTGAAAGAACTGAAATAGGACTAGAAAGAGGACTGAGTACTGTGGAAGTCCTTAGGGAAATTCCATTAGAGCTCCTTTCTGGTGCCCTATTTAAAAATAGGGAAGTCTTTCAGCTCCTTGTGCTGAAGTTTGAATAGACAGTTTCTATGAAGGAGCCTGCTTAGTGATTCAAACCCCTGTGATTTCAGGGAGTAGTGTTTATCTTTGACCCAGCAATGAGTGTGCTAGCTGTGATCCAGAGTGCTTTGAAGCAGAGGAAGCTCCTATGGTCTAACAGATCGCAATTATCACTTTTACATACTAGATTAATATTAAGGTACTTGTGCAAAGGTGTCCACACATGAATAACTCAACTGGAATAAAGTTATCCAAAAATGTCTCTTGGGGGGCTATCATGTTTCTTCAGATGGGCTTTCATAGTGATCAGTAGAATCTTGATGAAACTTCTGCTTCGTTGCAAGGATTTTTGAAATATGAATAAACTCCATGTGGACTTTTGAAGAGAATCCTTGGGAGGTTTTATGACTCACTATTGGCATGGACCTCATTCAAGATGCTACATGTTATATTAGATACTTCATGTTTTTCAGAAATGCTTGAGGAAATAGCTTGTAGTTCAGCACATTAGAAATAGCACTGGTAGCAGATGGCCAAGACAAAATGCTGTAGAAAAGTTGATTGTGTGACTCTGATTTCTTGCAAGCATGTCGTGCAGGCTGAGCAAGGTCTTCCAGCTCTGGCAAAATGAAGGTTTTGCCACTGAGTTGTGTAGCTCAGCACAACCCTGGTATTTGGTAGGTACTCGTGACTATGAAGGCGGTGTTTGGAGAATTGCAGTCTGAGCACTGACAGCAAGAGTAGGTAACTGTCCTTCCCGAGCAGCTGATCCTGAAACAGACTGTATTGGCAGTGCTCCCAAGACTCTGATTCAGTCAGTTCCTGCCTAATGAACTGAAGACCACCTTCCTGATAATTAAGAAGAAACAAGCTGCCTGGATTTTATCCAGCTTCGGATTTTTAAGCTGACATTCTGAACACTTAGTTATTTGTGCTAGGTAGTCAGCTGCTCAAAAGTTGTTATCCCCTAAGTCGGGTGGATTGGAGGGGAAATTTCTTTAATTTTGGTTTGTTGCATATGAGGAAATCTCTACAATATGCACGTCTCTCTGATTGCCAGACCGTTTTTTCTGAGTATACATACTTTTATTCCAGTTTGGATAGCATCTCTAAGGTAAATATTCTATGTCTAAAAGAGTAATAACACGAAATTGCAAGTTTTCAAGCATTCTGTGTATTCAACTAATTATGCCTAAATAAAGTTTCAGTTTAGTGACCCCCCCCCCAGAGTAGGCAGTTCACAGACTTCCTCTTTTTGACAGTATCATGGGAAGTGATAGCCCCAGTGATCACGCTTTGTTCCACATTAGCTCATATTTAAAGTAATCTTAACATCTTGAAATAGTTCCAGAATTTGGCACAAATGGTGGGTCTCAGCAGCAGAGCCAGTTGGTATTGCCTTATATCGTGCGTGGAAATCAGATACAATTTATCTATCTCATCTCATTTTACGCTAAGATGAGAGAGTTGAACAACTTTTCTCTGGGCTGTTCTTCAGTCTTATGTTTACTTACAGCTGTTCAATTGCATCTTCCACGTGGAAGATCTTTCCAGTCAAAATCAGGAAGACAGAAATAATATGGTACTTGATAGTTGTAAGCATCAGAGACCACAACCAGTTATTTCTCACTGCTACCACCCCACAAGAGCTGCTTTTGTTTAAATAAAAACTACTTATGGAGTTATGGAGTGCAAGGCTGTCTTGCTAGTTCTTTCTGTAGTGGTAGGAACTGGTGAGATGTCAGAAAATAGGTTTCTGTGTTAGAAACTTTGGAGGTCCAGTAGTATTTGTCTAATCTAGTTTGGAACTACCACCTGCTCTGCAAGAAGTCTCTGTGTACCATATTTCTCATTCAAGAGAAGTAAATCCTGACAAAACAGGAAAAATCATTGAGTCACCTTAGCAATTTTTTTATAGTTAAACTGGGGAAGTGACGTTTTTGCTGTGTGAGGGAATGGGCGTAGCTGCCATAGACTGGGATGTTTATAGGCAAGTATGATGTGCTGGTGTAGCTACAGCAGCTAGAAATGGTCTGTTTTCATGCTCCAGCCTGATAGTCATGCTGGCCAAACTGTAGTCTTGATTTGAACGGAATGAAAAAATGTTTTCACAGCTCTTCCTCTCTTGAAAAATTCTTTCTAATACAATTTATGACTTGGGGGTTCCGTAGTTTCAAAAGAGTACGCACATATTGATTCATTTTCCTGCCATGTTTTGAGTAAAATACATTATTCAATGATTATATATGAATTTTCATTGCTTTCTTTATTGATAGATTCATTTTCTGATGCGTCAAGGGAATGAGAGAACATGACTAACATGTTTGGTAATCTTACAATGCCAACTGTATGTTAATTTTCATTTTAGAATTCATTCATGGCTGAAGTGACTGTATTGGTGATTTTGAATATAAAGCATATTTACTAGGTGAAAAGCAGAAAATTTACTTTACTTGGAGTGATGAATTAGAAATTATCAAAGCTTACCTCTGTCTTGCTGACAAAGCAATCCATCTAGAGTAGTGCACAGATTTCAGTGCATATGTATTTTCATAATACACTGTCTTTTGACAGTTCATTTTTCCTACAAATACTTTGTGTTCATGTATTTGGGTTTGCTCGTGTTTGTGTCCATCTTGGGGAACTACATGTGAAACATAACCCTCAGATGGAAAAACTGAAACAAAAAAATAGTTTCCCTTAGTTGAGCTTAGCAACTAGTGGAGAAATATGTACGGTGTTCGTACCACTATTTATTAATGCCGTAATTATGTATGGGATGAAATAGGTCCCTAAGAACAGTATTAGGACTGCTTTTTGAACAATGATGTGAGCATTGCATTCAGCAGTGGCACAGAACAAAACACGGCAGGGCATCTGAGCACGGTAAAGTCAGCATGTACTGAGTACTGTTGGGATGTGGAATGAGCTAGAGAGGTAAAAAAATAAAATACTGAACACTATGAGTATTGCAGCCACCAGCAGTGCAGTCATTCAGAATAATTAATGTCTGTGGTGCCAGTCAAGCCTTAGGCAAAAGAGATGGGGACCACAGAGTGTCTCCTTGGAATACATGAAATGAATACAGAAGGTGTGCTATTGCATGAGCAGCCTGTCATCATCATCAGATGATGAATTTCTTTGTTTTCCAGGAAATACATACTAAATGGAGAAGTGGGGGAAACCAGTCTTGCAGCTTTTTATAACTACTAGGACTCATCTCAAAAGGGGTTGGATTTGCCTCAATCAATAAACCACATTTTTAATTAATCTCATCTTAGTCTGAGCATGTAATACAGGTCAGAAGAATCACTTTGTAGAAGTGCTGGTTTCTCTCCATTGACTGTAATTGGAATCCAGATGACTTGTGCAGGTTATGGATGTCTGTGTAAAAGGCATCTCAGTTTTAGATGGTGGGATTCTTGTGTGGCGAACCCCAGTGTTCATGTCATAAAATTGAGTGAACCATAGTAATGTCAGAAACGGTATTTTAAGAACCAAAATAAAATGTATTAAGTTTTTCCATGAGACATCTAGTGGTATGCACTTAGAAATTAATGTGTTGCTGAAATAAGCAATAAATGAAAGGAAATTCCATATTTAAAACAGCAGATTCACAGCATTGGTATTACCTTTCTGACCCAAATGAAGGCAAAATAAGTACAGATTTGTAACCAGAAGAGTAAGTTTCTCATCACAGATGATAAGAATAAGTCCTCTTAAAATTTGGGCCTATGGGCACTAGCCAGGAGAAACTGCAGTTCTTAAATATATTGTCCATAACCAGTGATAAAGAAGAAATATTTAATGAAGGAACCTGCTGATAGTAGCTACTGAGACTGACTGAAATGAGTTTCTAGCAGAGAAGAGTGGTGTTAGAGCAGAGACACAAGATGACCCAGAACAAATACCTCAGGAACATACTCTCTTTCTGGACTGATAAGGCGATTCAGGATGGGCACGGATGAGAATAAATTCAGTTTATTTTGTGTGTTCTAGAAGACTATTAAATGTTCAGCCAGGCTCTCTGAGACCTGTCAGTTCTGGCATAACAGTATCAAAGCTATTAAATTAAATTCCTGATTTGTTTTAACTCTTTTCACATAGAGGTAAGGACAGGATGTACCTGTAGCTCAGGTTGAGACACACTCTTCATACGGCCAGCAGCACACTGTACTGTAACACAGGTTGTTGGCTCCTGTGTACACATACGTGCACTGGGGCACAGCTGAAACAACGTGGCGATTTACATTATGAGGGGTTATATGGTGCTGATTTGGCATTTTATTATTGTTGCTATTTAAATAAAATCCCCTGACGTTTATTTCTGACAAGATTGTAGTAACTGTAGTACCATTAAACAGTCAGTAGGAACATTTTGTTTATGTAGAGGCAAAATATTATAGTTGTTCAAGAGATTGCAGACTTCCTTTTGTGGGCATTTGTAATTATTTGGGATCAAATCCAGTTTCCAATAAACTGCATAGGAATCTCAGTCAGTTCCAGAGGGACTTGTGTCAAATTTCATTAAATTTTTGAAGATGCCAAGTTTTATAAAATCGACATTTTAGTTGTGTGCCTGATACAGGGGGGACCAAAGACTTCCTTTGGGACTCTGCTTAATATGTGCAATGATACGCTTTACCATGAAGTCTTTTCAGTTGGATGTGGTAATGAGATTGATGGGTCTACCTGGTCACTAATTCATAAGTTGTTTGTATAATAATAGAGGAAGTATGGAGAATAAACCAGAGGACACCAAATCTTAATCCGTAAGCAACACTGTGACTGAACTGGCGTAGCAAAGACCTGGTGAGAGGACAGGGAGGAGGAAGAGGCTGTTGTGTATTTTGATTCAGATATTTGTGCTATGACGCAGCTGTTCTGGGAGTTGAACATAGAGATGCTCTGTGAGTAATAGTAATAGGAAAAAGCTCATGGGCTCCATTGTTGTGCAGGCATTGCACAGACCACCAAACAGATCAGGTAGGTGGGGATTTTTATTGTCAGGGTAGAGGTGATGGTGAAAATGAGGGATTTTAATAAATCAGTCGCCTGCTGGAAGCCAGTGAAGGAGACTACCAACATGCTTTGCAGTGCACTTACTACCAAATTTTGAGACAGTGGGAAAAGAAATCTAAAGGGAAGCTATATTTGATACCAGCTTAAGGGAGAAACTGTTAAAGAATAGGGAGAGAAAAGGCAGGTTGAGTGAGAATTACCCTGCAATGACAGGACTCGCAGTTTTCAGGAAGGGAAAGAGGTAAAAGAATTAGAACAACAGGTTTCAAGGGGATATGAGAGGACTGTGGGCATAACCTCTTTGGAAAGGAGTCTGGAGAAAAGAAGTTAAAGAATTGTTTGTTCCCCAAAGAAAAATTATAAAGAGAAAAAATGCAAATTGAGACAGCACAGAAGGAGGACAAAAAGCATAGTAAAATAAATCTGTCTAAAATATAAGCAGCTCATTTATGTCAAGCACAAGAAATAACCATGTACAAAATTAAAACTAGTTTGGATTATTCAGAACAAATACAAAAGAATAGCAAAAGATGTAGAGAAAAAAACCCCCAAAACACATCAAAGAAGCCAAGACCAAAAAATGTGTACAAGAAAAGATTGTGTACAGTAAGTGTACATGAGGAGTAACAGAAATTGTTGTGGAAGTGTATTTTTGGTAAGAGCATGTTCCAGGAGAGTGTTGCTCTACTGCTTAACAGAAGCACATTGGTCTTCATTGGTGTTATTTTGAGTATATGGAAAACAGCCTAGAACAGAGAAAGGACAAATCACGCAGTACTTAATGTGTTAGGTGTTCCCAGGTTAGCTGTGCCTCAGAGTTGCTATACTTGGAAACTGGAAGAATTTTCTAAATTAGTCTCAGCCCTGTTAGCAGTTATCATTGAGAATCTGAAGAAGAAAAATGAGTGTGAAAAAAATTCCAGAAAAATAGAGAAACACATCCTTAAAAGGAGGGGAGGAGCTATGGATGGAAGAGTCCTGTCACAGATTTGCAGATCATTTTTGTTCCTAGAAAAATTACAGACAAAAATTCATTTTGTAAATACCTGGAGGAAAGTAATGAAAAGCAATCAGCATGGATTTGTTGGAACTATCTAATACTCTGTAACAAGAGATTAAAACTTGTGGATAAAAGAAAAGGAGCAGATGCCCTACATTTTCATTTTAAGAAACTTCTGAATGCTGTGTTACAAGACTCCCCTATAAACAAGCTAGGGAACATCAAGCAGTGTTTATATGTGAGTTGCATGAGATATTGTTGCAGAACTGGTTGGATAAGGTAAACCCCAAACAACTACTGCTGTTTCACTCGTGTATTCCACAAGAGTTTATTTTAGACCTAATCTGTTTTTTCAGCAATAACCTGGATTATGTTTTAGAGAATATGCTTATTAAATTGGCAGTTGTCACAAAGTTGAGAATGAATTGGAAGGATGCCAGAGAACAGGATTAGAATTGAAAATGATCTTGAAATGGCTTTGAAAATAAAGTGGTATTTAGCAGGTGTAAGTGTATGGTACTATACTTGGGCAGAATAGCCATATACAGACACAGGACAGATGGTTAAGCAGTGGGTTTTGAAAATGATATATGTCATAAATATTACATGAATAAACATAGTCAAGCTGTTGTAAAGAAGGCATGGATGGATGGATGAAAAAGACATATAGCCTGTAAAATATATGGAGTAATTAATCTGATGTATTCAGTACTCTGTTCAGTTCAAATACTGGGATCAGTTTTGAGCATCACATTTCAATAAAAATATAGCTAATTAGAGGGAGTTCAGAGAATGGCAATAAAGATAGTTAGCTGAAAAACATGACTTGTAAGGAAAAAAAATGAAGAACCAAAATTATTTAGCTTTGAAAGTAAAGCGTAGGTAGGACCAAAAAGTTTTCAAGTATGCAAAAAAACCCCAGCAAAACAGCTTGAGCCAACCACCAACCAAAGAAACACACCCTAAACCATCTTGAACCTACACAGATGAAGGGAATTATCCAATATCTGCATCCTGTAATGATAGCTTAAATTCGAAGAGAAAGAATTTATTTAGACATCAGAAAAAAATTTCTGACGGTAAGGTAAGACACTTAGAACAAGTTAGGTGAGAATTTGGTAAGTATATTAGCAGTCTTTCAAAACAGGGAAAACATATCCAAAAATGGTACACGTGTAGCTTTGTTTCATCTGCAGTTTGGAGTTGACCTGCTCTGGACCCTCTAAGCAGTGTCTTCTCTATTGAGTGTGTGACATTACTGTGTATTATTGCTGTGCCACACAATGTGTTTTCTGTTCTGTAAATCTTGTGAAACGCTACTGTAATTTGAATTAAGATTATCCTTCTTCTTTTATTTCAGTGTGTGCAGAAGCTTACAATCCTGATGAGGAAGAGGACGACGCAGAATCTAGGGTACTTCACGATTAGAGTCAAATACTTTTTCAATTCTCAGGCATTAAATTTAGGAGGAAAAATGTAACCAGCTTTACCATTCCTTTCCAAAAACATCCTTATTATAATATACTTTAGTAATCTCTTGGGGTTTCGTGTTAAAGGAACATTTAAAAATTCTCTGTAATAGTCACCCATGCAGGATTTGATGTATTATTCTTAATTACCAAACCTGTGGTACATGGTTAAGGAAACATTTTTGTGCAATTATATTTACCCAGAGAGCACCTGCTTCTAAAAACCCTTTCTTGGTGTCCTCATAATCTTGCAGTAGTTCCCTTTTTCATAAGGCAGAAAAAAGGTAAACTATAAAATTGCTAAGATTTTTCAATGTACAATGCGATAAATAATGAACTGTATTTATTTCTCTTAGTTATGTCACCCTTTTAAAGGCATTTACTTAGCTTTTAAGATGAAATAGCATGACTTTCAAGAGCAATTTAATTGTTTATATTCTATGTAATTTTATGGCTTGTAACACTGTCCAAAAGGTTACCCTATGGTGTTACAGGTATACATAGCATATCTTTTGAAGCATATGAGTTGAACAACTTGATTGATACTCAGACGAACCAGACACTGGTAATTTAGTAAATCTCTGGCTCACGCAGATAGTGTCAAGTCTGTTGTTTACTCTGTGAAATTTCTGATATAAATTTAACACAGATACTATTTACTAAAATATTCTTTAGGAAGTAGTCATGGCAAATGGCTGAATGTAACAGTGGTGCCTTTTATAAAACATGCATGTCCCAAATATGATTAGAGAGTAGTAATGTTTATGTAGCAGTAGTGTAGATAAAGGTGTCCAGAATGGCTTGCAGAAATGAAATGGATTCTACAGGTATAAAGATCTTGTGATCTTAAATATAGCAGTTTCATTTGCCAATGCAATGGTGATACCATTTTATCATTGAGTGTTTATTCAAATCCTGAAGGTTTTGAAATGAAAGAGTTATGAATCATGGCCAAAATATTGTGTAAAATGCTTAGTTGAATTAGCTCAGTCCTTCAGCTAGTGCTACTATATGATAATCACTCTAAGAGCTTTTGTATTATATCCCTCAGATTATTCACCCCAAAACAGATGATCAAAGAAACAGACTGCAGGAGGCGTGCAAGGACATCCTTCTTTTTAAGAACCTAGACCCGGTAAGAAATTCTTGGTAATGAACAGCATTTAGCAGTGCTGCTAAGAATTATTTCTCTTGAGCTTTGGAACAGAAATTTACAGATTTGACTTTTGTAACTTCTTAGGTATGCTTTCTTGACCATTTAATGAATTCCAGAAATGCCATTTTTTTAAACTGATACATCATGTATAGAGTCTTTTGTTTACCACCAAAAGTGATAATACTGAAATACATTAATATGAATCTGTACATTAATGAAAACGGATACATGAATCATATTAATTCTTGTATTTTCTTATTTTAAATCTTCCTGTACACTGATGTCTATAAACACATCAGTTAACTGGAATGTTTAAGTTTTTTCTATTAGTTACTTTTTAACATTCAAAAGGTGCTGAGTGCTCCATAAAAAGAGAAAATTACACCCAAATCCTTCAGTTTAGCTATAGATGTAATTGAACAACTGAACTATGAAATAGAGGGAAAGAGAAAGGTATTAGTGACGTGTTTACATTATTATTTCACTTAATGCAGAGATACCATAAAAAAGCTTCAGGTAATTTTCTTCCATGCAAATAATTTCCTTCTGTTTAGTATAAAAACAACTGTGAGCTTTTAAGAAAGCTTAAATGCACTGAATGAATGATCTGGATCAGACAAAGGTGATAATGCTACCAAAAAAGCACACAGAATTGTTTAAGGGGAAAGGTGAGTGTATCAATCAAGACATGCATACTGAGGTTGGGATGACTCACAGCATCCCAAGTGCTTTCTCAAGAGAATTGATTCAGTGCTGTCAAGGGAGGGAGCATGAGGGAAAGAGAAACAATTATGTAGATTTTTAAGTATGAGAACAGAAAGTTTAAAATTTGATTCAAGAGAGAGCTAATGGAAGGACCAGCCTGCAGCTCTGCTTGGAAGTCAGGTGCTATTACAGAGAATGCACATTAATTTGTGCTGCAGGTTTCCAGCTCCTGCTTCTGTCTGGCACAAAGACTAAGTCCTGACCCTGGGTACCTGTTCCCAGAGAAGCCCTGAGGAGCAGTGAGCCACAAAGCCCCAGCTTAGCAGAAACCTGGAGTAATTGTCATGGAAGGGCATCAAAAGTCTCAACGTGGGTGCTAATACATGTGCATTCTTGGGACAGTAGGGATCCTGACACAGAAGGTTTCCTAATCCCTCACGCTGTCTGTTTAATGGGTAGTTAATCAGCTGTTCCACTATACTTGTTCAAGCTAAAGCCATGCAAACCTTTACCCTTCTGCTCCTGAATTATTTTTCTAAATAGCTTCAGGGAATCAAAGTCACTTGTAGGCGTCTGCTCTGGATGTGAAATTGTTTTATTACATATTTTCCTTATTGTTGCTGTGTCCTGGCTTCCACTTGGCTGGACCATCATTACATTACCCTGCCAATGGCATTTTGGCAGACCCCTCTTAGTTAAGCTCTGAATATTTCTCTTATGAGCCCTGCAACACGATGGATTATTGTGTACTCCTAGAACCTGCTGTGATATTAATAGTGCTTACAGTATCAATCCTCTGGATGGGATCTGCTTTGCCTTACAGTCAGAGCTAGATCTTCTGTCTAAATACTCATCAGCCACCTGGTCTGCAGGATCGGGGTCTGTTGGCATCCTATCAGCTATATTGTACTGTTGTGTAGACATAGAGCATTAAACTGTTCCAGTGTGGGCACTTGGTGGACTTTTTCCAAGGATGAATTCTTTCAACGAATACTGAGGGATAACTTCCTGTTTGTGCAGCTCTTCTCAGGACTATGCTTGCTGTCTCGATACTGATGTTTTGAGCTGTTTTTTTCAATTCTTCTTCTGAATCAGTTACTTGTAATTGATAACAGTTCCCACAGTCTGTTCCAGGTGTTTAGCAGAAGACTTCTCAGCAGAGCTCTCCCTTTGTGCAGTTTTGCAATCCAAAGCCTCAAAATGGGCTCTGGGGATCTCCCAAGTCTTGTTCACCCCCCCTTTGCTCAGATTGTCCAGTGGATTAAGAACACTTCCTCCTGCAGCATCCTGGAAAGTTGAATACGATAATTTTTGTAAAGGAGTTTTTCATTACAATAATTTTATTCATAAAAGACACTGGAAAACTACTGAGCTCTGAAGAGAGCAAAGACATTAAAACATAGCCTTCTTAAGTCTGGCTTGTTCCTTCTGTGGAGCCAGGATCCCTAGGGGCTTCTCCCACTCCTCCTTCTTGTTCTACTTCTGAGCAGCGACTCAAGGGCTCTGCCACTGTAGTTGCAGTAATTAAATGTTCCTGTGCCAGCTCTCTTCCTCACCTCTGCCTCTCCATGAGAGCTGCTGCAGTTTACAGAGTGCTGTATTAGCAAAAACATTATTCATCTTGAAGAGAGATAGTATCTTCTGCTGCTAAAGCTCAAGTCTCTGGAACAAAAGTCAAGCTTTGTATTGATAGCATCTGCCACTCCCACTGTTGTATTTTTTGTTTGGGTTTTTTCTTGTACTGAACTTCAGCTTCTTTCTGCCTAGATCCGTGTGTGAAAGTCACCATTTCAAAGATCAGTTAGAGGGGAACAGATGATGTAAAGGGCTTAATGGCTTTTCCTCGATGGCCTTTAGCAGGGTATCAAACACCATTTTCAAATACAGAATAACGTCTTACAGCGTGATCAGAATTGCATTCAGTACATGATGCTCAGTGAAGTACACCTTTTCTTAACACTTTATCCCACCCTCACACACTGTGTTTTAATTTGAATGGAAGGATAAGATAAGGCTATCATTAAAGCCAAAGGAGAAGCTGCAGTAGTTGGGAGTGACTTAGAGTTCTCTGCTCAGCATGTTAATTAAGTCCATTTGAAAAGACAAGAGCCATCACATAAAATTAAAACCCAGCAGAACCATTTGAATGTTAGGCTAAATGAGAGGAGAAAAAGATAACCTTCAGACTTTGAGACAACTTAGGACTTGCTATACACACACAACACTGTCTTGAGCCGTCATTTAACTATAGCAGTTTTTGAATATCAGATAGGTAAACTTGCACATATGTATTTATAAATATCAATATTTCATGCATTGTCTGTGATTAAAAATATAATAGTGTAAAGGAACGCCAATTCTCATACATTTCCCTGGACAACATTCTTATGTTTTAAAGGCCAACTCTTAATAATTTCCTAAAGTCTGTGAAGTTACTTGAATTTTATGGAAACTTTCTTTAACTTTGCAGATTGATGAGGATGTGACTGGTCAGAGAATGTGAGTTCAGCAACGTATTCCTTAGGTAACTCCCTTAAATACAAAATACTTTTAAAGAATTGACATGTTAGCAATCTTTTTGCCTTTCTGGATGCTTAATCATTTGCCATCTAGTTGCTGTCACTCAGTATCAGTTTTACCTAGCACATTTCAGTTTTGAAAAAATTACTTCAAGAGAAGAATATGAATTGGAACATGCATGTGCAACAAGATGAGAGAAAGAGGTTTTGCAGAGGTGCTTGGTTATTTTTAGAGGACCAGGTCAGGACAGAATCAGGAGACAGGTCTATTCAGATGTTTGTTTTCTTCTCCCCATGCTATATTAGATTAACTCATTCCTCTTCTAAAGCATCTCTTCCTGGTCTTCTTCCCAGGAAAACCTCTTCCTCTTAGAGTATTGTTTATTGTCCTTCTCGATTGCCTGCTTCCCCATTGCCAGAAACCATAGTATAACTTTTTTGCTCCCAGGATTGTCATGGTGTGCCAGGCTGGTTACTCTACCTGCACGCACAAAGACTGTTACCAGACCCTCTCCTTCGTGCTCCAGGTGCTGGAGGTTACTACAGTGGGTTCTGATGCTGTCCGCTTTCCCTTCCACTTTCACTTTGTGTAAGCCAGCAAGGAGAAAACCAAGATGATGACCAAATGTCTTCAGCCCTTACAGAGGATAAGCCTGAAGTTGCTATCACTGAAATTTCTCTCTGTTCAGCCTAACAACTGTTTTACAATCACCAGGAAGAATAGCAGCAGCAGCTCATCTAGTGGCACACGGAAGCCTTCTACACTTCGTTTTCACAATGCAATTCAGAGTTGTTCTTTTGGTTTTGTCTCTTAAGAGGAAAATTTGCTGGGGTGATTAACAACAGGCTATTTGGTTTGGCAGTTACAGCCCATAGGGCAGCAGTTAAAAAACCTGATGAACCTTTAATCAGAGCAAGAGGTTGGCTCAAGGGACTGGTACCATCAAAGCTGAGCCGTGCCCTTGCACTTAAGGTCTGAATCCTTTCTTTGGCAAAAATTCACAAGCAGTGTTACATCATCTATTCTCTTTCAGAGAAGTTTAATATTGGAGAGCTTTGCCCTGCTGATGCTTGTACAGAATACATAAAATAGGTCTTGACCCTTTTCTAAAAAGTAATAAATTATACATATTGTTCATAAATATGCAAGAGCAATTTCTGGGCATATTGCCACTCATGTAGCTGGAGAATTAGTATAAGAGAGCACAAATATTGATTAATCAATTAGAATTGATTAACTGAAGGAAGATGAAAGAGAGCATAATGTAACTGTTTTATGAACAGTGGAATCTTATACTTAAGGCCAAATCATTCCTTGAAACTAACAGAAGATTCTCATGATGCTCTTAGGTTCTTAAGAATTTTAGTGAAGAATTAGAACTACAGATTTTGGAGCAATTAATGGGAATACACCCCCCCCACCCCACCCCCCATACATACATATATATATACACACACAAATGCATAGTAATATATACACACATATATACATATATAAAATGTGTGTATCATATATATAACTGAGCCCAGAATGCCTGAACATGTTAATACTCTGCCCTCTTAGATCACACAGAGTTGATGACATTGAGGTGCCCTTCCAGAGAAGGTCAGTGGAGCTGGGGAAGGGTCTGGAGCACAAGTCTGGTGAGGAGCAGCTGAGGGAGCTGGAGATGTTTAGCCTGGAGAAAAGGAGGCTCAGGGGAGACCTTACCGGTCTCTACAGCTGCCTGAAAGGAGGCTGTAGCCAGGTGGGGGTCAGTGTCTTCTCCCAGGTAACAGGTCTAGAGGAAATGGTCTCAAATTGACCCAGGGGAGGTTTAGATTAGGTATTAGGAAAAATTTCTTCACTGAAAGAGTTGTCAAGCATTGGAAGAGACTGCTCAGGAAAATGTTTGGGTCACCATCCCTGGAGGTATTTAAAAGATGTGTAGTTGTGGCACTTGGGGTAGTTGCAAAGTATGAAATGTGTTACTGAGCCTGTCTGATGGGCATGTGCATGATATTTGAGAGGCAGAGTACTAATTTAGCATGTAACTGTGTAGAAGATGGTTAAGGTATATTCTCAAGGAAAATACTATTGCTTGAAAATATTGATTGTACATTGAAATACAAATTAGATTCTTTGATAGTGAAGAAATAAATACCTTTTCATTAGTTTAAAAGTGGATATTACACAAGGGAATTAAATATTTTGAATTGGATCAATATTGCTGCTAACATTTTTATCAGAGTTCCCCTGGAGTATATGTGCATGGTTTTGTTTTGAAAAACAAATGTGGAGAGGTGTAGACATGAATTCTGTAATTTATCTTCCTCTACAAGGTTCTGAGTTGGTGATTTAAGAAGTCCTTTACTTCCCATGGTTTTCTTGCTTGTGTTTTGCTAACATTTTCTACCTCTCTCCCCCTCCCCATCCCCAGTCCCCTTTCTTTTCTGGTATTGTCTGCTTCATTGACAATATCATGCTGAATATTAATTTGTTGATATTTCAAATTACACAAAGTGAGGAAAAGGTGGCCAGCAGGATGCCATTTTAACTGGGGCTCACTTTATGAACTCAGGGACAATAGAAGAACTGTGGATTCACTTTGTTCACATGATAATCTTAGAGCTGTGTCTCAGAATGTTTTTACATGTGAGACAGGCAAGTCTTGTTGCTACTATTTTGCTAAAGTGCAAGGAAATCTTCTGCCCACTGGATTGTGCAGGCGGTCTTGAATCTAAAAAGGAAATTAACTGAGATTTCCTGTCTACCAGGGAGCACTCCAGCAGCACAGTCATCCTTTTGTGGGATTCCCAAGCATATATAATCCCAACATACCATCCATTACTATAGAGATTTAATGCACACAGCTTGATAGCTGGATTTTACCAGCTCCTGTCAAATGCCAGATAAGGATTGGCTCAGTTTGCTGTTAGATGCCACATCATTTTAATTGTAAAAATGTAGCTATGCCTTCTATCTCCTGAATACCTTTTCTAAAAGTCAGGAAGGAAAATTTTCAGAAGTTACTTTCTACATTTGTCATTGTCATGACTGCCAGTGATGATCACGCCCTACTTTCCATTTTATCTACAGTGCCTTCATTGATTCAGGTAGTACTTTGTCAAACAACAAACATTTATACCAGCAGTTTAAACATTGATGCTTCTTGGAAACCCCAGTGTTTGAGTTTAGTATGGAGAACTTAGTCCTTTTTCCTTTTACAAAAGAGCTCACAGTAAATTTATAAACTGATATTAAGAAGACACGTACCTGGCACAGCAGTAGCAAAGCACTTGGTAGTTTGGCAGTTAAAAGAGCCTTTGGCATTTGGGAAGGACATGCTGTGGTCTACCAGCTCTCTTGACTAAAAGCTGTCTTGCAAGGACATACAAGTGACTGGATTTTTAATCTGTGTGAGATGTGTACTAAATAAAATCTCAATTATACTTAACATCTATTATCTAATTGTTGACAAGGAATTGTGTTGAGCTGTGATTGCCATGTTTGTTTTGTTGACTTGAGAGAAATTGAGGTTAACACACTATTTTCAAACAAAGCAACATGCATCTGGAGGACAGTACTTTGTGATACAAAGTCTATGAGAGGGGAGTCATGTTTAGTTGTAGCTTTTCACTTGACCTGGCAAGAGGGATGTAATCACACACTCTGTCAGGGGGATGTCCTTGGTAAACCATTTATCATTCCTGTCTGGGGCTTTGTTCTTCTAAATGTCATCATGTCTTTTGTAAGCAGTTGTAAACGTGCACAAAACTCTGTGCATTTCCAATATGGAATGGTAATGCAACAGGCTTGCACACACCTTACTAATGCAGCACTTACTGGCATCACAGGAGCATGGTGGGACAATTCCTATGACTCCATTGAGATGGAAGGATACAGGATCCTTAGGAAGGACAGGAAGAGGAGACAAGTAGGTGGTGTTGCCCTCTACATCAATGACCAGCTGAGTGCATGTAGTTCCACCTGGGGCCGGATGAGGAGCTGACAGAGAGCCCATGGGTCAGCATTAAAGGGAGGGCAGGGACAGGTGACATTATAGTGGGGGTCTGCTACAGCTGCCCAACCAGGAAAACTGAGCAGGAGGTTCTCTACAGACAGATTGGAGCAGCCTCACATTCACAGCTCCTGGTCCTCATGGGGGCCTTCAACCACTCCCGACATCTGTCAGAGGGACAATACAACAGGGCACAGGCAATCCAGGGGATTCCTGGAATGCGTTGATTTTAACATCCTTCTCCAAGCGATAGAGGAGCCAGCAGGAAGAGGTGTTATGTGGACCGTTAGGAAGTTAAAGCACAGACAGAAGTAAATCTGGCCAAGGACATCAAGGGTAATAAAAAAAGCTTCTTTAGGTATGTCAGCGATAAAAAACAGACTAGGAAAAATGTGGGTCTCTTGGGAAGGATGTGGGGGACCTGGTTACTCAGGTCATGGAGAAGGCTCAGGTACTCTACAACTTTTTTCCTCAGTCTTCACCAGCAAGTGCTGCAGCCGCACTGCCCAAGCTGCAGAAGGTGAAAGCAGGGATGGGGAGAATGAAGAGCCACCCACTGTAGAACAACCCCAACCAGGTTCAACAACATCTCAGGAAACTGGAGGAGCACAGGTCCATGGGACCTGACGAGATACATCCATGGGTCTTGAGGGAACTGTCTAAGGATGTGGCTAAGCCACTACCCATCTTATTTGAGAAGTCATGGCAGTCCAGTGATTTGAAAAGGGGAAACATAACCCCCATTTTTAAAAAAGAAAGTGAAAAGGACCCAGGGAACTACAGGCCAGTCAGTCACAAAAAACCCCTCATCCTGTTTTGATTTTACATGTATTTTTGAAGGTAGAACTGCTTTAAGGAATAAAAGCATTTAGACTGCACCATTTTACAAAATACTAGAATTAATTCTGTTTATGAAACAGATCTGCTTTTTAATTCTAAAATTACCTATCTTTATCTTTTCAAAGTAACGACAGAGGGTGCCAGTAATTGAGCTTCAGTCTGGCAGAGATTCAAGAGGATTCACATAGAGCAAACTGGGCAAGCAAGTTATGTAATTCTCATTGTAAAAGCAAAAACCATGTTCCTGGTTTGGTTACTGCAGTCTGCTCTGTCTTAATTTAAAGTGGAAAATTTTAGAAAAGGGACCACTTGTCTTTAAGTTAGTTGCAGTTTATTTAGGAAGTTAAAATTCATGTGCAATGCTTCAGCAGTTACTAGACTGCTCTCAGATGTATTAAATATCTTCAAGTGTTTTAAACGTTTTTGAAAGGGAATTGGATTTGCTAATTCTACTCAGTTGCATTAAAAAATTGCAGATTTGCATATTGGGAAAGTTGTGGTTTGGTGAGCTTGATTCATAGTTATGAGATTGAAAATGTTTTAACCAGAAATCCAAGATGAAGCACACTGATTAAAGATTTTAACTATATGTATTATTCCTCCATTACAGGAAATAACCATCTTTTTGGTTTAATCTTTTCTCCCAAGGTATCTTGGAAACATTTTAATTTCTAGGGTTCAATGCCCATATAATACATTTTTCTTACATTGCTTGCACTTAGATGACAACATGGCCTCTAGCCTCCCATGTAGTGTGCAGCATTCTGTATGTTCTCATTTGTCAAAAGGCAGACAAGGGCTGTTGGTTGGGGAGCCACTTTGCCAATTCAGATGTAAAGCCAGAGGAAGGGAAGGTGCTGCTTCAAGTGCTTCAGACAACAAGCTGACATTAGGTCAGTTTTGCAGATTCTGTAGGAATTTCTTCTTGTTTACATAGAGAGGACTAAAAAGAATGAAGTAATGTTACGTATTCATTTAAGCATGGAAGTTTTTAAAAGGCAACTCCTGTACATAATTTTAAGTCTCTCCCAATGGCACCCACTCACACTTTTCTTTCTCTGAAATGAACTGTAACACATTCACTGATATCTGAAATGATCCATCTTTTTTCAAATACCTGTCTATGCTAACAAAGGTACTAAACAGAGACATAGTTAAATGATTCTTTGCTGGCCTAGGAGGGCTGCATGATGTCTCCCTGTACTTTACCATGATCAACTGCACTAAGGATGGATACTGCCATTCTGTTGTTCTTTGTGCCCACACACAGCCAACTCTGTGAAGGAAAGCTTGTATTCAGCTTCCATTTTTCAAAAAGGGTTGGATAACATGGCACTGCTGGTATTTTTAAAAGCTTTCAGTAAGTAAAAAATTCAACAGCATAAGGATGGAATTCATTACACCTGATTTATCTGTCTAAAAATTGTGTGTAACTGGGAGGTACAGCAGATCTCTCTATCCTCAGAAGAAAGACAGGGAAATCTCTAGAGAATTATTCTGAGCTATCTTGTATGGTTATCTCTGTCCAGGGGCTGCAGGAGGACTCTAGAGGACTGACTTAGACTGGTGTTCTTTGGAAAGGCAAATGCCATCCATCTTTCAGTGGCTGGAAATGCTGTGAATCAAACCACTGCAAAATGCAAATCTACGGGCTTTTTCTACCATGGTTTTCACTGGAATCTGCCTGTTCCAGTATGATACATACTTAATAAGTTTCAAGAAGTAGAGTATAGAATTCTAGGCAGATTGCGGAATAAACCAAAAGGAAAATTTAAATTTTTAATTTATCTTTTTAGGATTCTTAATCCACAATGAGCTGTTTGGGTTTTTTAGATGTGAATAGTCAAGTTTTAGCAGATTTACATCAAATAAGGCAAATGAAGTAATTAATGCTTTGTTTTTGTTATTAGACAGCCGTAATTCAAATGATCATATTTTGTTAGTCTGTTAACATTTCTCTCTCAACAAAGTAGTTTTGTAGCCGTGTGTAAATTCCTACTTCCCAATGAGTCCCGCATTTACTTACTCAGCCAAAGCACTGCAGACCTTTATAGTTACATCTGTCCCAACATTCTGCAGGCATTGTAAACTTAGACTTTCAAAATACTTTACAATCATTTTGAAACTAAATCTGTCAGGAAGTTCTAAAGACAAAATCAGGTAAATGTATCATTTAGAATAATGGATACAGGTTTTTTTTTCAAGGGTATAACGTTACTCACTTGTGAAGGGTGAAATTCTGTCTTTGGATGGTCATTAGCAATTTACGTTGCAAGGAAAACCTATTTTATCATTTGCAGTGACAAGTGGGAAGTTGTGCTCTGAACACTGGAAGAGGAAAACCTAACACTGAATACTAAATAGAGCTGTCTTTCTATTATTGATCCACGCATTTCTGTAGCATGAATATTTTCCACCGTTAACATTTTTTATCTGCATATTGGGAAGCCAGCCAGTTAGTTAATTTGAAGAGCAAAATTTTGAAAACAGATTATTTCTTGTCTTTGTGTTCTTTTAAACAGGAACAGATGTCTCAGGTGTTAGATGCGATGTTTGAAAAGATGGTTGAAGGAGGGGAACATGTAATTGATCAAGGGGATGATGGTGACAACTTCTACGTCATTGACAGGTGAATTGCCATGTCTTATTATAACACAAAGTATTATGCAAAAGTCCATTGAGAAAAGTCTGTATTCTATGAAGTTGTATTTAACGCTTACATTACAGCTTTCCTCTTGGTATCCAGTGACAGGACTCATGGGAATGGTTCAAAGCTGTGCCAGGAGAGGTTCAGATTTGACATTAGGAAGCATTTCTTTACCAAGTGAGGTCAAGCACTGGAAAAAGCCTCCTAGAGAGGAGGTCGATGCCCCAAGCCTGTCAGTGTTTAAGGGGCATTGGGACAATTCTTTTAATAACATTCTTTTAATTTTTGGGCAGTCCTGAAGTGGTCAGGTAGGTGGACAAAATTATTGGTGTAGGACCCTTCTAACTGAAATATTAAATCAGATGATCATAAAAGTGTGTCAGGATTCTGTGCTGGAAAGACAATATTTTTCAGCCTTGTGAGGTTACAGTTTGTCATCTCTTATCCAAAAGGCTGCAGGGACTTTACAATATTCTGTCAGCCTTGTGGTTTTTCGGTGTAGGGTTATCACCTCTGTGTCCCTTATCAATGAAATAAGTGCACAGATTTTTGCATTACATTCACAGGTTTTATCAGTGCATACCATACAAATATTCAGCACTGAAGAAAATGATGGCTCAGCATCAATGGGCTCGGCAACTTCATGTTTTACAACATATCAGATTTTACTGCATTCCCAAAGCAAAAAAAAAAAAGCTATTAAATTAACAATGGTGAGAAGAAATGCACAATATATTAGAAGAATGCATATATTTATTTCATGATCTTATCTTGCTTTCCAGATACATTCCTTCTGTTTCCTACATCTATGTTGTTTGTTTCATTAGAAATTGCTACTTTAAAATATTTAAAATATTAAATAACTTGTATAATTATTTCAGTGATCCTATCATAGCAATTTTTGCAAAGATTTGTGACATTTGTATTTAGTGTGATTAAAATGAAATTAAGAAACAGATACTAAGTTAGATCTTAATTTTTAATAGGTTCTGGTGATAGATCACGGTACATCCATTTTATCTTTAAACTGAGTTAATGTAAAAACTAATAACCCTATCCTTCCCTGTAAAGAGGGACCACTTTTATTATTTATAGAAGCCATTGAGATGTCTTTACAAGGTGTTTAATATCATTTGAGCCAGCAAATGTATATTTCAAATGCTTTATCTTTGGAATTCATGGTATAAAAAATATAGTGGGAGGCTGCTTAGCAAAGGCCAGGCTGGATTCTACTCATTGTAGTTATATATTTTATTAACAGAGGTACATATGATATTTATGTAAAGTGTGATGGTGTTGGGAGGTGTGTTGGAACCTATGACAACCGAGGATGTTTTGGTGAGTTGGCCTTAATGTACAATACACCCAGAGCAGCTACAATTATAGCTACCTCTCCTGGTTCCATCTGGGGTTTGGTAAGTAGAGTACTTCTTTTAAGCTATCTTTTAAAAGATATATTCTATATAGATTTCACTGGCATGCTATATAAGCAGTAAATTAAAAAAAATATATATAATTTCCGAAAGTTTAATTCTAGAAATCCTGAGAAATCCCAACACAATGCTATCTTTTCCCAGAATCCACAGATGCAAATCTGAGGATTAATAAAATACTGACTTTTTTAAAAAAATTCATTTAATTTTAATTAAAATTTCCCAAATTGAAAAACACTTGATAATTGCATATTAATTTTTTTCCCCACGCCTTGATTGGAAATGCCTTTGTTTCCAGAGTAAAATTCCAATATGAAGTTGTTTACTAGTGTTATACTACCTGGTTCTTTGACAAGAGTAATCTAATTTACCACCAAAGTAAAACTGGGATGGCCATCATCTTCAAGATACACACATTGATCTAATGACTGATCCCAGGATTGAAATGAAACGTGGTTTTTCACCAGCTTAATCCATGTGACTTTTGGGATTGTTTAGGACACTGTAAGAATGGCTTTGAATTGGATTGGGTTGTGTTGGCCAGCAAGTGCCCACTGTGGCAGAGAAGGCTTGCAATGCATTTCACCTCTGCCTGTCACCAGGGCACAGCCACAGGAAGTTAAGGGAAGAAAACACCATATGTGTAGTTTTTCCATCTGTCTGGTTCGCTTGCATGGCCACATCCTAAGGAATGTTCAGTTGGCTGTTTAGGGCAGCAGTGAGTCTTGTTGTGCTGAAATAGCAGAAAGTGGACTGTGACCTAAGACCCAGATTCGTGTATTTCAGTTTTGTTTATATAAAAACCTAAAAGCCTCTTTGAGTTCATACCAGTTTGTGACTATATGGGACCTCAGGATAATGAATTAACTTTGTAAATTAAACATCTAAATATTGAGGATTTCTTAAATATCCTAAACTGCCCACTCAGTGTTCACTGCTGTAAACTCTATCCTTGTGAACCCAGTATGTCCTCTCTGCAGAGATTTTCATAGCGTGATCACATCAGGAGCTTAACTTTAGGAGCTCTTGATTGACCTCTAGAGGAATCTTTCTCAACTGACTGTAGGGAGAGACCAGTCAGTTAGGTTGACAGCTACACTGTGTGACTAAAATTGGGTAATTTGATCATATTCAGCCAGTTGTAAAGTATTTTCTAGCACATATTTTCAGATAGTAAACTCTCTTTTTCTCTTTGTGTTTACAGGATAGGGTAACATTCCGAAGAATCATTGTAAAAAATAATGCCAAAAAGAGAAGAATGTATGAAAGTTTTATTGAGTCATTGCCATTCCTTAAATCTTTAGAAGTAAGATTTCTATTGGATTATTTTAATGGCTGTATTGGAGCTACCTGATAAGATTCTGCTTTTGAAGACTTTAAATTTGGCATTCAAACTGTCTCCACATTAAAAGTTTGCACACTTTTTTTGGAGAAAGACATTTTATTTTTTTTTTAATGTAGGATAAATAATTATTGTTCATATTGTGTTTTAAAACCTAAATTAACTTTACTTTCAGTTTCCCTAAGCTCAGTTTTACGAGATATTAGCCAATAAAATTAAATAATGACTTGGGGAATTTAAAAATATTTTTACATATATTTTTACATGCATGCTTTTCTGAACATAATTTTTGAAGGCTTCTTACAAAAATGGAAGCTTATCAGAATAGCTGTTAAAAGTGTAATTTACTCTCTGGAACACTATTCAGCAGTTCTTTTTTAAATTGTAATCAAACTAGGAAAATAAAGATACACTATTCTTTGCAAAGATTCATGGAAAGAAATATGAAAGGGCTTTCTAAGTATATGCTATCATAATTTTAACCAAATATTTCTTACATTTTCTTTTTTTAAATGAAGGTATCTGAGCGTTTAAAAGTGGTTGATGTAATTGGTACCAAAGTGTACAAAGATGGAGAACAAATCATTGCTCAGGTACAGTTTCTTCCTAGTTTTAGTTTTTCTTTCATAATATGTAGCAATAATGATGTTATTTATAGACAATGCATACTTTCAAACCCTATTTTTCTTCCTCACATAAAATCAATGAATCTTAAATGTAAGAGGTGGCTATTCTGTTTCAAAAGCTCACTTTTCACTTATGATACTTTCAAAAACAACCCTCTTTGTTGGTATAAATAAAAGAGTCAACATTTTTAGTATATTTAGAAATTCAAACTTTGTAAGTGTGCTTCCAATGAGGAGCACTGAAGAGTCACCTTGGTCTTGTTGTTAAAATATGGTAACCTTTTCAAGAAGAAGACAGAAGTAAAGTCTTCAGGATAGGCAACTGTGATTGTCTTGCCCCAGGATAATTCGTGGATATCACACAGCCCCTGAGGCTTTTTATATTGGAAACTTGGTAAGGGAAATAATTTGGGAGGAACACAGAAGTGGATAAATGGTAGTAAGGATCCTAAAAATCTTCCACATCATTGTTTTTCTCTGCTTTTTGTGTAAAGCACAGTCAGCTATGTCTTTTCATGAAAAGGCCTTGCTGTCAGTTCTGTACAGATGTTTTGATTGCTATGTGTCTGGAGTATAGTTTTCAAATTAAAAGTGGTTTCTTTTGCAACAGGTGTCAAAAAGAGGAGCTTCAAGGCACTGGTTGCCAATATTATGATGCTACCATGAAACTGTAAGGGAAATTTTACACTTTTTTTACTCACTTTATTTTTTTTCTTGTGCAGGGTGACTTGGCTGATTCTTTCTTTATTGTGGAATCTGGAGAAGTAAGGATTATAATGACAAGGAAGGTAAACATCCCTGAAACAACAACCTTTTTTTTTTACCATTGTCACTAAAATCCTGAGTTCAGCAAATCTCTCCTCTCACACTCTTTCTTTCTCTTTCTTTTTTTACATGATATTTCAGGGTAAACAAGATCTAGAAGAGAATGGAGCAGTAGAAATAGCTCGATGCTCAAGAGGACAGTATTTTGGAGAACTTGCTCTTGTAACTAACAAACCCCGAGCTGCTTCTGCATTTGCTCTTGGCACTGTCAAATGTTTAGGTATTATTCAATATTATTTTATATCTAATATAAAATGACACATAATCTATTTGGTTGTTTTTATTGTGACTCTGTCTTTCTCCAGAATATAAGATTTAAGGCTGTTTCAGTAATCACCTATTATTGTGCATTACTATTTGCATTATTTATCTGCAAAAATTACTTGCAATTGATAAATACTACTACACAACATTTCTCCAACATTTCTCTGATTGTATGGAAGTAAAAATTATTTTAGGACAGTACAGAGTATTGCTGCAAACCACTTACAACTATCAGATAAATGTCTAATACTCTGCAGAATGGTGAGGTGTTTCTTTTCTCAGTCGACTGACTCATCTAAGAAATAATTCTGTTAAAAATCCTGTGCCTTTTTATCCCCATGACTTAAGCTTTTAACAAATTCTTTTGTCTTCACCAGCTGTTAATTTAGTCATCCCATCACACTGTAGTCTCAGGCACAGGAAGAGTGAAGACTGTAGGAGTTGTGTTCATAGACAACTTTGCATCCATTGCTTTTCATGGTCTGATGTTCAGCTCCTAATTATGGGAAAACTGTAAACTGCAAAGATAGATTTGGCATTCCTGCATAACGATTTGATGACCAAGCCAGTAACCAAAAAGTTTCTCTATTTTTTAAAATTCCTAACTCCAAACACACTGAGATGATCAGGCAATAGAGATCAAAGATATGACGCATGGGAAAGAATAAGAGAAACAAAGATCTCTGGTACTTCCCAAACAGCAGAGATCTTGAACATTTCTCGGGAGACAAGAGATTACAGGCCAGCAGGCTGGAAGTATATGACCTATTGGCTGGAACTATAGAGGATCACATTATGTGATCAGATAAAGAAAATATTCTGGTTGGCTGTGCACTGACAGTGCGTGCGAATTACTGTTTTCATCTTTTTGCTCATTTGCTGAGAAAGTGAGTATTTATTACCATTTTTACTTTGGGTGGAAGCAAGTAACAAGAGCAAGGAAATAGGCTGTTAGAGCCCAAATACAGCCAACAACATCACATAAGGATGTGGCTTTTTGAAATCTCGTGGGTCTTAAAACTTTATTTTGTGGAGGAATCCAGGCCCCTTCAGACTTCTTCACGAGTTTTTGGGTAACATTAATCTTACTATGAAAATATTTTCAAAATAAGAAACAGAGAAAGTTCAAGTTTATTTATGAAGTTTCAAGACAGCAACGTGTTGGTTGATCTTGGTTTTGCTAAGGTAAGCGGTTCCTTTCTGTGCAAACAATGTATATGCCTCAGTAGTATATGTTGTCATTTAAAATCTTAAATTGGAATATCATAAATACCAGGATTACTGTCTGTAACTGATGAGCACATCATATTCTTTCTCTTTCTCTCCCTTTTTATCTTAGTTATGGATGTTCAGGCATTTGAAAGGCTTTTGGGACCTTGTATGGAAATTCTGAAAAGAAACATTGCAAACTATGAAGAGCAACTAGTTGCTCTGTTTGGAACAAACATGGACATTGCCGATACCAGTGCATGAACTAAACATTGGAGCAACAGGATCTGTTATGAGAATATAGCACAGTAGTGGTTAGTCCACTGAGAAATTGTCTCTCTTCCTATAGATGCCAAGCATTTTCTGTGATTTTAAGAATGGGATTGGGGTTTTTTGGTTTGGTTTGTTTTTGGTTGGGTGGTTCTTTTGTTTTTGTTTGTTTTGTTTGGTTGGTTTTTTACTTATTACAGTGGAGAAACAGTAAAGAAAATAGCAATTCAATAAATGGAGAGCTTGATTTTTAAAAGTGCTTAGAATTGATGGTTCCATCTGATATAAGGACGACCTGTAGTAGCACAGCACCTTTGAAAATCAAGTCCTTTAACACAGCATTTCCTTAAAGAATAGATTTTAAAAAAAAACCCACATGTGATGAACTTGTTAAACCAGCTTCTGTTCTTCAAAAAGGTTACATCTTTTCTGGAAAGACTGTTAGTTTGAATGTGATATGTTGAAAGTATTAGTGCACACAAAGTGTTTATATGTATTAATACAGAAGATATACAGTAGATATTACTTTTTGACTATTACAGTTGTCATGATTTTATGTTGCATTTATCACAGATGTAGTGAATCACAAGATTAATCATAAGATAAAGCATGACAATGCGTTTTGTGTAACGCTCATGACCCAAATCTGATTTTTAACATTTTGTAATTTGTTTTAAAGTCCTCTTTGTTTAATATGTCATGTTTCAGCACGACATTGTAATATCTTATGCAATTTAGAGGACTTGTATATTTTTGCAATAAACTGCATTTTTATTAGTTACATGAATTCTGTACATGAGTGAGGACAGCTGACAAATTAACCTTAATGCTTTCAAAACAAAGGCATGGGTCATTGTCATGTTCTACCTAATCATACATAACCTATATTGTTTTCCTTCTCCCTTGTTTTATATTTATGCATTTTGTCTTCTCTATTTATGCTTGTTCTCTAGTTAATTTTTTTTTTGGATCTCATATTTTTTATTGTTAAATCTGTTTCAAGTGAAATGATATCTGTATATCTCTCTTCTTGCAGTCTAACCTTAGCTATCAGAGTCAATTACTGAAGTGATTGATATCAAAAGCCATGCTAAACTAAGCTTGTCCTTGAAAATCCTTAACAAGAAGTGCAAAAATATTTTTAATTTGAAAGATCGGTACTTCCAAAGCTTTGCACACATCTGTCATTGTTAAAGCTAACATGTCTTGCTTTCAAAAACCTGTAGGTCATCATGAAGTAATGTGTTCAGCCATAATAGCATGGGATACCTTCTAAGACTGAGGAGAGAGAATATCATTTTAATTAGGAGCACAGGGCTCATTGCTTACGAGGGTCTGTGACTGGAAATTTCAGGCACAGCCCAGTTTCAATCCTGCTTACTGACCTGTCTGTTGAAGTTCATGGACAGCCAGTGCACGTACTGGCGATGGGCAGTGCTGCCAAAATGACACTGCAAGAGTTGTAGGAAGGCTGCTTGTGCCCTGATTCAAACACCTGAACTATAACATCTTTCCTTCTTAGATAATGACTTTTCTAATGCCATATATTTGTGTATGTTGATGTAATCATTATGCTACAGTTAGTGATACGTTCTGACAATTTATATAATCATACCTGTAATATGAAATCATGATTATATAATATGATAACAGTATATAATTTATATCATATAATATGGTATAAATTATAAGTCAGATTCCTAACAAAATAAAATCTGAGCAAAATTTACAAATGTAATTTTTTTTTTACCTAGAAACCTGGTATGAATAATTGCACATATGATAACTTGCCTTTGTACTTTTGATTTATGGAAAAAAGAGAAGCCTGTTATGCTAGAAGGAAATATCAGGTAACCAAAATCTACACTCTTGTCATTCTGTATGCTAATCTCTAAAAGCTACCTATATTTTGCACTGGCTTGATGTGATTAAGAAAAATGCTAGAAATTACTTGTATGGCAGAAAACTACAATCAAGGCCATAAATGCCAGTCATGATATTTTCAATATTGCTGGTTATATTTAAAGTTTCCTTACAATAAACAACACTTTTATATACAAAAATCTATGTTTATTGATATTGTTGTTGTCTTTTAATTCTATTACCATAAAGATACAAGTGACCTATTTATATTAGTTTATTAAAAATTCATAATTCTTAACACTTCATGCTGATGTTCATAAATGACATTATGAATGCTCTGTCTACTCAGAACAGATAACATGTTGATGCAGTAATTGTCATAACTACTTTATTTGATGATCTGCTTGTAGTTTATAGCTGGGAAAAAGCTGTGGAGTAACAAATTTAGGATAATCAGAGACTTTGGATTTTCTGATTCCCGAAATACAGCTTTATTGTGTTGCTCTTGGGCACTGGATGATTTCTGGAATTTTCTTTGTTGGTAAATTCAGGGGGGCTTAACCAACGGTAACAAGTTATTACTTTTTACGTTTCATCCAAATAATTATATCCTTCATCAGTCAGCACTTGGGATTTCCCCTGGATCTCTTCATATGTACACTTCAAATGTGCCAGGCTTCATGTCATAAATGTGGTGAGTGTTCATCCTAGGAATGAAATCATACCAAGTTACTGATTTTTTTACAGACCTTTCAATAAAAAGTAAGCAATTCTAATAATTTTAAACAACACTGTGTCAGATTTACCTTACTAGACTCTCTGTGTCCATGCTTAAGTTACCTGAGGCTTCTGTTATTAAAGACTTTTGTTGAGTTTGTTGAAAATATGCCCCACTGAGTGAGGAGAGAAAATCCTGAGAGAAATCCTGTATGAGAGGCATTCATGGGTTCACATGTTTTACTAACCAGAAGAGAATTGACATGGCAATAAATGGTTGTTTATAAATGCCTTAACCATGGGGAAAAAAATCTGATTGCAGCCCTGAATTTGATCACAAGACACAAACCCTGAGGTGAGCAAGATTTCTTGATCCTACTGCTGATGACTTTTTAAATGTCAAATGACACTGCGCTCCATGAGATTTAAGGCAAATTAATCTGAAATAAACACTTCTGAAGTCATTCCCTTCTGGATCTCCTGTTTAAGGTCCAGAAGTGACCAACTGTTGGAAGTCTTGAGGCAAACCTCTGAGGAGTATTGTGAAAGCATTTACAGCCTAAACCACTATCACTCCATCTTCTTCCCTTGTGTTGTCTTTTCTATTCAATAAAGACTATTCTGCTCCTTGCTGGAATGGTGGGTTTAGTTTTGTTTTGGTTTTGGTGGTTTGGTTTTGTTTTGCTTGAAATGTTTGGTGCTTCAAGCTTTGTGTGGGTGACTCTGTGATAAGTTGTCATGATTGTGCCGTTTTGTAGTCCATGGCACACTTGCCATGACAAACATTATTGTTTACTCAATATCAGAGTTACCAGATGTGCAAAATCAGTATCTTCTGGCCATTCTCCACAGACCTGGCAATTGTTAGTTTTCTTTTTTTTTCAGATGTTCACTGCATCTGATAGCGTTTGCTGAACAAAGTGCTTTGCTGGAAGTCAATTTGCCACAGCATGGACATTCTTACCTCTTCTTGCCAAAGTTTTTATGTTAGTTCAAAGCTCTTTTTATCCAAACATACATGTGATGATTACAGGTGTGTATTTTTTAAGTTTCTAAGATACTTTCCTGTGTCTATAGTCCTCAGCTATTACTGCAGGGAGGAATTGCCTCTTTGTATGCTGAGTATGTACAGATCTGTGCTGTTGACTGTCTTACAAAATTTAGAATAATTTTCAAATCGTTCCAAGAGTTGTATTTCCTTCAGATATATACCAAGGCTGTTTCCAAGTTCTTAATCTACTTTTTGGCTCAGAAAGATGCTTTAGCAGGCTGGACACTCTCACTTCATGGACTGAAAGGAAGCTGAATAATCTTGGTAGGGTATGAAAAGCCCAAAGAAAATTAGATTTTAACATTGTCTCTTCCTTCACACCATTTCTCTCTTTCCCTCTAAATGATTTTTATCCTGGCAGCCAGGTGAAGAGACAGTAGCAGTAGGGGGATATAAGGCAAGTGGAGTGACCGGCTGGGTCTGTGCTCGGACACAGTGGCCTCGTTGACTGGGCAGCCACTCGCCCTTCCTCATCCCTTTTGTCCCACCCCGTCCCTTCTCTGATGGCAAATCAAAATGAGTTGGCGTGCAGTTCTGGCATTGCCATGGCTGTGTGAATACAATGGGCAGGGTTGTGTTTCTTCCAGAGAACTGGTAGAGGCCTGTGTGTGTAGGGGGGAGCAGGGAAAAGACAAAGACCAAACTACTACATGAAAGAAGCTGCCCAACCAAGACCATATGAGAAACTCTGACATTAGGTTCTACTAGGTCATTGTGACAGTATCTGCTGACTCAACCTTTTCTTACTGAAGTAAATTAAATTAGAACAGCCTAAAAATAACATCATTCATTATATGAAAACTTTGTCCATTCTTTTTTGAAGGTATTGAATTATTTCAACTGAGCAGCTATGAAGTTTTGGGAGAGGATACTGCTCTGTGCAGGTTTCTGTGAATGACTAACTTCCTGCCAGCCAAGTGAGCCTTTGGGACCTGCTCCCTCACATCTCTGAAGATGCTGGAAACTCAGTTCTGATAAATGTCTTATATAGAAAAATCCATCCAACTTACCAAGAAGCTCTATATACTTTTTCTCTTTTTTGCTTTGTCTTTTTGGGGTCAGGTGGTGTGGCTATCTCAACCAACCTTAGCTTCGCTGTACCATTAGTTTTTGGCTGCATCTGTATGGCTATATCCATCACAGGAAATTTTATGTGCCTGAGACTATTCGCTAGTACTGAGGCACTGAATGACCAACACTCGTACTGTTTTCCAGTATTTCTCTGGGTTAATTTATAAGCTGTCTAGGAAGCTTTTTTCCAGCTTTCCATATGGGGTGGCCATATACAGATGGCCAGGTGAGAATAGTTCTTGGGCTGTGGTAGTTCCCAAACTATATCTGAAAATTATTAGCTATTGGCTTGTGCAAAAATTGTACAAGGGCTATTCTAAAATGAATCATATACGGTACAGACGATTGTATTCCAGTGCCCAGAAACACTCACTGGCACTTTAATTTACCAACCAGCATAGAGGAAACCTACAGTTCTTCTGTAATCTCTTCTTGACTTGTTTTTCTGCAAGCTTTGAGCTGGGATGGAGGAGTTTTTTATTTATCACTCTTCTGGGTTTTTTTGTGATATATGAAGCCTTTATTTTTTCCTAGTACTATTGTCAATTTTAGTCTTGCTCTATCCTTGTAGGTGAAAAACGTTTAGCTAAAACTGGAATCTGTGCCATAATGACAGGAAATAGATTTCTCATTAATTCCTGACCTGTCTTGGAAGGGAAAAAAATAATCTCTGGCCTGTATTTATTCTATTTCTCCTCAATTTGAGTCACTGCAGGAGGCAAATGAAATTTCTCTTCTAGCACTCAAGAGAAAACTTCTTTCCTGGGAGCAATAAGTTTTCTGTTCCTTTGCTCTTCGTTCCCAAGAGCATCTTCTGTGAGGAGATTAAGGACATGAAGTGCAGAAGTGGGATGTCGTTAGGAACGTGGACAGAGTCAGCCACCATTGCAGCTAGCCACAAATGGCCACTGGAAGAGGGAATGAGTACAGATAGCTTTAGGAGATACACAAGTCATTGTGAGAGGAGAAAACTGATGTGAGACGGTCTGGCAGAATGGCTGCAGAACAGAGGCTGCCACCTTGGGTAGGAGTAGAAGCTCTGGTGAGCGGGGTTCTTCTGATGTTTGGGGGAGTATTTAGTTAATTACTGAGGGTGAATGTCTACATGCTTATGTGAAAGCTCTTGTAGCAGAATTAAAATAATGATATGTTGTATTTCAGAGAGTCAGCAGTAACAGCCGTGACATAAGGGTAGGATTGACTTAGGACGGGAGGGACTAAAGATGGAGATAAGCACAAACCCAATATATAACATATATTTTACTAATACAACTTTGACTGAAACATTACTAATTTTAAAAACCTACTTTGTGGCTTCTTAACTTTGTGGCTGGCAATCTTAAGAGGTAAATAGCTAAGATGCAAATAAATCAGTATTTTCTAATTGTAGACTGTCCTGTTTGTTTTGTGCTTCTTGGTAGCCACCTGGAATGTGACAATAACTCAAGACTAACACTTTCCAATCCCCCACCTTATTTTCTGCCTCTTACAACAGCAGAAGCAACCGAATCAGCAAAGCTACCAAGAGTGCCTGTGTTACACAGTATTGATTCATTCTCTAAGCACCCATTCATTTGGGCATGGAGTAAGGCGAGGTAGGGTGTGTGGAGGGGGAGTAATGATTTAATTAGAGACCAGACATTCAGAGCAAAGAGTATGGCATTGACATAATCTTAATACTGAAATTTAGATGATACATACTTGCCTTGAGCCAATGGGGTTAGTAAGTAACCTTTGCTGGTTTTGTGTGTCCTGCTGTCATCTACTGCATGGACTACCTGTCCCTTTACTTATTTTCACTTACATCCTCACTGAGTAAATGTTAACTTACTGTATGCAAAGGAGAGGTAGATTTGAAAATAAGAAAGCTGTTACGTGTCTCTTTTTAGAATTTCAGAACAGTTCAGACACTCATCTTTACAAGATTTTAATCTCAGTCCTAGGTAGGATTCATATTTTTGTGCTTTCTGAGTATGTCACAGATTCCAGTGTGATATCGAGGCTCTAATTCAGCAATGGTATTTACTTGTCTAGACCTGTGTCTGGAATCTGGGCCAGTGGATCTCAGAGACTGGGCTTCGTATCTAACACTCATGCATGAAGCTTTTGTAGAGAACTGTGAACCTCCACAGCAAACAGCTGTGAAGCTATTTTGTTTTGGGTCCAAACAGTACATAGCAGGGTGGAAATGTACTCCACAACAAGATTCACGTCCTTTAGGCCAACAGACTTCTTCTGAAGAAAGATGGGACTTGAGACAGGATTTTGTATCTTCTGTAGCTGCTTGATCTGGCCTCTGCCATTTCCATCTTCCACACTGTGGCAGAGGGAGCTTTCAGAAGAGTACATTGTGAGTTTTACCTCACAAGTGGCTGTACCACAGGCACAGAAGCCTGTTTGCAGAATGGAGACATCTGCATGCCCAGGTCTCCTACCCCGCCTCGATCTGGCGGTGCAGGGTCTGTGCTGAAACTCATTAAAAGCCCAAGAAGCTTAGATGTCTCTCCAAAGAGCCTAAAGGCTGTTTAGATGTGTAAGAGAGATCAAAAGAGAAGGGGAAGAAACACAGCCTTAAAATTAATTTTATCATGGAGTGGTATAAAAAAGATGGTTCCTGGTTTACCGGTTTTCTATTTATTAGAAGAATGTATCTTAGAGAGGGGGTGCCATGAAAGCTTTCTTATATAAAGATGGATCAGTTATTTAGAAAAAGCCTGAATTGTAAATATAGGGAAAATGTGAGTTTGTGGGATGAGGGGTAGACAGCTGATATTATAATAAGCTGTCTAGTCACTTAATATTTGAATCTCAATATTACTTTAAAGATTATTTTCCTCAAGCTACTAATTTAAATAACTCATGTTTTCAAATTGGGAAAATGATCTGTAAAGGGTTGGTTTGTTTGGTCATTAAGCACAGAAGATTTTAAGAGAAATTCCATGGCATTGGCTTTTCTACTTTTAAAGCTAAGCTTGCTTACAGGCAGTAATAATTTATGGTTCACACTGCAGAAGATAACTGGGTGTTTTTCAGAGTAATGTCTGTCTTCAAACAGTGCCTACAGATGTCAATGACTTTACTAACAGGCAAACAAATACTTCATGGAAAAGGCAAATCTCAAACTGATGTGCTAACGACATCTGCAAACTAAGTGTGTTGTGATGCCAAGCACAATTTTGGTATAATTTCCTTTTCTTCTTTTAAATTGTGTTACCCTTGTAAGGCCTTGCAGGCCTGTGGAAACAACAAACCGGCATTCCCTCTAGTGGCCACTAACCAGACAGGGAACCATTTCTGTCTAACTTGTGTTAACTATTTTTTTTCTTATTTTCCTGCACAGCTATGTTAGTATGTCTGAAAGGCAGAACTGTGGCAGATACCAAATTACAGCAAAGATTCTGAGACAGGATTTAAGACACGTTCTCACTTCTGGAATTATGCTGACAACAAGATAAGAAAGAAATGCTTTTCTTGGAAAAATCCTAACAGTTGCAACATGTAACTGTCCAGCAGTTTCTAAAATATTGTCTATTTATGAATTGTGTGTGTACTTGCTTTATATCATCTCATGTGTAGTAATTAATCTATTTTGTGATGAAGATGTGGTCTCCGGAGGAGTCTTGTCTCTCTGATCTCCCAGAGTTACTGGGTAAGTGGGAAAATGTCTTAATAATAATGTTTAACCAAACCACGCTGTTATTTTGGCAATAAATGTTTGGGACTGTCTGGGAGACGCTAGTGGACTGACAAACCTGCACGGATTTAATTTATTTTCTCCCTCCCACCCCACCTTATATTTTGGGCCTAGCCTCCCACCAGTGTCTTTTCAATGAACGAGAGGCGAGGGACGAGGCCGGAGCGGAGGCCGAGCGCAGCTGCTGACTCACTCCCTGACCTTTAGCAACCTCCTTTGCCCTCCGCGCTGCCGCCGTGACTCGGGCCCAGCGCGGGCCCGTTCCGCACGGCGCTGCTGGGTGCGAGCCGGGGCCGCGGGGCGGTGCGGGGCGGGAGCGGGCGGGGGGCGCGGGCGGGCGGCGGGCAGCGGCCGGGCCGGGTACACGTGTCCCGCGCCGCTTGTTTACTATCGCCGGGCCCGCGCGGGGCATCCTGGGGGCTGTCGTCTTATCGCGGACCCGCGGGCAGGCGCGGGCGGCGGCGGCGACTACAGCTCCCAGAATGCTCCTGCGTGTGCTGGCGGAGACATCGGCCAATCGGGACGCCGCCTGGGGTTGATTGATGTGCGGCGCGGTGCAATCCGCTGTGCAGGAGAGTCAAAACATGCCCGCCCTCCGGGCGGAGCCCTGACAAGCAGGTCAGGCAGCCAATAGGAGTCGGGTGCGCATTGAGCAACGTCGTCTCCGGCCACTCAGCGCCCGAGCAGTGGCCGGCGGGGGCGGGACCCGCTGAGAGGACGGGGCGGGGGGGCAGCCGAGGGGAGCTCGGTAATGGCGACGGGTTCGGTAAGTGCTACAAAGTTTGGAGCTGCCACTTTTCGGGGCTGCGAGGCTCCGGCGGGGGACGGGAGGGGTCGGGGAGGTCGGAGGGGAGTCGTAGCGGCCGCAGGCCGAGCTGAGGAGGCCGCTGGGTCCAGGCTTTTGACGGCGACAGGAACCCCGGACATTGTTTACTGTGCACCTTCCCCGACCGGCCCGGCGGAGCCGCCACCCTCCCGCGCCGCTGGGTTGAAACTCCCGGGGTGTGCCGGCCACCTTTGGGCCCTCCAAACCACGAAAACAAGCAGAATGGGGGGGGGGGGGTGTCCCCCCCTTGTTTTCCCTGGGGAGCGGGTGTCCGCCCCGGTCTGTCAGAACGAGGGCGGTGTGCCCGCTGCGGGAGCAGCGGCCGTGCGGGATGGGGAGTGTTCGGGGTGTCCGTGGGTGCGGGTGAGCTCCGCGGGGGGAGCGGCGGCCGGGGCGCGGGGGGGCCCCCCCGGGCCGGTGTTACGCAGTTCGAATGAATGGGGCCGAGCGCGCCTGCGCCGTGCGGCCGCGGGTGTAAACAAGGTCACGTGACGGGGGAAGGCCTTGAGGGGGTCTGTGCGGGGGCTGCCTGTGGGGGCTCCTCCCGGGGGGCCCGGTGCTCCGCCGGCTCCGAGCCGCCCTGCGAACACCGTCCTCCGGGGCCCGCAGCGGGGCTGCGGCTGCGGGGGGAGCGCGGCCCGCCCTGCGTCAGCGAACAGGCCGCCCGGGCTTCGAAAACATGGTGAATCACGCTCTGCCTCGGCTGCGCGCTCTGGCACGGCCGGGGATGTGCAGCGAGGATTCCTGATCAAAGCAGCTGCGCCAGGAAAAGTCCCTGGTGTAGATCCAGTCTTGCCAGTATGTTGTGTTTTGCTTGGAGAAGCTGTTCTCCAAATTAAACTCCGTCCAGCTTATTGCTCAGGCGTAGACCTGGCCTGAAACTTAGTCAGTAGGTTGGGGGAAGAAAGGCAAATAGCAGAAGGAAAAATACCACGGGAAGCATTTCCACCCAGGCATTCCTGCGCAGTGCGGTTTGGGTGGATGCTGCCCAGTTCCTGCTGAACCCCTTCTCAGCCACAGTCTTTATTTACTTTTCTCCCAACTTTATTTTTCTCCCTCAAAAATAGACACGGTTCAATTAATAAGGTCTTTGTTAATAGTGCCATTTGTTTTAGCGTGACAAATTAACTTACTTTAAAGCACAAAATAATAATTTCATTTAGCCTCCAAAGACAACCACAGTAATTAAAGTCCTGTGAAGCGTGGTTCTAGACAACACCTGGCACAACAAATTTTCAGCATAAAGTTGAATTTTAAAAAATACTTAACAAGCTAATTAATGACCAGTCCCCTTCGTGTTAAAACCATTGAAAGGCTGAGGACAAGAGAAGGACATGATGTCCAAAGCAGGCTTTAATCGAGTAGAAAAAATGGGCACGCACTTTGTTTTTCTTTTAATTTTCTTTCAATTTCTTTGTAATTAATTTGTTAGAGGATTTTTTGGCTTTTGTACACAGATGGCTTTGGTTTAGAGAAATTCTTGTGACTTGGAGAAATAATTCATTTCTCAAACAAGTATCTTTCTTGTCAGACTAGCGTTTTTTATCTGTACCTTATCTCTGACCTTTAGAGTGTTGGGATACCAGGACACATACTTTCAAGTCTTGGCACCTGGCAGGAAGGAAGGAGAAGGTAACCTTCCGGAAATAAGTTTCCTTCTTCATTTTAGCAGGAAAATGGGAAAGGAAGAGAGGAAAAAATAGAGGAAAAAAAACAGGGCAGAAGAGGGGAAAGGGAAGACGTAGATAAGCCAGAAAAACAAGGAGTGGCTTTTCGGAGTTGATTAGTTGGAGATAATCTTCAAGGTCCTGACGTGTACTACTGAAGTCTGGTTTTTCTGTTCAGAAATAACTTAGCCATCTGCTCTTGTGGTGTTCTGTAATTTTACTGTCCCTCATGGGTGACAGGGGTATAAATTGTGTTAAAGATGCTTCTTTGAGGTGGAAATAGTGTCACTGATAGTTTGAGTTATATATTCTTATTTCTCTGACCTTTCTTCTCCACCTTAAAATCACAATAAGCTGATGTAGCTTTGTAGTAGTGCCATTTGAGTAGAATCAAACATCTTTTTATGTTTAGCATGCAATTTTATATAAGTTTTGCATATATTTGAAAGATTAGGAGATCAGAAGGTTAGAAATTTTCCAGTCAAAACCCTCCCGGACATGATCCTGTGCAACCTGCTGTAGGTGAACCTACTTTAGCAGTGGAGGGGGAGGGGGTTGGACTAGATGACCTCCAGAGATCCCTTCCAACCCAGTCATTCTATGATATGAAAATATTACACTTTTTAAAGCTGTTGTTGGTATTTGTTTAATGTAGCTTACGTAGTTGACACGCATATGGTAGACTTTTCAGGTTTTCTTTCTTACTAAGCTGTGTTTTCTGCTCTTTCGTGACAGACTCACGATTACTTTTTCAAGGACACTTCATTAAAGTACACAGTAATCATGTTATGGTAGCTTTAATTCATCCTCATCTGAAAAAAAACCCAGTAGATAACCAAATTAGTAAAGATTGGATAACATTGTTTGTCAGCTTTTAGAGGCAGTGGTTGTGTAGAATAAGCACACAGTTCCCTGCTGAAGATGATTTAAAATAGTGGGTTTGGTATAAACGTTACAGTACTGGGATTTGGGGAAATGAAACTGCGGTGAAATCTTCTAGTAGAAGTAGAGGCTTCTTTATCTTTCCGTTTGCAACACAGCTAAGGATGTTAGGAATCCAGTGTGTTTGACTCTTCTTGGAGGCCGGACAAGGGAAAGGCAGTGGAAAAGGCTTCTGCAGAGACACCAGTGCTGAAAGGGCAACTGGAGAAAATGTGGGCCTGATGATAAATAGCAGAGGAGACTGATCTCACAAGGTTGAGGATGGCATTCTTGCTTTGATCTTCATTTTCCAGGCCTGTTCCTGGGCTCCTCAAGTCCCTGGGTGTAGCAACTCACCCCTGACAGAGCAAGACACTTCCTTGTCTGTGGTAGAAGCGGAGCAAGTGAGGGGCAGGCCAGTTCCGTGAGGCAGCTGTGCATGAGGCGGTAGGACCAGATGGGGTCACTCCGGGTGTCGGTCATGGGTCACAGAATGTTTTGGGTTTGAAGAGACCCTAAACATCATCTAGTTCCAAGCCCCCTGCCATGGGCAGGGATGTATTTTGAGGATGGTCTCCAAAAAGAAGTGGATTTGGTGGCAGGATGGCTCCCAGTAACTGGAAGAAAGAAAATGTCACACCCAGCTTCAAGGAGGAGGATGTGGGGAAACTACAGGTCAGCCTTACCTTAGCCTTCAGGAATATTATGGGGCAAATTCTCCTGACAGCCATGTCCGCCCTTTTCGTAAGACAAGAAGTTGTTTGGGAATAGCCAGGACAGATTAGCCAAAACCAAATCTTGTCTGACCCTCTGATTGCCTTTTGTAATGAGCTGAGTGGCTTAGGGTACCAAGTGAATGTTGTTTATCTTGGCTTTAGTGGTGGCTGAGGAGATAACTCCAGACTCTTGGAGGCAGTGGGCACAGGCTGTGGGAAGTTCAAACCTGTGCAAGGAACAGCTCCTTTACAGCAAGAGTGGGTTACTGGAACAGGTTCCTGGGAAGTGCCAGGGAGTCTCCATCCTTCAAGATACTAGAAACTGAAGTGGCCAGGGCCCCACGCAGCGTCTTGACTTCCGAGTTTTCTGTAAGGATTGTACAAGATCACGTCTAGACACCCCTAAAATATGCTGTGATAGTCAACAGACTAATGAGGATTTAGGGCCCTGGTAATGAAGTATATCAGATGCAACTTAAAACAGTTCACATGTATACAAATTTCTAACCTCTCTCTTTCTAAAGTCAGATACTTTGGAGCATCCTAACATGGTGTGGGAAGTGAAGACAAATCAAATGCCTAATGCAGTTCAGAAACTTCTTCTGGTAGTGGACAAGAGAACTTCGGGGATGAATGAGTCATTGGAGTTGCTGAAGTGTAATGAAAACCTGCCCTCTTCTCCTGGATATGCATCCTGTGATGAGCACATGGAACTTGGTAAATAACATTATTTTTTCAGAAGAAACTGAATTCTGAAGTTTCTTTTAGATGTCCTATACTGAAATTACTGGAAGCTGACTGAATGAGATTCCTGATTTTCAACTTGAGTAGGGCAGGGAATTGTGACATCTGAAGGTCTTACTTTGCAGTCACTTTTCCCTTTAACCCATTTCCAGTTCTGACACACTGGCCTTTTGACTCAAATGTGTTCTTGAACTCAGAGCCACAAATTTCTGCTTCTAATCCCCAGAGGAGTGGGGTTTCTTTGGCACAAGAAAAACAAACAGAAAGCTCAAGAGCTCCTCCTAAAGGGAAATTATGTTGCTGTAGATCTGCTGCAAATAAAGATTCTGGGATAGAGGAATGTCAGTCCTTACATATTGGAGAAAAACAGCATATACTTTAGGAAGTATTGATAAAATCAGTGAGATATTAACACATTTAATTGAAGGTATGGAGTGATTAAGAATATTGATACTTAGTTAAACGACAGCATATAGCACAGACTTAACAAGCTGGGCTCTTTTCTGCTATTCTGTATGGAATATGAAAGGTATATATTATTGATAGGAATTCACCCTACCAGGCTGTATACACAGCTTTCATGGTTTATTTAATCTGAGTTATTTAACTCCAGTTCCCTGGTGGAAACCTTTTACCTTGAACATGGTCTGATGTTGAATTTTTTTAGTGTCACACCTTCAAGGACAGATTAGTTTAGTTGTCTTTTTTGGAATGTTTTAGTATTTTAGTGAAGCATATTGTTTTTGAATAATTCTGCAGTATAGTTCTGTGTAAACTGGTCAATCTAGTAAAAACTTTAAAATCAGAACTACATTTTTACCTAGTTACCCAAATTTTTCTTAAATTTCTTGTGTGAATATATAATCGATTAGAGATGTTACTATTTCTGTGGCCATTTTTATGAATAGGGTTTGTGAAATGTTGGTAGTTGTGATATGAGAAAATAAAATGACTTTATTGTGGTTCCTTTTTAATTTTAATTTGGAAGATTTGGTGTCAGCTAGAATTGAGAATAATTATGGTAATTTGTGCATTTCTTTGTAGATGATCTTCCTGAATTACAGGCTGTGCAGACAGATTCTACCCCACCTGCACTTTTTCAGCTTGGTGCTGATGTTTCACATCAGGAATGTTCAAGGCCTTCATGGAGCCAACATACCTCAAACAGCAATCCAGAAAATGCTTATTCTTGTGAGAATGGGGTGAACTGGTTGACAGAATTAGCAAATATAGCCACAAGTCCTCAGAGTCCTTTGATGCAGTGCGCCTTTTATAACAGGTACTGACACTCATTTCAATTTTGAACTACAGAGATTTATAATACTGTCTCCAGAAACATTTCCTTCACTCTTTATACCCTCTGACTTGGAGGTGGAGCCTTATTTTTTGGTCTTTTTATTTGTTCTGTGAAAGCATGCACAGAACTCGTCCCATAGCCTGGTGCAAAAGCTGCTTAGTTTCCAGCCATGAATGACATAGGATGATATAAAGACATTGCCTATCCACAGCAAACTCAGAAATTATGGACGTTTACCTCATATGAAGCAGCGGATAAAAACCAAGAGGAGTTTGTTACATTAAATTCTTAATGCTTTCTAGTGCACAGACTTCAGATTTTTTTTTTAACAGCTAGTTGGAAATCTAATGCAATGTGTATTTTAGTGATAACTGTCTGAGGTTTGTGATCAGTAAATTCTGTAAGGTTGTGAGCAGCAGGTGTGGGATCTTGGAAATTTCTGGGCTTCACATTTTATAGTACAACTTTTCTTAGGTTTATAATCAGAAAACTCAGTGCAATACTTTTAATAGTCATGGAGTTGAGATTTAATCATTTGGACAGAGCAGATGTCTTTGCATTCTCTTAAGAGCAGGTATTTGCTTCAAGATCTATGTAAAAACTTCAGCATTGTGATAAGGAGATGCCACTGTGGAAGTGCTGTTGTCATTTGGGTGCTGTGGAGAACCTATGCAGGAGTTATGCTAAACGTTCTCTTTGCCTGAGCTTGCACCCTTTATCATCCCTTTGGAATATTGGTGTGTGGGAGGTTTATTTGGTGTTCAGCTCATGCAAATCAAAATATTTGCAATAAAAGCATTCTAGAGTAATGGCAGCAAAGTCTCATGTTGTCTTAATCTGAGATATTTTAAAATACATGTTTCTGTTGCAGATCATCTCCTGTTCGCATAATAGCAACAAGCAAAAGTTTACATTCCTATGCACGTCCTCCACCAGGATCTTCAAACAATGATCCTAACTTCTCCAAGAATGATGTGGATGAAACACCAGTCAGACATGAAAGGGTGAGTTGTTCTGAAACATTTTAAAAGAAACATGTATGAGTAATAGGTTAAGTTTATTGAAAAGGGAAACTGGTTTAAAAAAGAAAAACATATGTGTAGTGTTAATACTATTGCTATTTAAGCTAGATTTTCTGTTAGTTTTCATTTTACCACACAGGGTAGGCTTGTAGTGCTACTTCATATTTTTTGTGACAAGATCACTTTATAAGAAAGCTCTGCTTCTATTGTAATTCCTTCTATGGCAAGCTTTAAAAAACTATGTTAACTTGTTTGATGCCTCAGAAGGAAATATGCATCCCTCTCCTTTTAGATGCACAAAACCTGTCAGTCCTGTGTCTCCTTTTCCCTTGTATTAATTTGTATCTGAAATCTGTCTGTTAACAGCACTGAATTTTCTCCAGTGATTTACTACAACTGCCTTGAGTCTACAGCTTTCCAGTAATTGGACCATAGAGTAATGTGCTTTGAGTGATTCTGTAGATGACCAAGGAATGATGAGGTGTAAATGCTTACACATGAGCATAAGATAATCCACAGGGGTGAAATGAGTCTCAGAGAATGAAACCCAAAAATGTCAGGCTGCATCTCAGAAAAGGAGATGAAAATGCTCCATTCACATTTACTGCATTCCTTTAATCTTTGTCTTTGTGTTACATTCCTATTAGTATTTAAGGCAAAATGATGCCACAAGTGCAAATTAGTGTCTTAAGACATATAAGACCAGCCCTAAAATACTCTGCAGTAAAATACCAACACCATTTTGCTTTTTTTTTTAATAGGCAAATAGTGAATCAGAATCTGGCATTTTCTGCATGTCATCACTTTCAGATGATGATGATTTAGGATGGTGCCATTCCTGGCCCTCAACTGTCTGGCATTGTTTTCTAAAAGGTAAAATAACATGTATAATGAAATAAGTATTTGTTTTATCTTGTCCTTTTTTTTTTTTCTTGTAGCACAGACTTTTTTTGCCTAACACTAATGTTCTTTTTTCCTTGAAAAAATCTGTTAGGCTCTCGTTTGTGCTTTCATAAGGGACGCAATAAAGAGTGGCAGGATGTTGAAGAGTTTGCAAGATCTGAAAGCCGTGGAAAAGAGGATAATCTCCCAGTCAGTCCTTACAAGGTAGCCGTTAGTTCTGATAAATTCACTGCAATACCTGTAGCAAATACTTAGTTTCTTACGTTACCCCTGTGCCTGTAATTACTGTCTCAGGAAGACAGATTGACATTAATGTTGTTTAGAGCAGATCACTCTGCTGTTTGATTATCTCATTGTAAAGCAGTTGAACTGAATTAATTTATGTATGTTTTGAATGTTATATCATCTTTATTAATTTCTAGCAAGATAGAAATGCCAATTAGAATATTGTTATTTTTTAATACGATGTATGATGATGAGTATACACCTATAGTATACACAGATACATGCTTTTCTTGGGGGAAATTTTTTGAACTGTATGTGTGTTAACAGGACTATGGTTCCAATGGTTTGAAGTTGATTTCTCATGAAGAAAGCATTTCCTGTGGTGAGTCAGTGCTGAAGCTGACTTTTGATCCGGGCACAGTGGAGGATGGCTTGCTTACCGTAGAATGCAGACTCGATCATCCATTTTATGTTAAAAATAAAGGTATGAAATACCTCAAGTACACGTGGTTTTATTTTAAAATATTTTCACAAGGTGATTGCAGATTTTGTTGGCATTCCATACTGTTCAAGAAAGTGATAAAAGTTGTGGTGTAGAAATTAACTGTCTTTGTAAAGAAATCCAGAATATGAACAAACAAAAAAACCTGTAAAGCCATAAAGCTCCAAGAAGACTGCCTATCTCTTAAGGAAAGATTTGATTGAGTAATATCAATGGAGCTCAGGAAAGCAGAAAGAACGGGGGCGGGGGGGAGAAAGGAAAACTGTAAATAAGGGAGGCTTTTCTCACTTGCTAAACATGGACTTTTGATGGTAAAAGTTTCCAGGTTTTGATTCCTTCTTTGCTAGAATGAGATTTTATTTGAGATAAAAATAAACCGTTTGCAGTAAGAATTCCCTAAGTAAATGTTTCTGATTTTTCTTTTGGGTGAAAGAAACTACATCAGAACATTTTATAAAATTATGTAATTTCAAGGTACAGGATTGCTCCAATGAAGAACTGGAGAGATTGTCTGGCCGTTTGTCTAATTTAACTCTTTACCACTTCAGGTTGGTCATCTTTTTATCCAAGCTTGACTGTGGTACAGCATGGCATTCCATGCTGTGAAATGCATCTTGGAGATCTGTGTCTACCTCCTGGACACCCTGATGCCATTAACTTTGATGATTCAGGTGTTTTTGATACATTTAAAAGGTAATTTTTGGATAAAGTGGCCTCAGTGGTTCTTGCATTTAATGAGTAGGCACCTTAAGTCTAGAAGAATTCGAAGCATTATAGAGAATAGTTTTGGTAATACGAGACAAATGATAGGGAAAAATAATACTAGGAAAGCTGTGTAATTATGTGCTCTGCTAAATTGCAAAGTAGTGCCTTGGAGTGAAATAACTTTTTAGCCTCTTTTTAGGGCAGTTTAAGACAGATTAGATAAAACAGTAAAAATATATATATTATCTTTATAAATTCTCCAGGTAAAATGGATTATGTCTGATAAACCTAATACTAATTTCTGACAACAGTATGTCTGCTAGCTGTTACCTCATGCTTCATATGCAACACTATGTCTGAATTATCTGAGTAGTTTCTTAGTGGTAAATGCATGTGCAATGGCTTTAGAATACAGTATGTTCATAATTAGTTCTTATTATTTTTGTATAATCTGGTTTTGGGGATTCTTTTATATTAGATCAAATTTACCTAACTTCAGAGTTTGATTAACATTGGGGTTTGCCTGAGCTGCAGCTTCAACCAGGTAACCTTCAGAGGTCCTGTTTAACATAAATTGCTCCAAGATTCTAAGGAAATAATAAAGATTTTTCCACACTATTTTGGGATTTTAAGGTTTAGTAAAATCCGTATTTTCCTATGATGTTAGTGCCTTTATAGCATCTGTTTTTAATCAGTTGCGCTTCGGCTTTTTACAATAGAAAAAACGGAATTTAAGATGCTGTTTGCAGTTCAAGCCCTGAGAGGTCTTGTATGATTTCAGTCTGGCACAGAGCGAGTTCAGATTGCTTGGCTTCGCTCATTTGCTGTCTGGGCTTTTTTTCTTCTTCTTAACTCCTATTGTGAACTGCATATGTAGAGAGCTTTTAGAATCCTTGTAGCTACATCTCACTGAAAAATCTGGATTTCTGTCTCCTTACTAATTGGCAGCCCAGCTGAATAATACTACCTTGTACTTCTAATTCCTTGTCTTTTCTCTGGGCAGAAGGGAGTGACTTAGGAAGGAGCATGCAGCAGCTGCAGCTGTGATAACAGGACAGAAGAATTAAAAACAAAATCCTGTTGCTGTGTTATGGGAAGGAGATTAGGAATAGGAAAGGTGCTTGCCTGTTGAAGAATAGAGAGGTCCTTTCTCCTTATCTCGTGAGAGCCTGCAGGATGGTCGGCATTATCCCTTCTTCGCTGCCTTGTACTTTGCTGAGAGATGTTGGAGGCCACTCGTAGGCTCCACTCTTCTGTGTGGTTCTGTCCCACAAAAGGAGCTGCCTTTGCAGATGGGGGCTGGACTGCCACATGCAGCATTTCCTTGCTAGTAGTTCTACTTGGTGTTCGCAATAAAGCTCTTCAAAACACTTATTTTGATGATAAATGATGCAACTATAGCCACACTGAGCAGTGGGTAAGAGGAGCCTTAGATATATACATTTTATGTTTATCTTGTGGTGGTAACTTAGTGGTTTAGATTTATGATTGAGTAGCCCCTTTCCAAGATTATTTTCCCCATATAGCATGCTAAAACCAGCATAGCCTGTGGTTCCCACCTGGAGATGGTAACAGATAGTCTGTGGAGTTAAACTGCTTCTTTAGTGATTAGAGGTTAATTGTAGTTGTTGGTCAGCTAAAAATTGCAAGAGTTTGTCGTATCTGGAGCTCTGAATTTTACGGAAACAAGTCACCCGAGTTTAAATACCTTGAGGAGAAATGTCGCGGTTTTGTCACTAGAGGGCAGGCGTTTGTCAGCACTGCATCAAATAGTGCGACGTCACGGGGCTCTGAGCAGGGTTTTAACCTCACTGGAAGGTTTCTGTGTAAAATAGCATGTATTCAACTGCCTAGAGAAGTTATTTGTACAGTAGTGAATATAATATAATTTATTTTAATATAGTGGTTTCATATTTGCCTTTAATATATATATTTGCAAGTGAACTCACTGCTTATTCTTCCCTTTCTGTACTTGTCATTCACTGATCAGCTTTGATTTATGGTAAGGACAGAAGCAGAAAGAAAGAAGTGTGTTTAAAAAGAGGATGAGGTTTGAAGACATTTTATAGTTAACTGATACATAGCTGAGGAAAGTACACAGCAGAACATGTAAAGTTGCAGTCTCCATCACATTGAAGAAAATATTAACTTACCTGCCAAAAGCCTTGTTGTAGTTCTTTGTTTTTCACACTGACGTCCACATCAAGCACAAATCATTATGTCACACAAAAGAGAGCAAAATACTAGAAATGTAGTACAATTGAAGAGTGAACAGATATTTAGGGATTTTACATGACAATTACTCGATGGCTTTATGATCTGTTTTTTCCTTGTAGTTACGATTTTACCCCGATGGACTCCTCTGCAGTGTATGTGCTCAGCAGCATGGCTCGTCAGCGTCGCGCTTCGCTGTCCTGTGGGGGATCTAACAATCAAGATGCCGAGAGATCAGAATGCAGTAGTAAAAACTGTGCCTCTGGTGCATCGTCACATCTTTCCTCCAATCCTTTGTACAGCAAAGCTGGCAAAAGCCACAGCTCAGGGACTGCAAGTACTGTGAGTGCCACTTCTCCAAACAAGTGCAAAAGACCAATGAATGCCTTCATGCTTTTTGCCAAAAAATACAGAGTTGAATACACTCAGATGTATCCAGGGAAAGACAACAGGTAATGATACAAACTGTAGTTTTGCTATTACTGGTGAGTTAGAAGAATATCTGTGTCCCACCTTTAGATTTAAGTAGCCTAAATTTAGCATTTGAAATAAAATGTGTGTTTTGTTTTAAGAACAAGTTTTGAAAGATGTTAACGTAAAGAGTAATTTATGAGTGGACTATGAATATTTACAGTACTCAGTGCACTTGATACCAGACATTTTTGGCAAACTTACCTTCTGAGGAAACATTTGGGTAAAGCAACTGATACATGTAGATGTGTGCACTGGCAGAGGCACAAATACAGAACAGCCTTTGCTTACAGTGATGAGGTGCTCTGTTTGTGTGCTGTAATGGAAAAAAGGGAATTTCTGGTTCTTCTCATTAAGTCTTAACATACTATTGCAAATTGGTCATGAAGTTACAAGCATTTATTTCCAGTCTGTATATCCTGTTGAAGAATGGAGTATTGATAGTTAGGATATTTCAAAGATCGTAATCCAGACAGCACGTTGCCAAATTTTGCTTGCCCTAAAGGCATTCAGCAATGTGCTGAAATTGCAGGAAGAGTATGACTGTGTTTGGGGAACAGGTCTTTGTTAGTTTGTTCTTTTGTTCTTAATCTCTAGCACGTTTGCTTCTAAATATTTATAAAGATTTCCATTACCTATGTTTTAAGTAATATTTGGTGCTAATTGTGCCTGTGTAATTTTATAAAAACTGTTACTGTAAAAATTGCATTGTGACATAAAAATTCTAGAACTAAATCTGGTAAAAATTAAAGTTGACAAGGCTTTTAAAGGGTTTTTACTATTTTATAATGTTCTAATAAGGAGGCTGTAACTGGTGCTGGGATATAAAATCCTGCTAAACAAATATCAGCCAGTCTTGTGTGTCCTGACAATGATGTTCTGTAATGTTTATAGTAAGTTCAGAGAAGCAGATCTGCTGTCTTCACATTCATTGCAACTATCAATGAGAAATGGAATGGAATGTCAGCCAGGAAAGTTTATGATGGTTATATATTTAATTGAAAATGCTGATTTTAAATAGATGCAGTGAACTGGAGCTGCGGCTGCATGGATGTGAAAATGAATTGAATATTTCAGTGAGCAGGTTTACCTTGAAGGGAAGTGATGACAAAGTTACAAGTATGGTTCAAAATGCATTGCTTACTGTCGTGTTTGGAAGGCAGTGCATTTGGGTGCAGTTTCGTGGCATCCATAAAACAGAGGATGGCAGAAATAGCATTAGTGATAATTGAAACAGGCATTCAGCTACTGTCACTCCAGTGCTGCTGAGGCATTCATTAATTTAGCTGTTGGGAGGCAACTCTCATGTTTTTTTAAATGTAAGTTTGTGTCATTTTCAGATTACTGTGTAGGTCTTAGAACATAGTAGCCACTTCTGTACAGTGGAGTTCTTCGGTTTGCTGCAGTTACTTCCTTATGGGAGTAAGAAAGGACAGAATTTGAGGTATTCTGAGTTAAACGGTCTGTTCTGAGACAAAGCAGCTCAAGGCATGTCAGCAAGACCGTGAGCTTGTAAACTTTCAAAGCACAAGTCAAGAATCACATGATACTGAAAACTACTATGGACTGCAAGACTGTTTGAAAAACAGATGTTAGGGCTGCACTTGTTTATTTTCTAGATGCTCTTCACTATAACACTGTAACCATAGTTGGACTTGGTTGTGTGTTCAGAAATTCTTTAATTTGAGTAGTGGACCTTCTAGAGATGAGGGAAATATTATTTTTGTTTTGAAATAAAAAGATTTCATGGTGCATTTTTATTTGGAAAGGCAGTGGCTTTTACAGCAGACCTGCTCTCTCTGGGTCACCGTGTTCCTTTCTGAGAGTGTGAGTGATCCAGCAAAAGCTGGTGACCCAAAGCAGACAGGTTTCTGTTGATATGCCTCTGGATACTGTCAAAAGATGGAAAATCTGCTAATTAAACTGGGTATGTTTGCGTCTGATGACAGACCAAAGATACTGGTTCTCAGTCTGGATAGAAAACCAGAAATTCCGTTGCCAAAGAAGCTGTGCCAGTGGGTTTGATGGCGATGGGATGTGGTGTTCCCTGGAGGATTTTGCTCTAAGGCGTCACCAGAGCACATGACAGCACAGGCTCAGGGGCTGTCCGGGCTCTTTGGGATGTGGTCCCGGAGTGCTCTGCAGCTCGTGGAAACCGGAACAGCACCACATGGCCTCGCAGGATTCAAATCCATTTTTTTGCTGTGGTGCAGAACAGCCTTCAAGATTGCTCCATGTGCCATATTATGGAAATGGTAGATGACACTCTACTTGTCTTGATTCAGTTTGAATATCTTTGCTGCCAGCAAGGAACTTAGTAATAGGAGAAAGAAAAGGACTTAGTTGTGTCCACTTTTTTCTTAGAGCCAGTCACAGAACTCTCATTGCTGTGATCTGAAGCCAAAGTGTACAAACTACTTGGTAGGTTTAATAGTCATTGATAAGAGCTGTTGTTTAGAGATTTTCATTCAGTTAAAAGAGTTAAAGCTTTAATGGGATATTGATCCAACATTTGGAAGTGCAGTTAAGCAATATGGCAGGATAGTACAGGGAAATGTTGTAAAAAGACGTAGAGTTTATAAGGAAAGGAATTAATTCAGCTTCTGGAAATGGTGATAGATGTGTTAGAAAAAATGGTTCCCTTTGCACAGGAATGGGAACTTACCACTATGTTCCACCCAGGATGGATTAAAGGTGGAGGAAGCTACAGATACTGATTAAATAGACATGTGGACTTGCAGTTAATCAAATATTTGGCTGAGGTCATATTCAGTTCATTGCTCTAATTATTAGAGAACATATTTTCAGCAAATCTGTCATATGATCTTCTAGTATGAAAGTAGAGGAAAACAAATGTGAGTTACCATTTGGTGGTGGTTTTTTTAACATCTCTATTTTGCTGGTTTATGCCAGTTGCTGTGTATTCAAATGTACACCCTTTGAAATGTTAAAATGTGCATTGACCCATGCTCAGCTAACACAGAAGTCTCAGCTGTTTAACAATTAAAAGAACTATGAGAAGATAATCACAAATATGATTATTAAAAATTTTAAGATACGGTTGATTTCTTCCTTGCATGTTATTTCCACATTTAACTCACATCTTCTTTAAAGTTCTCAGATAAAAACAAAAAAAATCACAGTATTTCTTAGCACTGTCCTGACTGCACTGTAAACATTTATCTTGCAGAGCCATAAGTGTGATACTTGGCGACAGGTGGAAGAAAATGAAAAACGAGGAAAGAAGGATGTACACACTAGAAGCCAAGGCCTTGGCAGAGGAGCAGAAGCGTTTAAATCCTGACTGTTGGAAAAGAAAACGAACAAATTCTGTATGTTTGTGAAGCAGTCTTTTTCATTATGCAGTTACATGTGTTCAGATGGGTGGCTACAGTGTGTTTTGTTCAGAGTAAGCTGCTTTCTTAGTAGCCAAAACCTTCATTTACTCCCCTGTGTTGTGTAACCTGCTTTTGGCAGTTTGGCAGGAGACGGATCAGGAGAGGGTCTGTCTGAGTATTTTATGAGAGTTCTGTGAATTCTGTTGTACTGAAAGTTAGTGTGCTTGTGAAATGCAAAGGGAGGGCACATGATCTTTTGCTTTGAAGTGAGTTCATAAGGTTGTACCTGAACATTTTTCCTTCCATAAAAGCTTTTTCTTCACGCATTTTTCTATTTTTCTTACTGATAATTTATATCAGCATCTATGAAGATATTGAGGGAGGAAAATAATTTTTCCCTGTGAATCCCTTTTATTTATTACTCTATTCAGTTGTAAAATAAATACATAGATAACACTACTTCTGTAGGGAAATAAGTTGATTTCCACTTTGTAGAAAGCCATCAATCTAAGAGTCTGCAGCAATGTATTAGTAGGTGGTGGATGTATTAAGAAAGAGAAGGGCTTTCAAGCTGAAATGTCAGGTAAAGCAGACATGAAAAAAAGGATTTTCTGCTTGTTCAACTAGAAGAGCAGATTGGAAGGAAACATCCACTGAGATGCACAGAGTGCTTGCCAAGTTCTTGCATTTTATGCCTGGGTAGGAGCTTGAAGTGTGGTGTGGACTTCATCTACATGGCTGGTGAAACCATCCATCCATGTGGTATTTCATCCTCAAGTTACCCCCTTTCCTTTGATGTGTAAATGAGGCTTCTTTCTCAAGAGCATATGCAAGTGTTGCCTTAAGACTGAGTAAGAAATGCTCCAACACTGAGTTGCTTCTTTCTGTTGCACATACTTTGTGCAGTTTCCAGTCCCTTGTTGCAGAAGGTTCCACCAAATCCCAGCTGCCAGGAACAAGCTGTTTTTCTGTTCACTGCATTCTATTTTAATCAACAGTGACAGCTTCTGTTAGATTTCCTTGTGGGTTTAGTTAAAATAATATTATTTATTTATTCTGCTCTTACACTACTGCAGTCTTGGGCTTTGGATGGTGAGATCACAGGCTCACCTGTGAGTTTCAAGCAGCTCAGAGGCGTGTTTGTGTGTAGCTGTGTAGTGATGGGTTGGCCTCAGTAAGGCTTTCTTACCCTGCCTTGTAGTGGTATTTTCCTTGTCCGTACAGTCTTCAGGCCAAGAGAACAGGATCTGTAGAACCTGTTACCTCAGTGTTACAGCAGGAAATACCCTTTATAATTGTTTTAGTTCAGTGAACTGAACTGTTAGCAGTCTGGTAACCTTACTCAGTAATGCCAGTGGGCTCCAGGCTGTGACAGAGAAGTCGTGATGGTCTTTTGGTGATCAGGGAATAAAACTGTCTGGTTTGGCCTTTTTGTTTTCTTCTGAATAACTGACCAATCATTAGAAATACTTGTGGCTTTCAAAACAAGTGTTTGCTGCCCCTTTGCTTGGTAATTGTTAACCTGGTTTTCTCTTCTCTTTTCTCAGGGCTCACAGCAGCATTAAGCCAGAATTTTCCAGTTAACTCTGTATTTACAAAATGGCTGTTGCTTGATGGCAAGAAGATGCAAGATCAAGGTCTTACTATTTGTTGTGACTATGTGTGACCATAAAATACTGGCACCATCATGGAAATGATCTGAGTGCAGATTTGCTTTTTACAATAGAACATTAAGTAAGCTAAAAACTATCAGCATTTTAAACCAAATTGCCTTATTTTTCTTCCAAACTTCATTATGTATCAGGTAATATAGGCTTGAAAATGGATATCCTGTGGTGCTAAAGTACTTTAGAAAGAGGAGAAGGAGATATGTATAAATGTTTATTTTTAAAAGAAAATGTACAAAAAGGGGAATTTTAAAATATGTAACAGCTGTTTATATACATTGATTCTTATTGCTGATTAATACGTATTGCACAACTGTATTATTAATGGCGATTCTGGGGCCTGGGATTTTCTGAAATGGCAAAGTGTATTATCAGCTTCCAGCTTCCCAGCCTGCCCTGCTGCCAGCAAGTTACCAGAACATGTGGGAATGGAAAGCCTGGTGTGATCCAGCAAGGGAGCTGCTGCTTGGGATGCCACTTAGAAAACTTGTATCCACAAGGGAGATATTTTTGCATCAGCTGGCACTAGTGAGAGCTGTCATTTCGTGGTGGAAACAGCGGCCCAGGACAGGATGAAATGAATAAATAGGTTATCTCAAGAAAAGTGGTGCTGTTGATATCATCACCATCATAGTTATAATTCTGTGTTTTGTCTTTGCCACATATTCTACAATATTTTATTTTGCCATATGACATCTTTATGGTGGGGGCAAACTTTGCACTTAACTATATGTGCAACACTTGCACTTTACTTTTTTTCTTCTCCAACTGTCTAAAATTAGAGCAGCTGCATTAGGATTACAATTGCTTCTGCTGTGAACATTTACAATCATGGCTTTTCCTGTACTAAACAGCTGTGTGTTGTTTTTTTTAAGAATCACAACTGTAAATTTCAGTTTATGACACGTCTACATGATGTTGCCCCTAAGATTTTTGCACACTATATTCTTGTATATTATTTCAAATAAATTCATTAAAATTTGGTGTTGTGTATTTTATAAAATGAAGAAGACTAATCACAAAGTCAGCCCTGCAGCAATGAACATGTTCTGCATGGAAGTCTTTACATGAACCATCCAAAGTATATTTTAATGCTTTGTCATTAGGAAGCTAGTGAAGAATTTCAAATACTGTTTTCAGGATTTGATAGTCAATGTTCTTTATTACAGTTTAAGCAAAGAGTTGAAATCAATATAAGTTATTTCTAAGCAAATAGAAGTGCAATAGAGAATCATTTAGGTTAGTTATAAATATTTTTCCTTGTGTTAAAATTAGTGATTTTTAGATGGAAACTGATGATTCAGATGTTTCAAAAGTACATTTTTCTGAATACGGCTAAAATTTATTCAACTGTTTAAAACCATACTTGTAGGAAAAGAGCTGCTTCCTTATTTGAGATATTCAGCAATTACACTGTAATATTTGAGTTCTAATTTTGTACTTTTCTGAATTCAAAAGGAACGCTTAAGAATGTTTCAATTAGATGTAGACTTACAGCACATAAAAGTTGTACAATTTCCTTACAATATTTCTGTATAAGTTTGTTCCTGTAATGTGAACATAAAGCAAGAAGACAGAAGTTTCAGACATGAAGTAGGAAAACGTTTCATCGTAAAGCTGATGTACTTGGGGATAATTTACATGAACAGTAAATACAGATGTGGCACGAAAGCCCCCAGCTCTGTTACCGTCCACTCCCTGGTGTGAGAGCGTTGTCCAGCTGTGTTCACTGAAGGGTTGACATGGCTTTCTGCAGCAGCTGAACCATTATGGGATAGACTGGTGCAAACTCCTTTCCCTCTCTTGTTCTCACTGATTGAACATAAGCTTCCAGTGCACCACTAAAAAAAAAAAAGTAAAGTAGCTAAAGCAATTAAGTACGGTAAATTCAGGATCTGCAACTGAAATTAATTGCCTTCTTCCCTCCTGCAAAATTTTCCTCAGATGGTCCTACTTGTCTGTGGAAGGAAGTGAGCAAGGAAGGCCTTGCAAAACTCTGCATAATTGTTTCATGATCTTTCTCTCCTTTCTTGAATGTTTTGAGGAGCAAACAAGTTAACATTTAAATAAGCAGCAGCATGTTGCAGATGGCTTGAAATGACAGCTCTGACGCACAGACTCGGGCTCAGTGCTGCACTGGTAACCTTTAGAAAGGGAGAGAATAATCTCCAGCTGCTGCAGACGCTGAGAGTGCAACTTCCAGTGTGAAAACTGGGGCACTGGTGAACAGCCGCCATGCCCTGAGGTGATGCCTGGCACAGCCTTTTGAACTCCCACCGTCCTAGGAAATGCACGCTAACTCCAGACAGGGCTTGGGCAAGGCACGGCCTGTCTCTCTTACACATTGTCACAGGATGTCACACATAGAGTCACCCTGTGTGAACGGCACAAATAAAACATGGCAAAGCTAAAAGGGGCAACTGTGGTGACGTACTTGTCTGTACGTAATTTAACTTGCTTTACAGCACAGGGTCACCTTCTAGCCGACATTCTAGTACACAGTATTGTTGAGTGACAGCGTATTTGTAAAACAAACACTGTAAGTGCTCATCTGTTGAGATTCCGACTTACTAATTCATTAAGTAGGCCAAGCTAGTGTTGTCACACTTAAATATAGCTTTGAATTTAATTTTCTTCCCTTTTTCTGCTTCTATTTCTTCATGTAACTGATAGAATCATCTTGGAGTTTCCTTCTAAAACTCATTTATATTTGTGCTATTTACAGCAAAACTGACATTTAAGAAAATGCACAAACAACAGACCCCATTTCAAGAGGGGACTAATACAGCTCCTGGCACCTCGCCGTTCCTCTTCTAATACAGACTGTCACCACAGCCCTTCCCAGCCCTGCCCAGCACCAGCCCAAGGGCAGTGGGTCCTGCCCCTAATGCGGTCACTGAGCAGGGAGTGGTCCTGGCTTTTGTCTCCCGAATTCCTTTCTGGAAGTGCAGGATGCACCAGCACAGCTGCTCTGACAGTGAGGGAGCCCGCTGGCTTTTAGTAATATGGCAGGAACATTCCCAGTCCCACTGGGAGGAAGCAGATGTCGAGCACATCTGGTGAAGGGGGTGGGGGGCACGGGGGTCAAAGGAGATGGTAACACAGAGCAACCGCAGCGTTGTGCCTATAAATACACACCCACTGCTGTGGGATGGTGGGCTGTGGAGGCAGAGCTGCATTTATGTTTGCTGCTCCTTCCAACAAACAAGCCTTTGGTGGAACCCTGCATTCCCGCACGAAGAGTTCATGGACCTAAGGCAGCTCTGCTCCCTCGTACGTGCCTGCTGGCAGCTGGCAGCGATAGGCAGTAGGCAGTGAATCAAGCAAGGCTTAAGGAAAGCAAAAGTACTGAGGAGTGAGATTCAGCCCACGTTTCACACACACAGGCTCCTCCTGGAGTAAGATGGTAAGAGAGGAGCAGCCAAGATCCCTGTGTGATGCTGCAGCTCCAGGAAGCCTCAGATGAGCCCACCAAACCTGACAAACCAGAAGAGACGGTAGGAAGATGCAGGGTCGCAATACACTTGGGTACCTGTGAATAAAGGTGCTGCTACATCAGCAAGGGCTTGGCCCTTCCTCAGTGACTTGAACCCATCCGTGTCAGAGCGTTGCTGGGAATTTCCAGCAAAGTTCATTTATCAGCAAGAGGAAGATGCTCCTGAGGCCAAGAGCCTGTGCTCAGTTTGCTGGAGAGACGAGTCTGAGCCCTGGGTTCTGAGAAGCCACTGACAGCAATGACAGCCCAGCCCCACGAGCTGGTCCTGGGGCTGCTCCTGCTCCTGCCAGCACTTCCCATGCCCAGCAACGCCGGCGCGGATCCGTCAGCCTCGCTGCCAGCGCGCACCAGGAGGAGCTGGCTGGCCCCACGTGCAGTCCCTGCTAATGGAGTTTGACAGGGAGAGAGTGAAGCGTGCAATTGTGCAACTAAAGAACCCGAGGCAGCTTCACTTCTGAGTACAGGATGGGAATGTAACAGCACAGGCACGAGGTGATTCCCACCACAGCTCCTGATGTCCCTATGCAGCATCCAGACTTCACAGTCCCTCTTTGCTGAAGCCCAGGGCATATTGTCTGAGACTGGGGGGACACAAAAGAAGGATGGACTGGATTGCTGGAGAGTTGAGAAGCTTCAGAGAGATAAAGTTACTGAGCACAGAAACAGTTCCTCATGTTGGCCTTGGTGCACTTGAGAGCTCTTCAATTTTGGTAACAACTTACTTGTGGAGCTTCTGCTGAGGGGTCCACATCAGGTACCAATACACTGCGAGGAGTCACTTTGAATTTTTTGTACAGCAACAAACAGCAACAGAGAAGCAATCCCTTGTTACAGGCAGAAACGCAGGGAAAGAGTATTTATTTTATCTAGCTAAAGTAAAGCTGACCTTTTGCACCTGGTCAGCTCCCTGAAAACCTTCAGCCTGCTCCTTCCAAATGGTCCCTGGGGAGCAGCACAGGGTCTACAGGGAAAGAGGCAACTAAAAAACTGCTTGCTGCAGCCACAAAGTGCTTTGGGTGTACCTCACTTCACTCCCAGCAAAGGCCATCAGCATCATGAACTGCAGAGAGATTAGGCACATCCACAGGTTTATTTTAAATCCCAAGATTTAGAGAGAAAAAGTGAGACTGAGGGAATGGGACAACAGGATATTGTGCTTTTTAGATAAACTGGCCTCTTGTGGCAATGAGGGGCCAGCATGTGATGAGCAGATTGAGCAGCAGGTAAGAGATACAAGCAGGAAAAGCTCAAGGATGGCAGCAAGGATGCCATCCTGATGAGGGGAGATGCTTCAGAAGAGTCAGAAGTGCCTCACATTTCCAGTCAGGTCAGCACTCAAGTGCTCTGGTCAGCAGTAATTGTTAGACATGTTAGATGTTAGTTACCTGCTACAAAGAATAGTCCCTTGTATTAAAAAGACAGTTGAGAAACTCCTGTGACAGTTTTCTTACTGTAACTGTCATTCATCTTGCTAAATCTCTCCCGTTCCACTCAGCAGTGGCCCTGTCCTTTCCTTTCTGTACACTCTTCAAAGTTTGTTGGGCTCAAATAGTTTTCTGAAGTCATCAAAAGCTGAAAATAGAAAAAAAACATATTGACCTGCTTAACTTAGAAAGCTCTAACACCTCTTGGTGAAGTTGTGGGTTGGCATCATTACCCAGATGGTAACACTGCTACCCCTTAACTGACTTATCTCCTTGCTTTGAAAAAGCCCTTGAAAAAGATTACAGAGATAACCAGATACACGAAAGGGAGAAGCTTTACTCTAAAAGCAGCACCCAAAACCACTCAGTGTGAGCCCTTGATAATCCTTTGCCAGACTGTTATTCCCATCAGATCAAACAAGATGGAATGAGATTTAGGCTATGCTAAGTGCCATACACCAGTATTACAGTCCCAGTGTCACACCTTCTAGCAGCTTTTGAATTTTTTCCTTCTCTCCTGCCCCAAAAGAATCTGATTTAACTGGCAAAACCAACTCCGTCAGTGGCAGCTAAAAGGAGTTTTGCAGGTCCCTCCTGCTGCACTTGCTCCTTTACTGTGGCTTTGCTTGCATTGTTTCAAAAAGATGGAGTCAAACTTCACCAATATGACCAACCTGAGAGAATCTTAGCTCTCTTACCCACTCCAAAGACAACCAGTAATATCAATACTGTAAGGTGAATTCTCAGGCATTTTTCTAAAACGGACCTTGTACAGCTTTACACTGAACAATGAAAACAAAAGCTTTCTGAATACTCCAACTGCATTCACTATTTTTTTGCTGCATCCCACACTTGCATTCCCAGTAGAAGTACTTAAACGCTCTGAAGCTGAATGTTAAAAAGCCATTCATAATCAGTTACTTCACCTGAAACACTGAAAGAACAGTGTTTCTGGTAAAGCAAAGTGGCCTAGAGAACTCCCTGCTCCCTATGCCCACCCAGGGAAGGCCAGGAGCCTGCTCCCACATGGGCAGGAGTAGGAAAGCAGCCAAGGGGAGGATGAAAAGCTGCTGCAGCTGCTAAAGGCTGGGAGTGAAGAGGCAGCCACAGTCACCTGGAGGTCCACACCCTACCAGCTGACAAGGGAATCATGGTCAAGCTCAGGAAACACTTCTGCATTGCTGCCTGTGGGAATGACACCATGGTGGCAGGCCAGGAAGCCTGACCACCCTGTTAGGAACAACATTCCTGGTAAGGAAAGGTCCAGGTAGTAAAATGGCCCAAATCATGAATCCAGGGAGAAAGGTTGTTTGGAGTCCAGAGAATAATGGCGAGGTTGCTCCAGAGTGAGAGGGAAGAATGGGCTGGAAGAGGTAACTGAAAGCACCAATGGTCATTGAGCAGACATGGTTCCAGAAGTTCATTTGGGATGTGAATTTTGTTTTGCTGAAGACAGTCAACAAGTCTTCAAGGTGGAATTTTGGGACTGCAACACACAGAATTATGGACAGTGCAGGAAGTTGCTTGTGGCCAAGCAAGATGGCTGCTGCTGCATGTAGCCAGACTTCAGTGCAGGCTGCCTGAGCCGGGCAAACTGGACATCACTGGAGCTGCTGGGAAGCCTACCTGACTGTAATTTGGGGAGAAAAATTAGTTCAGAGGCTTTGTTAACATTTGAAATGCAGGATTTACCATGACATTTTGGTAAACTTTAGCAGTCCTAGCTCAAATGAGCTTTTGTAACTATGCTGGCAGTACAGCACTCAATTCAGATGCACCAGTTTACCATTAAAATCTTGTCTTTAAAAAGGCAGGCTCACTCCTGTTGAGGACACTGTAAAAACACCAGTGCCAAAGCAGTTGTGGAAAAATAAACAGTGCTATGTGTGAAAGCAGTATCATCAAGTCTCCAGCACAGAGATCACAACTGTTGTCATATAAAGAGATGTAATATATAGTTATATTATTGTTGTTTAAGATGGTAGAAACCCTGTATATGTAATATACAAAACATACTCTTGAAGGGATTAGACTAAATAATGCCCTAAATTCAGCATCTTCTAGTCTAATAAAGGACATAAAACCTGTTCAGCAATCTGCTTCTATTTTAAAAGACAAGCTATGGTATACATTACAAATGTTGTTTGTAAAAGAGAGCTATGGAAGGAGGGTTGGTGGGATGTTCTGCATATATTAATGCTTCATTAAAAATGCCATAAGAAGTAAGGAAAAAAAAAAGCCCTAAGTTTAAGATGCCCTCCCACATAAGGAAAAGGATTTTAAAGCACTTATTAAATTACTTCACTTGCATGAGCAAAACCATGAGCTTTCTTGGAAATCAGGACAAGCTGATTATATAAGATCCTGATAGTTCTTCTTTAAAATGTTATTTCAACCCATGAAGATTTATATCTAGAGTTAAAAGGAAAAAAAAGAGTATTATTTGAGTTGTGGTTCTTAAGGGATCTTAATGCGCATCATCTAGAATTACTCTAATTAATTAATTTTATATGGAATTGTGAATCCTAGCGCTGCCCTCCTGGGCTCTGCCTTGGTCAAATAGAGTCGGATTTACACTGTAAGCTTCAGAAGAGGCAGGGATCATCTTTCTGCTCAGTAGTGGGGCTGCACCCTGTGCACTCCTGTCCCGATCAATCAGCAGGGCAGCTGAAGGATGCTGGGGCCGGACTTCTTTAGTACTTTGTTAAAAGTCTGTTTGCTCTGCAAACTTCAGGGCAAAGCAGAAAATGGAAAATCCGCTGTGTAAGAGCACATCGGTCTGACACCAGGTCTATTAAATCCAGTGCTGTAAAAATTACTGTAAAACCGAACAGTAAAATCTCCAACAGCATCGCCTGTAGGACAACAGAGGAGCGGGAGACATCTCCGGTTATTGCGGACTGTAAATGAAGAGCTCAAAGGGCCCGTGCGCCGACAGAGACCGGAGCGGCACCGAGCGTTTGCGCACGGCCGGCGGCGCTCGCTCCCCCGCAGCAGAGGCAGCGCGGGCCCGGCGCGGCTCCGCCGCTCCCAGCAAGGCTGTCGGGTCTGAGCCCAGCCAGACCGAACCCAGCGCACAGATGGGGCTTTCACGCTGGTCCCCGAGCTGCCATTTGTCCCTGCCCCGGGCAGGTGAGTGCTCAGAGCCACTCCCCAGCTTGTTAGGGAAATGAACCCTGCACTGGGCCTGGCTTTCAACTCTGCTTCAGCGAGGGGGAGCCTGAATAAAGGGAGCTCATACACCCTCTAATGGTAAAGGTAAGAATTTGGCCCTTGAAAGGATGAACTGTCCTTCAGGCTGGCTCAAATCCTATCATGTCTAATAGGGTTTCTTTTATGGAAGAAAAGTTGAGTTTTCAAGCTTAATTGAAAAAGAAAAAGAAAAAAATTGCCCTGGCCACAAGTGCTCCTTTCAACACAATCCCTGCTCAGGGAGGACACCTGCAGCAGGGTCATCTCACCTAACTTTAAATGTCTGCAGGGCAGCTGGCTGCCTGAGAGAGCTCCTGTGTCCCAGCCCACACTCCATTGACTGAACAAAGAAAACGGGAGCTTTCAGGACACAATGCAACTGACCTATTTTAGGTACCTGCTTCAGGATGAGATGAATCAGCCCCAGCAGTGCCTGTTTCTCTCTGCTGACTATAAAGGGAGTCTGGCAAATGCACCTCCGGCCAGGTAAATACCACCCCTTGTGCTGAATACAAGCAGAAAGAAATGCACAAAAATGCTCAGAATGGGACTAATTCATACCATTCACACCATGTTGCAAGTGAAGCATTTAAGACCCAGAGAGCGGAAGGAGGACTCCAATTAGCTTTAATATGAAGCTAGAAGGATCCTGGTAACACAAGGAAATTAATATCTAGGCAGCAGGTCCCTAGAGTAATTCCACAGTTGTTACAAAGGGAAGTTGCAGGAAATTACCATTTGCAAGGTTGCAGCAAACATAAAGATATTATCTTGATGTAGGCCAGTGCAGGGATCTGAAGGCTCCAAACATCCAAAGTTCAACTCGCACAGCTGAACGACTACAGGTGGAAACAGCCTGAAGAGGGTGACTGATAAAAGAGCAAGATGCCTGTAGTTCAACTTAGGTTCATATGAGACACACGAAGAGCAGGCTCAGAAATCTTCCAAAAGAGTATTAAAGAAAATGTGAGTGATTCATGGTCATACTAGTGACTGATATCTGCGTGCCTGCCTTACATATGGATAACCAGCCATGCAAAATGAATAAAGGATTCAATGAAAGGATTGAAAGGAAAACTTAAGTATTCCAGCTTCACTACTTGGTCTCATGGATGACACTGTCTCAGCCTAAAAGCCTCATCGCAAGGTTTGTCCCTTAATACCTCCATGGTTAGAACAATTTATCAGTGTCTGAACATGACCACCAGCAAACCCATTAACTGAAACAACCTGGATGAAATTTAATTGCAAGCAAAGACAAAAATGTGTTGTCGTTTAAGGATGGCATTTTCGAATTTGTGAAAAGGAATTGAAGAGAACAAAATCCCACCAGTTCTCAAATGATTTGCATTCTTGGCTTTCCCTACTATAACTGAGATTCAACACTGCCAGTGTTGCCAGTACCATCAGGACAGAAATTACCATCAAACTATTCATAGCTAATTACATATACAGCTCTGTTAGCCCTGTACCTATTACCTATGCCCCTGTAATTCAGTGTCATGGCTTGAGATTCGAGAAAAGCTAGTTTTGTAGACAAACTAGACTAATCACAAGTATGATTTTCAAAAAATACACATATGAAGAGACACAGTTCGTATTTTAATATTTCAGAAATAAATCCTAGTAACATCTACTGGTGATCAACTAGTATTTCCTTAACTGGCCCAATCACTGCATGGGACTGTGTGGTGCTACCAGTTTCAGGAAGTGTAAATATTTATAGCAGACTCCTCTTGGCTGCTTTAGAAGTGTGGACAGAAAACAGTTGACTTTCTGAAGCACAATCACTGTTGGCTGGAACATAAAAGTCAGCTTTTATCACTCCAGCAAAAGCTGGCAACATCCATGCACGGAAGTTCAAAGACAGAGCTGGCTCCCAGGCCAGATGGAGCCTGGTGCAGCTACGTGTGACAGCCTTTCCCAGGTCACTGATGTGGGTCACACCAAGGTCACTGAGAAGATGGCTGGAAAATTTAGGGCGTTAGGAGCTAAATGATCATCTGAGTCTTGAATCCTGAGGATCCCCAGGTTGGGTTTGTCATGTTCATAAAACTCATCTGCTCTCTCTAACATACTTCAAAACTTTGCTCGTTTTGAAAAACAAGACTCTTCATAACTTTTCCTAACATCTTAAGATGCAAAATAGTATTTAGCTATAAAATCATCTACCCTAGCAAGATTTAAAAAATCTGATGTAATTATTACTTCCTAAAGATCATCGGCTGATTTCCTGAAGAATAACATTCCAGGTGTGTGTCCAGTTTTAGATTTCTACCTACGTCCACATTGGTTAAGCTTCCAGAGCTTCTCTTTCCTGATACAGAAGACAGGACAGCTGCAGCTTTGAATTTCCAACAGTTAAGAGAGAGAGGCAGTTTTGCAAAAACTCATTATTAATTTAAACCATAATTGTGCATGGTTTACTTCCTTTACAAGAAGATTATGTGCTCCTTCCAAAGGCACTGGAGAGTTTGAGCACAGGGGGGTGGAGTGGAGAGTTCAGTTTATTTTTTCTGCCACTTTGCAACTCATCCCATGAGTGAAGGTAATGGTATTTATGATACATCTCCTGAGGCACATTTTTTTTTACTTTTCAAGAGTCCTAGTGTGCAGATAAGTTACTGCTCCATTATCATAAATGTAGAGAAGAAAGAAGCATGATTTTTACCGTATGAGAGCAAGCCTGTCTTTTTCAGATGGATGATCATCGAGCCACTGGGAGTAGCGGGCAATGGACCACTCAGCCCTCTGATACAGAGAAACACAAACACCAATTACGCAAAATGCAAAAAAGGAAACAGACACACCAATTTCAGAATCAAAGATGACATAAATGAAAGCCACATGAGGTTCTCTTAATACTGCAGTGATGCAGAATGAGTTAAGGAATCAAGGACAATTAACAGGAATAGCCCAGTAAGTTATTTGGGAGCTCAGAGGGGATCTCCTACATCAGCTGTTGGCCCATTTCTGACAGCGGTTTTTATCTAGATTTCCTGCATCTTACAAGAGTAGGATCCAGGCAATTTGCAGTCTGGGGAAAGATCTGCAACTTCTATGATGAGCTGACAGAATAGTAAAGAATTGAGAGTCTATTTAATATCAGGTTATCATATCCCTACTATTAATTAATCAATTAAATTAATTAATTAAATTAGTAAGCCAATTACTATAATACCTTTGCCACAATAAAAACACAACCAACAAATCGTATAAAATATGCACTTGAATAATTTTTAACTACAACAGCAAGGGCAAACTACAATGCTCATTCCACCTTAGGACATCTGAAAGGAAAAGACAGGTTGATCTTATTACCTGGAAGGGTGATTTTAGCTCTGGTGGTGCTCTTGTAAATAAGAACTGAAGAATAATGCTGAATGGAATAACCTCTCCCAGAGCTGGGCTACTGGCAATATGTTCACTGGTCTGGAACAGCAGTGGTCTAGAAAAATGTAACAATATACTCATGAAATGAAGAAAAAGCTTATCTTACGCATTAGAAAAGTGCCTCTGTGTGGTGGCAATATTGCATTAGGATAGAATAATCTAATTTTTTGCTACTACTCTGCATCTTGGGTTTCCAACACAGGTCCAGTTTGCAAAAATTTACAGCAGTTGCCTATTGTAATTAAACAGCACAGGACTGTAAATTTTATATTTCAGTGAAAACATTTAAGGTAACTATAGAACTTGCTGTCATACAAAAGATGTACTGAAAGCAACACAAAAAAGTACAATTTGGCCAACATTTGCATGACAAAGATTGTTAAATCATAGTTATACTCTGCATAAAATTTAAAAGAACTTTAATCTATTTCTAATTTGCAGGTGGGTGTTGCCAAAAAAGCTCTCAGTTCAATCAGAACTAACACATCAGTTTTGAAATACAGTTTAGTCATACTGTGACTGCAACTCACCTGAATGACCTCAGCTGTCTGTAAGATTTTCCTAAGTCAGAGACTCGCCGACACAGCGGTGCTACTGCTAACTCCATCTACAAAAACAAACAGTTCCATTTGAATTAGATTCTCCCAAAACATAACACCTGGTATTGAAGTAGCCTGTCTTTAAGCAATAATCCAAACTTGCAGAGTAAGTCAGTGACTTCTCTCTGGTGGCTGAATTAAGACAAGAAGCTGTCTTTTCCTTTCATACTATATTGCCCAAGCCAAGACTTCTGCCTTATTCTTGGCAACACAATAAGCATTTCGTGACAAATGATAGAGACAGCCCGTGGATCACAACAGAAGGAGCCTCATGAGCTTTCTGAGATTAAACTTTGTTTCTTGCAGCAGGTTTATTTTGTTGGTGATGAGTTTCCTGATGAAGCACTTATGTCACTACCCCAAAAATCTGACCACAGCCTGGGAAGAAAGCAAATCAAAGCAGGTCTCCACAAACCACTGCTAAAGCAGTAAAACTGCACACACATTTCAGCTGGGCACCCTTTTCTTTGGTGAAGGACAAAGTTAAAATTAGTCCTTTCTGAACAGTGGGCCCCAAATTTTGGGGCACAAAACCTATGCAGATTAGACAGGAGGCAGCTGTGATCTATTGCCAAAGGGTCATATGGAATCATGGGGAAAAGAGTAAGAGCATTATTTTCATACTTATTTTCATACTGTTGGGTTTCTGAGTTACAGAAGCCATCTTTAAAAACAAATGAGCTTAAAACACTTTCTGTTGTTTAAGCATGGGAGTTCTGCTTTTTTGACGAAGAGCCAGGCTCCACTTGGGTTTTTACATCTAAATCCTGTCACAGGCTCTTCATTAACAGTGAGGACACAGAAGTGAGAAAGAACGATTTCCCTTCTGGATCCCAGACTGAACATGAACATTACACAGCAAAGTTTCAGTTAATGTGCACAGCAATACAAACACCACCACTTGAAAAACCCCACGAGTAATTTTACTCAGACATGGATTAAATATTGATTTTTTGCATTCCTGAAGTGTCAGTCAAATGAGGGATCAAGCTTTATTCTCCAAGTACGTTTTTTAAAATCTCCAACTTGAGAGACTATTCAGACTTAGATTTACACATAATGCACAATTAAAATAAGTTTCAAAGGATGACACCTAAAGTAAGTAGCAAGATCAAAACCAGCATACAATGAGTTTCCCATTTAAGTAATATTGCTGAACAAGTTTCAAAGTGTTTGTGATATGACGCTATTTACAGTGAAGTCCTTAATACTGTTACATTATTCTTTCTAGCTGCAGCATTTCCCCAGACAGAGCTGGCTGCTGGGCCACCAGCTTCACCAAGAGCGTGTAACTATGCTGGGGTTCCAGCATAAACAAGAAACGTGGTGCAGTGAACTATGATGCCATAGTTTATCTAAACCCAGAAGAACTTAAATTAGCGAATAATGCAAATCAAGGCCATATACTTTAGGCATCCCTCTTAAAAGCAGGTGGCAGGATGGGAGTCATCTCACCTACTTCTCAACATCTACAGGTTCTCTCATAGGCAGTAGAGAGAAATAGCCACTCTTGGGGTGCGATGCACCTTTCCCCAAAGTAGACTCCTAAAACAGGTCAGGTGGATCATGTTTGTAGAAGTAACCCCCTACACAACACTCAGGCAAAGCTGGGAAAGCCACAGGGCCCAACCCAAGGATCTTGGCTTCCCCTGCAGACCAGGAGAGTTGGGTGCCCCTGGAAAGCAATGGGGAATGCCCCACAGAGCTTTCCTATGGGCAGTGCATAGCCACTGCCCAAACCCAGGGACCTTGGAGTACATGCCCACATCAGGCACTTCCAGGCCAGTTGAAATCTGCACCTTATGCAGATTTCACTCACAGGAGAAGAAAGTGAATAAAAATCCAGGAACTGGAAATAAGGAAGTAAGGCCCTGAATAACAGTCTGGCTTCCTCTTGCCTGCTGCCCTTTTGGTCCCCAAATCTTTAGGCTATGAAATGGCCCCTCTCTACACCCTGAGGATGAGGTCACCTCTCCTGCATGCAGGTGGGAAGTCAACGTCCCTGTGGCTCAGGAGCCACCAGCTGCTGTGCTGTGTTGAATCTGCTGGCACAAGGGAGTGAGGGCATGCTCCCAGGAAAGGCAGGCTCTGCAGGGAACTGCTGCAGGGAGGTGCTCCAACTCCAAGCTGCAGTGAAGCTTACAGCAAGTTCAGCACGTTGTTCCCCCAGGTCCCCCAGGGACACAGACAGGAGCCAAGAGGCCGGTCTGCCACACAGGATGAGGAGCAAGCAGCCAAAAAGAGAAGCTAACTAAGTATGCTTTGCTGCATCATGGTACGAGAACCCTGCAGATCCTGAAAAACAAATGGGAGCAAGACTCTGATTTCTCCAGAGCTTCTTTTCAGACATCAGTATTGGCTGGGGGCAGCTGGAAGCAACTGATATCCTGCAGGAGCTGGTGTCCCAGCTCTGGTGGGAGCCATGGGCTTGTAGCTGTGAGGGACCAGGGAGAAGATAATTCCTTTAGGTTCTTTAGAGACTTTGATAACAGGCAACAAACTGCCAGTCTGACTTGCGGAAACAGAGATGCGTGGATCAAACAGTACTCATGAGAGGAAAGAAATAACGGCATAGCAAAATATAATTTTGCTTAATAAGTTTTAAAAGATTGTTTCGCTCCTGGAACATAATATGAAGTAATGAGACGTTAAGTGAAACTTTCTACAGCTTAACCAATTCCTTATTAAAACAAATTTAAATGAATTCTCTTGAATATACTTTGTAGTTTCCATAAATTAAAATTTTTAGTCTTAAGTACTAAAGAAGAAAAATTACTTTGGAAAATTCTATTACTTCATCTTCAACCTTTATTCACTGTAGGAAATTATTAGTATTGCTAGAAGTAGATAGATTTAATGGCAGCAGATGGCTGATTCGTGAAGTAATAGCTGCCAGAGAAAAATATTGTTTTTAAGCTTTGCAGCATACTATACTATCTCACATTGACTCATGAAGAGTGGGAATGAGTGAAAACTAATGTGGTAAAAATGTACATAAACCACAGAAACTCTTTTTAAAAAAATTCACAATACTAGTCTGCTTTGTGTTATAACCCAATCTCCCTCCAATAAAAAGTATAATTCACGTAATTACTAAGATTGTTTTCTTTGCTTGAATTTTAGGTGTTTGTTTGAGCCCAGTGACACAGCTGGATGCTACGGCATCCTTCTGCTGTCACAATCATTTCTGAGGCCACTGAGAGGGGTTTAGTGTCTCTGCTGAGCATTGTGCCAGCCCAGGAGCAAGTGCTGTGGAGGAACCATTCAGCTGGAACAGCTGCTGTTTTTAAGGTGCTGGAATTGGGCAGAGAATTGAGAACGTGCATCACCTGTTGGTTGTGTTACCTGTCATCACCTGAAACAACATCAACTGTTGATTCACACAGTGAGTTTATACTGTAGCAGCTTTTGCTGTGATACACAGCTGTAGCTTCCAAAGCCTGTTGGTGAGCCCTTACAGGTTGGGGGATGTTTTTGGCTGTTGGCAGCCAGTATTTGTATCATGTGTGTCATGTATGTCATATGTGTCAGTACATGTATCATGCAAGGCCCTTCACACAGCCGTGTCCTGTGGACTTTACATATAAAAGAGTAAGTAGTATTTTCTGTTTCTTTTCCAAATTTCCCTTCCAGAACTGCAAATTTGAAAATTCAGACATACAAGTTAAATTCAGTGATAAATCAGGTGTTCAAGCAGTAATTTGCAACCACAGAGGCTTGATGTGATACAATCATTAACACAGGATCCGAGGGGAGTACTAGGAGATGGATGTGCTTGCCAAAAAGGAAGCAGCAGATAGAAAAGAAGAAGGCCTAATGACTTGTTTCTTCTAGCTTTATTCAAAACCCATTGCTTTTCCATGATTTATTCATGTTAGTTTGCTATGCTTCACAGGACACAGTGGCAGGCTCCTGCCCAACATATGGTTCTTCTCAATGGTTCATGCTCTCTAAGCCCAAAAAGGCAATATTATCTTTTCTTCTCATGTGACTCTGCCATAGCCCATGGCTAGGCAGTCAATTATCTGTTGAACTATTCACTGGCTGGCCATATTGAAAAAAATACATCACATACCTGGCTTCTCTAATTGGATTATGTTCAGCAACCCAAGGGTGAAGTTAATACGTAGTCTAGATACAGATAATGCATATATATTGAAGAGTGCTTTAAAAAACCCCATAGTGAAGTTATTGTTCAGTGCCTATTGTGGTATTTTCAAGATCTCTCATTACTTAAACAGCTGTTTTTTCAGCTGGAAAATCTTAACATTAAATTTTTAGCAATTACATTTCCTGCTGGCCAAGATGAATTCCAAGTTTTTAAATGTTAACTCAAAATGCTTTTTTTCTAGCCATTCACCAGGACAGAATGCTTTAACAAGCAAGGGAGCAGAAGAGCTCTGAACTATTACATGAAAGAAGCTGGCCTTGAAGGGATGTGGAATTTGATTTCTCCCCAGTGCAGCAATTCCAAAACAGTTGATGCTTAAGTAAATCCTTCAGCTGTAACACCTCTAAAATAACACACATCAGCAAATAATTCCCTCTTTCCAGGAAGATAATTAGCACTAAACATTAAATATATTTTAACTTCAGTAGTTTCTGTCCTTATGACTACAACTGTGATTACAGCATCCTGCTGCTCTCATTTCTCTGTAAGAAACTAGAAAGCAAATGTCTTAGGAAAAACTGTAAAAAGCACTTTTACACTTGTATCATCATGTTTGATCAAATGAGCAAATCTGTTTGCATTTTAAAAAATCCAAATGCCTAATAGTCTTGCTTTTTTTTTAATGCCACGTATTGAATCAGGAAACGAGATTCTGACCATAGGCTAGCCAGCAGATAGGAAGAGCTCTTCTACACTAGAGTTTAGCATTGTAAACTTCTACCATAAAAACATTTTTCTAGGAAAATTCAATAAAACCCAAACATTTTGCAGTATTTTTTTGAGAAAGACTTGAAGAATTGGTGGCAGGGTTAGCTGTACCCTACCAAAACTGTCTGAACACAGTAGTGAACCATGCCAAAAATCCCAACTATAAATCATGCCTAGATAAGAAATACAGGAAAGCATACAGAGAATAATATTAACTCAGACAGGACCAATAAAAATAGTTCACTCAACAAGGCTGAAAATCTCAGTCACGACATGAGGCGGGGTTCTTGGCACTGACAGTGGCTCCTGCCTTATATGTTGCTCCAAAATAGATAGGAAATCATGTCATGCCTTCATGCCATAAGGCATAATGATTACTTTGTCTTTGCAATTTCTAGACTAGTTTATTTCAATGCAGTTGTGATTTGTATTTGCTATTAATAAATAGCTATTTTCCTGTACCAGTTTATAAACTCTGTGTAGCAGACTACCAATTTCCATGCCAAATATTGCTGTAGATTCCTCATTTCTTCTAAACAAACTCCTCAACTGATCCTGCTTATACTTCATTCTTTACTGCATTGTCCAGCACTTCCATCAGGTTTCAGGAAGGCCTGAACTACAAGCCACAATCCCAAAGTGTGCCTAAGTGCTGTAACAACTCTGAATACCAAGCAAGTTAAAAGTCCTCTGAAGAAAAACTTGCACTCCCCAGAAACAGAAATGCTGAAAATCATCAGGGCTTGCTGGCTTGCTTGCCTCCAGGAGAACATTTTTTTTTTCAGTCTGACAAGTCCTGATTTAAAAAGTGAAATTTGGTATTAAATACGTGAATACTGAATTATGGGCACCTGGAAAACACAAAACCAAATAAAACAAGCTGATTCAGGAATATACCAGAGTGAGCTGAAAAGTGATCTTGTGCAATTGCCTGCATAAAAACTGAGAGTATGAAAAGAGGTGAACTCAGCCTGTAGACTGGAAATATTTCAAATGAGACTCCCAAGGAATCGTGGCACAGCACTCGGTAACAACCCTGCAGCGCTGTGCACATTTCCTAGGGCTTGCAGCATTCCCGTGCTCCTGTAAGCACTGATTTACATTAAATCATATTAATGATATTCAGGCATATTTCAAGCCTACCATAGCTCTGTTTACAGCTGCCACAGTAGCACACACCTAGTCTCACTGCTGAGAAATCTGTAATGCACAGGACAGCCAAATGCTGACACTGGAAACAGGGTAAGACGGAGAATTCAACAGAGCTACAGCAGTAATTCCTAATGTATAAGTAGCTGAGCCTCACTACAGAAAACTGGCTGTTATGCACCTCAGCAAGCCCAGTTCTGAATGAAGAGAACTTGAAATCCATTTTCCCCCTTCTGTGTGGACACCTGTTGTTTTGAGGCAACTTATCAGTCAAACACGTTTTCAGTGCAAAAATTTTCAAATCAGACTCTCAGCCAAACTATTCTGCTGAGTATAAGGCAGCTGTAACTCTGTGAGTGCCCTGAAAGAATGTGCACAAGCATGAGATACCCAAAATCTGATGCAATCCAAGGTTATTTGACTCACTGCATGTGTGTTTATAATAAGAATTCGAATTTAACCAAAGCTTCTGGACAGATTTCTGCCCAGGTCTTTTGCTTGCAAGCAACCCCAAAATACCAGAAGGGGTTTTAGATCTCAAAAGTCAGTTCTGAGCAGGAACATGTAACCCTTTTTGCATAGAGAAAATTCAAAATTACTCTACAAGACAGAGCACAAGAAAAAACAGTTCATAAACAAACCTACTCCTCCACACAGTATCCTTCCAGGCAGGTTGTTTCCTTTGGGTTTGGCTTTAGTCCAACAATGCAGTGCCTTTCTGGGACTGAAAAAAACCCTGCACACAGCATTTATGGCCATTTGGAAAAATTTATCCTTCCCATCAATCCAGCAGCCCAGCTGAATACCTGCTCCCTGCCCTCCTCAGCCCAAAGCAGCAGCAACCTCTCCTAGTACTGATTAGGATTAAAGCTGCTTTTACACCAGGACTCCTGGCTGGGTCAGAGCAACAACAACCTTCCTGTCAGGCTGCCAGGAGCTGGCCTCATGGGCAGGTGCCCAAAATCCACCAGGTTTTTGGGAGGAGCACACGCATCCCAGAAAACATGGATATAAGGCAGTGTCCACACGCAAAATATTTCATTCCTTTTTCTTCTATCCTGAGCAAGAGGATATAGTGCCCGGGCCATGCTGGACACTACAGCCCCTGTGCAACCTGGGACACCCAGAGGCGCTCTGTGCAGAGATGCTCAAAGGCACAGAGTGAGTGCTGAGCTGGCTGTATGCAGCTGGTTGGACACAGATTTCTTGTCTTAAGCTCATTTTTAAACAAGCCAAGAATACGGTGCAATGTGAAGAAAAGAAAAACACAAGGCAGCCCCCAGATGCAGCAACAGTTGAAGGCAGGAGACAGGAATGAATTCAAACCCATTTTTTTGATTCTGTGGTACAAAAGAAATCAGAATATTTATCTCTACACAGTTGTCCATTCAGGAGTTATACTCAGCACAGTGGGGAAGACCAAATTCCTCTACACTCTACGAAAACATACCTTCCTTTTTCACTTAAAAGGCAGCTCATGTCAGAATGAGAAAAATCAGTGTTAAAAAAAATATAAACAAGTTATATTTTTAGATTATAACAGGTGCTTAGATCAGATGCTCTCACTGTAGAACCAGGTGAAAATATTTTCCAAATTTATATAACTTACTTTAGCTAAGATTAGCATAAACAGCATATATTACAAAAATTATCTCTATTCCTTTCACAGGAAGAGTCAAGTGTCCTTTTTTTGCTTCCAATTTTATGCCATTGTCTTCAAAATAGAGAAGAGAATGGAACCTCCTCGCTGAAAGCAACTGAAAACTTCCCCTTTATTTCTGTGGTTAAGGGCTGATTTGCTATTTTTGAGTAATGAATAAAAAATTTTACTCAGGAGTATGTAACTCACAGGCAAATGATACAAAGCAGCCACAAGAAGAAGTGGAGGTGGCAGCAATTCCTCCCTCCCTCCCTGCCTTCCTCTCCTACCTCAGTTACCTACCAGCCAAAAGCAGCACTCAGTATGCAGACAGCTGGTGCTAATTCCCTTTTCCACTTGGGTAATAATAACTGGCAGCCTCAGATTGATCTCATGGATGCCTGATTCTTTGGCACGGTAACCACACAGTGGTACTGCTGACAAATTAAATTTTAATATAGTAGATAACACAGACAGGCAGTGGATATGAATCTGGCAATTTCTTTTGTGGTTTAGTCCTGCATAGGAGTTAGGTAAAGCTGAGAGGCAGGTCAGTCAATTGGGTCGTGAAGAGAATCCCACAGGACAACTGTCCTTCTGTTTCCAATAGGGCAGCTCCTCCCAATGATATTGATATTTCTTTAGCTTGTCTCCTTCACTGCAAAGTAGCTGAGTTAGCCATTAACCACTGTGGGCACCTTGATATATAGAGTGATTAAGGAAGTGACACACCATATTCTATTAGAAGAGAGAGAAAGAATGAAGTGAATGAATGGTGGCAAATGATGGACGTGCCAAAGATGTCAGCCAAATGGGATAACATGCCAAGATGCAGCTGAATTGAAATGCAACAGTCACCTGACAGGAAGCTGTCAGACCTCCCTGAATGTGCCTTACAGTGATGAGGGATCTTCAACTACTTAGTGGATACATTTCTCAGGATCCAGTGTCTTATCAGAGAGGATGTTCAGGCCTGGAATGCACCAATCTCTACAACTGCCTGTTTATACTTTGATGGGGACAAAAGTATTGATACTTTTCAGTGAAATTAGTGAAACGACACTAAAAAGCAGGAATCAGTATTGAGGGTACCTGTGCAAAATCCGCTGCCAGGCGCATCTTCCCACCTTCACCGAGGGGCCTTATTAGACTGGCATTGCGAATGAAAAGTTCAATTGCTCTCTGAGCCATGGCTTCAGTGTTATCAAAGACAAAGTCAAAACATTCAAAATGTCTGAAGTAGTCGCTCATGACTCTTGCTATAAAACCCTGAAGCTCTTTCATGTAGAGAGAACAAGGGACATCTGGTTTTCCTGAGCTGGATAACGATCTGGAAAAAAAAGAACAGAAAAAGAAATAGGAGCAGCTACATTAATCTTTAAAACACAACCAAAACCTATTGGATTCTTTTAATTTTTTTTCCTACTCCACCAAGTCATGGCATGAATCGTAGAGTCTCATTTCTACTCAGAATAAGGAGCATGTAGCTCTCTCTGAAACTATAGTCAAAAATTATCTCTTTATCAGCCATTCCCATAAAGAATTAAAAGATAAAACAAGAAATAACAAGAGAAAGGGCATCACCCCACTCCTACCCAACTTGCTGAGCCTCCTTCAGTTTGAAGCCTACACCTCAAATCCAGACCCAAAATTTGAATGTCCCAGCTGTTGATTCGAAACTCTAATAGTGGATCATAAAATATAAGCATATGTCACAGGGTTACCAGTTTAGCCTATCAATCCCAAACCTGCTCTCTGTATGGAATTAGTTTCCTAGATTCCTCCAAACCCAGGATTATAAAGTCAGTATCACAGAATCAGCACAGAAGTCGCTGGACACAAACCAACTCCCTTTCTCTTTCTTTGACTGGCAGTCAGGTAAAAGAGCTCTTCCAAACTTGGAAGAACATACAGGCTATCTAACAACACTTTGTCGTTGGCTGGAAACTGTTTACCCACCTAGAGAGGTATTGTGCTACTGGTGCCAAAAGAGGGTAAGGGTAAAATACTGTTAAAAAAAAGAAAGTCAAAAGGAAATTCAAAACATCTCTGAAAATACACTATTTTCAGTGAATTTTCAAGACAGAAAACAGGACAATTGATAATGATATAAGCAATGTCAGAACAGACATGACAACCAAAATAAAATTTAGGAAGGAAGTCTCAATTATAGATAAGACTCAAGATCTTGGCACATAAAGAATACTGGAAATTTTAATGAAAATGCTACGGGAAAATAGCATAACATACTGAACCTGAGATTTAAATTTAAAAAAAAGTTAAAATTAACTATTACATCAGAGGCTATATGCTTTGAGAAACAAGAATATTGACAGTTTTGAAGACTGTCCAAAAACCCCACATTTTGAAAGCAAAAGGGTTTTTTTAAGCACAAAAACGGCCTCTTGTCAGCTTTCTTGTTCTATTTGAAATGAATTTTACTCAACAGATATGAATAAAAAAAGGGGGAGGGAAAGAAGACAGATGCTACCTGATTAATTTGTTTCAATAGATGTAATTCTGCTTCCTATGTTCATTAACCATAAAGCATTGCCTTCCTCTCAACAAACAAGCACTCTTGCTTCAAGGACATTGTGGCAATAACAATCTATTATGCACATGCAGGATATCTTACTAGAGCAATGGTAAATTTAAAAGATATTTCTAGTTACCCAGAAAAATCTTCCTGGTGCATGGTGATGATAATAGCTTCCACTGAATCTCCTACAGAGTTCAGTAGCGGCTGAACAGCACTACCCATTAGATCATGGACTGCCTAAAATAGAATAAGAAAAAGGCAGAAGTAAGGAAACAAAAACTAGAAGCATTTTCATTTTGACACCTCAAAAATATTTTAGGAAACAGTTAATTTCATCAGTTCTTTTTATTATTCTGCATGAGAAAATGCTAAATAGGAGAACCACAGCTAAAGACAACATTTCTCTTTAACTGATTTTACCGGTAAAGTACAGAAATTAAGCTGCTTGCTGCTTCTGTGAAGCCTTCCTTCAAAAAGGTGCACAACAATTTGGCTTTCCTGGTTTGTGCATGTACATGTTTTGGTGCACAGTTGGCTCAGTTGTTCATTCCCCAGACACAAGCTGCCCTTCATTCCCCTGCACACAACCCCTCCCAGGTCAGTGCACAGCAGGATGGACATGGAGAGCTGTCATGCACAGAGGCTGCACCGCCATCCACATCCCCCTCCAGGAAAGTACGGGGTCGCATAAAATTTATAATTTGATGTATCTGTCAGGGGGAGGAAGGGGGTGATGAAGGATCCAGCTATTGCTGTGTGAATGCTGCAGAGAAAGACATTTATTTTCACAGTCAGATGACATCTATGTTCTGACCGTTATGAGAATATTCTGAATACAAACACGACTCAAGCAGTGATTTGGCACAGGTAACACATACGTAGCTGCAGATACAATAAATTTAAAATGTCAGAATATTTGTATACCTGTTACTAAATATACTGATGTAAAATAATATGTGGGAAATAAGTGCCCGTTTTAAGGGTAACAAACGAAGCCAAGCTCAGCCCTATCCCTGCAGCATATGGACATTCAATTACCTTTAAGGCAGTTGTGACTGTTTGCTCAGCAGCTGCTGGAAATGAGCTCTGACTGGTAATAACCTAAAAATTGTAAAGTAATTGTTAGTAGTCAGCATTCAACAAATTATTAGAATCCATAATATTCAATGTCATTTAAAAACATACTGAGTTATCTTTAGTAATGAGTGTTTACATAGTTACAGATAACTGTCAAGTGTGCTTTATACAGAAAGAATTTCCAATGCATCAGTATCAGTCCTTTGCTCTCAGATTTCCTATGGACTTTGCTTCTTCTCTCTTGGCAAAGAAATGACTCAATGGAGTTAAGCTGAAATTTAGCTGAAGGGCTAAAAGAACCAGAATAAAAATAGCTGGTGTATTTTCCCACTGCTAAGTATAGAATTCATGGAGAACTGTACAAGCAGCTCTGTGGCAAATATTTGAAAGAATGGTTGTTCTTTCTCAGTATTATGACTATTATAGCACTACATGTTAAATAGTTGTTTATGTAGAGCTAAAACAATATTAAAATTGAAAGTCAAGGAATGATCTGAAGGACTATTCTACCAATTTCCTTACAGTTATGAACGTGCCACACAATAGTATTTTTAAGCCAGATAAGTACTTAACTCAAAGACTGAATCATATCAGATCTCCCTCCAACACTAAGACACATGAGGTTCATTACTAAATACATCAGAGAAAGCAGACTTAAAAGTTGATCTACCATCTGTTTGCAAAATCCAAGGAAATTTCATAGGCTTTTTAGCATTTTTTAAAATTCTTTGAACATATCCAGAGTCAGGAGTACTCATGATCTTTTTTCTAATGAGGCTAGGATTTAAACACGATTAATTGCAACTACCAATATATCTGTTTGTTTTAGTTTACAAAGACTGTGTAACAATTGGCATCACTAAACCAGTAAATTGGAATTATTCCTAACTGTGCTTAGTCCTGAAAGATTTCCAGGCTAGACTTTAGTCACAGTAATAATGTATGGAGGTATTTGTGAGGTGTTGCTTTTATTGATTTCACTGTTTCCTTCCCCTTTTCAGTTTAGCCACAAATGTGGGAAAGCATTGAAGGTCTTCTGAAAAATATAAGCTAGGGCTGAGGCAGATGCTGGAAGGGGGCTATCAGGCTGATAATTACAAAGACAGATAAGAAAAAAAACCAGTTCAGTTGCTTATGCTTACAAAGTAATGGCTGTGACACGTGATTATTCTCTATAAGCACATCTTTATTCTTCTAATATTGACAATTTGTCACATAGTGGTGCTTACAAGGGCCAGCCAAGTCTCAAAAGAGTTGTACAAATGCACAGCAAGGTGCAGCTCTTAACACAAAATTGGGCTGTATTTGTCAAGAGCTCTCACCCACTAAACGGAGCACGTGCACAGGATAGAGCAAGGTAACATTATAGCAAGAGGAGAAACGCCAAAGGAAGCCTACCTTCAGAACCGCCTGGTGCAGCTTGTACAGAGAATTAACTACAGCCACGTTCCTCCTCTGGCCCTCTGTCAGTGGCCCAATCACCTGGCTGGCGTCTCCTTGAGTGGACAGCTGCAGTGATCACAGAACTTGTTAGTACCAACTCTTTAAATCATCTCCCCAAACTAAACTTCAACCACAGCTGAAAGCCACAGGCCCTCACTACCCAGTGAGGGTAACTCCAATTTAACTCTTGTCTTGATTCACAGAATTTCCATCTTCAGATAACACAGACTGAACAACAGCAACAGGAACCTTGAGAGACTGTCTCAGCTCCCAAACCACAGCACTGAGATCCACATCTCCTGGAGATACCTCGTCCCAGGAAAACTTCAACTTCGTAATCTAAGAGTCAGGTGAAATCACCTACCTGAGGATGCCCAATAAACCACCAGCAGCTCTTCTCTATGAGCAGTGTACATTTTTCTGTATGCCCTCAGTCTGTCCTTCTGACAACCATTCAAGCCTCTCCCTAAAAGCTCTGCTTTTTCAAATAGATGGCTTAGAGCTTTGTAAATAATAGAGGCTTATAAGTCAACAGAAAAATAGAACTACAAGGACCAAAACTGCTAGACCTGTCATTAAAGAGTTCTATCCATGAATCTTTCAGCAAAAATCAAAGAAATATTTCTTCATATTTAAACCGCACAAAGCATGCATTTTTTATTATGATGACAGAAATCAAAATTCCAGGGTGATCCATAAATAACCATTAACTATGGAACAGTCTTGTAAGGATACCACAGCATGTATTTGTAATTTAAGATACCATAAACTGCAATTGGGAAACAAATGAAGATTTTCTTGTGCACTGAAAACTGCAGAAATACAAAGAACTGACAAAGGGCTATGTGAATTCTAGAAGTACATCTAAACATTAAAGCAAGAATACCTATTAATAGAAGGCTTTACTGAGATATAATTACCCAACTAGTTATCCATATTTCAGGATACAGAATTATCCTCCAGGAAACCCCTGAGGATGCCTAGCTCCAAAGTCTCTCAGTAAAAACATATTCAACTCACTGAGCAAACGGTCAAGAGACTTTTATGGAGTGTGTCTAAACACAGTTGTAGGTCATACAGAAAGCTCCTAAACTAAAACTGAATATACAGTTATAATTGTTTAAGAACAAAAGAAACAAACATAATAAGACATTTTTTAACTTATGAGAAACAATGAATCTTTACTACTGAAAGACTATTCCTGTACTTCCCATAGCTTCCACGCAGCATAAACACAGACAGCATACAAGCACAGTTATCTAGTATTTTCCAGCATTGGTAATGATGAAGTTTTAGACAGGTTCTTGCAAGCACCCAGGAACTCTGATTTATTCACAGCACTATGGTGACAATACCAGTTCACTTCCCTTTCTTCAAATTTAGGGATTATTTCAGGATAAATAGGTTTCTGAGGCCATTGTAGAAGGAAGGACCTTTTCCAATCTACCTTCAGTTATTTGACATCAAAATGTATCTTCAAACTAGTTGACAAATCAATCATTGTGTCAGCATTTTCCTGCCTCCCTGATGAGAACAGCCATGTGAGCCACGAACATCCCTGTTTCCCTCTAGGTACTTCTGTTTGACAGACCTGACTGGTTTTTATAATTCTGCTTCTCATGCTTACAGCTTCACAGACTAATAACAAAACAGCTGTGCAAAGAAAGACCCCATTCACCCAGCTGACCACCCTCCCAGACACAAATAACCATCTCCACACTTTTTAAAGTACTGTACAGACTAATTTATATTTTTGCACATTTACAACTATTAAACATAAAAGATACTATTAAACCAGTAAAATTTTTCATCCCACTTACTTAAATTTCAGTTCCTCAGAGTTTATTGTAAAGGTTTCACAATTTCTTAGACATTAGACTGTATCTCTCCTGCTGATGAAAAAGCTTAACTGGTAAGTAAAACCATTAACAAGTACAAACCCTTCTGCAATAACAAGAAACTCCTGCAGTCAGCAATAGTGCACAACAGCTTCACAGGAAAAATGTGAAAATACCTTAAAAGCAACTCATCTTGGCAAAACTGTTTACTATATTATATTTCCTTTAACTAATCCACTTGAACTTTGACAGTTAGATGTGCTGATCCCTTGTACATCCTAAAATCACTGGTCTAAAGCAAAGAGGCCTGAAAAACTTGACTCTTGTAACTAGCAGCTGGATCTGGGCAGCCCAGGGCTCCCTACGACTGTTTCTCCTGTAGGTGTGCCATGGGAACAGGGTGGGCAGGTGTGTCCCACCATTTACAGAAGTCTCTCTTGCTGTCACAATGATTTCTCTGGCAAGAAAGTTCTGCACTCTGTCCAATTTGGTTCATGTACAAACAGTGTGTCGCTAGCAAGAGCCCGGATTTCAGACAGTTTATCATTATTCCAGTATTCTAATGCCGCAGACTGAATTCTTGACACCACTTATATCCCATTATACAATCATGCATCCAGTTAGGAAAAATGTCATTATTGTGTCTCTCTGGTTCCCAGAAACCAGGCTCATGGACCATTTACTATAGACGTAAACCATCCCCCAGTTTCTTTTCCAGCATACCAGGTTTTATCAGTATTCGCATTTATCACTCTCTTTTATACAGAAAGTACTTTTAAATTTCTGTGCTAAGACACAGGTTATGCATTTAAACCCAGTGGTAAAGTAACTCTTCCTCTGTTATCTGTCCACCGGGCATTGCATTGTGTAAATAGGTTAAGTCAAATAAGTGTGAAGCTCGTGCACGTCTGCTCAGGCTGTCTGAAAGACACAGTCCATAGGCCTTCTTTTTGATGAGGACACTGGGCAAAAAAATCAGATGCCTTTTTAATCAGTCAGATATATCCTGAAATGCAGAAGGCCAGGAAGGGTGAATTATGCTCAGCAGAAACAGCGGGGACAGAAGGGGTGACTTCATCCCAAATCAGAATCTATTTTGGGAAACAAGTAAAAGACCAAGTGCAGCTGAAGGCCAGATCCCATCTCCAGGGAGCTGTCAGTCACCCTGGGAGTTAGTCTGGTTTAAGCCTGCTAGCTGAAAACAGAGGAAAAGAAAGGAGGCTGAAGCCAGAACTGAATGAGCAGCAACAACAACGTAACTGTTCCATATTTCTGTATCTGCCTTAAGTATAGCAATTGATTTCTTACGCTCTTCACTTCAGTTGGTTAAATTGTTTCTGCTTCTACCTCAAGCCTGTCTACTATTTACAGTAATTTCATGGGCAGTAGCACGGGCATCCATTCCCCAGCAAGCATCAATTCTACAAGGGGTGACACGTCAGTGTGAGCTCCCTTTGCCAAGAGGAGCTACAAGCATGCTGCCAACATGGGATGCTCGTGAGGAAGAGTGAGGCAGAGAAGTGTGCTACCAGGAAATATTAGCCAGAACTGTTGTATCATGCATCCAGGCACTGGGACAAAGGCTGTGTCTCGTGGTGCCCTAAAAAATGCGAATGTGAGCTTCTGTCCCACGCAACACTTAAAAACAGAAAGGGCAGCTGTTAAACTGAAATGAGAAAGAAACACTGGGAGATAGTGCCTTTCTGACATATATATGAGTGTGTTCTCTAAAGTAGGAGGCTGAAATGTGCATGTTCAATCCAGCAGCTGACTAGCTGGAGGAAGCTGCATAGAAGAATTCTGGGGGGGTTTAAATCTAATCCAACTGAATCTGAGACCAAAGCAGTAGATTGTAGAAGCCAATACACAAAAAATGTCATGAAGGGGAACAAGCTGACTTAAGGTCATCTAACTTACTTCAGCCTGACATGGCCGAGAAAGTGTAAGCCATGAATGCTCTCACTGAATTCCGAAGTCCTTATGAAAAATAGTTTCTTTTAGTTTGTATCCTTCAGCACACCTACTTGGTTACACTGTTTCACCTCCAGAGAGTGCAGGTGCCTCATCTTGGGTCAGTAAGTTGCCCACAGCAGAAAATTTCAGGAAAGATTCACCTGACCACATGCAAGAAACCACGAAGCAGAGAAGTAAGAACTTGCATTGAGTAATTCACCTAGGCTATTTTAAAACCCCTGCTTCGGGAAGCGAGTACCAGCGCCCTGTATGCACCTATTTCCCTTCACTAGCTATAAAGGGAATTTAAAGCAGTACCACAGATCCCTAGTAGTCATGTCAGATGTATTCTCACCCTATAAAAGTATTTGCACCCCTTTGCATAGACCTTCTTTGGAAATATGTCTTGGAAATAACCAGATCAAGTGTTCTGGATTTGACACGTTACTGTGTTTGAAGGCTAAGAACAGACATGAAATTTGACAGCATGGATTTGATCTCACATGTTGAGACATGTGCAATGATAAGATTGCTTTGGGATTAAATTCTTGTTTTCACCATGAAGCAATGAAAGTAGAATTTAGATTAGGCCATGAATCAAATCATCAGTTCTCCCTTGGGTTATAAATAAAATGCTAACTGAGTTTGTCTTTTTCTTGTAGGAAAGCTCAGTCTATTGATACATCTTTTCCTGTAATTTTTTTAGTGTTTCAAAGTGACTAACACTCCCCTCTTTCAACAGGTGGCAGCTCAGAAGAGACACTGATTTGTGAGCTGGTTTGCTAGTAGTGCCTTCATAGACTACGTATCCTGTGAAAAACTTCAGTTTCACGCTCAGTAACTAAGATCTGTGCATCCTTATTGACAGTTTTGGAAAGCTCCATTTATTTGATTTCTCTGAAACAGCCTCAGCAAACCCATTTTCTTTAGAGCAGGAAACATCATCACAATTTAGGAGTATGGAGAAGATCTTAAAATAAGACTAAAGTAGGGCTTCTCAACAAATCATTCAATCTAACTCCAGGATCACGAGACTAAAGAGTGTTTTGATAGCACAAACTGAACTCCAGTTGTCAAGCTGACATTTTCAACAATAAATGCATTCCTAATAGATGCAGCTGATGTTGCCATACCTCTGGCAGAAGGCAATCAATCCATCTGGTACTTGGCCTCCTGCCTGATCATAACAACTTATTATAAAGCACAGAATCCATTTAGAGAGTTTCTGAGTCAATAGGCCTTGGCCCTGGGATTTCTCCCATAAACTACAAATAATTGGGATGATTTACTATTAGGTTTAATGTTTTCCATACTGCAGAAGGAACCTTTTACAATCTCTTTCCACCTAAAAACCACAAAGGTTTAGTAGAATCAGTTTGCTACTTTTTGTAAAAAAAGCACCATTTAGCAGAAAAATACAGAAGAATCTGAACTCCATTAGCTATTCCACTTAATATATAAGCTACTTAGAGGATAATTTGCAAAAAGAAGAGACATAATTTAGAGGTTCGAAGTGTGGGATTTGAATGAATGTGTCAGTGGAAATAAGGTCCTTGACTGACGAGGATAAATTAATATGAATGTTCTGCTTAAAAAACAAAAAACCTAAAATTTAAGAATAAATCATAAGTAAGAATTTATGTTCTTGGAGCAGCTTCTAATTTTGCAAAGAAGAAATATTTCAAGACATGAGGAAAGGAATAAGCTGTGAGTTCAGGCAATAATTTAAAATGTACATAATAACATGCATATTGCACCTTCAGGACATTCTTGTAGCTTCCAGAATATCTTTTTTTTTTTAGCTTCCACAGAAAAATGAAAATTTTGTATTCTAGAAATATAGAAAAGGAGTTTGTAGGTGAAGAAATTAAAAATCTTATAGAAAATACAATCATTATTTTTGGAGGAAAAATTTGAAGGGACAGTTAAGTCCTTGACCAGGAAAAAAGAACGAACATCATGCTCATACTATTCATGTTAGAAGAAGCAGCAATCATTGAACCATTTCCTCAGGGATATTTCTGCTTTGTTTTGGTTTTTTCTTCCTTAATATTTTCAAAAGCCAAAGAAATGGAAGAAAAACAGCAAATGGTCTTTCTGTAACAGAAAAGACAAGATTTATCTCCAAGTCTTTGAATCATCTGAGAAGAAAAGCACTGTACAAGTAATCAAAACTGAGTAATAGCTCATGGTGCTTAAATAATGAGCTGCTTTAAAACAACTCTGCTATCAGAAAACACTTACAAAACCAGTTCCTTTAAGGAATCTCAGAGAATCCTAACCTGAAACACTTGGAATACTTTTTCAACTACAGAAAATTCAGCCCCTTCTATTACCCAGCCAAGTCTGAGGAGGATTTCAAGGACAATGTGTGTTGATCCTGATACCTCTGACTGTAACAGTTTATTGCATTTGTCATGCTTGCCAAATTAATGACTGAATGATTAATCATATCTTATATGTAATCCCATTAGCTCCTGGTTTCAGCCAACTACTGAGAATGCCCCTCCAGAGGTGAAGAGCAGACATCCATCCCCAAGACACATGAGAAGTTCAACATGATAGGGTGATATTCACCTACACATAAAAAATACAATCAACTTATTGAATTGCCATCTGCCTTTTCTAGTATCGAGTCCCGCATTAACTGAGATTAGAATATTACCACCCCGCACACATTTATGATTGAACTCTACATGGTCCAACTCTCATTAGAGCTTTTCCAAAATTGAAAAATTCCAAATCCTTTACCATATATATATATATCAACATACATCTAACCAAGTCCTTTTAAGAATCACAGAATTTAATTTGCTAAGAAATAACTTGGAGCTTACTATAACAAAATACTGTAAGGATTGTGCAATCACGTTCTTTTTCTACACGCTAGCAAAACAACATACTAGACCTAAAGAAGTCTTAACCAACTTCCTAGCAAGATAAAATGAAGTACACAGTACTCCCAAAATCAGACTTTTATATTTGGATGATTTTTTTCTGGAGTTTAGTCAGTATATCTTAAAAAAAACAATTAAAAAAAAAATCACACATTTGTTATGTGAGTCACGATCTAACCAGCAAAAGGCAACATGAGAAAAAAGAAAATCCTTCATGAAGTTATTTAATTTAACTCTCTCCTCCAGATTTTTAATTCCAGTTTTAAAAGTTTAAATGCTTTTAAAAGTGATTTATCAGATAGATATTTCTAAGTATTCTCTGACCAATATAAGTAGCTTCCTAATGAGTGTTTCAACAAAGCTCTTCTCATCTTTCCATCAAAAAAATAAATTACAAAACCTTACCTGACTTTTGATTATTTTTAAATTAGACCTACTGCCATCTTTAGCTTTTATTACTGTACAGTGAAATAGTAATTATTCTGAAATTATTTTATTATATAATAGCCTCCCACATATTCTATTTAAATACCTATTAATGAATTCTTTTAATGTGCCAAACATTGAATTCATATTTTTGGGTTCTCTCATTTAAATAGCATGGATACAAGTTTTTCATTGACAGTAATACCATGTCTTCAAGGTGCTGGTACAATACAATTAATTCACATATCTCAAAAAAGAAGTGGGGAAAATATAATCTTCCACATTACTTACACCATTGTTACTGACCCGTTATTTACATAAACCTTTCCTGAGGTGTCATTTCACTACTGTTCCTGATGATTTGTGAGCTTATTAGATTTCATACTTCCCTCCGAAGTTCACAATATTCGACATTTAGACAGGAGGACGAGATACATTTCCCTGGAACTGTCAGACAAATCTCATTGTTGGAATATGTCCTGAATAGTGATTCATCCGCAAATGAAAGCTTACAATTCAATATAACACCATCTAATAAGAGACATGGATTAATCCTTGTAAGATCACGTAATAAAAAAGGCAATCAGAAATTCACTTTATGTCATTACAATAAGGATTCATCATGCTTTTCAATTCAAAACCATCACAGGCCTCATAAATTTGCTGGGGTTTAAATTTGATGCCAGAATTCCAGGGCATTTTTATCCCTTCACTGGAAGAATTTGGTTTCAGGAAGTCTTTTCTCTCTCCCTCTCTACCCTCCTCTCCCCTGGTTGACTGAATTATTCAGCTAGATGAATTTAACTATGTCACATAAGAGGATGGGTGGGAAAAAAGCCAACACGGCTACCCCAAACCACACAGCTATGTCCATAAACATCAGTAAACATCCTAACAGAGATGCAGCTCACATCCATTTTCTCGCTACTCCAGCATATTTCATTTGAGGAACTTTTATAAATTAACTGGGCCAAAAAATGTTTTTGCAGAGTGTAAGGTACATTTCTCCTTGAAATATATATGACTAATGCCAACACAATGAATGCTCTCCTCCATAAATGAGGTCTTTACTCTTTTCATTTCCCTAAAAGAAACCAGAATTACAGCCATCCTGTATCAACATTTTTCTTTCTTGCAACATGTTACAGATATTTGTCTCACCACTAGACAGACTGGGGCAAAATCAGTGGAGAACTTGCTGAGTCCGGTCCCTCTCTGCCTTTTCCTAGTCAACCACTAAGGACAGACTGAAAGGTTCAGAAAAAAAATCCTATCCCAATGAATACTCAGAGAAAACTAAGAATCAATCCTTCTCATCCAAGTGTTTTCTCATTGCAATGTTTTAACTTTTAAATCCCATCCTCCTTTGCACTTCTACTTTTCATAATTTCACTGCTTAAGCCGAGATGTTCCAATATAGTCTCTGGATTAGTTACAATACATTTAGCCTTTTAGATTCTGGACAAAAATATGCCATTCATATTGCTTATCATCTAAATAACCCTCTGAAAACAGCTTATTTAAATCTTCATTGCCCTGATCAAGCATGACAGACACTTTCTCTTCCACAAATGACATTACAAAAATTCCTTGTAAAGACTGTCTCTTTCTCAGCTCAGTGTTTTAAGCTGAATTAATTGTTGGGGTTTTATTCCACCTGGCATTCTAGCCTTCTCTTTCTTCATTCTCTTTATTGCAACCATGTTTACAAGCCACCAAGGACAAGCATCAATAAAGTAGAGATTGTTTTTAACAGTAGTAATAAAAACCAACATCAGAGCACATTTGATTGCATTCTCAGGAAGAGAGGTCCTGAAAGATCTGTAAAGACATGGCATGACAGCATTACACTTTCAAAACTACATCATCAAAAACAAACAGCAAGTTTTTTCTATTGACTATAATATATCAGATGCACCATAAACCCACTAAGAAAGAAATCATGAAAAAAAATCAAGACTCATCTGCTACAAATAGTCATGATGATGGGATGGATATGCAGAAAGTTGAGATCTATTTTAAACCTCAGTAATTATAAAGTAGTTTTTAAAAATACTCAAAGGAAAGTATCAGCTTTTTCAGAAAATTTGAAACATAAAAATACTTTTGCTAGAGCAGTGTGAGAAGAATACAGTTTGTTTTCTTACAGTCTGCCTCTAAACTCAAAAAATCTCCCAAATAATCTACTCCAATCCATTCTAAATGGTTAGCTAGTAAACCAGATATATTTAATAAGAAGATATTAATTCTGAGTATCCACTAAAATTTGAAAATTGAAAATATCATTATGGGTAACAGCAAAAGATGAAGCCACCCGAGCACCAATAAAGAACACAACACCAGCTAGAAATGTAAGTAAAACAGAATTTGGAATCTTGCACCTGCAAATCACAAGTTCTAATATAAATTGGACTGAAGGACAATGAGAGACAAATTTGTCTCCATTTCAGTCCTGGTGAAAAGTGGGCATTTATTAAAATCCTCATAATGTGCATCCCTGACTATCTGACTTGAAGCCTCAGGAAGGAGACCTGTGCCTGAAAAGGTCTGAGAAAAGATAAAATTAATCTTTTAAAATATTTCCTATAGAGACAGAGCACAATGGTAGGGCAATGCACTGAGCTATACCAGTTTTGTGGGCAATACTAAAAATAATTTAAGAACAACTGCAGCAGAGCTGACTTTCCATTGTATATATTTTGATGCTAATCTTATGTAATACATTTGGTGCTGATCAGCATTACAAAGATCAGTGCTCTAAAAATATCTGAACATGACAGATAGATAGATATTCTTCAGCCTGTATCTCCATCCGTTACATTCACTAAAAATAGAATATTAAATTACAAAAGGGCTTGGTTGCACCGGTGTGCAAAAAGGTGTCATCTGAGTTGGCTCAAAGAAACACTTGGCTACTGGAAGAAAGGGTTGAACACTGAAGAGCTAATATCCAAGAGTTTTCTTGCACCCATCCAGTAGTATTGGAGTTGCCAATTAGCCACAATACCTCAGACAACTGTACTCTTTACAAGGTCTAAAACTGGTAGAAACACCAAATGCTATATGAAAATAAGTCAAGTTCAGCTGACAAGCACTGCAGATAGAAAAACATGTTTTGGAATGCATGTATTTTGAAACCCTGGCAATCTAAAAAAATCTTAAGACCAAAAGCAACATTACTACAAAAGAAATCATATCTCCTAACTTTTGCCTTAGAGATTTATTTACAGCAGAAGGAAGTATGAATTCCAGATGCAAGAAAAAAATTACTCCAATCTGTCAGCATTTTAAGCTTCCTCTTGAACAGATTTTGCATCTCGCTCTTGTTCAGTCTCAGTCACATATTGGCTACACCCACAGCTGTAAATTAAAGGGTGCCAGGAAAGGTCCCTGGATCTGGCACGCGATCGTCTGTACCACTAAGCTGGTAGGATGCTCATTACCAAGTTTTTGGCCTCGGCCAACAGCTACTTTCCCCAATCTCCAGCCACAGCTCAGGAGAGTCAGTCCTGCAGAGACTATTGCCAGAAGGGCTCTGGCAGCCAGACACTGCTTTGGGGAAGGGTAGCCCTCCCCAGCTGGGAGACATTGCCTGGCCCCACTGGCCACAGTGCCCAGGCGGGTTTCCGGGCACCTTCTGCTCCCTAGTATAGACATCACTGTTACCCTCCCATCTCAGAGAGATGTTCACAGCTGGGATGGCAATTTAAGTCCTGAGTGTCAGTCACAAACCTTTACTGACCTTGTGCTCTGAAGCGAGACAGGCAAACATTAACACAAACACCAGGGTGACAGTGTGGAGCAATTCAAGACATAGCCCTTCTGCAGCAAAAACAAAACATGTCTTGCTGGTCCTTGAAGTGAGGCCAACACTAATCAGAACAAGCCTCAATGATAAAAATTTGCCTTCACACAGATGAGATCAAGCTCATTTACTTACTTACATTTATTGTTCTGAGGACAGTTACTTGTTTTCCACACCCACACTCTCTCTGAAAAGCAAACCCAGACCACTTGGGGACACACAGTCAGTGATTGGTATATGCGTGTATGTAGTGTTTGCCGCTGAAGAAGGGGTTGACACAACAATGAATTGTTACATTTTTCTGCTTATGCTCTTTTTTGGTATTTACTTTCTTAAATTATAATGCACTAAAAAAAACCTGTCATCAAGCACATGCTTCTCATCATTATGACAGATAATAATACTTTTCAATAACATTTTCCTAGTTACACAATCTAGTACCAGTTAATTGAAAAGCAGATCTCAGTAAACCCTCAGAAATTTAGAAATAATGTATATTAATTTTAATAATAGAATTTTTATGTTAGAGTCACTTTACATTTAAACATTAAGCCAGTTAAATACTCAGAATTGTTTCACAACATCTGAAATCCAGTTTCACCATTGCATTCAAAAACAGGATCAGGCTAAATCAAAGCTTCCCAGTTACTTCCCAAGAAACTTTTTGTGCCAACGTATTACTGCTCATATTACTGCTCCAGTGCTCTGACACTGATGCACATTCTACAACCATGCATAACATTACATAACTCAAATATTTACTTAAGTAAATGTAAATAAATCTCAATATACTACTGAGATCCAGGACAGTGAGAAAGAGGCTGCCTACTCTATATCACAGATATCAGCTGATGCTGACTTTTCCCTCAAAACAATCCAGAATCTTAAAATGTCATTCACCCAGGAAAATCCACACAAATGTTCTTATGTCTGAAGTGTACAGTCATCCATCACTTTTGGGATCAGAATAACAAATTCTCTCTCATTTTGTCTCTTGGCATGTCCAGCAGTAGAGGTCACCAACAGGTGATTCAATGCTCTGCCCTTTGAGGATATGTGACAACTATTTGAACCTTGGTGCAGCGACTCTAATTTTTTGAGACACCTATGTATTCTCTCTAATCTCAAAATTTGCTTCTTTACTGGGTCTTTAGCATTTTAACTTTGAAATACGTTAAATACACCAAGCATTGTCTTATGTTTTCTTAAGAAGGTCAGGGAGGAATTCTTCAGAATGCCAGGAAGGACTGTGCTCTCTGCACAGTGCTTAAAAACTTCCAAGTGGCCGATGTGATAATCACAAATGCCGCAGCCGTTATCCAGGCTAAAATCCTGATGAGAAGCCAAGCCTCTAGCACGAGCTGTAAAGGACAGGTTAGTAGCTGAGGGCAGAGGTTAGCAGCTCTCCCAGAGCACTGCCCTCAGCCTGTATTTCGGACCTCCACCTCATTCATCAGCTTTTGTGAGATATGGCATCAGTTCAACCACATTGAGTTAGGAGAATTAAAAAAATATTCAAATTCTCTACTTCCTTCCTCCCTCATTACACCCACTCTCCATCTCCACCTTTTGAGGGCTTCCTCTCTATGATTGCTTACAAGTCTGACAGTGGGAAAGATCTCCATTATATCATCTGCCTGCAGCCTCTTGTCTGCTGGAAAGATCCCTTTTTTTAGATAAACTAATTACTCCATAAAATACAATATTCCATATTTAGGAAACACTCCAATTATAGGCAATCACAGCTCCCACTGATTTTAGCCTTTTCTACCCAAACCTTAGGAAAAAATCTGCCTAGTCTAGTATGGCCATGCAGGGTCTTGCTTCGTCTGTACTTCAAGCAGACGTGAACTTTCTCTGCTTGTGCTCCAGGCTGAGTGAGTGTTGTGTTCAGAAAGATGCCACAGCTGAGCTGGTCAGCACGGACTGGAGTGGAGCTAAAATGTGCTCTGCCATCTGGCAACACAGTAGAGTGAGCTTGTGTCTGCCTAAATCATGTAAGCACACCATTACATATCCTCATATAGAAATGTTTTTTAAGATAGCTTAATCCACCAGAATTTGCCAGCATCATCGCCCCCACCTGCTCTGAAAAGCAAGTGGGCAACCTCATTTTTGCAATCCTGCCTCTGCAAATGACTCTTTGCTTGTTTATTGGCAAGGATGACATTGCCTCTGATGATGTCTCTAGTGTTGCCCTGTGGTGGGAGGAGTCAGCAAGACACAGCCTCCATCAGACAAGGCAGGAAGGATTGCTCTGGGACTCTGACCAAAATTAATAAAGATAGTCTGACGAGATGACTGTAACTCTAGGGAGGAAACTGGTAGAGGTCTCCAGGTTCACAAAGTAGGAGAATCACACCTTCTCTAAACAACTGCATTTTCATGTTCACAGCACAACACATTTCATCTATGTGCACTTGGTGGGTGTGTTAGTGTATTTCAATCCACCCACATGACAAGCTGAACAGAAACAGCACAAAAGTAAGAGAACAGGCAGTACTTACATTCAGGTAACTGAAATCATCACTCTAAACCCAGAAAGAATGCAACAAAAGCCCCAACAACAAATATTGTTTCAAACAGTCCCGTGCTGGGAAGGGAATAGACTAGAGGATCAAAGAGTGCTCTTCCTGGGCTTCAGTGTCTATAGGGACACTGGGTCTTGCAATTTATTTTTCTGCTTGTTGGCAAAATTACATATCTTGTAAATTCCAGAGCTTTTAACACTCAATGTTTTATTACTTCTCTATCAACAGCAAACAAAAATACAGTGATTGCAAAGTTGCAACAAAGAGATTTTTAATCATAAGAGAAACCACAACATTTCAAGTACATTCAAAACTCAGCTCAGTGAATGACAAAATTACAGGTAATCAACTGGGGAAACACAGTTTTGTTTCTCTTTCAATCACCAGGCTACCATCTTTTTCATTTTTCTATAAATAAATAAGAAATCTGATTTAAAGTAACACATTAACAAAATCAAACATGAATTCAAAAGACTGCAATCAATGAGGCATCTTTTCCAAAAATTAACAGACTAAGTCTGTTCTGTTATTATGGAAGATTACTGCAGAGTATTATTTTAGAGCAGTGGTCTTTAAAGTGGGGCACATGCACCACAAGGATTAGGCAAGACAATCTAGTGGGGTGCATGACAAAAATATCAGAACTTCAACAGTACATGTATAGAAGTTATAAATAAACAAGTATCCATATAATGAGGGTGCAAGCTCACAAAGTTTATACTGACAGGGATGCATAACCAAAAATCTTAGAGACCACTGCACTAGAGGATCCCGCCACACAATTACTGCTGCCATGTCAAAGGCATTTAATAAAGATGTTGGTGAGTTATAAGCTCTTTTTTACACTTCTCAACTATCAGTTAAACAAATGGGTAAAAATATCTCTAGGAAGCAGATTTATGAGCTCCTATCTTTTGTTAAGGAGCATGGATCCTCATAAACACCCCAAATTACTCAACTTATTTTTGTTTTCAGGAAATGCAACTTACTGCCTTCTCACAAATCTCTTCCCTTCGCTGTACTTATTGTAAGCATTTGATTAAAGAGCTAATCTTTCTGATGTGGCCAGTTAAACAAGAGCGCAACATGTTGTACGGATCAATCAAGACAGGCGATTTAAGGTATTTGCAAATGGGAATGGATGACTCCCCTGGAACTGAATAGAGGAGAAAAGTAAGTGTTCTTTTTCATCTAGGCTACCTCAGCTGCAAGAAAAAGTGGCCACTGAACAAAACCTGGCTCAGTAAGCAGACCTTTTGTTAAAATCTATGCACTGGATTGCAAGGTGCAAATGCAGAAGAAAATTTTATTCTTATCCAAAACATGATGATCAGATTTGTTAATATCTTTTCCAATCTGGAATGAGAAGGTTGTGGAAATGGAGACTAAACAGAAATCTGGTGGTGTCTGTAATCATTATGAAGATGTCTGGCCTATCTATTTTAAGGAAAATGTGAATAAGAAGAAACAAGATTATAATGGCACAGAGAAAATATACCAAGCACCCTTTCTCAGCACCACAAAACACAGGAGGGGTGGTGAAAGCTAATACTCTTAATTTAACAGAAATATTTTTTAAATCTAGTGCAATGTATAATTATCCCTTCAAACTCTGTATACTAAGAACATCTGCAATTACACTGAGTGAAATTAGGACAATAATTCTGAATGCTGCATGGCATACCACATCAAGCATCAGCAAGGGGTTGACTAAAGATTCGCCCAACAGCAGAATGTATCTACATATTGCTTCCAGAGATTATTTCTTATCTTCTCTGAACCAGTTAATACAGGAACAGGTCTCAGGTGCAGCAAGTTCTTGATATAGGGAAAGCAGAAAAGAGTACAAAGACACAAGTAACACAGAAAAATGTTTTGGATTTACAGGAAGAGGCCATTTTTTCTTAGTTGTCTTTGCTTTAGGACTGTATGCACAGACTGATAGATGCTGGTTTTGCTCAAAGGTAAAACCTTCGAATCTTGAGTAACATTTTTCTTGTTATTTGTCTACTTAAAGAAGAATTGCAATTCCTTGTTTTGGGAAACTGAGTAAATAAAAACCCTGACATCAGAATGTCTCAACATTTTTAGAACTGCGTATTCCAGTTTTTCACCTTTCAAATCTACCTGCAATATTACAATATTAAAAAAAAAGTTAATTACTTTTTAAAGTCTCCCACCCCCATCTTCCTTCACTGAGAATTCTGAGATGGTTTTGTTTACTTTTAATTCGGAAGAGAACTCAATTTCAAATTCCTCCAGGAAATTAAATTTCCATCTCTAGCACTGCTCTACTATAGCTATCAGACACGAAGCATCTGAGCGGATATGTTACATGGTCCCCTTCTCAGCTTTAGAAAGCTATTGTTGGAGGCTGGATTGCAAGATTGAATTAAGATTGCATTCTTGGCTAAACCACTAAAACATAATGAAACAGTGCTGTCTGACATAGCTCCTGTTCTACACATGGCGCACATTTCAGGCTCAATCTGTCTGTCCAAAAATAGGCACCAAAAAAAGGCTAAGTTGTTCCAGATTATATCCAGAGGGCTGGCAAGCATGGCACAGGACAAGAGGGAGAGCCGTGCCCTGCTGGAGAGGCAGCTGGAGGCTAGGAATGATATTTCAGCACTTCAAATATGGCTCTTACACTTACGCCTTGGCAACTGTGTTGAGCACTTCTGGTTTTTAACTTTGTAACATGTATCAGCAAGGAAAGAAGGAAGTTTAAAAAAAGGTAGCTGTGCAATACTCTTGATATTATTTTACAATTTGTAGGTATGTGCTTGAAGGACATTGATGTTCATCCTGCCAGCTTGACTAATCCCATCACTTAGTTTTTCAGTGTTTCAGGTTTGCATTTTCAGTTGTCAAATCCAAGAAGTTCAAGGGCTCACACTCCCTCTTTCCTTCTACGTTCTTTTACTTTAAAGTTAGCTAACACAAAGCCACAAATCATATACTTACCAGCTTATTTCTAAGTATCTTGGTTTTTTTCAGAGTTTCTTAAGAATTTACCAGCTGTCTGATCACAAAATGATGTTCACTTCCAAAGAATCCACTGGCCAGATTCAAACTCTAACAGAGAAGATGAGCACAACCCTGGTACTTTCACAGTTACAGCTGATAGGTCTTTTTTTTTCCACTTGAATGCCACTATTTGACACTACACTCTGACATATAGACAACAATGTATTTTTTTTCACCTATGATGATTCGCACAACCTACTAAAAATCCTCATTTCTGTCATAAGCAGATTTCATTCTGAAAATACGAAGCCATGATTTGGTATCCTTAAAAGCAGACCCAACTTAAGCACTCTGCTTTAAACAGCTAACAAAATAATGCCAACATTTGTTTTTATTTAAAATTTAAAATATTCTTTATGGCCTTCATGACTGCTTCACCTATATACCTTTTCCATACGCCAAGTTTGCAAACTTCCAAGACAATTAATCCAACAAACAAGGTAAACAAAGTATGTGTTACTGAATTTCAATTTTTTCAAAGCTATTTAGAGAAAGCAGATGCGTAAAAGGTAAATAGAAACCATACTAACTAAATTGCTGCAATGTTTTGTAGCCAATTGGTACAAAAATATTAGCAAGCATCTTTCTTTAAATAAAACATATAGTAAATGAATGTTACTGGAGTCTGAATCTGCTGTCAGAATTAATGTTGTTTATTAAGTGAAAATTTTGTTTACAAATACAAGTAGTTAGTCATTTCTGGTGGGTCTGCATATTGCAAAAGTTAGTTTTCATCTCTTCATAAGAAAACCATTACAATTTCAGCAACAGTCCTTAAGAGAAAATTGTTCATCTGAATTTTTTTTTTTGTATGATGACAGCAATCACTGTACTATCCATAGGCTCTTTGGAGGCTCTTACCCAAAAGATAAGGCTTTGGGGATCCTTCTTATATTCAGGTTAACACTAGATACCACTGCATGGTAAATGACTGGAAATATGTGACAAATGCAAACAAATCAAAGGTCAGTTAAATGTATGTCAAATAATAAATATATGGAAAAACCCAAAATTTCTTGCAAGTAATGAAAAATTGTATTTGAATAGTCCAGATTTTAATACCATAAAAATGCTGTATCATGTAACTGATGTAATATCAAATGTTGGTTAATAAAAACCTGAATTTAACAGTCTTGATTTTACTTAATGACAGCTACAATTTTGATTTTTTTAAAAATTAATATGGCAAATTCAATTTGGAGTTGTACAGATAAATTTTACTGCTACCAATAGACTGAGTTTGTCTGAAGGTAGAATTTAACTGAAAACGTTCATAAATACAATGGAAAGCTAATTGGAAGGTTTTGTCTATCTAGATTGCTTTACTGTTATGCTCTAAATCTACAAAAGCCAGAACACTGTATGTGAAAAAACATTAGGTTTTAGAAATTTAAAATTACTTACGAGCTGCTCAGACTTTACACCGTAAAGCTGAATGGTCTTCGCCACATTTTTGGCCACAGCTAAACTCAGGTCCGGATCAACAGCAGCCACATTCAGCTCACTGGAAGCAAAGATTACAAATCTCAATTAACAACTAAACAGTGCTGTATTGAATCGATAAAGAATTAACTATGAATACGCAGTTACGTGGCACGTCAATTTAGAGAGAGTACCACATACAACCAAGTCTTTCCACGCACCGTAATTCAGTTTACAATTTAACAAGTCATTTGGGAATTTTATGTGCAGTGTTCCTATTCTAGTAAAAATGAGCAAAGTTTAGGAATGACACTTCAGCATGAAATCACTATTAGTAAGCCATTCAAAAATATTGACAGCAATTAACTACATTCAAGCTTTGGCAGCAGCCTTCAAACATTACAGGTGAATACACAGTCATTCAACTCTGGAATTACATGAGCTGTGCAGAAATACCCAGGGGATGCCTTAGCTTGACACAACTAATAAGCTGTGTTTTAGGCAATCCTTTATAGTAAAAGAGGCCCCAAAGGAATGACAGGGAACAAATGAAGAAGAAAAAGACTTCTAAATCGTTTCCAGTATTTTTTGTTCATGAACATCCCCAGATCTCCATCGGCTGGGGCTGCATTCAAAACTGCTCTGCTGAAGACAGGCAAGCACAAGAACCATCAAGTTGCTTGTGGTGAGTTTAACCTCTCTCAAGAGCTGGAGAATCATTAGGCACCTCTATGGATGCTGAAAAAACTCCAGCAGAGAATTTCTTCAGCTCTCTGCAGCATTTTTGTGAGAGTTCTGTCTTTCCCATGCAAGTAACTCAAAACAATGTTACAGTTTTGTAAACTTCTTGCAGCTGCGGGTTGTTTTGGTAGAATTGTTATGGTTCTAACTAGAAAAACACTCAGAGATGTGTGTCTTAGAACTTGACCAATCCCCTTATGGGGTGGATGGCAAAAACCAATTACCTTATGCCACTTAATACACTTTGCGAACTAACATATAAAAGTCTTCTGAGAATTCATTAAAACACCATCCATTTATCCCTGAGCCTGGACTTCGTGTCGTTTCTCTACTCGTCCGTGGGGAAAACAGCAACAGCACCCCAACCCAGAATAATCTTCTCTGAGAACTCTCTAGGACCCCAAACATCATTAGCTAAAGGTCACTCTGGAAAACTCAGCTGAAATTTCATAATTTTCATGTTGTTTTCCTTTCTCTTTTGCAAGGAGCAAAATAATATCAGTCATCACACCAACAGACATGTTCTGAGCATTTGTAACTCCCAGTCACAAGTACTGTGTCAGTATTTAATACTTTACACACACAAACATACTGTGAATACTGCCCATCTCTTTTCAGACTTTATTAACCAGAGTAGACCTTACCAAAACCTTATGAGGGAAAATGCACCACTGGTAATTTAAGTATCTCATTCTACAAATTCTACCTGGAACAGTCATTTTATCTTTTATCTTGCTGTTTTACTTCAACTAAGTATTTACACGAGGTATTACCACTTGCAGCCAAGCAACTACCAATTCCCTTCGACACAGTCAGAGTAATTATGAGACCAGACATTTACAGTATGTGTAAAGTTTCTCTTCCTGATCTTTCATAAGCTTAAACATTAAAACTTATATTAAAATTTCATTTATCCCAGAAAAACAAAATACAGAAAATAAATAAATAATAAAAGGCGTTGTTTATTATAAATAATACTAAAGAGGTGCTTATCTTGCCGTATTCAGCATTGGTGCAACCTCACCTTGAACACTGTGTCCAGTTCAAGGTCCCACAGTTTAGGAAGGATGTGAAGCTACATGAATGTGTCCAGAGGAGGGCAACAGATCTGGTGAAAGGACTGGAAGAATTGTCCTGTGAGAGATGGTGAAGGATTTGGGCTTGTCTAGTTTGGAGAAAAGGAGTCTGAGGGGCAACGTCATTGCCCTCTACACCCTCCTATGCAGGGGAAGCGGAGAGGGAGGTGCTGAGCATTCCTCCCTGGGATCCAGTGAGAGGAGGTGTGGGAATGGTCCAAAGCTGCATGAGGGGAGGTTCCAACTCAGTATTAAAGAATCATTTCCTTTACAAGAAGGTGTTCAAATAATGGAACAGGCTATTTAGAGAGGTGGTCGATGCCCCAAGCCTGTTAGTGTTTAAGAGGCATTTGGACAATGTCCTTAACATGTTTTAGCTTTTGGGTAGCCCTGAAGTGTTCACGCAGCTGGACTGGATTTATTGTTGTAGGTCCCTTCCAACTGAAATATTTCGTTCTATTGTGTGCTACTCTCTTTTATCCTATCCTATCCTATCCTATCCTATCCTATCCTATCCTATCCTATCCTATATTCTGGTTTGATTTTTGCACTAACCTGCTTTATAAATAAAGAATAACCAACTTTTTACCACTAAGGAAGTCTAATTTCTAAAACTGTAACTTATGAAAAAATACATGTTGAGTATTACATTTTGCAATGCCTTATATGTACATACCTAGCTATAGTTTTTATGATGCTGTCAAGCTCGTCAGAAGAGGGAGGATTCCGACCTCCAGGAGGGAAGACAAGATTGATGGGGTCAAACAGTCGAGATAAGGATTTTGACAGATAGGCAGCTTCATATTGTTGCAGCGAATCTTTCAAGGCCTTTTCTGGACTTTGGATATAAGAAAAGGTTACTACACTTTAAATTAAAATACACAATAGCATTAAATCTTTCCAGACATACAAACTTAGCTATACTGAACCCATTTTTCCTTTCTACTCGTTAAACATATGCATATGAAAAACATTCTTCTGATAATTTTTTCTTACATAAGTCTAGAAAGTCCTAATTGAATTGATGAGCCTGTTTCAGTTTGATCTTTCTGATATCACTTAGATCATGCTTATTCTATGATGTATAAACTAAAAACTGTGAAACATAACAACTGAGCATTTGTCACACTCAAATGATTGCAATGTCATAAGGAAAAAGCTCCTGCTGTAACCACAATGCATACAAAACTGAATTTTCTGCATTCTCCTTTTCACCCAAAGAGACAAAAAGATAGAACTTGTTCAAAAGTCAGAGACTTTGTGAAAGACAAGACAACCCAACACCATCAGATATATAGCCTAATGAAAAGCCTACAGCTCTAAAATAGCATTAGAGCAATAACTGCAAGAGGGGAAAAAAAGTCTTAAAAATTCTCCCACAGTGATAATTTGAATAACAGTAAGTTTATAAAAATATTCTGGTTTCTTACAGGGTGCAAAGATTTATATTTTATAGTCTTACAGTTCATAATACGTACTCGTAATCTTCATTTTTTTGCATGAATATGTCCTCTGCATCTTCTTCCATTTGTTGTAGTTCAGCAAAAAGATCAGTAGTTCCACTTGTGTTAAAATTCCTCTGAATATTTTGACTGTATTGTTGGAGGCGCTTCCACAAGTCATTATAAAGCCTCAGTAATTTAGGGTATTCTCCTTCAAACGCTTGTTTCAAAAACATAGAGGCTGCAAAACAAAGCAGTAAGCAATACACAATGCTAAGTTCAAACTAATCTTTTTATTCATATAAACAGTGTTATCTTAAGTTTAATATTAATAATGTAATGTTTATAATTAATTTCAAAGTGCCATAACTATAATATTAAATGCATTTGACAGAGGATCTAAAGCACCAGTATAAAACCCACAACTGGAAGACTGGATATGAAAAACCTTTTTTATTTTGTACAATAAATGTTTGGTATCAAACTTAATTATTATCGTCATTCATTTAAGGCCAAAGTGTAATTGGAACTCTCTAAATCTAGAGATTTGCTAACAATAGCAAGGAGGAAAAGTGTGGGGCTGTTCAACCTTGAAGATAACAATTTAAAACAGACAAAGATAACTCCTATGAACCAAAGTCTTCAGAAATGTGATGAGGGAAGCATATGCCTTTATGCACACTTCTTAAAACAAGGTACTTAATATGCAATTCCTAAACTTGTCAAAGAATGACAAAGCCAGCAGAAAAAGCAGCATTATTTTCAGCTTTGAAAGGCTTGCCACAAGTAACAGGAAATGAAACAAATGTACAACTGCTTTAGCAACTGTTAATCTTGATCTAACATCACTCATACTCTACAGATTTCCCACTACATTAGGAGATTAACACGGTTCCATTCATTCCTAGGTTTTTCAGGTTCCAGACATCTGCCCCATTTCACCCAGCCTGTGCTTTCAACTCAAATATATACTAATTTTGAATACTGGAGGATTCACATTTATTATCAAACACAGAGTTATTGTAGGTCACGAAGCTATGTTTACAAAGATTGTCCCAACCTCACAAAAGCAGATCATGATCTAATATCAAACCTTTTAAACTGCCATAAATTCCTATTTTTACACTATTTTTCTGATATCTCATCTTCCTCTGATCTATATGATCCAGAATTTGAATGATGTCAATGGATTCAGTCACCAGAAATTTATGTTAAAAATGAACATTCTCATGTAGATGCCTCGCTTAAATGAAAAAATCTGCTTACTGTAAACATTGTCTCCCCAAAACTCAGCTGTAGCAAAATAAAACATCGTTCACATTGAAAACCCCCTATAAATGTTTATATAAAACACATTATTAAAAACTCTAAGTAATAAAACAGTTTTGAATAGCTGTTAAAAAAGTACAGCTGACAAAATGTAAGAGTTCCCTCAGTTCTGTAGTGTTGGTTGGTGCCATTAACTGATGTCATAATTTTACAATCTTAAAACTGAGTGCTGAGAACAGGTAGCACGTGTTCAGTTTGAACACAGGAGGCTCAGGGTATGTACATACTGCTCTTAAAGCAATGCATAAGGCAAACAGTAAAATTAATATGTTTTAACACAAGATGCATACATTTTCTTTTGGGATCATCTTGTTACTTAGCAACCACTGAACATGAATCCACCAGCTAGTTCCTCAAAATTATACTGCTGCTGTAAAGCCTGGAAGGACCAAATTTTGAAGGGCCAGTGCAATAGCTGAGATCACAAAGATAAATGCACATCTTATGCACTTCACCTCTATGTGCAAAAGATTAACTTCAAACACTCTATGCAAATGTGAAAGATATATTTATGAAAGTACAAAAATCACCTATGATCCAACTGCATGCTGCATTAGCATGTTCTGGTAATAGAACTGCCTTATGTTAACACATTTTTTATATTTAATATTCATTGATTGTATCCGCTATTTACATATTACACATGCAGAGAAAATTGTGTATAGTCAGAACACCAGCTGTTTATCTGTATTTATACAAGACAATTTTGAAGTAACTAAAATCCTGTTTATAACAGTATCCAAAAAAATGGCTGAAATCTGATTTTTACAACCAATCAGTGTTTAACAAGAATTTATCTTTAAAATCAAATTACTAATTTTGAATTTGGCAAACCCACTTGCTTTAGGAAGTATAATGTACTATTCCAAACATTTTTACCTCCACATACAGTTAGAAAAATACTTTTTGCTATTAGATGACTACTTAATGAAACAGAAAATATTTCCTTCTGAAAATTCAACCATAGTTTAGGAGAATCCTGTCTGGTTATAAACCCAGAAGTTTTAAACACACAGACCTTGTACTGAGTGAACCACTGCTATAGCTCTGGTAGAGGAGATACCGAGCAAAGGGCTTACTGAAAAGCGAGATTCAAAATAATTACAGAACACATTACAAATCATTCATACTGAATACTTACAGTCTGTTGCTGACTGAAATTGAGAGGAAAGTGTCTGGGTTACTGCAGTCCAAAATTTGTACAAAATATCAGACTGGCCGTCCTGAGAACAAGGGACAAAAGGAATACAAGTTTCAAAACATATCCTCTTCAAAGAACCTCAAACAACGCAAATGTTTCCAGTCAAAGCTGCTCCTCATCACTGAGAATAAAATCAAAGTAAGTGAAATCTGAGAAGTTTCCCTCAGGTTTAGAGCTAGAAAAAGTATTGGAGAAAACAAAAGTAAAAGCTTCAGTCTTGTCTCGAATGAAATATTCTCCTCAAAGTCTGAGAGAAATGCTCCCAGTTCTCTAGGGGTGTGAGAGCAGCCCGAAGCAGCACACCTCAGGAGACGTGTTAGAAAATCTCTTTGCACTGCAGTGTCCCATTCCGTGGGAGTTCTCGTGCCGGCTACACCACAGCAATTATTTACTGCCATTACCACGAAAACTCCAACCAGGGACCAAACCCACTGCATGCTGCACACAGAGCAGCTCTGGTTCCCAAAAACATAAAACACATGAAAATACCGTGAACCTCACAGCTGCCTGGTGCCAGCAGGGCAGAAGTGGAGGTGGAAACAAGAGAGCACACCAAAGGCCAGGTAGGCAGAGGCAGGCTACTTCCCTACTGCCCCCAACATCTGGAACTTAGGGTCAAGCATTAAAGTGTGATTTTTGATCCCTGTCTGTGTGCCTGAGGTAGAAAAAAACTCCAGGAGATCAGGATGAGTATCCTGTCCTGCCTGCTTGTTAGATACTTGGAAGACTGTTCAGTGTTGTCATGGGAAGAGAAAACCCGCTCTGAACAGAAGGGTTTTCTTCCATGTATGGTGTACGTGTCATCCATTGACCCTACTGCTACATTAACCAGTTGGACCAAATCACTAGAGGAATGATAATCAGAAAAGAAAAAAAATGTCAGTTCAACTTCTGCACTGCCCAGCAGTACCACAAAAAGGTGGAGATAATCTATTATATTTAAAAGTATGGCTACTCCAAAATGAATTACTACTACTTAAGAAGATAAAGGAAAAAAAATACTCTCTTTTCACTTGCAGTGGCAATAACAGGCAAAGAAATGAAGGTCTTTAGAATGTCATTCATTAAGATGTACCAATGCATCCCTCTGGAAGATCTGTTCATTAAAAGAGTGCAAGTTCAAGCTCAAGTTTCAGTTAAAAAAAAAATCGTCTTAAAGAATTAATATAAAGCCTGAAAATCAGTTAAAGGTATACTGATACATCTAAAAGTAATGACAAAAAACAGGATTATCATCACAAACTCTGCAATTAGATGAGGAATTCATCCAACACTACTCTTTATCACTAAAGATAAAGAAGGATAAAGTTTATGGGTCATGTATTAAGAATTGAAAGAGAACATCTTTTATGCTGTTGGACTCAAAATGTATGGTAATTAACACTGAATGCTAAAATAAACTGGGATTACAGAATCTCATTTTTGACTGCTTGAGGACAATGATGGATTTAGAAACTGAAGTAATTTATTTTATAGCTATGTTTGTATTTTCTGTAAAATCGTACTTGACTTTCATAAATGGGCAAAGTAAAATTAGAATATCAGAAAGTGATTCAGAAGGTTCACTGCATAAAATCTCTTTTCTTTGGTAAATTTATTGCTATAGTGTAAATGTGAAATTACTTAATTCTTTATCTCACAGTTTCAAATTTAGAACATGAAGACTACAATAAAACAAATGGCCTTTCACATCAAGTATAAAGTAATCGGTTTTCATATTCTCTATCCCAACCTGGAACAATGGTTGCCTATTGAGCATGGTAACTCAATTCAAACTCTAAATAATCTAATGGAGGTGGAAAAATACTTACAGAGCACTTTCAAACAACTTTTTTTTTCATTACTGTAATCACCATCTACATCTCTGTCACAGTCTCAGAAGAAAACGCAGTGATTAAAGGGCCCAGAAAACAAATAGCCATGTGCCCCTGCACATCAACATTCCTATCCTAATTGTCAGATTCAACATCGTGACAAGTAACACACATGTGATGACATTTCATGTTGTTGTGGAAATACGTAACTTTTCTATGTATCTTTACATACATATACAATATAAATTCAGACATACATACATATGTTCTCATGTATAGATAGCCACAGCCATACCAATTAGCCTCTGCTCATTAGCTTGTGTCTTCTGACCTGGGAAAATGGTGTTCATTAACTGGATCAGAATTTTGTAGTGAAGAAGGCCCTCATGGCTCAGCTAGCCAACTGTATTGTGTATGAGGAGAGACAGAAGGGAAAAGCTACACAGAAAATCACGTAACATTTCATACTGACTGACTGCTCAGTCAAAAATGTTTAGGGGAAAAAAATAAATGCCCTGCTTTCGAACCAACTAAAATCACTATCTACAGAGTGCTGGTTGCTTCTATAATATATGACACGAGATTTCAGTTTGTCCAGTGCTGAGATGCAGTCTCTCTGGAGGTGAAATATAGCTGCTGATTAATAGCACAGAGAGGACCATGTAAGAGTTTGTGGCAGGAACTAGAGAATACTGTTGCCTACACATACACCAGGGGGTATTTAAGTGGGTGGACTGTAGCTACCAAAACTAGAATACAGCAAGGTATTAGCATTAGATACTCCTGAGGGAGTAAAAAGTGCCATATACAACCATGAGCATCCAGAAACAATTTATTTTGTTTAAATCTGTAATTTCTTTTGCTTACACATTAATTCAATATATTACTTTTTAAAGTACATTTAAGACTCTCACTGCTTGTTTTTTAAATAATGTATTCTAATAAGGATTAGATCTATGCCTGTATGAAAATTACAATTTAACTGCTTAAAATGTAATGTGCAATTCCATTTGACAATAATCAATACTAGAAAACGACGCAGAAAGGGTAGCAAAAGGAGTGTTTTTCTCCAGCTTAGCAGGAAATTAAACTAATGTCTCGTGTACTGGACAACTTCTTCAAGGACTGAAAAAGATAGGCAGGATGAATATGGAATCTGCTTGCCTGAAATGTACATAGCAAATCTACTGGATCATCTTAGTGTCATGGGAAGTTTATAAGCCTTCCCCTATGCGTCACATACAGCACTGTGAGCAGCAACCCACAGTATCAGAAAGTAACTGCTCTTTTAGGCCTTTTGCTTTCAGAAAACTAAAATCAGCTAGCTAAAATTACCTTCTTGTCATCTTCCCATCTGTAAATAATGAATATAGTCCTCCTCTACACTTATACCAAAAAATCTCAGTGGTAGACACTGTATGGGAGCACTTGGTACATCCACATACGTGATTCAATGTGTAGATAGGACTCTTTTTGGTCCAAATCTGTCTTGTGTCCAATACTTGTTGTCTTGCAGAACACACTGAAGTGTGCTAGCAGACTAACTTCCACTATTCAAGGAATACGCTACCTTATAATTAGCTTAAAAAGAACAACTTCTGCAATTAAATAGCTTTTTGCAGCATATCATCATATATTTGCAAAATAACCCAGAAGGATGTACTAATATTTCTATCAATTAATATTCTGAGACTTTAAATCAGGAATTTTCAATTTCTCTTGCTTCTGAAAAAAATAAAATTGAAAGATGTTAAATTACTTACACCCCCTCCAAAATAAAAATGCTTGCTTTGAAATCTAGTCACAAGCAGATTAACATCTTGTGATACAATCCCTTGTAGCAGGAGCAGCTGACAAGATGAGTAATGAACTGCATCCGATTATCTTTTCAGCTCTGTAGCAATCATTTTCCAACAGCTTCCTATGCCATAACCAACAACACTGGAAAAAGGTCACCGTTCTGTCACACTGCCCCCCCCGCAGTGTATGTGTTTAACAACACAGAGAACACATAAACCTTTGGAAGCTGAGGCGTTGCTATCTGGCACAAAGCTGTTTCAGGTGCATACTGCATGCATAGAAAGCCTACATAAAACATCCGTACATAATTGAAAGTCTCCCAGAAGGAAATTATTGCACTTTAGCAGAAAATACAATGTTATTTCCTCTTGTCATGCAATATGTTCTTTCTTCAACAAAAGAATCTTAACTGTAATTGATAGTATTTAAAACTCATGGTAGGCAAGATTCAGGTTGACATATACATATTTTCCCCATCATGAAATATAACCAAATTAAATCCATGAACATTAATTGCAAGCAATTGTAGGACTATAATGGCAAAACAGAACTTTCCCCCAAAATCAGATCCATTTCACTCAGCATTTTTGAATTAACGGTACTGTCTGTTTGCAACTTTATTTTGATCTCACAGCACCGAAAATCTGAACATAAATCATACTTTGCACCACTACAAAATGGTGGGGAAGTAAGATCAGCCACAGAAATGGCTATTTTCTAATAAAAATCTGTTGTGAAAATGCTCCTATGCCTAAAGCACACTTACATAAACTAATATCTACCAACAAAAACTGTGAATTAAAAATACCACTTTATTCCCCAAATCCGAACAGCTGAGCAGGCACTTACACATTTTAGTAGCCCCTATGCAATTCCTTAGGCAGTGCAAGACAGTTTAGATCTGTCTTCCTCTTGTTAATTCTTTATTTTCAGAAATGAACTGAACAACTGCCCAGTAACATAAACTAGGGCAACCCTCTGTCATTCTGACCTGCTGGACAGCTGGCCTCAACCAGGGGAATGGAAAGATACTTTTGAAAGACGTATGGACTATAAACACTTAGCTACTTTTAAAAATGTTATTTCTAGGTAACCCACTTGCATCTGTGTAGAGTAAAATAGAAAAACACAACAATCAGACTGCACTCTGGCCCAGCCACTGTAAAGCCACTGTAATTTTCCCCTTTTTCATACTGTTCAAAAATTTGATACTCAGTCACACATACTATTCACTTAGGAATTACTTGTTCATGAAAATGATACCCATAAATCAGACAAAATATGTCCAGCAGGCTAGACCACAAATGGCGATGCATTTTCTCAACAGTAGGCTCACTTTATTGTGTATGTGAACTGGACTAAGTTTATCTTTATTAAAATAATAGATGCAGGTAGTTTGTTTGACTTCCATTACTTATCTTACTTATGTGAAATTTAAAATGTGCTTAAGTGCTTTGCTGAATCAGGGCCACAACCAGTAATCTGCTAAAAATATTTTCACTTTATATAACTATTTCAACTATTACTATAAAGTCACTATTGTCAATACTCGGCACAAACAGTAACACTGAGCAACTTTCCCATACTAGAGCAGGTTTTAGATAAAACATTTCTGATTCTATAATAGAATCACAGAATTAACTAGGTTGGAAAAGACCTTTGAGATCATCAAGTCCACCCTATGACCTACCACCTTGTCTACTAAACCATGGCACTGAGTGCCACATCCAGTCTTTTTAAATACCTCCAGGGATGGTGACTCTACCACCTCCCTGGGCACCCCTTTCCAATGCACAATCACTTTTCCTGTCAGGAACTTTTTCCCAATGGCCAGCCTCAACTTCCCCTGGCGCAGCTTAATAACACCGCCTAATGCCAGTGCCAGGAGACATTTGGACAGTGATAGTTCATCCTGCTCTCTGTCCCAGGAACTCCACAAGGTTCCGGTCAGACCATTCCTCCAGTCTCTTGAGGTCCCTCTTGATGCCAGCATGACCCTCTGGAGCATCAGCCACTACTCCCAGTTTTGTGTCATCAGCAAACCTGCTGAGGGTACACTCTGGCCCATCCTCCAGATCACTAATGAAGATCTTAAAATAGGACTGGACCTCGTATTGACCCCTTGAGAGGGGTACACCACTGACCCCCTGCTAGACTCTGCACCACTGATCACCACTTTCTGGGCCAGGCCATTCAGCTGGGCCATTCACGATTAATCCCACATTGATAAAAAGCTGAGTTTCAGAACACAGTGCAACTGGGAGAGCCTGTAGACTCAATCATCTTCTGTGCAATGACTGGTGGTAAGGAAAGGATTTAGATCAGTATTCTTTTACTGGTATGGAATGAATGGGTGGGGGGGGGAATTTATACTTGTCTACTAATTTTTTTTTCAGTAGTCCTTTTATCTTTAGCGCATGGTATTACAGCACATAAACAGACTTGTTAATAGTGTGAAGCAACACTATTACTCACATTGATGCATTGACTGCATAGATTTGAAATTTAGATTCAGTGTTGCCTGCTTGCAAGATTATAGAAAAAACTACAGACTGACACGATTAATGTGCTAAACCCCTTCTCACTCACATGAAAACGATTTGTTTTACCAGTTCAAAAAATATAACCCATTTTCACTAACAGCTACTAGTAAGTTAATAAACCACTGAACAAAGTGGGCTGACTACCAATAACATCAGAGGAAAGATATTAGAAGAGCTGTATTCACTGTTACTATACAATAATATTAATGCTAAAGCCTGGAAAACTGATTTCAAGTCTCCTCAAACATAAAAACACCTTACCTCATTTTAAAAACCCATATCAAACTACTAATTAACTTTGCTATTACTGAAATGAAATTAAATCTCTTTAGCTCTGTTCTTAATATAACTATTTAGTATCTGACATTAAGCATCATCAAGGTATCTCTCAAGGAATGAGAATGAAAGTATCCCCCTTCTTCAGTATTAGACAAGAATGTAAGAAGATGCTGAAAGGACATATATTTATTTTTACAAATGTCTCTATTTCCTTCACACTGTAAATTTAGAACTTAATGAGTATAATTTCCCATCTGTGAATTATCATATTTGCGTGTGTCTAAAATAGCTATTTTAACATTCAAATAATAAATCTGACCCACTGATTCTAAACTGGCTCCTACTTCATGACAACCACTTCCAACTTATTTTTCCCTGTAGAAATTTTGATACTTTGAGTAGAACGTGAAAAACATCTTTATTGTGAAGCCCCTTTGAAATGTAAAACAATATAGTGAATATTACCATGCAGCTAGTTGCTGCAGGCTCCTGAAATCAGGCTTTGCATACTAATACATACAGTGTTTCCTATCTGTAATCAAACGCTCCGCCATGGAGAAATACGGGACTTGAGAATGTTGCTCTAAAAACAGAAGACATTTAAAGGACAGTCTAAATATTTTTTCCACCAATAAAGCAACAATGCAAATGATTTAACAATTTCGTACGGCAAGATCTTATGGGACAGAAATAAGGAAATCTATTTGCACTATTTCTATAGCAACACAATTGCCAAATGTTAGACTGTGAACAAAAAGCCATCATCCTCAGTAGTGTAATTAATCAGTAAAGAAAAGACAAATTCTGAGTGTATTTTCAAAAACCCTTTTCTATATCCTTAAAGTAGTCAGGATTAAATTTCTTAAAATAAGAGTGAATTTAAATTTCTAATGTTGTTTACATTATACATTACAGGTGCAGAGATGTCAATAAATGACACTGTGATTTTAAAAATGACCTTGATTTTTTTGTTTTACTGCAGGGCACAGAATTTCATTACACTGGGTTGATCAGTTTATATCCAAGGTGTAATAGTTTCTAGACTTCCAGCAGCAGTGCAACATTTTAAAAAGGTCTCTTTATGCAGGTGACAAAAGAAACAAAAGCTGGTTTGCTTTTTTTTTGGAAAACCCTCTTGACTAGAAAATAAAGTTAAGACTGTGCATTCCACAGAATATTGGAATTCTTAAGTGATTCCTCAGAAAAACCAATTTGTAAGGAAGAAAAATACTTATGTATTAAACAGTGTCCTATATCTTCAAAACTACTTAAAACATTAATTAATCCTTCCATATTCCTGCAAGATATGCATCAACTGGAAATAAATGAACTTAGTATTCAAAAGCCAGTTACTACCCCAGGGATTTGACAGCTTTCTTCCACCCAGAGAAGTGATTTAGCATGTACAGCTTCAATTCAAACTATGCTTTCACCTTGACTACTCCATATCCCCTCCAAGGATGAAAGGGTGGTCCGTTACCATGTCCACTCAGCCTGGAGCTGTTCAGGTAAGATTGACAAGAATGATGATAAAAGGCGGCACTTCTGGTAAATGTATTTCTTTTCCAATGGCAAGCTGACTGAAAACCAACTGACTCAATAATTTGCAGTCATCACTGATCTGCAATTTGCACAAACACCACCAAACCAGAAGTGAAAAAGAACAAAGGTCGTTATTACCTACTAACCCACACAACCTCCACACCATCCCTTTTCTTCACAGCTGCACATTTCTGTCAGAGAAACAGAATTAAAGTTCTAGAGAAATCACAGTGTCATTAGAAAACCATTGCACAGGCTCTGACCCTCCCATGTGAATTAGAACCAAATTACTTTTAGAATGGCTGTCTTGGCACATAGATCCATTCAAAATGAGAATTGGGACTTTTAACTGGTATGATCTTTTTGGCTCTTTAAGAGTTCCTGCAAGTGAATTCAGCTGGGCAATTTGTAGATCTGAAACAAAGAGCATCTTCAATATTTTGGGAACCAAAAATCTGCTCATCCACCTGTGTTTAGATCTTCACAAAGTACCTCATTATTGCTTAAATAACAAACAGAAATCACAGTAAAAATGATGTGCAAGTAATCCAATTCTGCTTCTACAAAAACTACTGAAAAATAAATCATATACTTGTAATAACTGGTGAAAACCATACTATTTTCTGAATTCACAGAAGACAATAATTAGATTATTTTTCAATTTTTTCCACTTGGGATTATTTTTTAATTGGGTCAACTGAATGTGAATATGTGATGATAGATGTGAATAATTTCAAAGCAGCAACATTTTTTAACAAGTTTGGACAGGGAGGAGAAATAAGAAGGTGAAATGTAAGTACACTCTGTCAATAAATATCTATATTTTCCATTTATTTTCTTTATCTTATGTAATGCTGAGGACATTTCTTTCTGTATCGTTAACACCTCATATTGCCAGTGTTGACAACTCAGGAAAAAAGCCTGCTTACTCACCAAACATTCATCAGCAGCAGCAATGATAAGAGCCCTCCACAAAGTACATAATAACACTCCCTACAACTCTCAGCTCACTTTTTTACCCGGAGGCTTACGTAAACGACAGGGTTTGTGATGTGCCTTGGTTGCAAACAGGACAGCCAAAGGCAAGCAAGGGCAGATCTGCCTGTACCTTTCTGCCCAGCGGAGAGACCCCAGCTCATCCTTTCTACTGACCACCCCAAACCCCCCCTAAAAATGATTTACTGCTTTTCAGGCTGCTTTTCTCTTTGCAGAACTGTTCCCTGATGCCTATGTAGGAGTGAAAGACCCAAAATAGATGAGGATCAAAGATCATTTTCAACTCTTTTACAAGGGGCTAAGAAGGACTCTTATCTCTAATTAGGAAGGTGGCTGTCACAGAAAGATATGTTCTGCTGCGATTTACACTGAAGTCAATTGTAGTTTAGGCATTACAACAGCTGAGGAAGGATTAGTCACTACACATTAAAAGAGAGAAGCAATAAAGCAGAATAAACTGAGGTAACTTATTAGCTCTCTGAAAGTGAATTAAGTAATTGAAAGAAGTGATATAAATAACCAGTCATTAGGTGAACAAAAATATCAAATTTACATTATTTAAATCTTATTTGTAATTTTAATTTTTACCCTTAACATTACGACAGCATTAACCCTACCTTTTAAAAAATGTGTGCAATGAAAGCTCTATCAATTTTCCCCAAAACTAGAAGTCAGAATTCCATGTGTTTTGAATTCTTTTAGCACTCTTCACCTAAAATCTAGTCATTAAAGGCCTTTTTTCTTACATAAAATCCACAAAATGTCCATTCAATTGTATTTCTCCTTTAAATATTTCATAGATTTGTTAAAAAATTAAATCTGTAATTTAAATATGTAAACATTAATAATGAATCGATAGCTCATGACTAGTATGAAATGAAGCAGCTTTTAGAAGGTACTATGAGTGCATAATTTCTTTTCAAGATTGCATTAATTTCATATTGTGACAAAGGAAAAATACCAAAATCTAGATCTCCAAAGGGAAGGAGTGAAAAAATGTGCAGTATAAATTTAATCTCCAGATTCTTCCATGATCCTCATGTAAGCCTGAGTCTGTTACTTAACTCTTGGCCACATCTGAAGCTGGTATAGGGAAGCTGGAGGGGAATTCTGTAAGCGAAACCATAGGGTAGAAAAGATGCAGGTGTTGTCGTTGCCCTCTTGCTGAACTGCACTATTTAAAATTTTCCAAGTTCTGTACCTCAGTTTCTTCATCTGTCAGGTTTTGTTTCCTTTTTTTTTTTAAAAAGAGAGTTTTTGTGAATCCTTTACTTAATTAGCTAGTGCTTTTAAAACTACATTTTTGGATACAACATGATACAACACTACTAAATATTATTATGGTAACAGGTAATTAGAAATCCGGAAAGCACATGTTTGAGATCATAATACAAAATTAGAAAAACTGCAGGCTGTGCTATCTGTGAAGAGAAAGACACAAAAAATCCCCAATGGAAAAAGAGAATGATGACTTAAAAAAAAAAAAAAAGGCAAGTAGCTTCCTTGCTATTAAAGGACTTGTGCTTTAAAAAGGCTGGGTCTCCTCCTCTCTTATGCTTCCTAGGATGATACTTGCACTGCAGTAATCAAAACAAGGAAGCAGATGGACAGGCAAAGTGGTACTGCAGCTGCTGCAGAAGATGACTATAATAATAATGTTGACATCAGTAACAGTAATTAGTGCACAGACTGTAGAGTGGATGATTCGTTTTCCTATCTTCTGGAGTGGGCATGCTGCTCTAGCAAATGGGTACAATGTTAGTACCTTCGGTTTGTTTTGTTCATTTGCTCAGTTTATTAATGAAGTTGAATACAATAAAGAAAATCCAACTTCTCTCCCCCTCCAGAACACTTGCTGAGGAAAGCACGTTTCAGTTTGGTTTAATACGAGATGGAATCTTCATTGGTAAATGGCAAAATACCAATTTCTTATTTAGATCTAAAACAATTCATACTCTCCCATACAGCCATCTGCACATATGCTCCTGAATTTCAGCAGCATGCAGTACTTGTCTGGTTTTGTCTGAACAACAGCTCTACTCTTCGGTGTGACCTCACCCACCTGCAGCCTGGTGCCACACCTTTTTCAAGAAACACCAGAACAAATGGTCTAACTGTGAGAATGTCCAAGAAAAACACTGTGCATACGGAACCATTTCCGGCAAGAAGTAAGTAAAGCATCGGTGCCATCAGCAGTACTGTGTCACGCTGAGAGAGTTCTGCTAGCAGAACACTCCTCCTCAGCTGCCCCACTGAGAACGGCAGCGTCCAGCCTGGCACTATACTACACCAAAACACCCACCAAAGAGCAATGTAATTGGAAGAGTGATAACTGCAGAAAAATAAATAGATGGATTTTATTTGGGAAATACAATTTTTCACTTAGATGCAATCCTGCAATATGAACTTTAAGTGAAGGAAGAGTAATCAGAGAGATCATGGAACATGCTTAGCCTAAGACAACCTAATAAGTCTTTTATTTTCTAATGAGTTTTATCTTTCCCTTCTTCCACTGAAATTCATTTTCCCTGGTCATTTAGTCTCCAGGATGATAAAATATTTTCTTTGGCTTCCCTCTATTATCAACCTCAAAAACTGGAAAAACTCCTTTTTCAGTTGGTGAAAAACTCCTTTTCAACTGATGTTTTACAAGAGGGAAGAGTGAAAGTGAGAAGCACGGGCACAGGGTGGGAGCCACTCATGAACATCAACAGATCATTTATTCAAGCTCCCTTTCCATCCAAACTATTCCTGAGCCTTTCAGTGTTTCTGGTCTGTCTCCAGGTTTCTATGTTTCTCCTTAAACATGCTGATCCACTGAAGGGCTGATCCACCCAGGCAGCAATAGATATTTTTTGCCAGATTAAACTTTTTTAAATTAAGAAAATATGCTAAAAGTTTCAAATCTTTTTGAGGGGGGTTGTGGGATTTTTTTGTTGTTGTTGTTGTTTTTTTGTTGTTGTGGTTGGCTTTGTTTGTTTGTTTGACCACAGAAAGAGAAGCTTGAAGCGCCTCATAGAAAAGTGATGCCCTGTGCAACATCTTCTGGAGATGGGCTTAAGAGACAGATAAAGGCTGTATTAAACCTTCATTATTTGCTTTCACTGTTGAGAAGACCACGTTTGCATATGAAGAGCTTCCCCAAGTTATTTCAAATATTAAGTCCATGTAAATTAAAAATCCAGTTATACACTTGGAAAGGGATGTCAGCAGGAACACATCTTTTGTTTTTGCTCTCTTTTACTAAGGTAGATGAGACAGTTTCAGTAATCCTGTTCCTAACACTGAAGGAGACCATTAATCAAATTATTCCAAATATGAATAAAAAATAATGCAAATGAATGGAAAATAATAGGTATTCAAAAGAACAGCCATGATTATTTTTCAAGGGAGAAATTGTCAAGAAGTGAGAAACAGATGGCTGAAAATGATAGATGAAGACACATTCTCCTATGCAAACTAACAGATTTAATTAATTACTCAAATCACATCGTATTATGGAATGACATTAATGATCCATACAGTGGTGCCTTATCAGCTCCCTTTAAAAGAAAACAAAAGAAATTACAACAAAATGAACATGTTTACATCCTAGAGATATAACCCACAGACCACAAATATATCTTTCAATGTTAGTTTGACTTTCAACACTTTCCCATCAACTTAATTTTAAAAAAATTATGGAACTGTAAAATTGTAAACAAACTCATTCTCTCATCACATTTTTCTTAACAGATTTACCAAAGTATGTTCATCTAAATTAAAACTTTACCTTAACTATCTCCTCTATGAAGCAGACATGTGACACAGGATCTCTTTTCTTTGCCAATACTTTCTGCAAATGCTGCACCTGTAGGAAAGAATTTATTAAGAGAGAAAATGACATCTAAATTCTTATATCCAAAATTGCATGATGAGACAAACAGGAATTAGCTGTAGAGTACCTGTCCGCAAGCAGCACAGATCTGATCCATGAGTTTCTCCATGTTTGTCCAGAGGGCTGCTCGAAAAGCTGCTGTGTTCCCAGGTGTTGGCATAGCAGCTCTACCAGGGCCACCTAAATGGTTTTTAAACATACACAGCAGCACAATTCAGCTTCCACACATGAAAATTAAAATATTAGAAATATAGATCTCTATGCACTTTGACAGGTACTCTTTTTTTAAGCCAAAGCAGCCTAAAATACCTTCAGAACAGAGCTTTGTGAATGGCCTCAGATGTCTGAACTGAGAAGTTGACTAAACTCTGAAGTTCAGTGGGGATGCTTCATGCTCACGACTGTTACATGCTCTTCCAATTCAGACCTCCACAGAAACACTACAGTAATGCCAATGAGCCATTTTGCAGGATTTAATAGCAAAGTGAAATGGCAGAAAGAGTAGCTGGGAAAAACAGAGGTATTACCAGCTCAGCACTTAAATGCATAGACAAACTGCTAAAAAAAAGGGATATTCCAGCTGAAGGGCATGAAGCTTCTAAACAACCACTTCCCTTGAGAGAAGATGCACTTCTTTATTATGCCACTGATTATGGTTCTGGACCCCCACCTTGTTGCAAGAGTTTTAAAAAAAAATTGAATGTTTGTATCACCAAAGCTCAAATTTGCCTGCCCACCCAACTCCTCAGTATCTTTTGGTATCTGACCTAACTGGAAACGAAATGTTTAATGGTGCAACATTTCTTCATCTTGAATAGTCTGCTTTGAAACAACTTCCACCTGACAAAAGCATAAGAACGTAGTTGCAGGTTTCTTCCATTGATTGCAAATAATTTCAACCAGTAATCCTCCCACCAATACAAAGAAAGCAGAATTTGGAGTCATCTTTCCATGAGAAACTGCTAAGAAAATGCCACAAAGCTGTAACCTAATGAGGACAATTTTCTGTGCAAGTTAGGAAGGAGAGGCAGGGAGGAATAAAGGAAAACCTCCCAGCCAAATATCAGACAGACCCAATTTTGGCTTACAAAGCCAAATTAAATGATTTCTGAGATATGCCTACTCCTACCCTCTACTGGTTAAAGCAAGCAGGGAAATGTTTCTAGAACAGGCTTGGATATGAGAGTTTCTTCCATTTTATAACACACAGTACTCCTGTAAAAAACAAAATCAGTTATCATTCTCTGTAAAACAAGAATCATACCTCTTGTGACTGTTTGAGATGGCTGGGTCAATACTTTGATATCCAAAGCATTTTTTATGTTCTCCTCCAGGACTGTGCAGTATCCATCCACCACATTAGCAATGGTATCCTTCAAAGTCCCAAGATTATGGAAAACCTGAAGAGCAGTTCCCACTTGAGTAGGATTCTGGAGAAAGAAGATATTAAAAAAATAATGATTATCTTTAGCTGTTCTACTGGGATGTTTTATCCATGATGAGACAGCATTTTAGTGGGCAAGTTCACCTTTTAAGTTCAGTCTGCTAATTCATTTTGTTTAATTTACTGGCATCCTTACCACAAAACAGGGAACAGAGGGTAAAGGAGACGACTGATTTCCTTTGATCTCTGAGCAATGCTTTGCTTAGATCCCTTTGGTGCTATCCTCAGAATATGGCAAATGGAAAGAAAGGAACTGGAAGCCCTGCTGGCAGTATCTAACCTGGGGTGGGTTATCAGCAACTGATCCAGTAATTCTGGGGTTAGTTACAGTACAGCTGTATGCAGCTACGGTGTAGTTAGTAATACTGTTTTAACATGCAGTGCTTGTTACAGTACTGTCAGTTAAGTCCCAAATAGTTCATTAAATGTGATACAGGCTTAAAAAAAAGTACTAACGAAGGATAATAAGAAGCAAGCAGGTCAAGCCCCTACTACTGACTACTGCAGAATTTAAGCTTGTATTTCTACATTTCTATTTCTACCGTTGACAATAACTTCATTTTCCTCACAGCAGAATTAAGAAACAAAGCAATGCAGTGATTATTTCCAAAAAAAAAAAAAAAAAAGGCAAAAAAAGCTCAACACAGGGGAGTGAAAACTATCCAAAAACTGTCCTGGTCCACTATTTAAGAGACCTCTGATTAAGATTGAATCTGATGATAATTCCACTTAGCAACACTAAACACTGGCATGGGTGCTATTTAGCAAGAGAAAAGCCTCAAATTATTGCCTTTGGAAACTAAGCACTGTCATCCATACACTGAATACTGCTTTTTTAATTAGCATTCACAGGCAATTAGTGGAGGGGGCAATCAGTTGATCATACACACATTAGAGATGCAGTCTTCTGTCATTTTTCTTAGTGACTTCTGCCAGCAGTAAAGAACACGGTCTGACAGAAATGCTGGTAGTCAGCCTGGACAGAACCATCTGAGACCACAGGCACTTGCCAGTACAAAGCCCCCTTTGGCTTTGGCCATGGTGCAGCTGCTGTGCTGAGGATGCACTTGCTGGTACATCCACCTGCAGCAACAGGTTTTCTGATCTGTTGGCAAACATTGCGTTCTCCTCAAACCCAACATTTCAGAGGTCACACCCCTAGAGCAGCACATTCATGCCATTTTTTCTAGGGTTTCTGTAAAGATCAAAACCACAGTTACAGCAAAAAACCCCAGGTCTATCGTATAATGCATTTAAACCCTGATGGTATGCACTAGCCAAACTCTCACTCAAGACCAGGATCCAATTATTAATTGAGACCACCTCAACCTAAGGTGCTCATCAACCTCCTACAAACAGCTGTGGCTGCAGGGTGGGCAGAAGCCCTATAAATCAAACCCTGGGAGGAGCCAAGGGTTGGGGTGGTTGTTCCTGGTTGCTGTGTGTTGCTGGAGCTCTGCTCTGAGAAATCATAATCCAAGACTCAGAAGACTGCGAGCTCCGGCACACAGGTCCCATCTTCTTTCCCAGTTCCAATGAGGCGTTCCCAGGTTTAGTGGAAAGCAAAGGGATATTAGGCACGTATTATGGTTTGCAGACCTTATACTAACTATACCAGTTTCTTTTTCCAAACAGTGTGGGAGTTAATGAGCATTCCCAGCATAGTATTACGGGTCTGGGACTTGTAGGTTTAGTTTTTTGACAACTGGGTATGCTGTAAAATTTCTAAGCATCCTGTGGGTGTGCTTGTGGAGGTGGGAAAGTAAGCCATAAAGACTGGAAGATTAATGGGATGTCAGAAAATGAAGAGTACTATAATGCAAGCAGGGAATTTGGGGACAGAATGAACAAGAGAAAGAAAATATAAATGGGAAGAGGATGGGGAACAGAATGAAAAGACTCTGGAAGAAAAAGAGAATGAAATTGAAAGGTAGAAGAGATAGAAAAGACACACCTCATTTACCAACCTTTCCTAAATTGTTCTAATTTTTACAGAGTACTTACACAATTATGAAACCAGGCAGTGAGTCAGTAATACAAAATCAATACCTTACTACTACTATAGGAGCGCTCAACTAGATTTCAGTCAGGCTCTAATGTCCATATATTAAATAATAAAAAGTAGAACAGCGTCAAAAGGTGAGCTGGGCACTATTCAGCCTTAAATAATCAACGGCCAGATACTTATTTTCCTAACAAACAGGCAATACAGGCACAAATAACTGCAGGCAAAAAAATCAATCTTAAAGCTCCCACATCATAGTTTAGCAAACTAACTCTGCATCTACTGGGCAAGAAAGACACCAAACCATGCTCCAAGAGAGCCTGAGCTATATTTCAAAAGAACTGGTTTTAGCCAGAAGTTTCAAACCAAAATACATCATTATGGAAACCTGCTGATACTCAAAGTCTCTTCTGAATCTAGTATCAAAACTAAAATCAGAATGGAACAAAGATTATGCAGGTGGCCTATTTCTTATTTGCTTTAAATTGTGGACATGGCCACAGACAGAGGGCTTCTAGCTCATGTATTCATCTTGTATAACTGGAATTAGAGACATTTGAAATCCCTGACCATGTAGAACAAAGTGTATTCTTTTATTTGATTCATATACAGTAATTTTCTCACCTCAGAAAACAGTTTTTGTTTCATATGCCCCAGACAGGCTATTTAACAGTCCATTGTTGGTTTATGACTAATCCTAAGAGAATGGAAATTTTTATGCACAGCTAGTTTCCAGGTTTAGACAATATGTTAAAAAAAAAAATGAAACACCACTTGGGACAAAAATTATGTGAAAAGAAAACATTGAAAAGCAGGGCAGAAATGAATTATTATTCTTTAGGGCTTGCATAGACATCTCAAAATTAAACTGTTCATCATTAATATACACTGGACAAAAAGTTGAGAACCAGTATTTCAGAATTTGCTACTACTAACAGATTTTATTGATAAGATTTGTACCTAATATTTTCCTTCTACCTGAGAAAGCTTAAAGCTAAACAGTTCTGAGATTCGACAGGCTGCCATAATTTTTATCAAGAGGAAAGCATGCATTCGAAGTTAAAGAGAACTGACTTCAACAGTGATCTACAAAGGAAAATGGAATCACATCAGAGAATATTCAGAATAGCTATCCAACAGGAACAATATGGAAAATAATATAGCTACTTTTGAGATGGAATTTAATGAGTTCATCAGCAGTATTACATAATCAAGTTGTCTGCCACTGCAGGCAACCAAACTTAGCAATTTTAAAGTGTTCTCCTTAGAGTCTCTGTCTGTAAAAAATTTGTACATTTGCCATAAACTTGAAGCTATGGCAATCAAGAGCATAGAGGTCAAAGAAAAACAGAAGAGCATTTAGTAATATGTTAGCAATACAGTATAATCTAAGCACATAAACACAAGCATACACAAGTGAAATAAAAACATGACCCCACAAAGTGTAGGGCAACAACACTACCTACTCAAAAATTAACTACAGTGATCTTCAGACCGCAAAAATTATAATGAATTAGGGAGTTAATGCCATCTCTCCTTAAGTCCACCAGTAATACCCTTCTCCATTCAAAGCACTCCTCCATCTGGCAACTCACAACATAGTATGTTACAGATACATGGAAACTAAATTCCACAAATGTAGAAGCTTAAGAAGATTCAGTGAAGCATTGGTTCAACATATGAAGGAAATAAAAGAAAAATCAACATGCTCAAAAGCTAGTTCTACCATGAAACAAGACTCACAAATATTTTACAGCACCAAAGTTTCTCAGCATCCATCAGACAACAGATTAAAAAGCTTGGTCAGAAGGTTGATACCTTTTCATCACTTGAAAAAAAGGAACGGGTATTTCACTTTATGTTTTTGCAAAACATAAAGATACTCATTCAGCAGAAAACTAGGAAGAGATGTTCACAGCAGATGCATTTGTTCATTTTCTCTATCAATGAAAACTGTTCATTTTATTAACATAATTTCTGATTAATTTTATCCCGTCCCATTCCACTTGGTTCTGTAGACAATCACAGATAAGAAGAGAAGTAAGTGTCATGCAGTCATTAGTATGAATGTGGGGTTTTTTCACAATTATATCATGTCCTTGTTTCAAAGAGCAGGCGACTGGACTCAATTACCCAGCAGATGCTGTCCAGGCCAGCATGGCAGTTACAGTCATTCTCAGAGCACAACCCCAATTGGTCACTTCCTTCCCACAAAAATAACAACCCTGTGAAGACTAAATACAAATGTCATTAAAGACTTAAATATATATTACATTTCTAATTTGAAAATATCTCCTAGGATGAAACCAAACAATTTTGTTCTGTCAACTGCCAATATTGCAACTATTTTATAAGGTCCAAGATTGTAGTCTTTTATTTAATGATTGCCACTATTACTATCAGAATAATCTTCTGAAAGCATGGCTAAGGAAAGAGCAAGAATCTTTTTCATCATTAGAAACGCAGCTTGGACAAGCAAACCTGCTCCTCACAAAGGAGTGTGGTGATGACACTGAGCTAATTTGGGGACAGGAAGATTCCTAGCATAAGGTTGAACCAAAAATAAGAAACTTGGTTAACAGGCAAAACTAATGGCTCAAGTGCTACAAATACAGCTTCCAAACTCACACTCCTTCTCACGGTACAAGATTCACCATGTGGATTGTTCTTCCCTACCCAGTTCTGTCTTAGGGAACTTCACATCATTATTTCTTTATCCAGTACAAGTCTGTCCCTAAGATACCATGCCACAGGGTTTTCACCTGTGTGGACTATCAACTTCCTTCTCAAATGAAAATGTGTTAATTGGCAAAAATATTTATGGTCAATATTATCTGTGAAAATTACTCCTACTTTCATGAAGAAGCAGTGTTACAAATGTAATTAATTGTTAACTTTCATGCAGTTAAATTTCACAAGGACCTGCACCACCAATAATCAGAACACCTCTCTAAGGAAATGCTCTATCACAGTACAGTTTGGAAGGACCACATACAGAGAAGTCAAACTTGGACTAGTCCCTCACTTAGAAATTATGTTCCATAGCTACTAAGGTATACAAGAACATTTCTATTGTGCTGATTAAAATCAGAACAGTGGCTCTGACTGAAAATCTTTATCATTCTGCAGAGAACAGAAAACCCTCTCCAGGAAAGGCTTTGGCAGAAACCCAATAGAAAATTTTCACTACCTTTAGACAGATACCTATAGATAAATAGATAGATAGATATTACTCATTAGCTGTGATTTCAGTGTGCTGTCACATCCTCACCTCTTATGTAAAACATTTACCATGTCCCATACGCAAGCAGTAAAAGTGTAACCCAGCTCAGAAATAATTACATATGTCGCTTAGTTGAAGTAAGATCCATAATTACTAATTAGTCCAGGAATCACTTAAGCAGAGTGGTCTGACAACGTGGCAAGCAAGGAATACCACAACATGCTCTAACCATCAAGAAATAATCAGCACTAAAATACAACAATCCTAGAACAGGATGTGCACTGAACTAACCAAACTTGTAAACTAATGTACATTCTCTGACGAGGAATATAAAAGGCTGTTGCAGTCCTTATAGAGTAAGTGCAAAAACAGTTTCCAGATCATACTTCTGAGTATCTTTGACTGGCATTTAGTATTAACTAATTTCATTTGATAGAAGATTTGCTATATTGGGAACTATTTCAGTTACTTTTTAAAGTTTACTTCATGCAGCTCCTTTTGTTTGTAGAAGACAACAGCTGCAATTTCCAACACAGTACCGCTTTACAAGGTCAAAAAAAGACCCCTTTGCGAGGCTGGAAATCCCCAGTCAGATGCTCCTTTACAGTGTTTGCCCCTTCTCTCCTCTCACTGCCACTACAACACGCTGGCTCCTTCAAATAATTTTCCCATAAATAATGTTACTATCCCTAATGACAAGTACTACTTGAAGACCAAGTGACTGAGAAAGTTTTGCAAGCACTTCCAGCTACCCAGTTCTTAGTCATCTCTTACAGACACCAGAAGTGAAAAAATTAGAAGTTATTCCAGGAAAAGCTGCAGTTCAATTTAAAGAGCTCAAACAGGTAAACAGTGAAGAAAATTTGGCCACCTAAGTCACGGTCAAGGCAAAATGACCTACTGAGCAGAACTAATAACTTACTAAGAATCATTGGAATTCTTGCTTTGAGGTATAACTCAGCTATTTTAATTGTAGAAAAAGTAACAAAAAACTAAAAGTAGAAATTAAATGCCAATGAAATTCAGTTTCAGTCTAAAACCAGTATTTTATTCTGTTGCCAAAAGTCCATGCCTAAAAAAAATTAATTGGTGTATCACTACTCCTAAAAATGAACCTACTTAGGGAAGCTTATCTCTACGTTCATTATCACTCCATCTGTCTTTTACTCTGTTCATCTCTAAAACCTGAGCAATAAATGAAAAGGTCAAATTGACAGTGTAAAGCCAGAGAATACAGGCTTCTTCCTAATGATATCCCAGATCTTCCTGTTTTGGTCTTTGCAGTGTTGGGAGGAATGAGAGGTTAAAATATTATGATTCGCTATGGAAATATAATAGGTAATACTGACATAACACAATGGCTAGATTATTAAAGAACATTTTAAGCCTTAAGAGGCAAGAGTCCCAAAGCCAAACATTTAAATGTGGTTAGGTTATAATATCTACCTTCTGTGAGCCCATGTTTGGAATACACAATCTCTTTTGGTAGGAGGACTTCCACATGAAAGGAGAACAGCCACAAAGCACAGTTATAAACCTCATCATGTCCTCAGACTAGGTCAGTCATTTGTTTCTTAGAATAACAAGAAGGAAATAGCAAGAAGCATTGCACTACAAAGGTTGAGGAGGGGAAAAAAAAAGAAACAGTAGCAATAAAATACTAGAAAGCAAAGAAACAAGATTTTTCAACACAGCTAAATAGCTTGCCAAAACACTTATTCACCATAATAGTGTAATCAAAGCAACAGATGGCTAAGAGCTAATGGGACAGAAAGGCATCGGGAACTGTTGTGAAGAATTACCTCATGAAACATCAAGCAATGTTCCAAAGTTTACCAAGCCTTAGGCTATCAATGTAACAGTAATTTCAAAGAAAGTATCTGGCACCTCTGAGGACAGATCAGCTAGACTGACTAGCCCACAACAATTACAAATTTTATCCTACAATGCACTATTTGAGTGTAGGGAGAGTATAAAGTCAGAGTAGAAACAATACCAAATGTAAAAAACTAGTTGGGCAACATGGAAATGGGGGCTTCTGAGCCAAATCAAGCTTCTTAAAATGCTTCTCTCATCTCTTACACAATTTGACCAATCTCTAAAGTCCTTACTGGTAACAAACCAGTTGACATCTGAAGATGTGGCTTCTCTATTAAAAACACAGCTGGCCCTTTCTGATGAAGTTTAGAGAGCACAAGGTGAGATTGCAGCACCTCTCCTGTCCTTGTGCCACCCCGACTTGCACCTGCCAATTCAAGTCCCATTACTGAAGAGGAGAAATATAAGGACACAAAATCTCATTACCAATTTTGATATTTGGACAAAAGCTTGTGACCAGATGTTTTCTTCTTCCTCCTGACAATATGTACATGCTCACTCTGTTAGATGGTTGAACAAAGCCATTACAAACCAGAAATGTCAAGTTTTACTTTTAACTCAGTCTTAACAATTAACATTAGGAATTAGCTACTGAAGGGTTATAACATGTTCTTCTCTCTTTACAAAAAAAATAAAATCCTATTTCAGACAAAATATCCTTTAAATGGTATGCTCTGAATGATTTAAATATCTACCAAAAGCCATCTCGGTTTTCTTGTTCTCCTGCTAGTCTTTGCAACAAGATAGTAATTACCTATGCAAGTGACAACATCTCATTTCTGGAACCTGAGCATATATTGTCAACAGCCCTGAAGTGCCCTCAAGTATTTAAAAGGAATGAACTTTAAGAAGCTATTTTGTTTCAAATTCTTTTCAGCTAATATTTTCATACTCAACTACAGACAGATCTCCATCAAGGTCAGACTTGCTGCTGGACAGAATTTTAAAATGTTTTTTTTCTTCTTAATATAAAGTTCAAATTTATTGTATCACACACCTACAGGAAACTCTGCAGATAATTTGGTGAAGAATTGTAGGTTGGCAGGACTGCTGGAGATGCCTTAATCCACCTGCTTGCTCAAAGGAGGGTTTACCACAGCAGTCTGCTCAGGAATGAGCCAGAAGACATTCTTTCTGCTCCATTTTCCCTTCCTAGCTCTTCTTACAGTTTCAGAAGAATGCAACAATGGACATGTGCAGTCATTTTCATCAAGTTTCACTGAGGACAGCTTGAAAGAGTGCAAGCACATATATACACCCCAAACACTTCTTCATTGCTGGCAATGTTATCCACACTCTGACAACAATCTAAGTCTTCCAAGTTCTCTTGTAAATTTGTCCACTGGGAGAAGCATGACAAAACTGACCTCTTTTTGTTAGAGATTCTGCATTTATAGAAATAGATTTTATATTTCTGGGCTTTAAAAAAAACAAAAGGTCAGTCCCAATAAAATCAAATGGGCAAAGCTGTATCATACAAAAACTTTACTATGAAGGAAAAAAATCTGAAGTCCTCTAAAGAAAAATAAATACTGTGCCTAGCTTTGCCTGCAGCTAGCACAGGCACTGGGATCCAGTTCTGCCACTGAAAAAAGGCAGCCCCTCCCCTCACCTCAGCTGTCAGCCAGCTATGCATTCTGAAACCTTCACACAAATGGGAACTTACTGGGGGTGCTACCTGCAGAAGGACAGAAGGCAGGTGAAAGAGGAGAAGAATAAGCAGCTGAGTGCACCTCTTCTTCCACACAGACGACATTATTCATCACCCAAGAACCGCAGTATTTTGATGCAAGATTTCTCCTTTCTAATGCAACATACTGTTCAGTTCCCTATGCCATTTCAAGCTTACCCAAAGCTTTAAATCTTTTGTCACCATAAATGTAACAATGTACAATAGCTCAGAATTTCATGTGGCACTGAGTAGCAGATCAAGAACACGGTGAAGCATTGATTTTTTCTGAGAGGATTAAGACAGAGCAGATTTTTAACCTGAGAAAGAGTCAAAATGAATTATATTATCTTATTTAGATGAGTACCATGGCTAGTCGATCATATTTTTCACTCTGCTCTATGCAGATGTGGCTTATTAATGCTTTGTATGTTCTTCTTGGATCACCTAATTGCATTATTGCAGAACCTGTTAACAATCAACAGTCAACAGTACAAACCACAAATAGAATTACAGTCTGGGAGAGGCGTTTAACAATAACATACTATCTTATCTGGAGAGAAAGAACCTCAGTGCAGCTTTTGTTTTGAAGAGACACAGATACACGAAAGTACCAATTTAAAAGGCTGGGATGGATTATACAGAGATCCAGCCAAAGCCCACGTCAGTCTCTGCTCAGTTGCATCCCTGGAATTTAGCAGAATTTCATATATGCTGTTCACCTTTGAGTATCTAAAGCAAATCAGAAATATTTTAATCAATTTGGTATAAAACCCTTAAATGGACTAGGACTTCGGAAGACTACTTTATTTAAGCTCATTCTATAAAGACTAGACCCATGTAATTAAAACACTGCAATGTCTGATAAAGAAAAACCTTCATGGTCTCCATTCCAGTCTTACCTCAACTATTTTCAACAAGATCTAATCTTAGCCTACCTTTCTTCACCTGTAGCAATCCAAACACCACTTCCTTATTTCCCAGCTCTACCTTATCCGTCCCCCAGTCCATCCTCCAGCCGTTCTGCAGTCTGGTTCTCATAACACCTCCTTCCATTCCTATCTTTCTCTTTGGAGTTACCTTCAAGTTCCATACTTAGTTTCCAGTTTCTGTACTGATACATAGTGTTTCCCAGTCTCCTTCATTCTACCCCTACAGCCTATTTTATTTACAAAGCCTTTCACAGCTGAGCAGTTCATAGCAGTGACCCAGGCCTCTCCGCATATAAATAGATGAATCAATCATCATATTTGCATTAATTACCTTAAAAGTACTAGAATCAGATACATTCTTGCCCTTGTAGGTATTATCTAGTCCTAGTGCAGCTTCAGTTTCTCAGGGTGGTCAGAACTGTCCAAGACATAATGGTTGACAGTTTTCCAGTCCAGAGAAACCACCTAAACAGATGGACAACCAGAACACAGAAGCAGACTATGCAACAGCCTCTAATTTAAAATAATTTCTGTCTGCAAAGAAAGCTGAACTCAATATTATTAAATATTCCTGTGTTTTCACGATGGATATTCTATGAGGAATAATTTTTAAGTGATCACAAATGAAATTTACTAATTGGTATGAAACCAAACTAAGTGTTTCATATTTCAAAATAACTAGTCTCAGTGGGGAGATCTAAAACACAAGGTCATTTGTAATAGCTTTCTAAGGTATTTTGACTTTTTTCCCCCTCACACACACACACACTGCATAGCTGCTAATTCCTTAAAATTTATTAATATCTAAAATTTTTGGAACAGTAATGCTATCCAAATTCTTGAAAAAGCATTATCTAAGTTAATATGTATTTAAAACATCATCTACAATGGAAGATTAAGTTTTCATGTTTACTTGACAACTGGTCAAATTAATTGATATGAATCCTCAAAGAAAAGAACTAGAAATGAATTTAAAAATTATCCAGCTGATCCTCATATAAAATTGTCACTAAACAGAATACAAAGATTTTGGCAAACAGCTAAGTGGTGATTCATAGCAGAGTGAAGGGATATAAAACATTAACGACTTCTCAATTTTCACCTATTATTTCACCATAAAAGACAGTTATATAAAAATATTGTTCAGATCAGATATATTTTCAGGAATATCCATTTATAGAAACTATTTATAAACCACTTTCTTGCACTATCATAAAAACAGGAGCAGAAATTACGAGATTAGCAGGGCCACACAATAATAAATCCTTACAAATAAACACTGGAAAGTGAAGGCTATTTGTCGTGCTGCACTGAAAAGTGCAATAAAGTACTTGCAAATACTCCATTATCCAGTCACAGATTTTCGGTCTAATTCTGCATTTATGAGTCACAAACACCTACACGGAAAAAAAAAAGAAAGAAAAAAAACCCCAGACACATAATCTGTCAATCCACTTTGATTAACCATTTAGAAAGGCTACGAGCAGTGAAGAGTTTTATTTTTACAAAAATACCATGTCACAGTTGGACATCAATTGCATTAGGCTTCCTAAATTACTTCTATATAGGGAAAGTGCACAATGGCAAAGTGATATAAAGCTTTCTATATCACAGCTGAAAGCAGACAAAGTCTGCACAATCCCATAATCTGTTTCTAATTCAGTATACATCTTTTAATAAATGTGCACAGACTCATCAAAATCTGAAAGATCAGGATCTCACAGGACAAAAGAGACTACCACCATATCTATTATTGTCCAGGCTTTATAACTCTGCAGTAAAAAGTTTAAGTCAAAATGTGAAAATAAAACCTTTGTCAATTTTAAAAAAACACCCTGTTTTTCTAAATTTACACACTATAAAATATTAATCTACTAGTTCAGAGTGACTTCTCCACCAAAAAGTCTTTTTTTCCCTTAATAATCCTTTAAGAACAGCAGTATTTTTTAAATTAAAAAAAAAAGGTAAGTCTTCCTTATGTATTCTCTGTTTATCAGATATTGCTTTCCAATACTTCTAGCAGCAACAAACGTGACCACCAAACATTATAAACTATGCCCAGGAACTTCAGTGACCAGAAAAAGACTAAATACTTCAGCATTTGAACTCACATGTTTGGAATATCCCCAGGAAGTGGCATATCTAAATGATTAATCACTGGCATTCCAAATATTTATTTTAACTCAGAAACATTAATGTTCATATATGTATAGATGTATGTACACTATTATGCATCAGCATAGTGCTGAAACAGACCAAAGTGAATCGATAAGTCATATCATTACTAGCAGTACCATATTTGTGTTATTTTTATCTTCTGCATGCTATACTAATAACGACAAAACTTATTTGATGGAGTTTTCTTTAGCAAGGGCACGGAGAACAAATATCAAGTGACTTGGGATCTAATACATTTACATCATGCTTTGATCTTCCATCTGAAAGATATGGACCACCATCCACAACTGAAATGTATGCTAAAGATATATTTATTTAGTTATTGCTCTCTGCACCACCTTCTTTTGGGCTTTGTGAATAATTTTTCTGCCTGTGTTTTCTTTAAAAAACCCACAAAAACAAACAACAAAACATCTGGAAACACTTGTAAGCTAGATTTTCCAGCAAACATGTCTCACCAACCATAAAGGACAATATTGCTACCACAGCACTATAATACATTACATAACTGACAAATTTTAGGTCCCGGATAAGAAGTTCATTGCAGGATATATAATTGCAAGGCTGAGCCCAGAAATGCATTTTCCCCCATGAAAAGCAAGAATATACATTATCCCCTCAATACTGTTCTATTCACTTCCTTCCTTTTCAATTCTGACCACAGAGGAGACACCAGAGTTTGACAAATACATGGACTTCTTCAACAGCTAAAGATTCACTTTCATTTGAAACTGTTGTCGTGACAGGTTTCCATAGTACTTTCTTGCAGCAATCACTGCTTCTGCCTTCTATATTTCTATCTTAAAAAATAACTTTGAGTAGCAAAAGAAGGGGAGATAAAAAAATAATTAAAAAAGCAAGCACGGACAGGGGGGAATGCCTAACTAAACTGCCTGTGCACCACAGCCAGAGCGGCAGCAGAAAGGAAGTGATACTAAAAGAGGCTGTTTGCTGTCCCTTCTCCCTTTGCAGGTTTAAATCCCCAGAGTATGGGAAAGCTTATTTTTAATATCAGTTTCAACCATGTGAATTCCTGGGTAAGAAGTAATAGCAGCACTGTTAATGAACAGTCTGTGAAATAGTTCTTTCAATGACTTGAGTCTGGTTTTAAGTTACAGGGAGCAAAAAAATATCTATTTACTAGAGTTCAGACTCAGCCATGTAAGATGTGATTTTCAGCAAGTCACTGAGGCCGAAATTCACAAAATAAGCCAAGAGCAGAACTTCCCAAATACACTATCTACACTGAACTACAATTATTCTTCCCTTTGCCCTTGAAGAGCACATCCCTTGGGTCTACACCATCTTTATTAAGTAGATCCAACCTCTAAGAACAAATGAATTGTCTGCATGGGTAAACAATAAGCATGTAAAAGATCACCCAGTGCCATGCCTTAGCCCTGAGCCCTTTAGCAGCCACAGCAGTGTGTGACCACCCCAGCCCTGCCTGGTGCTCAAGGGCAGGTCACTCCCTCCCAAATGAGACAAGGCAAAGCCCTTCAGGCTTAGGATGACCCTGGCCTTCGTTTCAGCTTCCTGAAGTGTTTTAACACTTCTTCTCCAGCACCTTCATTGTTTTCATCACTTGAGCAGTTAAAGCAGCAGTCATCCATGCCTAGAAGGAAGCCCAGGTACTTATACTCAGGAAAGGTAGTGGCTGGTGAATTCCAGCAAAACCATCCCTAGAAGAGCTGTAAACATGTGCTGAGGTTCAGTTTTGATATACTGACATTCTCTGCTGCAAATCTCAAAACTTCAGTGCTTAATTCACCAAGTGCTTAATTCAGCTCACTTAGTTCACCCAGAAGACTGAAATGGTTTTGTGAACCCACCCCCACACCTCACACCACACTCTCCACCACCACGACCCATATTGTGCATGGCAAGACCTGGGAGCATTATGAATATGTGCATGACCTTTTGCTCTCTCGGCTTCTGTTCTTCACCTGCAAAACACTGATGTTGGTACTTCACCTTTGTCACAAAGGTGCTGTAGGGGTAACAGCAACAGCAACAGTAAGGAATTCTGGTAACACAAATTATGGAGTTGTCTAATGCAGAGAGACATCCCAAATTCAGGTAAACTTTTACTGAAAATGCCAGTCCCTCAGCTCAAAACATAAAATACAGAATACCGGAGAACAGCAGTTCCATTTTTGCAATGCACACCTGGAAACAATGTGCAGTAAATATGAAACTTGCCACAGGGAATTTTTGGAAGATGCATAAAGCTTTCTCAATCTTGGAAGCTGGTTTCCTTCTACTGGAAACCTGGGCAACATACATTATCAGAAGAGATGCTTATTGATTTATCATTAATACCAAGAATTAATCTGATTAAATGTTGCAATTTGGTACTTCCTCTGAACTAACTGGTCCATTAAAAAACATGCAGGTATTTTTAACAGCTTGCACAAGGCCTAAACAAAAGATGACAGCTGAGCATGTCAGCTAAAAATTGTGTTTTCCTAGCTATGTACCAGTAAATAAAGCCCCATGGACTGACAAAAAGTAAAGACACTAAATGACACATAGAACTATGCACAAGGTCTCTGCAGACATTAGGTAAGTTTCATGTGATACTCACTTTTTGAGAAAATTAAACTATTTTTTTAGCTTTTATGTTATACATACATAATTTAGTACCTCTAGTTACCAAGCTAAACATAAAAAAGTTGTCTTCATTTTCTGGTCAGACAGACATCCTGAATAAAGACTAAAACACCATTTAAATCATGGACTGTTGCCAAAATTTCTGACTGAAATTCACTAATTTTTTTTTTTTTTAATGGACATTCTGAGGAATTCCCAGAAAAAGATCTTCAGTATGCAATACTGTGCTTTATCTGTACTCAGACAGATTCATACTAGGATCACTAGTACGTTGTACACATTTTTAATAACGCTGTCACGCTAAACAAGTTGAGATGAAAACCACACAATTCCAGTTTGAATATAATGACACTATCTTCAGTGGAGAAAAGGTACAGCTGATAGAAGGGAGAGATGTGGGGAACAGACAACTGAAGGAAATTGTCTACTGTCCCCTTCATTTTATTAATATAGTGTGATGCTGTGTTACTGCAAGTGCTAAGTTCTGCAGTGCACTGAGTTTTTTTATGTATAAATTTACATTTTGCCTTACTGCTGAAGTTCTGCAGCTCCACTTAATCTACACAAGTACTGTGTCCATCTTCAGTCACCACCAGTATAACTCATTTTCAAGAAACAATCTCCAATATAGAAACTCAAAATCTATTAGGATATATGTGTTAACTACTGTACACAAAAATTATCTATCCATGATGTGCATTTAAATTCCGAAGACGTGAGCTATACTCTACCATTTCTTTACATGACTATTATCTCTACATCTGCACACAAGCTTTTCAATGCAATCTTATATTAAGCAGTTGTGTGGGTGTGGTGAGTACAGCACAAATATTTTGAGAGAAATTCCTGACTGGATCCTTTCAAATTATTTGCAGTATCTTAGAAGAACGTTACCCCTCAAAAGGTCGACAGAGTTCCTTTGATTATTTCTGACATTGTGTGCATTTCTTAGACATACAGAGAATCCCAACAAACCACAAACATATGCACTCCATTTCAACCTCATGCTCTAATTTAAAAGCTTTAGTAAATACCAACAGATAGTTTAAACACAGAGATTTATGCATATTTTACTTGGGACAATATATTACTCAGACTTGGATCTCTACAGCACTCATCATTGGAGCTTCCTTTTCTCAGACACCATTCCTTGTTTCCAAGAGCATAAACTCCTCCCTGCTCTACTTAACCAACATAATACCAATTTTGTCTGTCCAACAAGCAATTATTTTAAAATTATTGTTTTCCTAATTTCAAACCATTTGACACATTTTTTTCTTCAGCAAATTTTATTATTTTATTATTTATTAGTTATTTTTAAAAGTTTCTTCATCTTCTATTTAACACAAATGTTATTGGTTTGCCTTGCGGTTTGCTTATCACAGTGGCTGCACTGAGGTCCCTGCAGGTAAGAGGGCTCCAGGTAACAGTTACCTAAAAATGTCATCATTCAGATTTTTAGCATTCTGACAAACCACAAGGATTCCTTCTTTTTTTTTTCACTTGCAAAGCATGCTGCTGGCCTATACACGTGAGAGAGCAAACTGCTGGTATCAAATGCCTTTCAACCCCATCAAATAGTGCACCAACGGTTTTACAAACTTATTAATGTGTGAAATACAGTATTGAATTGTCAACAAGGTGATTCACTTTGTTTACAGCAGCAAATATTTTCCATTAGCGAAATTTGAAATCCATTAAAAATGTGTCTTGTCAACTGTAAATCATAAAGCAAATGCAGGGACGCCCAACCCTTCTGGCTGGGGAGGCCACTTCCCTTTGTGCAGGTGCAGAGAAGGGCCATAGGCCACATTCCCTACCCCATGAAAAGACTACAGCACACACACACAAGTGGTGCTGTGTGTGTCAGATATGTGACACTTGCTGGGGAATTGGCCCTCAGGTACATTGAGGTTGGCCCTCAGCTGAGCTCTTATGTGAGCACCCACTGCAATCAGGGTGCTGGATGATCAGTTCTGGTGTCAGTTCCAGGACCCCATATCTAAATTCACCACACAGATTGAAAAGATCTTCAGAAGGAGTTCAAGTTCACTCTCTTTCTATAAAACAACAGTTATCTACAAATGAAAATACAAACCATCTAGCAGAAATGTACCCAAACTGTTATGAATAAGTCTAGTTTTCATTGCTCCCCACTTGACTACCTCTCAGGTTAGTCTACATCCTTATTGACATGTTGAATTCACTACTAGAACCCCCAGGGCTGAGTAGAGTATAAAGGTCGCTCTACTGAGTAGAACTAAGGCATTACTCCAGGGATACTTTTGTTTACACCTCCCAGTACAATATTTTCCTCCTTTGTATCTACTTGACATGGCTGACATTCAGCTTGTAATTCACTATAACCTCAAAATCCCCTTCTGCAGGTCTCCTATCCACACTGCTGTTTCTGCTATACAGCCATGCTTTTCTTCTCTTGTTCCTTTTCTTCATGCAGTACCTTACACTGTTCCTTTTCAGTAGCATCCTGTTTTTTCAAATCAATTTCACAAGATCATTCTAATTCTGTCCTTACAAGACCTCTTAATCCTTCTTAGACAAGTGTAGCCTGCAAATTTAATAAGTATATTCTGTATTCCATCATCCAGACCATTAATGCAAGCACTGAATAGTGCTAGCCCTGGGGTAAATCCCTGCAGAATTTTACTGGATACAGTTCTTCCATTTTGGAAGAGAATCAACACTGTGTATGGTTTTCCTAAACTGTTCTGTATTGATCTTGTAACAGTTTAAGATTATCCTTACTATTATTAAGTCTAGATTATCCTTCCTCAGTCTGAATTTGAAAATGCCACAGGTAAAGAAGTATTACAGACAAAAGATCAGACCCCACCTTTCACACCTCCATCCACTAAACCGAACACCCTTTAAAAGAAGGAAACTAAGCTGGTCTGACATAACTCACTCTTGAGAAACCTGTGCTGGTCATGAGGCACACTCTGCACATGCGTGTTTATCAGGCATTTCTGGGACATCAAGAAAGTGTGTGAATGTGAGCCATGTTCATACACACAACAATTTTAAGGCCTGTGCATAGGAATGTATCAGGGGAGCATCATGGAAGGCACTCACCACAGGAAGCACAGGCCTGGCACGCAGGGAGCTCTCAAAGGCACGTACCAGACTGGGCCACTGTCCCGAGCGGCTACATGTGGCTTGTGGACTAAAGGTTGATTGCCACTGCAGCACATCATCCTAAGCACAGATATCAGCTGCTTAAAATCTGCAACACAAAGAACTATGTTGAGGTGGAATATTCTGTGGAAAGAGAACATTCTCTTCTGAACACTGCATGAAATTACCAGAAAAGTACTTCCCTTTTCCAGGAGAGAATAAGTTACATACTCTCTTCTAGCACCCAATTCCTTTTTTGAAATCCAAACTAGATAGCCTCTAAAATTTGCCTTTTAAGGATTAAAGGTGGTAGCTGAGAAGGTCTAGAAACAATGGTTAAATCTTTTAACTGTCAGCCAGTACGAGTCTTCTTCTTGTATTACATATTCCTGTGACACATTGCCATTTTTAAATAGTATCTAATGTATTTTTACTAAAATTCAATCAATACATTTGGAAGGCCAAAAGATTTTTTACCTCAGAAAGACATTTGCTTTCAGAACTATAAAATATTAACATAGCAACATGACCGGGAATGCCAAGAGAAGTATTCAAAAGATTATTTTACCCTTAAAGATGTGTTCCAAAACTACAGATGCTGCACTTACTCCTGATTAGCCTAACTTCTAATTGCTGACACTCCCCAGTAACATGACTGCTTAGTGGTAAAGGAACACTTCAATAGTTGTTTCATCAATATGCTTAGTTTTGGACTTCTGTCACCCATCATCTAATAGCCCATATTGCTGCTAATCATTGTAATAACCCCCAGTTTTCAGTTTTCCATCACTGACTGCTTTAATTCATCTTGATTATTCTACAGAAGATGATTTGCATAGAGAAAATGTAGAATACAAGAATGCCCACAGTAGTAAATGAAAATTGGGCAATTATTCTCATGTAGGAAGCAGCTGAGCTCTTTTTTTCAGAGTGATAGCCTGGTCAGAAAATCAGCTGCTGCTGCTGTGAAACCAGCACCTCCTCCAGCTGACAATCCTGAAAATCCTGCCATTGCATGTCTGTACAGTACCTGCACACAGGTACTGTCTCACATGCATCTACACTCTGTTACATTGACTATAATATGAAAAATTTGCTTTGCTATCTGTTGAAACATTAGCATTGCATTTTTCAGGAATACATTTTCTCCCTTAAAAAACCAATCACCTAACAGATACATTCGTGGATAAGTTAGCTAATCTCTTTTTTTTAAATTCTTTTAATCACATTGCATCTCCTCTACAAAATGTCCTTTAGCTCTTAAAGATTATACAATCTCACTTACGTAAGAGATTATATGTACATATAATTATACTGATTCTTGAGTCATATATATCATACTCCCCTTTCACCTTAAAATCCATAGTAACTCACAATTCAGAGTCTTTCTTAAACAAAACTGTTTGATGGCCACCTATGTTTTAATTAGTAAGAATGGAGACAAACTAAAGGAGGAATGGTGCTAGTCATATGATTTCATTGCAAAATTGGAGCAGATGAAGACTTCACATCAGCAACAAGGTGTGCCAGAGTTTACTACTTCCAGTTAAGTAATGTTAGTAATTCCTCACAATGTCTGTATCTGGCCCTGGATATTATATAGGGTTCAGAAGAGGTTTTTGCTCTTTGCTTGTATTTTAAAAAACTTTGTCCATGCATTTTTTAAATAAAGTTATACAGCATTTAAAAATGCAACAAAAGCAAAATACCCTGTACAATATAGCATTTAGATGTCCTCAAAACTCAACAGAATTTGTCTTCCACACTAGCTCCTATCAAACTCAATTATAGCTGATGTCAAGAAACTTTCTCCTCTGGTAAAATGTAAAAATAAAAACTCCACATTTCCAAAAGTTTAGGGAGGGTTGTCCCCTCTTCTCTACACAGCAAGTGTCTGAAACACTTTGTCTTCCCAAGGTGTTTAAAGCATTGTATCTGTGCCTTTGACATCTTTTCTCAGATTCAGATGAATCAGAAATAAGCTAAAAATATTGGTTATCATGGAAAAAAAACATAATACCGTCTTTCATGTTTTAGCATTTCAGAGTAAGAGCCTGAAATAGTATTCCGCCCACACTCAAAAAATTGAAGATATGCAAAAACTCCCATGTGCAACTTTATTATCTATTATTGAGATGGGAAAATGACAACATTGGCAAAATTTTGCCATTTTTGGTAATAAAGTAGGAAAGCAAATGAATTGGCTTCAGTCCTGAATCTTCTAGTGAACAGCTGGGAAGGAGGAGGCAAACAGCAGCATCCTAAAAGCCAAACTGAAAGAGATGAGCCACGGATTGAGAAAAGGTAAAAAGAATGCCTTACTCTCTTTGGCTTGATAGAAAAAGGGCAAAACAAAGAAAAAATAATTGCAATTTATATACTATTTCTGATGACATGTTGATGCTTGTTATAGGGCTGGATTAACACAAATAACATAAAGACTTACCACGAAATTAAATACAAGCTATGTGCTTTAATCCTTGGAAATAAAAATTGGCCTTTTTTCCACTGAAAAGACTACTATAGCTATTCACTGTAAACAATAGATTATATTCAACTATACCTTCAGCTATTTTTACCTTCCTTACCTTCTCTCTCCTCTAGTTTATTTTTACTAATACTCAACTAACAGGTACAAAACTACTCCTAATTATTCCAGTGAAAATTAAAGTTAAGTGAAAATTCAAGATTACTTTTTAATTATATAGAGTCTTCATTAGTGACCAACATTTCTTCAAAAGGTTATGAATTCCAAAGAGACTGCACTTTGAAATATTCCTGAAGGCCATGTAAAAAACATGCTACCTACGAAAGTCTACAGCAGTAGTGAATAACAGGTGGGAAGGTGCAAAATGTGAGAAAGAGTACTACGGTTTTAGTGGATCTTTTTAGCCTTCAAGTGTGTATATATGTGAAACCATGCATTTCACAAATTTTCTCCTGCAGATTTTGAGAAAACAGGCATCTCTGCTTTGCTTTCTACATCCTCATACCATGTGCAGGTCTGTGGTAGAGCAGTAATTAAATCAGTTCTCAAACTCAGGACACTCTGCCTGCAGCAGATCATAAATAATATTCTTCTCCAATGCACAACTGGGGGTTTTTTTTGGCCAGGAAGAAACAGTCTCAAAGGTGGCTTGAGAATATTTCTCCAAAGCTGGAGCTAGCCAAATAATAAGCAAACAGCAACCAGAGTATTTTCAAGTTGTGTCAAGCTATTATGTTTTGGCAGAATTCTAGAGGGAAAGGTTTACACAAAAATTATCATTAGTTGAATCAACTTAAAACAGCCCGTTTACACAGCATGGTTAAGCACAGCCCACTAAAAGGTTTGCTACTGAGTACTGCTTTTGCACAGTTAGTTCTTTGGGGGTGGAAATATGTGGTATATTCATAAACGTCTAAAAATTACAAGAAATAATAAACATTTCATTAGGAGTTCTGACTCCAGCACCAGTTGGTCTACTATCAGACCAACTGAGACAAATTCTGAATATTTAGAACACAAGAGGTTTACTGAAAAGCAGCTATCAACAACTATTTAACACCAAAACAAAGTCAAAACATTCACATAACAAGCTGTGAAAGGGTCAAGATAGGGAAGACTGCTCTGCAAGCTATACAGAATGTACAGAATAAATGAACTCTCAGAACACATCAGCTTCTTGCCACTCCTCAGCAAGCTGTCTTGTAACATCTCATTCTATGCAGAAATACAGAGGTAGCTTTAATAAACAACCACATACACTTTAGCTTTTCAAGTTGTAAGATTAATACGCAGATAACGGTTTCTTTGTTACACAAACACTACACCCCTCTAACCTCTACCTTACAGAGGGCAGTAACACACTGTAACCATGCCATCATCTGCAATCTCCCACAGCTTCCCAACTATCCCAGGCACACTTTCTGACCCTTTTGATAGATTCTAGATCCAGATTTTGATTTAAAAATGGGTATCTCTCCTACAGGCCTTCTATCTACTGACTAAGCCCGGAGAAAAAAACTACCGCATCATTCACACACTCAGGACAGCCTCAGAAGCAGTGGTTCTGCTGGTTGGAATAAAATTATGTATATTTGTTCCTAATGGGCAGTTGTCACCAAGAAGGCTTCAGATATTTTGCTCATTCTTTACCCTTTAGATCCTTAGTACTCTTACAGACACTGATACAAATATTAAAGCTCTAGAGGATCAGCTCTTTATCATCAATCGGAACAAAAATTCACTGATTATAGTAATTTAGACTTGTCTTCTTTTCTGAATTAAATCCTGGTTCATGAGCCTCTTGCCTGGAGAGGGATCTTTTAGGAAAATATACTAAATTGCTGGCATTTCTGTTCACTCCTGTGATTTAAAATGGAGCGCCACAAAAAAAGAAAAAAATTTTAAAGGGTTTATTTTGAAGAGACAAAGTGCACAATCTGCAACGTACTCAAAAATATACCATTCTAGAATGGCAGACTACAATTTCTTTTCTTTTTTTTTATTTTGCAAACTTAAGACAAGCTATGGCAAGGGTTCCTATGATCTGAATCCTCCACTTGCCTTATTGACTTGTGCTGTTTCTCCAGAGAGCTGATGAATCCTTGTTCTCCCTCCTTGTTTGCTGACAAAGAACATAAGGCAGCATTGCAGAAATTATGGTTTCTTATTGATCATTTGAACTTTGCTTGTTGAATCATTACATCAGTGAAAATGCTTGTGTCTGTCTGCATACAAAATCTCAAGGGCAATAAAATATTCTTTAACCTTCTAAGGGATCAAAGGATGATTTGATAATGTAAGAATAATGTTGGGGTGCACTATGTGCTGGAAGAGAAATAGTCCCTGAGGGCCGGAGAGAGAGCCTCTTTCCTGGACTCGGAGGTGACCCTGGGAGTGCATCCAGGTCACCGGGGGTGGGCTGAGAGAGCATTGTGGGTTTGTGGACAGTGTTGGACCTATGGGAAGTGACAATTGTAGTTTGTGGCCTTATAGGGTATTGTTTACCTGTTACCATAATAGGTAATATCTGTGCAATACCCAGGTGACCGGGGGACACTGTGGTGAACATCTTTCCGGTTTATATGATGTTATATCCCGTTAGGTGCTGGTATTTAGGGAATTCTGACTGCGCAATAAACATCTTCGCACTTTTCCATCTTGTGTGCGAAGTCCATGCCCTTGTGTGATTACTGCAGAATAAATCCTAAAATACATTAGTTTCTTCCCCAGGCCTAAGTGTTGCAAAGTTCTATGTATCCATTCCAAATTGGCAATGAGAATCGAAGGCGTGACTCTAATCCTGATCTAGTATGGTAAACTGTACTATATAAGGTACCATCTTTCACCCAGCAGGGATGATGATGATTGAACAATTTTTGTAATAAAGGATCTTGGTTGGCTCCAGCATCAGTAAAGTACTGAATTTCATCAGTGGGCATTAAGATGACTCTCCAAGGAGATGTAATTTAAACATGGATTTACACCCTAAAACATTACCTTTCATTAAAGAAAACTAAACCCAGCATTTTCAATGCTAAGCCTTGTTTCTAATATATGTTTTAAGTCTTAACATTGCATTTAAAAGGGCTCAATAAGGTACAAAACCCATCTATACCTCATGTAAAAAAAAAATCTGCATTTGTTCAGAGTCAGATCAATTCGCTTATATGGTTTAACAGGTATTAAAGGAATACCTATTTGCCTACACTTCATTCTTTGTGAGATAACCTATCCCAGCAAAACCAACCATCACACTGTATGTTTACCATACAGATTTTTGACTCTTGCAGAAATTTCTGACTTCAGAGCTCCAAATAGCTGGGGTCAAGCTAAATGAACCGTAGGTTAACTCTACACAAATTTTCATGTAATTCCTCAGAACACCTCTGAACTTCATGGAATTGTTCTGACACCTAATATGATATCACTTTTACAAAAACTCTAGATCAGGAACTTTCTTGGGTGGTAAATACTTGTCTGGGTCATCTGCAAGACAGAAGATCTAATTATGTTCAAGTGTTGTTAGCTTGCTTTTTCAAGCAAAAAAAAAAAAGAGATGCAAAAGATTTTGTAATAAAAGGGCATGACCTTTTCAGGGACTTGTATCAAAATAAACTCAAAGAGGAAGATCAAGTTTGAAAGGATTCTTAAAAGGGAAACATTTGGGCTAATAATAGCTATTTCCTGTGACAATGTCATTTGGATAAACATTGTGACATCACTTATGTCATATATAAGCACACTGCTGAGTTTAACTTGCAGCAGTCAGCAAACAAGGATGAATTTTATATATATATGCACACATTTAAGTGTCTTTTAATGCTTATTTTTCATGTGAACAAATTCACCAAGAAGATAATGAATTTCAGACCTCAAATTTGAAAACTTAAGAGCTTCTCTATTTATCTGAGTCCAAAACCAAAAGTATTTAGGAATGGGAGCCTACTTGAAGAATGTAACAGAATTACCACATTACTTAGTTAAACTGTAATCTCTGCACACTTAAGCTATACCCAAAAATAATTTTTCACTGAGCTCTTGACAACATGTATGCCAGCCAAGTCTTGACATTACGGATATATTAAAGCATGACAAAGAGTCTTAATTTTAACATAATACCATTGTTAAAATATTGTTATCTTACATAACAAATGGTGTCAGAAGTTAGTAAAGCAGACCTTTATAAACTCCTGATAAAAATCCATTATTTTGCTCCAGCCTAACTAGCTGTCATATACAAATATGCCTTCACACTGTTGAAAAGGTCATCAGTGCCTGTGAAACAGGTAATAAGCACTGAAATGTTGTTGAAGATCTCCTTGAAAAAAAAAGTAAATTGCAGAATATACAAGAATACTTCCATGCAAACACCTTACCACAGTAACATCACTTGGACTTTCAGGATTTTGCTACTTTCAAGAGACTAAACACATCCTAATGCATCCTCTTTCCTAAATGCAGGCACATGCAGTCTAATATTCTCACAAGCAAAGAAGCTGCTAGTGGTTAACAATTTTTCCTCTAACATTTACTACAAAAACAATGGTAATGCAATTTTTGTTACTCTCTTTTTGCATTCTCTGGCATTAAAAGAAAATGCAGAAAATTAAAGAGAAAGCAGAGCACATGAGTATTATGACTGAGCGTACTTTATTTTTAAAGTTAACTGTAAAATGATTAACCAAAGCTCCTCAAGACAAGGAGTCTTGACTGTATTGTCAAGATTCTACAATACACCAGTGATTTTATGTTAACTTGAGTGCGAATTAATGTTGAAACTAAAAGGAACAAAGTTCCATCTTTCTTAAGAGAGACAGATGCCTGTACTTTTTCTGAGATACAGAGAGGTCTTCAGAGATTTTTCATATTTAAAATGGAAATACTGTCCACAAAGGACACACATTAAATTCTTAAAGTTTACATTTTAAAGGTCACTGTTTCAGAGATGTTCTGTATTAGCACCTTCATTGGTCTAAAGTTAATACATAACAAATAATTTTTCTTACTGTTGTGACTTTTGTAAGAAACATGTTGTAGAAATTGTTTACTACTCTGAAACCCGCTGTTGAACAACAAGTGTGTGACCTGGTTAGAAAACTGCAAAGTCTAAAGGACTCCATTTTCCCTTCTCTGTATCAGTCACTGTTTTATATGCTTACATATATATTATTTGCTCAACTTATTTACCTTATATACTAAATAACCTCAATATTTCAAATATTTATTCTTGTGACAGTGGGTTTATGTTCCTAAAATTTCTTGTGTTCTTTTCTTAAATTCTTCTAAATCCTACTACTAAGACAGAATGAGTACAGTTTAGAGTATTGTGAATTTGGCCATATTCCAAATTTACAACATTACATTAATATCTTCTACATCCCTTTACTTTGGTTTTTTGAAAAGCAGATGTATTTTCTCCAACATCTTGGAAAGGGAGCAGAGGGGATGAGAGGTAACATGAAACTTTTAGAATGAACACACTTTGACATCCAGTTTAACAGCTGGTCAGAAACTGTCTTCAACTATGTGAATTTTTTGAAAAGGTTTCAGAGTAGATGATTGGTCCCATTTTATCATCTCATTCGGCTGTCAAGAGAATCAACTATAGTAACCCACAAAAATGTCTGTTCCTACTTCTTAAATGGGTGTGTACAGCTACGTACAGAAGTAAAAATCTGGAACGATTAGAATAATAAGCTTTCATAAACATAAGGCTTTTCATGAACACTTTATTACAGAAGAATTCTGCTAGATATTTACAGCTGATGTGTGACCCACCTTAGGAAAGGTACTTCAGCTTCAGCATTGTCAAAAATATACTTTTTTAAATCCATCTGATTTACAGGAGCTGTATATACCTAAGTGTAAATTCTGATCTTAAAATAACTGTCAGCAGCGGGGGCCGAAAAAGGGAGAAAAAGAGTTCACTGATTCATTGCAAATTATATTAAGAAACACTATTGTTTTTCATGAATGATACAGGTTGTAAATGTTTTCATTATCCAAGTTGTAGTACATTGAGAATACATCTACATTTTGTGATTGCAAGTTCATTAATTACAGTATGCTCCACTAATTACGTCCAGAAAGTACCTTAATTACTAACTTACGTGAGAAAATTCCCAGAAACCTGAGTTAAAATGCAAACAATACATGAAGGAGTTTAAAGCTCTCATATAACAAAGTCATTTACACTGGAGGTATTCTGAAATAAGCATTTCATACATTTCTGTTCTTCAAAACTGGACCATCAAATATCAACAGCACAGTAATATTTTAAGTCTTACTGCCACAAAGTAATAATTAATTTACATTTGACTGCACAGTTAAATTATCTTTTGATATGCACAAGGAAATTTTAATATGGTGCTAAATAATAGTCAAGATGGCTTTGTCGGAAACAACTCATGCCAAACCAAAGTAATTTATTTCTGTGATGTAGAAAACATACCTTTGAATAGAAGATACAACATGTTTTGATTTGAAGCAAAGCTGACACTATTTTAAGTGACTTTCTTAAGTAAGCCAAGCAAACACGGTCAACCAATGAACATAAAGAATAGGGTGGGATAACCCAGGGGTATGACACTCAAACACCTGTGTCTCTCATTGTCTGTCCTAATTCTGGTTCTATTCAACATTCTCATGGACCTAAAAAAGGCAGAAGAGAGAGTAGCAAACCACCATGGTACACAATTTATACACATGGACAGGTTTAGAATCCATAAAGCAAAGGCACTGTAGTCTGGACAAACTGAAATGCCATATTAAGGCATCTGGAATATGAATTCCACTCATAATAACTATGAGGTGTCTCTGGCTCCTACATATTTAAAAAAAAAACCCCAAAACTCTGTCTTTAGTTGAAAACATTAATGAAGTGCCTGTATCACAGGTGTGGAATTTTAGCCCAGCTCAGGGGAATACAAAAAGGCTGGCTCTGACAATGTGCCTTGTGCTCCAGTCTAAGCTTCACGTGTGATGCTGCTGCATAACCGGATCCTCTGGAAAGCATAGCACAGAACAGCTTGGGTTGGAAGGGTCCTTCAATTACACTAGTTAGTGTGAAAACTCCCTGTGACTTCAAAACAATAATAATGATCCTCAGAGACAAAATTCAAGAGATTCTCAGTTTAACTCATATTCTTAGCAATTCTCTTTTACAGTTACACACCACGATATGATTTAATGAATTCTATGTCAAACTCTCTACTTGTATGAACAGCAGTTTTTGTCTGCAGAAGAGATGAGCTCCTTGACATCAAAGAACGACTTGGGTCTAATGCACAAGACAGGGACAATAACTAGAACCTTGACTTTAATTTAGCCCAGCTTCTCCCCCACCCCAAGAAAGCCACAAACATAGAGGTAGAAATGAACACTTAAATTACGAGTAGTATTATCAACTTTGCCAGATCTCCTCTGAATACTCATAGCCAAGGTAAAAACCTTCAGTGTATATATAAAAGATTCAGAGGGATTGTTGACAGAGATCCTTAACTAAAAGGGCCTTAGGAAAACTAAGTAATTCCTCATCCATTATTAAAATTCAGCTGTTATCCCCCTAGTATTTTCCCTTGTATGAATGACATATAAACTGTGAACTTAACTACCATGAAATATAAATAAGTGTGGTACGGAAAATAAATTTTTCAGCATGCAAACATCTCTTATAGAAACTGGAATACATAATAGTATTACGTGTGAAAAACAACAGTGTTTCAGAACATTTAGCACTTTTACCTGAGGCACACTTTATTCACGAGTGTAAGTTTCAAGAAAAAAAAAGGGAATGAATCACTTGTTCATGAAAATTGTATACAGATGCAATGGAAAAAGTCTTTACAGGAGAAGTTTAATGTGCATGAGAAATTATATGTAGGTACAGTTACTTATCAAGATGTAGGATTAAGTTCACTCTTCCACATACCACTTTCAAGGCACAAAGTATGAGGTACTCCCAGTGTAGGGAAAAAGATTTCAGTTGTGAATTAAAAGAAACTAATCTGAGACCCACATTTTAGTTGAAGCCAATAGCCTAACATTTTTTAAAAGTTCTTATCACTTGTTCTAGAATTAAAATGAAAGTCTCTGAACAGAACTAAAACCTATGCTAAAACATATCTTTTCTGAAAAGAAAATCCCAAAGATACTCTATGAAACTGTAAGATTTCTAAACTGAATAGAGAATATAAAATATAAATATAGACCTCATTATTAACAAATCTGCATTTTAAAATAATATGCACGATACCATTTTTCAGATGTTTACAAGCCAGGACATTATTTCAATGATCCACCTTATTTTTGTCAGCAGTTTTGCTGTGTCAAATCTCAGAGCAAAGACTATTTTATTTACATGGCTATACAATTTGTTTTAAAATTCAATAATGTTCAGTCCAATAAAGGTTAACTAATTATCAAATCCCCTGCTTTAGAATATAATTTCTAGCTCATAATAGTTGTTATTCTTCACACCTTACAGCTCACCATCTGATGAATTTAAGTCTGTGTCCAGCACTATACAAGTCAGACTACACCAGCACAAGGTTTCTTAGCCCACTGTAGAACTCTGTGAATTTATTAATTTTACTATTTTATTTTTATAACCTGCACTGAAGCAACATAAACTTGACACAGTGATGCTTTCTCACTGTGCCGTATATGAAAACACTGTCAGAGGGTCTCTATGAAGAATGGTATTTTCTACTAAGGAGAAAAATAACCTTGATCATGAGGTAGATGAAATTTAATTCTAAGGTGTGGTAGAATGCTGATCCTAAATTAAGGGGAGTGAATTCCCCAAATGGATAGAAGAATAGGCTATAGCAGTACAGCAAATGAAAAAGTCTTCAGTCTGTGGAAAGGTTGCTTGTATTTATTTGCAGACAATTTTGAAATTCAGGTTCCTAGTTAGCATTTTAAAGGGGACAAAACAAGAGTCAAGTAGAAAGACAATGAAAAGGCCTCATGCCTTAACATCTCCTTAGACAGGGAAAAAAACAAACCTGCAGCAAAAAAACAACCAAGTAACATTGTCATACCACAAGTTTCTACTGGGTGATACATACGTGCTTGAGGAATGTGGTTTTCAATATGCAGTACACAAAAGCCCCAACAGTAATAACACTGACCTAGATCTGAATTCAAGAAAACCATTTATCTAACATTAAAACAAAGAACAAGGTGTCTTAGGCTTTTCTCAAATAAGTCAGTACTTACATCCCAATAAACACAAGGATAGCAACACTAAACAGTAATAGCCAGATCTTCTATAATACTGATCAAGTAAAAAAGACAACCAAATTTTTTGGACAAGAAATCAATAGGATTTTAGAACAAATCTCCAGGAAAGAGTAAAACCTGCAGTGCAGGAGAACATATGGCACCCTCCCATCCTCCTTGCTGGTGACTCCTACTACAGCACACATTCCTTCCCAAATGCATATGGATTTTAGCTTTGCTCATATACAGTGCTGGAGGAGGGAGGGGAAAAGACTGAAAGGAGTTCATCTTCCAGCTTCCCTTCTTCCCCACTCCTGGAGGGGAAGAGCTGCACAAAGCACCATCTGAGCTCTGGAGAGGGACTGTGTATCAGCACCCAATACCTGGTTACATGCGTGCTTTGTGAGCAAGAAGAGAGGGATGAAACAGGGATACACTGTCCCTCTCGCCCCTGGCATGGGCACTCGCTGCATGCTCGTGTTCCCTCAGACCGACAGAGGCACAACAGCAGCCTCAGGATGGTTCAGCAAACACAGTACAAGGGATAGATTTTGGCATGAACTAATTCTGCCTAGATTAGACAAAATGCTCTCATGACTATTTTTGCTACTATGTTATCTCTGTTACCCTAAAATGTGGGCTTCTAAAAATGTAAGCCCAGGTACTTGCGGAGTTGTCCCGTTTTCCCAGGAGTATTCACAGAGGACTTCATCGTGCCCTCCTCTTTCACAAGCCTTTCATTCTGGAAAGTACATCGTGTATGGGGCAAAACTGCAGCTCTGAAACATAAATGAGGTGGACCTGCACATCTGGATTTCTGGCATGACATGTCTCCAAAGATGACTATGCTTTCCTTTCTTTTGCAGTTCCAACATGTTTACCCAGCAGCAGTGCTGGGCCTGCTTCAAGATGTAAATTACTTATTAGTCAAGTAATTTTTCAAACAATCTTTATTGTACACAAAGAAATACCACACTGGTTAAAGAGCTTGTTGCTACCAAAATTTTTCTCAGTCCATCAAATGAAAACTTGAGGAGTTTTATGGCATTACCAAATAGGGTCAAGTTAGAAAGATACAGATTTAACTTCATCATTTTAATAAAGGATCACTAACATATAAAGTGTTATGAAACCTAGAAAACTGAGCAGCAATACCAATGTCTCCCTTTTTTTGCTGTTTTTATAACATTAATCTGTATTTTATGCAGCTGTCTTTGTATTTGTTGCAGCTGTCTTTTTTAAAAAAAATCAGACTAACAAACAAACAGCAGTACCCTGTCATAAGAAAAACAGTAAAGGAAATAATGACAGTTTAAATAGTGATGGATTCTCTGGGAAAAGCACTGAAAGAGGTCATGGCACAAAATTATTGTGCAAAATCAGACTCGGTTTTTAGTTAAAGAAGCTTAGTGACTTTAAGGACTAAACTATTTTCAGTTAAATATGTGTAACACACAAAGTTGTAGTAATATTAAGTAATTTACTTAAGCTAATTCTACCTTTTCCCAAAGAATTTTAATATATATAAAATAAAAGGCAACAACTCCAATTAGGTACTAAAATTTCAGCCAAAACCATTTTACTAAACACTTGTATTACCATATGCTTCACATTAATATTACATGAATTATTGAAGACTGATTAAATATGCATGTGTCTGTCCAAGCAGGTTTCTCCTCAAAATGCAGTCTCTTGCTTTCTTCTGTTTTCAATATTTGCTTAAAGGCAGTACATTTGACTCTGTGCCTCATATCAACTAATTATGAATTCCTTACACCACGGTGTACTACCTGCCACCGAGGGAAGGGAAAAGGGAATGTTTCATGCTCCATTTGCTGTTGACAACATCTCACTGGGGCTGTCTGCTTTGCAGACTACTCCGTGGAACATGTGTCCAGCAGACATACAATTAATAGTCAGGAGTGCTAACAGATGATCAACAAGAAGTATCACACCCGTGGCCAAGTCACCCAAAGCCCTGAGCCAACACCTCCTCCAGCAGCTGCAGGGAACACTAACAGCAAAGGAGGCGGCAGTTCCCAGCTCTGCTCAGCTCGCCTGGGCCATGGGCTGATCTGCAGGAGCATTTCAGACATAAATACAGGGCTCTCAGAAGGCAGCTGGTGGACTCACCTGGGGTCACAGATTGGAAATCAACAGAGGTAATACAGCAAGATGTCCAGTGTGAGAGGACTTCTTATTAATTTGGATGCTTTTGAAGGCATTTTGAAGCCTAGGGAAATGGCAGTGTAACGGTATGGTAATGGTACCCAGATGAAGGATGGAGGAAGGCAGGAGGGCTGTGTGCCCTAACCACAGACACGTACGCACCTGGGTACTGCAGAGGAAGCTGCTGCCATTGCCACCACCCCAGTGGAGACAGTCAGGCAATCCAAATCTGGGAAACAATGGTGGCTTCATATCTCAGTTCTCTGCTTTAATACGATTCAAAGAAAAAAAAATCCAAAGGACAGAAAAAAGCATTCTTTAACCTCAAACTAATTGGATTTGAAGGTTTCACAAAACCACAGCCCCTAATATATCGTAACACAGTATCTCCCCATACTGCCTCATCACTGAAAGGAAACCTGTGCATTTTGTTTGTTCTCTTAATAGACTTCATAACTTCAATATCTGGTACATAAAAATCTTTAATTTTATAAGGCCTGAACCTGATCCTGATTATTGCAGGAGCTGACTAGAACTGGCTGTGGAGTGAAATGCAGGTGAGATTGCTACACAGCTGCACGGCCATGGGACAGCCCAGAGCTGGGAAGGCAAACTCCCAGCAGGAGCTGCTAACTGGGAAAGGTGGCGGATGGAAGGCAAGGGGCCCTTCCACGCCCAGTTAGTGAGTCCCCTGTGCCCACCCCCACACCTGAAAACTTTCTGCTGAACATAAATTAAAGAACTAAAATTTACCTTCATTTAACAATGCGTTTTCTACTTGACCCGAAAATATTTCAACAAATGAACAATTACAGTTGACGATATTACTGGGCGAAAAAATAGAAGCTTACAGGATTTAAGAAAAAAAAAAAGTTATTTTTATAGGGGGGAAAAAAGCATTTTCATGAAACAAGGCCAGTATTGTTAAAAAGGGCCAGTGTTGCCTAATCATTAGAGCATAGAAACTTGCAAACTCAAATACTTGTTAGGAACCTTCCTGTTCACTTCTTGTCATTCAAAACTTCTCTGTATTTGCCCACTGTGGAAGGAGGTTTGCTAATACCTGCCTAAAACACCTACTATACGCTTTGTGAGGAATTTTCTAAAGGATGCTGCGAAGTTGCCAACCAGAGTCATTAATGAAAAAGGATCAATATTCAGAAAGTACCATGTGACACAGGGTCCTCCACACATTTACAACAGCAAACAATATTCTAATACTGAGCAGGAAAGCCTTAGATACTACTTTTATTTTAAAATCCTGCTATTTTCAAAATGTTGCTATTAAACTTGCCCATATGTTCCAACAACTACAGCTCTCATGAGTCTTCTATATTAATGGTAGTTGAAAATAGTCTTGGGATACAGATACTTGAAAAAAGTTACTATTTGAACTATACCAGCACAGTGCAGCTCCATTCTCTCAAAAACCTGTTTCACTGAATAGAGAAACTATCACAAGTTAACTTGTTACTTCTTCCCCATTTTGCTTCTTTCTTTTTTTCTTTTTTGTTTTTTTTTGCTTTCAGCACTATCCTAATTTCCACATACAAAATGTTCAAACATCAAGTATCTTAAATGCAGAACATGTTGTACCTTAAATGACATACAAAAAATTAAAAGAGCCCAAGTACGGAACAATTAGTCACACACTATAATTTCTACCTGCATGCACAATGCTTCAGCTTATAGGCAACCAGATTTCTAATGGTTTGTTAACAAGATCTCCATATTTTCCCTCTTCATCAATACTGGAGTTACATATCCATTTATCTCAAAGAGATATCTCTTCAAAATATTGCCAATGTTTTTACACTCAAAGCATATCTCCTCTGATTTAGCAACGTGACCTGTTAAAGCGATGTCAAATATCTAATAAAACAGGTACTACTATAGCTGGCATGTTTCCTTGCCTGTTCTTCAATAATTATCTTTTGCTATAGTCACCTAAATAACACACTACATATTCTGTTTAAATTTTGCTGATCTTCCTTTCTGGCTACACGAAGTTTTCTTGTGTTCTACAAATGATTCCAATCAGAAAATACACAGTGAATCAGAAAATATACAGTGTAACACAGTGAGATGAAACAATGGCTGGAGATGAAATTTAGAGATGACCAATAAGGCTTTTTTGTTGCTGTAAAACATTTAATGAGCCATTAACACAAAGGAATAATTAATGGTTCTTTTTTCCTATGGAATCGAAAAAACCTTTTGCACCTGTAAAATAAAATACAGAGCTTAACACCTGAAGAATTATGCATAGAAACACCTTATTTTTATTTTTAATACTATTTTTTGTTTTTGTTGTTACTACTGCTCCTAAAACCACTCTAATATATGTTAGGCCAATATTCCACCATCCTTTTTTAATGCACACTTTTCGGCCTTACATGCAGAGGTTGCAAGCTGCAAAGTAGAAGTGAACTATATTGAAGTCAGACATTCATTTTAGCTATTCCAAGATTCAAAACATTCTATCATCTGTTCCTATGGAAACTGAAAGGATATTCTAGGTTATATCAGTATCAGCCGATTATGTTGCTGAGAAATCTGTGGTTTATTTTAATCCATAGTTCAGAGGTATAAATTCATGCTTAGTGTTTAGCTTGGTGATTTTGAATTACTGAGGCATGGCTAACACTTCAGTTCCATTAGATCATACTTTAAGATAAAACAAACTCCTTTTAGACCAGAATAGTAAAGAGAAAATTTTATAAGGTTTGGTTAATCCCCATGAAGTTCACCGTTCAGATGTAGGATAACTAATACATACTTGGGAGATATTTTTTGGTTGTTAGATGAGCCATACGTGGCTGTATCACATCTTAATAGAATAGATGAAGGAAAAAATAATTTAGATTTATAGAAAACTCCTGCAGTAGTGCCATGCACCAGATGGCCAGATGAAGGAATCTGATTTAGCAAGTTAACAAGATCATGAAAACCATAACCGTAAGACTGAAGATGAAAAATAAAATTGAATAATGCAACATGAGTATATTTCTATGACAAAGAAACTTAAAGGTTAGGATAGAGTAAAACTTGTGAAGACATTTAAATATATTAAATGAAAATTCTCCATATGTATACAGAGCTACTGTAAAAGAAAAAACAGAAGCAGTGTAAGTTAGTAGGATTTTAATTAAACAGACTGAAATGCTATTGTGATCTTTCACAACAAAAGCCAATATGACAGCTATAACGTATTGGAATAAGTCTTCTCTGTCTACATTAGAATTAGAAGAAGCAGTAAAATGGGTGGTTAACATGAATTTAAATAAAAAGCTTTGGATTTCATACTCCATTTTCACTAAACAAAACTAGATGATTTAAAGTCAACTATAGCTACCACCCTCTTATGCCAAAAGTAGCAAGCAGGTTCAAATTTTCCTCTCTGCAGATAAGACTTCAGTCTTCTTACTCTAGATTCTAATAATTGACTTCAAACTGAAAAATCAGAAATGCCTTCTATTTCTATATCATACTGTAGTCAATCACTTTACAAAAAAAATTACAAAATAAGTGTCTCAGTCTAGTTTCCATCAGGATCTCCTGCAGGGAATCAAGATGGTGGTATAATAAGGAAATATAACAACTACTGCCTAAAGTGTACTATACTGGTTAGATTTTTGACAGTAACAAGGTTAAATTCCAACTACTAGCTTTCAAGATAGAACTAAATGTCAGAATAAAAAGAAAAAGAAAAAAAAAGAAAAAAACAATGATTACTTTTTTACTTCAAAAAAGCATACTCTCTGGTAGCATTCCAATTCTAGTTATTCCAGGCTTTTTATGAGGGTAACCAACAGTATATGGATAAAAAGATGAATGGCTGTGAGCCAAATCAGAAGGGTTCTTTACTCTCTTTTTTTCTACTTTATTTGCTATTCTAGTGATCATTTTGTAATTATGCACACCTATGCAGTTGTGTACATCTACATAACAGCGATCAATCCTACTGACATGCTGAAGTGCATAAGGGCTTATATTATTTAAAACGTATGACAAAATATGATAGCTAATATGTAAAAGCAGCAAACGGCAGGCAAAAACATCTGGAAACTAAAATTGTGCTTTTGACTAGCACAGTACATCAGTGTGGGTAATGTAACAGATTCTAAGCTAAATGAACTGAAGCTGAACGTTACAGGCCCCTACACAACCACGGGGCACGCAAAGTGACATCCTGCTACAACCTTAAACTTTGTTCTACAGTCAAGCACATCTCCACAAAGCTGACAACTTTAGAAAGCATATTCATGCACTTGCACAGTCCATTTCACAATGAAGCATTCATCTGAAGATGACACTAAACCAGCAAAAAAACAGCAGGCATTTTTGATTTAAATCAAAGTGTTAAAATATCATTAAGTAATCTAGAAAAAAGTGCAACACATCCTCTTGCTGAAGTAGGCAAGATTGAAAGAAACTGGGAAACTCAAGATCACACAAGACTGGGAAACTCAAGATCGGACCCTGCTCAGACAATCATGCTCCAAAAGCCATCCACACTTTTGGCAGTAATAATTAGAAGGAATTAGGAAATGAAACACTATTATATTTTCCCATGTTTCATCAAAAAAGTGGAAAATGGAGCCCAATGCCAACCATTCTTAATATCTGAATATCTTGAACACCTTGAAGTGCATTTGCACGACTGGAAAATGCTGCCATGGGATAATAAGTGCATGTATTGCTTAAGATCCTTAACATTAGATTGAACACTGACCTACAAATGATTTAAGAATAATTTCAACAATCTTGCCATAACGCTGCAAACTGTGGTAGATAAACACTCAGCTCAGAGGGCCTTGAAATGAAATAAATTATGCAACTCCTTGATGACTGTGTCTGAAAAACTGGTCAATTATGTACGTACTTTCCCCTCCAATCCCTTGGGGATAAGAAACAAGACCTATTAGAGATCCTTGACAAGAGATTAAAAGCTGGTCTGTGAGAGATCTCAGATTAATTTCACCAGTTTTGCCATAACACTGCAAGATGTACTACACAAGCACCTAGCTTAGGGAACTCTGAACTGAGATAAATTGAGCAACTCCTGGATAATCACCTCCAGACAACTGGTTAATTATGCAGACACTTCATCCTCCCATCACTTTTCTCAGGCACTAAATAGCATTAGTCAAGAACACTTATGCATATACATCTAGTTAATATTTTTTTAGTGTAAAAAAAAGCTGTACTTGTTCCAGAGACAACAACTGAGAGGAAAGGTTCAGTATGAAAAAGAATGCAAAACAGAACAATTCACAAAACAAATTCTTCTTAGTAAGTTACAATATGAAAACTCAAAATGCCCCCAAATATGTTCAAAATAACAACAGTATAAAGATGTAACACTGTGAATAACTGAGAAATTTTTGTTCAGAGCATACTGTTTACCTATTTATCCCGTGTATACAAACCCAGCATTTGAACACGTGTCAGAAGTAGAGTTTTAGGATTTATTTCTGTGCAGTTTTTCCCCCCCTCTTCTTTATTCTGTGAGGTTATAATTAGCAAAGCTCTTCATTTTGCAAAAAAATAAATCTATGTATTTTAAAAAAACCTGCACACACAATTTAACAAAGGATACTTATTAGGCTTACACCTATTTTTTTCTTTCTCTAACATGATCAGGACACTTCACTATATGATCACCGGAACAATTTCAATGACTTATCAGTGAATTTGACTCTCTCCAGATCCATGCTAGGCAGGTAGATTTGTCCACACCTCATATAAGGGAAACTGGACAAAAAACATCACATAATTTCTCTAAAACATAAAAAAACCCCAACTAGTCAGACATCTACAGATTCCTCCAGGAGACAAAGAAGGTAAATTTTTAGTATGTGGTCAAAGATACAGAATGTTTCTGTAACACACAGAAGGACAAACTGTTTAAAGTGCAAACCCAGGGAAATCTGAATTCGGCTCTCATCTCCACACCACATCCTGCTAGACCTAAATGGATATTTATATTTTAATCAATATTTAATGATACCATTGATACCTCACAACCTATATCCTAATTATTACAGTTCGTATCAGTAAAGCCACAAGCAAGAACATAGGTTCCTAACATACTTCACACATGGAAAAGTCCATCCTTCTTACACAGAGACCCAACGCTGGTGTTTAAAGCACTGAATCTAGCTCAGAACTAAGGTTACCTTTTCAGAGGATGGAGGAGATGGAAATGAAGCTCTTTTCTGCACACACATGGCCTAGCTCCTAAAGCTACCAATGTTGTCATTACCAGGTGGAACTAAGTTTGGTCATCCCTGGCTTTAAGTCCCACACCAAGTATGGCAATATTACAGTAGAATGGGTTTGAAGCATGAGCTAAGTTGCAGAGAAGTTTTCTCATTTGTAAGTATAGCAGCCACAACACTGTGTCTGGAAAAACTGTTCTACCTGGAACTGAGCTCTGGTAATCTTAACAAATTTGTCTTTTCCCAAGTAATTTCTTATTACTTGGATCTGCTTTACACAATATTGCTGTTGAAAACCGGGGTGACGTGGTACCAAGAGCAAATCCAGATTCTTCAGCCTAGGGTTCATTGTGGGAGCAAAAGAAATGCTGGGGATGTTTCAGATGGTTTCAAGATGCATATAGATCTCTTTTTTAAATTTTTAAAGCAGAAAACATTGCTGTCCCTTCTGTCAGAAGGGTGGCTTTTAATCAAGTTCTTGATGCATCTCTGCTAAAGCAGTCCTTCCTGCATCCTAAGCTATCTGCCATTAGCCTGCTTACAGTATGAAGGAAAGCTAGCAAGGAGTTCAGGACTAGAAAGTAAAGATGGGGTAGAATCCATTTTCTTTAAATTGTTCTGTGGGTCATGAAAGACCATCAATCTGTGCTATGTACACTAGGAGTGCCTAACAAAGCACACAGGACAATAAAAAACCTGCCTGTAGCCACTAGTACCCCTGTGTGGTCAGATTTGCTATCATTGGTATTACTTTTGTCAACAACAGCAAAGAGAGGTTACTCTTTCTAAAAGGATTAGGAAGACAAGTGTGGTTGGCAGCTCTATGAGAGCCTGTTAAGTCTAGACACACTGACAGACACTTCTAGTTTATACCCAGACGGCAGCTTTAAGATTCTAGCAGGAACAGGAGTGGAAGGCTTCACGTCTAAAGCAGTCAATGGCTAATGCCACACTTCCAAAGGGGGAAGAGATTTCATTTTTTCTGAGGAATACACAAACACCACAGTGGTGGACATGCCACAAAAACATGAATTACACTGAAGAGAAAAAGACAATGCATTACTTAGGTGTAAGTATCTGCTTTTGTGTGCTACTGCTGGATGTTATTTGGGGGAATCTGTGCACAGCTCATTAGCATGTGATGTATACATCATTAAATAAACAATCAAAATAACAAAAATATTCTCTTTCCGAAACAAAGGGGATATATAAAAACGTTAAAAGCAGCAATTTAGACTCTTTAGCTCTGTTCTTTTCGTCAGAGTAAAATCTAGCAGCATCTCTGAAAAAAAAGGCTGAATTCTAGAGAAGACATTCAACAAATTCTAATGACTTTTGTTTAAAAATAGATACTTCCAGTTTTACTTTTAAAATGTATTTCCGCTTCCTGCTTCTCTTCAAGATGGACACTGAAATACTCTAAAATGGAGACATAAGGCTAATTTTCCTCTTAAGGCATTGCTGAAAAGCACTAGATGAAATATAGAAATACAGCTCGCTCTTATGTAGGCAACTGACCTCATGTATTATTTACACAGCAGATGAAAACAAGGGTGGAAACTACAACTGCATTTGCAAATATGAATATCAGATAACTGAAGAACCACCTGGATAAATACAGATGCACTGTTCTCAAAGGGACAGACAGCTACCAGAATACACACCAGCAGGAAGACAGTTCATCTGAGGAATTCTGTAGTACCTAATGCAGGAGAAGGGATGAAGGTCCCATGTCTTCTTAAGGGAAATCTCAGGGGTTGGAAGGTACAGACGTAAATCAGCTTGTCAATAAAACACACAGCTACAGTAACAGGAATCAAAGACCTACTATTCACTAGTCACATCTCAAATTCTAGATTTCTTGGGCAATGCCTGCAAGCCTATTTTCTAAAGCAAACTATTGTTCTCAACATTACATTCACAAATCATATCCAACAACAAACCTGTGATGCATAACCCAACACCTCCTCATGAAAACATCCCCATTTCTGATGTGACTAAGCACTACTAATATTCTTCCAAACACTCTTCCTTATTTGGAAGAAACAGGCCCCTGGCTAAAGCACAACGGGCATATACTTTAATAATCTCTTGATTACCTGGAGACAGCCTGGAACACCTAATAAATCTGTCTATTTTTCAGGTGGAGTGGGATTGATTTCCCCAGGGTTTCTTTGTCAGGTCCATTTTAGGACTTAATATGAAGAGAAAATTATCAGAGAAGGTCAAATCTGACATGAAAAACTAGAAGGAGTTCACACTGATGAAGACTTTTGCTACATTTAAAATAAATGTCCACTTGCTTTTTCTTAGGCCCTATCTTCAGTCAATCTTTATTTAATAATGTATAAGCTTCAGAGCTTGCAAAAAGTGCAATCACAGCTTGGCAACATGCTCAAATAGCCAGAAGTTTCAACACTGGAATAGTAATCAAGTGAAAAATGGGGTGGTTCTTTTCCTACCACGTTTTTATCAGCAAATTGTCAAAGGTATTTACCACAACCATGACTTCTTACTGCAGAAAAATAGTTGGAATGACAGGACGAAGTAAAAGTTTGAGACACACTGATAATTTTAATCCTCAATTGTTTAATCAAACCAATTTACTCAATAGGTGTTCTATTCTGTACATGTTCTATTTTCAAGTCAATCTTCAAAAAATGCTATATTGCCTTACAGAGAAGTTTAACCCTTGGTAACAAACAACATAAAAATATCTTGTTCTAAGCCTCTTTGTTCTCTAATTTAAGATCCAAATTTGATAGAAACTTGTACCAGATTTCTCCTCTTACTCTAGCAACAGAGATTTAAAAGACTTTGTTTATAAAAGAATATTAAGAAGTACAGACAAAAGAACACTAAATTTTACAAAGGCAAGAAAATAGCACTGAAGATACTGCAAACAGTTAATAGATGCAGCCAAGTTACTAAAATGTAGATAATTATATCTAAAATGAATTAATGTAATTATGCATATTCATTCTTATTTCCCTACAGTGAATATTTACCTCGAAGTTTAAACTGCTCTTCAAAGTTTTAACACAAATCTTTCAAATTTTTTCAATATATTTTTGCACAGCTAAAATGTAGAAATCTTCCTACAGTTTTAAGAAACTGCATTTTTCATATTTCTCTACAAAGCTCGGCAACATTGGCAATGCTGTATATGGTGTTTAATGCACCAAGCTTTTATGACGGTGTTTATAGTTAAAGTCTTCATGTCAGCACCTACTTTCTTCCAAATTTCAGGATAAAATCTGGCAAAATTTTATTCCTGTAAATATCACACAAGACCAGTTTTGTCAATTTCTTTGAATATTGTCATGTGTGAGAATTTCTCACATAAGACTTTTTCTTGTTCAATTTACGCTGGACAGTGCTACACAAAGCAAAAGAAATCAAGCTCAAGTTCTTTTACACTTCACTTTTGAAAGGAAGTAAAGAACAAAGTGTATTTTACCTGAGTCTCCACACCTTGCTCAAGCAACCTTTTAGCCTGGTTTTCCACCTCAAGACGAGCTCTTGCAATAAAAAGCAGGTCATTTTCAATTACTTCAATTCCAGACAGATCTATCCCTTGAGAAAGATAATCTATAAAAGCAACAAAACATTGATAAGCATGACACAGGATAACAGAAAATTTTAAGCATGTTAAAACATTTCAGAGTTACAGTCAGTTCCAAGGGACATTTTTGTGTACAACACTTGACAATACAGTACATCAAAGTAATGTCTTATACCACAAAAACTGAAAATCAAAGGATTATTACTCAAGAAAACCTGGATATTGGATACACTGAATTTACTTCAACACAGTTCTCTAGACCCAGAGGCTGCTGGAAAGGTGCAAAACATGAGTTCTAGGAACTTTAGAATCAAAATCACAGGCCAAAAAGGGGGAAGAAGTCATATCCTTGTCCCAAAGAATTAACTAGATCATTAAGCTTCTCTAACCAAATGTTCAAATAAGCATAATTTACTCTGAGATCTGAAATTAAAGATGCATTAAAAGGTTCAAATTATACTTCATATATTTAAATTGCACTTCTAAACATCTGGGATCAAACACAAAAGAATGGCAAGAGACAAAAAGAACATAGTCTTTTCCTTCTTAATCACAGAATCATCACAAAATTTATTACTATCATGGAAACCACCACCAATAGGGTAGCTACAGATTACTGGGCTGGACTGGCAACTGCAGCAATAAAATCTATTCAAATTCAACTTTTCTCAATGGCTTTTTTTCCTCCCTTTTTATTTTTCTGGATTTAAGTCAACACAATTCCCCATGACCAGGCCTTTACACTACTGCTTATCTCTAAGGCAATGCAGGACTACTTTCATTTACAGAGTTTTCAACATTTTGCCTAATCAAGTAGGTTTTCCACTGATTTTTTGAAAGATCAAATAAAACTAACAAAATAATAGCCAAGACATTTCACGCAGTATCAGACACTTCCTTCATAAGATGATGTTCCACTATTTCCATTTATAAACAGCCCTCTATGACCTCCTAATAAAGTTATCTTCCTTTTAGTCCTCACAGTAAGTTTATTAAAGCACACACTTAAACATTTTAACTAAGCTAACTGAACTTTTAAATCTTTGCCAAATAACCTTTCACTTTAGTAGCCAATTATTTTTGTTTATTCACAATAAACTAATCTAATTCTCAGATTTTAGCAATCACATGTTCACAACTGAACACAAAATTCCAAATGAATAATTTCACAGCTATGTAGAGAACATCTCTGCATCTGCACAAGGAAAATACCATATAAGAAATCAAAACAAAAAGCTTGTTGAAATACTGCATAAAGCTTAGTAAGGCATAAAGGAAATCATCTCTCTTAACAGTACAGTATGCAAATACTTTCCTCTGCATGCATTTGTTTAAAAATGGATCAGAGGGGTCAAAGGTCAGCCAAGCAGCAGGACAGCACAGGCTATTCATGAAGCCCTGTGTGCTGGTGTGTTTACAGAGCTGCTTTTGCCATGGGCTACCGCAGCCAGATTTACCCCTGATTTCCCTGCAACTTTTTGCTGCGACTAAGCTGCATCTCTACAGATGGTCTGGCATGTGAACCCATTAAAACTAATATTAAACTCCTGCAAATTTCAATGAGCAAGTGTCTTGAGAGTGAAGACTAGTTTTCCGACCCTTTTCTTTTAGCTGCACAGAAAAAATAAAGGAGCAAAGCACTATCACAAATTCAATCTACTGCCACAGTAAACTCTGAAGAAGTTTCTTGCAAACATGAGATTTAAAAAGGTGAAATATTACCAAATATTTACATATACCACAAATACAAGAACTGCTTGTAGTTCACTTATGGCATAAAGTCATGTTCTGGAAGCCCAGGCTGCTTAAACAAAACAAAATTAAAATATGGTTATGATCTCCTAAATCCACAGAAAATCTGAGGAAGATGACTAAAAAAGATACCGTTTCTTCCTGCCACATTTTATCTCAAAATCTAAATTAAGTTACTTCAAGTGCTAAAAATCTAATCCTTCTGATGGTTTTAAGAAAAGAACAGAAAGACCATGCTGCTTTGGCTTCTCTAAATACCTCCATCTGTGTCTCAGACTGGCAGCCACCTCCTGCTAAACTGTTAAAATCTGCAGCTTTGTTCCAAATTTTCTGCAATCCTAACAAAATGTCTTGGGACGATGCATTTCAGCAGGACTTCAAAACAGTGGGCCTTTCTGTAGTTTCAGTGGCTAGCTGTACTACTATAGATGCTCCTAGTTGCTATTCCAACAGCAAGGAAGCTCTAGCAATTACACAGTTTTCAAAAGAAAAGCAGTTTTCATAAGGACAGAAGGTCTATGTCAGAAACATCTGCAAGTGCTGTCCTGCCATTCTTATGTGAGAGCAGAAGCTGCAACACAGGCAGGGTATGTGCCTTTCGATAGTTGCTGTCATCTAAGCAGACAACATAATATTAGAAATCTCTACACCTGTGTGCTTTCAAAAGTGATGTTGCTATCCTGGACAGCACGATGAAACCCAGCAGGAGGGCAGCTGACATAAGAGGAGCCAGATCATACCCAGAATGCCTGTGCATTTCTGATCTTTTTTATTTAAAATATTGCAGAGGAACTCACACATTCCAACCGGTCAATTTTAGTTAGTAAAGAAACCCTGTCAAGTGAAACACAACAAAAATACTATCGGTTATTAGCTCAGGGAGTAGCAAATGTAGGATTTTGCTTCAGGCACTTACTTGTGTGATCATTATTCTATTTCTTGCCATGCACAGTCAGTCAATAACACTGCGGTCATGATCAGAGGTGAGTGGGACATGGGCTGTAAGGTACTTGTGTCTTCTTGTCAGGAATTAAGCAAAAACAATGTCTCACCCCTCAGCTGGCACAGACTCTGGGGACTGGTGTCCAGTTTAAAGCATGTCAGCTTTCCATCTGCTTTAACCTTAAAGCTCTGGAGTAAAACTATTACTGTATTAACTCTAATAGATTTAGTGAGTATATATTTATAACTGACATCTCTCCCTTAAGAGATTTTAAAAGCACATATATAACATTTTGTTACCTTTGGGAAGACTTGTGCTTTAAACAAATCAGAACCTAAGTATCTTGTATCACCATGTGCCAGGGCTGGAGCAGCCACCACGGCATCACCCTCTCAGAAGCACCATATGCTGCTCCAGCCACTTCTCAGCACAGCCAGGGACCAAATTAGAGGAGGGAGCTATAGTCTATAACAATTCCTCTACCCCTCATCCCTCTGATAATTCTATCTCTTTATATAGGTTCATGAACATAAAGGCAAATCCTTAACTCTCTCATAGGGTGTTGGTATTGCTTCCCTTCTATCACACCCTATTAAGCTTAGAATGCACAGCTGGAAATTACTTTTTAAGAACTGAAAATACAGACTGCCTACTGAATCCTTTTCTTGAACAGAAATATTGTATATCAAGGCAGAATACACTAAGACCTAGGAATAAGTGACATTTTATAATCTACTTCAGCCTACCAAAGGGTTAGAACTTTGTATTTTTTAATAAACAAGTATTTTTGTCACTACAATTCTAAATTTTCTTGATTTACTTAAACCCGAACAGCTTTTCTAATCTACTGGTGAGATGCTTCTTGAAAATGTATTTTTTAAACCAATATTTCTCAGATAGTTATGTAAGAGGAGAGTCATAGACAGAGACCAATCCAATATGCAGATCATCAGGCAGAAAAACAGTACTTTGAGCAACACAGTTAGCTTTCTTTAATAAATGACTCACCAACACAGATTCTTTCTATTATGTGATCTCATTTTTTAACCTCAAATATTCTTTGTGATAATACAGAATCAAGATAAGAAATTAAAACTTCCTGTAGGTATTAAAATGTTTTGGAACAGAGATGACTATGAAGCTCATCCTTATGAGCTCCACAAAAACTGTATTACACTCTTTATATAGACTGAATTGATTTTGAGCTTTTGCTAGAAATTAGAGAATCAACAGAAGTCTACCGAGAACAATCAGCTGCACTAACAAAGAGTTAGTAAAGAAGACAGTAATAAACCAATGTGATTAAGCTGCATCACTCAAGAGGCTACTTGAGTCGAAAGAGAAACCCTTCTGTGCTCTGAGAACTAACCTCAGTGATATTAATAAAGAGGGGGAAAGAAGGAAATTAGAACATCTGAAGTGGATTCCCCAGAAGCAAACACCTAAGATCAGCAGACACATAACTCCCCTCAAATGCAAGAATCCAATGACAAAATAAGATGTGTTCCATGGGAAATTGGGAAGAGGGGGAGAGGATATTAATGGAAAATAACCTATTCCTGAAATTTTAAATAAAGTCACAGAATGATAAAACCACAGATCTTTGTTTGCCTGTGTGAGGAAGGTTCGAGGCTTATTTCTCTTTCATTGGTCATTTGGTTTACTTGGTTCTGCAGTCTTAGTTGCAGATAATGTTGGTGATACCTGTACCCTAAGAAGATACTGCTATTTTTCCATAATGAAGAAAAATTACAATTTTTGAAGAAACTACGAATTTAAATTCCAAAAAGTCAGCAGGTCTAAATGATACCCAAGAGTTCTGCTTGGATTTAAATATGTAGAAGACGAGAGGCTACATGATTTATCAAGACCTACTATAGAAGACTCATGTGTGCATTGGTAGAAGATGTTCATGAAACTGAACCTAAACTGCTACTGGCAATATTTATTTCTGTTATCTTCCATGGTCTTAAAGGAAATGTTAGTTACAGCACTAGCTACTGAAAAGGAAAGACATCCTGTTTGCCTCACTTGTATCTGAACCAATGACCCAGGATGCTACTGGGCCCGAATATGCCAATTTGTTTGTTTTTGTCAATGCAGCTAATTTAAAACCAAAGCCCTCAGAACAGAGCCTGAGACCCCAACACCTCAGCAGAAGACCAATGCTTACCCTTTGGTGAAAGCAACCTAGGGTTCTACATTATATCTGTAGTCTCTAGGTGGCATAGGCAAACACCCTAACTCAAAGAACAATAGTCTGCTGCTTGGAGACACTTAAATTTGCCACGCAATCGATGCATAGAGCAGGTGAGGAATAGCAAGAGCATGCACATTTCTAAGTCTTCAGACTGGAAGCTGATGCCTCCAAAAAGAACCTTTGCTCGTGTTCTCTTTCAACGAGACTAATTCTCCACTTAGGCTGAAATGACTCCCCCACACTCTGCACCAGGCACCAAAGGACTTGCTGAAGCAAGCCTTATATTAAGCCTTTAAATCAAGTGAAAGGGATTCCACTACAGGTACTATTAAACAATATCTTATAGCCATCTCATACAACTTGAGCTCTTCAGAAAAAGATGTTCATTCCTATCAAAACTGCATAGATGACAATGCCTTGCAAAGTGTTCAAAATGAGAATGTAATTGCTGTATACTAGATGTCATATACAATGTCATATGTTTTAGATATACTTTAGAAAATTGTTAATTTTTAAATTTTTCTGCAGGTATTATTAATTCATTATTAAAGAGAAAGAAAAATTTATTTTACTAAAATGTTAGTTAGTTACAAAACTCTTGGTATCCTTCTTTCCTTCTCCTGTAGGGCAAAATTCCTGCACACATTTCTTCAGTGAAACAACAGAGAAGAAAATCTGTCTGTGTCACTACAGTGCCATTAAGTTCCTATGAAATCTGGTCCTTATTTAAGCAATTTCTACCATCTTAAAAATTAACTACTTATATGCATAAGATTTCAGTTTTTAGCTGTTTGAGCAACATTAAGTGAGTCAAAACTGTCCTGCTGGAGACAGAAACTGAGTGGGGACCCTTGGCTCCGTATGAACACACTCTTTCTGTTTAAGTCCAGAAAAGGAAATAGAACATATTAGGCAACCAGGCATAGTTTCCGATAGATGTCCCTAATGAAGGGGAACATAAAAATAAAAACAGAGCAAAGCACTTCTCAGCTTTTCATTTCAATCCAAGACTGCTTTCATTTTAAAGAAATCAGGTCAACAGTACCAAAACCAAACTGGTGGAAAGCATGCAAGTCAAAGAAAGCAGAACTTGAACTGCTCATTTAAACACAGACAATTATCTTGTATTGTAAAACAGACATGTCATGTATGTTATATTGTTATAGAATGGTTTGGTGAGAAGGGGCCTTTAAAGAACATCTAATTCAACCCCTCTGCATGGGCAGGGGCACCTTCCATGATATCATGTTGCTCAAAGCCCTGTTCAACCCGACCTTGAACACTTCCAGTGATGGAGCATCACCTTAGCTGATCAAAGCTTTACTTCAGAAGAAAACCGAAAATGCAACACTAATTCAGAAGCCATGTAGGTATGAAAAAACAGAACATTTTCTAGCATGTTAAAGCAAAGGGAAAAGTTTTAAGTGTAAAGGCAGATTGGAATAAGAAAGAATGGACTGTCATCCTGCACTTGGGATCAGCTTTGTTTCTTCCAAAAGATTGTCCCTGATTTTTTTTATAAAATATGGTTTATGTTAAAATATTTAGTAGTGCTTTAATAATCATCTATGTCCAATCCTATCTACAGAGGAAACCTGCTGCTTCTCTCCAGACTGCATGCAAAAATATAAAAAACCACACCCTGAATTGAGAACAATTATGAGGGAGCAGTGAGGAAGACTGACTAGCTATTTTTAAATTATATATAAGCTGCATTTAAGTTGTCTTGATGGAAGAGTTAATTCCTACTGCTCTCTGGGCTGGAAATCAGATGCCACGCAGGATCTGGAACTGATGGAAATGAGTTTGATATCTATTTTTATCATCATCACTGACTTAACAATGAGCACCAAATTTTGGAGACATTCCTGTGAAAATGCCATGATTCAGAAAATAGCTTAACACACCAAGACAAACACTACTTAGGTCTAATCACAAGTTATACCACACGACTCCCACACTCACTTAGGCCTAAAGAAGGGTTGTTGAACTCCTTTAAGGTTCCCCCTCCCACGCACCATTAGATCTCCCCCATTCCTCCCCCTCGCCCTTGAATACAAACTCACAACCTTACTTCACCACGACCTACTAAACCTGCTACTTTCTATTTTGCCCTGCGCTGCCTGGACTACTGGCTCCGTGGTGCAGGCAGCAACCCCACATCCAGCTGGTGGCTGTTTAGTGCCATTGCTAGTAACCTGGGTGACGGGACAGAATTAACCCTCCGTGAGCTTACGGGTGACAGCAATCTGAGGAAGTGCTCAGCACCCTGGAGAGGAGGGCTACCATTCTGAAGAACCACAGAAACCTTGAGATGAGGACAGACATGAACATTAGGAAGTTCAACAAAAGCAAGTTAAGCCCTGTGCACCTGGGATGGCACAGCCCTGTCCACACAAGCAGGTCGGGTGCTCACTGGCTGGAAAGAAGCTTTCAGAAACAGGCCCAGTACACAGAAAATTTAACTTAAACCAGCAGTACATCCTTGTGGCAGAGGCAGCCGGCTGTGTACTGGACTGGGTGTACCCAGCAGGTTGAGGGAAGTCATTATTCTTATTATTTGGCACTTGTAAGGCCACTGTACTCCATGCCTCCCAGTAAAAGAGAGACATTGACAAATTAGTCCAATAGAGAACCACCACGACAGGGGACTGAAGCATGTGAGTGTGAGGAGAGGCTGAGAGAACTGAGTCTGTTAACCTTGAAAAGAGATGGTTAAGAAGAGGTCTAACTGCATCTTCTGCTACCTGACAGACAGACCTTTCTCATAGGTGCACACGGATGGGACAAGAGGCAAGAGACACAAGCTACGACATGGGAAATTCTAGTTAGACATGGGGGGAGAATACCATACTTATGGTTCTGTACACCTTACTCATGGAGGATATTAACCTGCAGAAATGCACACATTATATTTTAATATAATTACAATTGATAATCTGTGAAACATTAGGATCTAGAACTTTAAAAATCACCCCAAGCTTCTTAAGCCTTCCCTCAAAACAGGCTGATTTGAGAAACTTCCTTAAGAGCTCCCAAAACATTTTTAGTAACTAAAACTGCATCTTTCCTAAATTCTCTGTGATAAAATACTCATAAAGAACTGTAACACTCATGCCATTCATCAATAGTACTTGGGTGGAGCTGAAACCAATTTCAGCCCAAGTATTCTATCTGAGCTATGGCCTAGAAATCAGAAAATATTCAAAAGAAAATTTCTTATACCAATGGCCATAAATTACAAGCATAACAGGTCTGTAACATGAAACAAAAGTTATAATCATGGAAACAAACCCAGTTATCTATATAACTTACAAAGTCCACATTTTATTCTGACAATTAAGAGTGTTCATTAAAAATAAACAGAAAAAACCCCACTTCTCCACAATAAAATCATTGAAGTTTAATTTAGACACTGCACAGATAAGGAACTGCTCTTCAGATGCACATGGACTTTCAAAATCAAATTTATTCTGGCAACAAAACAATAATACCTCTGCAAGTCAATACTCCTCTTGGGCTTTTTTTGGAGCAAAGTAAAAATAAAACATGTTGCCAGTAAAAATCTAGTCGTCCTATTTCAGTTTTGAACAGACTTCATAGCATCACGGATGCAAAGCAAATGTACAGCATGTGTGAAAGAGATGAAAACAGAAAAGGGGACAGAAAGGTATAATATGGAACAGGAGAGAGATGTAGCCCAAGTGGGGCATTACAGAAGAAATTAACTTTAGCTTTGAAAGAGAATAACAGAATGCTCAAAAATAACAGACAGAAAATTATGAAGGAAAGTGAAAGGATACAAATACAGATCAGTTCATACAGTTTGGTCTTATTAATCTGTAAGAGTAATTTAGTGCCATCATATGCTTTCCACCTTGACAAGTTCGTCCTCACCCCCACCTAAGCCCATAGCTTTGCACTGCTTGCTCTTTACCAAGGCCAGTGGTAATGCTCATTTCTGCTCAAATTTCAGGAGAGCATCCAAAACTGGAAAACAAAGAGGTGAATAAAGCTTGTGTTTAATAAATTTCATGCAGACAGTAATCAGGATTTTTACTGTCTCGAAAATATTTATTAACATTTCAACAGGTGAACAATAAGCAGTCCTTGAAATGGAGCATCATATCAGTATAAAAAACGAAGCAGGATGAAAAGAATGTACTATCATATTTACCAGAGATAACTGCATTGAAAATATATTGCAACTGCACCATAAACCTATGCAAAAGAATTACGCCCTTCCAAATGGAGTGGATTAAGCAAACCATCTCCTTCCTGAACTAGGAAACTGAGATAAGGACTCGTCTAAATGAAAGTATATGAGTTTGGCTGTCTTTTGTTTGCCTAAGTTAGCGTCCTCACTGAAGCCATGAAAACCACCAAAATAGTTACAAGCAGAAAGATGCAAAATATAACCTAAATTTACATGTTGGCCTGAAAATACGAGTCTTTTTGGCAGCTTTTACATATTATTAATACGTTATCATTCAATAGCTAAGTAGAATTTCTCAATATAGAGCATTATGTAAACGTGCGATGATTCAGTTTCCATCAGTACCATCCCATGTTGCAATAGAACATGCAATGATAAAAGAAAATTAAGGAAAATGATCATGTGTCTCAATAATCTTAGTCAAAAATAACTTCTTTCAAACATCCCACCAGTTGCTGAGAAGGCAAAGATGGCTGACTCTTCGCTGAATCACTGCCTTTGAAGGAGGGCAGGGGAGATTTTGGTTCATTTGTGAGTTTTAATCCATGATGTTAATGGTTAATGACCTAATTTTTGAATACTTTACACCTGGATACAGGTATACATGGACAGCAACAGACTTACAGCTCTACAAGTCTACAATTACCATACTGAACTAGCTAGTTTGCACTTCATTTTTTCTTTTTGGTGGCATATCGCCTACATTTTTTGAGTTTATATCATTATTTTTGCACTAATATGTGAATCCAAAAATGTAGATTGCCCATGAGAGAACATAGGTAGTTTCTAACATACACTTGTAAATGCCAGGAGACACTTCAGGATCAGTAGTGCTACAGTGCTATATAATCGTAGTAATAAAAAAAACCATGCTATCTTGGCCCCTGAATAAGGGGGAATACTACTTTTTTTCTTTACTACATATATATAAGCTGCAAATATTTCTTTCATATTCCTCTCTCCTTATGGGTCTCTCCTGCCTCTTTTCAACACCCACCATTCACCCTTTCATACTTACACCTTCAGGAAAACACTTCTGCAAAAGCAGAACTGCATTTTCTTTAGTAACAGCTATGTTAACTCCCTCGGTGCTCTAGAATATACGTAATTTTTGTCTTCAATAAATGCATATTTAATTCCTCCCACCTCTCACTTGGCATATCATCAATAACTTCCTGCAACTGGCTGCAGATTTACCTGTTTTTATTATCTTTAGAGTCAACAGATGTTGCATAGGCTATAAATCACACAGGTTTTATGAATCTCAGATACTTTGTAGGAGAGCAAAGTGAACCTTGTGTTATATAGAGTGTTTCAAGCTGAACAACTGCAAAATTTTAAAACCTCTAGAAATATATCTTATCTCCTACAGCAAAGCCCTTTTGAAATTTAGAGATAAGCCTACGGCAGAAACCTGCCCTGTCTGCCAGAATTCTTGACAATTCTTCTAGCAATAATAAAACTTAGCAACAGTACTAAAAAGATGGGCAAGAAAAGAATGTTGTTTGAAAGCCAAACTGAACCTAAGAGTGTTTGTATTCCAAACACTTGCATTTGAAGTTAGCCTGCACAGATGCCTGTCTTTTGACTTTTCAACTGAAATAGTATTTAACCATAACACAGACCGATGGCATTTGCCTCTGATGATTCTTTAATACCTTCTGTTTTGTACAATTTGGACAGTGAAATTGAAAAAAGAAGTTTTAAAACCTTTCTTATCCCCTCTACAACATTCACTGCAATTTGATAAAAAAGCTATCTAGATACAAATTGATAAACTATTACTCTCACCCCTAGGACTTAATGTGATGTTAAGCTGTACCGGCACTAAGAAGAACACAAGGAAGCTGAAGGAAATGTCACATCCCTCCCAGCCTACCCCACATGAGCTGCTCCATAGTGTTCACCACAGCCTCCAAACCTAACACATCACACACTCAAATCATTGCCCAGCTACGAACACCAGTGGAAGGGAATCAGAGCAGCCTACCTGCACAGCTGCTCCTCAAACACAGAACAAAAGGGAACAATTGCCTAAAGCACACTCCAGGACTGCCTTACACAGCTGCGCCACACACCTTTTCTGCTATCTGTAAAAGTTCTTTGGCAACATAAATGAACAGTATGATCTATTGCTACTTTCATGTACACTGACCACTATTTTCTACAAAAAACACATAGTGTTAAAATTAGGAAGCTCATGCATGTATGAAGATTGAAAATTACTACAGATTAAGATTTCACAAAAATGTACTCGTCTTCTCAAAATGACTAAATACCAGCGTAAACAGAAAGCAAAGCCATTGTTTTTATTCTATTATTTTGAAATGGATTAAAATGAAAAGCTAAGTCTTCTCAAATACAGTACTGATGACACATTTGAGTTCTACTATCACTAATGTCACAGAGACACAAAATTTAAAATCAGTATCTGTTGTAGCTGAGTTCAAAGTCATGAGCTAAATGCTACAAATATAAATCCCTTTTTTTTTAAAGTTTGCATATCCAAGGAAGAAAACAGTAAGTTCAAGGAAGTCTTTCGGTCATTAAAGGCACAAATTGTTAACAGATGGGTGCAAACATTTAATTTAGTGAGTAACTGTTATTAAATAAATAATGTCAAAATTTTCTTTGTAGAATTTCATAATTATCTATGAGCCAATTATTGTTACCTACATCTGTCAGCCAACTGTATCTAATAATTAACACAAAAGAGTTGAATGGACAAAAAAATGTGCTGCTTGAAGAATAAAATACATTTAGCAATTTAATACCTAAAATAACATTGAGAAAACATATATACTCATTGCGTACTCATATGATTCTATAATAATTTTTATTGCAGTTATAATTCTAAACAATATTTAGCTGATAACAGATTTTTCTCAAGCCTTATAATGCATAATTTGTGAAATTTGCTGCTGATAGTTTTGAATAATTTCAATATAGGAAAAGAAACAGAATCTTCTCTAAAAGAAACATTAATATTGTTTAAATTAAACACCTTTTCCTTCAGGAGAAAAAAAACTAGGGAAAACCCAATTTCTCAATACCATATACTAAGGTTTCTAACAGGAACCCAATCCTGAATTAATACACAATTAAGATTCACATTTTTCCAACATCCAGAAAGTGCATTATGCCAAGCAAAAAGAAAACAAAAAAAAATACCAAAACCTGAAAATAACTCCAGAAGAAAATTAAATGAAGATTATCAAGGGTCTTCAAAATTAATGATATTGATACACTCAAAACTATTTATCACTGAAACGCTGAAAATCAAGAAGCAGCAGCAGCAAAGAGTCTTGACTGGAAACATAACAACACACGCAATTCTAGTATGTAAAACTTATTACTGTCAAATACACATCTCTGGGATATCGCAGCAAGCAGTATATGATCTCTATCAACAGATCCTAAGAGATAAGCTGCTAGACGAGCTGTGGTCTTGGCTATTAGCTTCCAGGACTTGATTTCGCCCTGAGGTTAGCCAAGCTCCTGCCAAGCTCCAAGGCCCTTCCAACACAGAGTGCTGAGCCCAACGCATGGACAACTTGGAAAGCAGAAGCTCCATGGAGAAACAGTTTATGGTTTAGCAATATTATGAGCTAAAGTGTTGTGAGTACTGTTATGTTCGATAATCCTCCCTTTCTGCTTCTTTTCCGTTAACTATAAAATAACTCCTGGAACTCACGGAAACATTTAGCAATCGCTGCTTCCCATGGCAACTGGAACACGCACTGCATGGGGCAGCAACTCTAGGTTGTGAACCTGCCATCTAACAGTTTCATTCAACACTTTTTTGGGCTTGTAATGGAAGAGGGTGACTGTTCATAGCGTCCCTTTGCTCCTCCTACAGCATTCCATGTACCTCCATCATAATTGCCCCTCAGCCATTTTAAACTCATTTACAGGGGGTGGCCACTGACAGCTGACTGACCTTTCCACCCTCGCCCTATCGCAGGAGCCATGCATTTCCTCATTGGATAATCTTGGGATTAGCAAGTAATGGATTTACCAAACACTACATAACTATGTCTCTGGCACAAGAATCCCAACGGAGAGTTACTGACGGACAGCAGGCACATTCCCTAACCACAGCAGAGCCAGCACAGTGCTGAGCCTAAGCCTGACCCCTCTGGGTACTTAATAACCCTAAAAACCATACAACAAAAGAAGTCATAAGTTCTACCTACTGAGAAAAACAACAAGTCCGTGACCACTCTATCAAGTAAAACTTTAGACTCACTTAATTGATTTTATGACCTTCTTTGCCATTTTATTTGCAAACTAAGTACGTGAAAAAGGACTTTTTTGTTAGAAAAAAATACACAAGGAAAGCATTGCAAGATGAACATTTGTAGAAACTTACGAAGTCTTGGGTACTTTGGGTACAGCTGCAAATTACTTTCTGTGTGTTGGACCCTCCAAAAAAACCCAACACAGGTTAAAATAATAGAAAAATCAGAAACAGCCAGTCAGAGAAAAGTTAAAAGTCCTAAATTCAGAAGGACATCACACAGAGATACATGTGAGACACCTTGCTTTTATGGCTGGAAATGGCCAGAAAGTAAAGAGCAGTAACAGTTGCTCTAGAATATTGGCTCCCCAAAACCAACTTTCACTAAAGCAGCCAGAGGCACCAGTAACCAGACAGTCTCAGTTAAGTTTGGCTTGACTGCAATGCCCTTTAGAAGAGGAAGCAGTTTGGTTTTGGATGCTTGTGTACTTATTGGATTGCTGAAATGGTGAGAAAGTGGCAAACAGAAAGCATCAGAAGGGCCGCAAGGTCTAACTACTCCAAAAGCATCAGCAAGACACAGCAGCACACTGGGGTCAACACTGGTCAGTCATTCTCAGTACAAAAAACATTTTCCAAGGCTTGAGAGCCTGAAATACTGAAAATTTCCAGCTACTGAGTATCTTAAATGAACATGGCTGTCTCAGTACTTGCATCACAGAAGACCTGCAGCATGGCAGAATGGACAGAGCTCGGTGACAGCCACTGCAAATTGCTGCTTACCGCAGGACTCTTCCCACCATGTGAACCCTATTACATCACTACTTTATATCTCTTTCTGTTTTCTGATCCAATTAAAGTCATTGCAAGTAATTAAAAAGGCAGGATTAGCTGACTGCATTTCAGGAGACATTACACAGATCATATTTGTAAATAAAATGGCTTTTTAGGACTGTCTGAAGTAGAGGATCCTGGCAGAGGCTTGTGTTAGCAGTGACCTTTGAGAGGCAGAGTCACCCATCAGATTGGCAGCCCTGGGTCCTCCTGTGATGGCCAGCACAGCCACCAGCAGGCTGCTGGGACAGCTCCCATGGACCTCAGCTCCTTCACTCTCCGAAAGCAAGCACTGAAGGGGGAATAAAGCTCTAGGACTACAAGAGTACAAGTACTCCAGATTTAACAGAACTTCCATTTGATTCACACAAATGATCTAACAATGAAAAGTGTAGTCTCTGCAAGGCGCTGACTTTTTTTTTAAATCCACGAATGTATGCTATCATAAATGAGAATTCAAAATTAAATGCATTTTATAAGACATTCCAGTAACTGCCTGGAAGCAGCTATTGCTTCCTATTTAAAGGAAAAATATATTTTGATTATGTCATATTATGTTATGAAATAATTTCAGAGGGAAAAGCAAGTAAGGCCTATTTGTCACAAATTCGATGAAAACTGGACTTCAAAATGTCAAACCTTCCCAGAAAGCAACAGTTCCAAGTTTCATCTAACTCTCCTGAAGATTCATTTTCAACCACAAAGTTAATTATGTTTGATCTGAATTCAGTGAGCAGCATTAGGGATCAAGGCAAATTGCTGGAGTAAGGGGAAATCAGACAGGTCTTCAAAGTCATTCTAGGTAAGACAGAGCACTCCTTAGGAGCATAAGGCTTCAATAATAAAATTTTGTATTTGATAACAGGAAATAGGAAAATAATTTCATTGGCTCATTTAAAGAATGCCAGTTTTCCATCATCTCATATACAAGTAGTGGCTGGTAAGAAGAAAGGAAAATAGAAGAGGGGTTGATGGGTGGGTATTTACAAATAATCACTCAAAGTTCATACGCTACAAGAAGAAATGACAGAAAAATTTTGTATGAAGTCTGTTGCAAGGGTAAAAATAAGCAGAACACAATTCTCGTTTTAGAAATAGAAGGGGGCGAAAAAACTGAAATTGAGCATCAAAGGCCCTGCAGCAACTAAGAGGAGGGATGTCTGTGCGGACTGACAAAGGAAATAATTTAAAGTTAATAAAATACACAAACCACCAAAAGTACATTTCTGAGAAAAGAAAAAACAGGAAAAGAAAAAAAAAAACCTCCTTGGTTCTTGATAAAGCAGAACATTTCAGAATACTTCTCCATGCTTCATGTCTTTGAGGAGTCTAAGTACTGTTTGCATGTATGTTCTTCATTCTTCACTCCCCAAGTAACCACTCATGCTGCCGTGAGTCTCAGTCTCCCTCACCCTTTTACCCAAGTAAAACTGGTGCATAGTCAGGAAAGAGGAAGCAGAACATGGAGAGGGGGACAGAGGGATCTAACCCCTCTTTCCTTCCCTAGAAAACATCAAAGGGAAGCATCATCAACAATAGAGTTAAGAGCTAAAAACTGAGTCAGTCCCCAAGAAACCATGGCATAGTTCTGTTTTAAAATAACATTGGTATGCATGTTTTACTGTGTTCTTTATTCCTGAACTTCTACAGAACCCTTGCTCTGTACTCCCCAGGTTTTCAGAGTCCTGAAAACTGAATGGGATCTATAAAGTTCAGGTTCTCAAACTCTACCATGATAATAATATCTAAAAATGTGGAAATGCATAAAAGTAGGATGAGATTTTTCAATCCTACATTGCCACAAGCTAGCAATACAGTCATGGAGGCATAGTACTGACTTCCCCTTTCTAGGAAACATGTAGCAGCTGAGACAGATTTTCAAAGGTATTTTTTGAAAAAACAGGGGCATGGTGTGAGGAGTCTGCGCCTGGTAACAAAGGATGCTATAGTATCCCCACTTTCAAGTGACATGCTTTATGGAGAAAGGTTAAGGAGCTGTTTTTCAGCTACACTTCTCTCACTGCCTCCTTCTGAAAGTGATCGCTGCTGGCTCCCCTCCAGCGAGGGCTTGAGAGGAATCAAACAATTCGCTGGTGAAGACTGCACAGAGAGCCTGCAGGCAGAGGTAAGACAGATAGCATCTTAATGGGGAAAAAACTGCAGACCAGAGATTTCTCTCATGGAAGGGAAAACATACTGGAGACACTGAAAGCACCTGAGAATTCCTGGACACTGGAGGATTAAATTACAGGATTCTCCAATCCCCTTTCAAACAGTGAGGGAAAAAAAGAACCCCAAATCTGCATACACCTTTTATCAGCACTCCAGTAAATCACAGATCCAAAAAACTTCCAAACCTCTCTTGTCAGAAGGATTTTGCTTTGCAAATGCGTTTAGAAATTGGTAACTACCTGACCCATCTCCACCACAGAAGAGTTATTTCACGGTGTATTACTCGTCACCTGCTATCAACAGTGTCCTTTGAACCCGGTTTGAGACTACAGAGCACAACATAAATCTGCCACAGCTTTTTGGCCCTTCTTGCCAAGTATGTGCTCATACTCCGCAAAATTATGCAGACTATTAACCTTACATAAATTTTAAAAGTCTGGGTCTTCTCAAAGAACATGCAGAAGGCAGACTCATAGAAATTCTTAACAGCAGTGACCAGGACCAAAACAGACAAGGAAAAATCATTAAAACCTCTACCTGAATTCAGGTACAGCAGTGCTGTGCAATTCCTGTACAAGAAAACGTACTGTAACAAAGTCCATGAAAAACAAAGGGTGCTGCAACACCTTAATAACTCTACAAAAGGTCTCTTGGAAGGAGAGACATAAACCATAAGTCTCTCTGCTTCATCATCATAGCCGAGCATTTACAACAAAGGGAAAGCACAGCTCTGTCTCAATTCAGAAATAAATTTACCAAATAATCCTAAATATTTCAGTATGAAACAGCACATCAACCCTAACAAACTTTTTCTTTATCTACAGCACAAGGTTCCTAGAAGATTCAAAAGTAGCTACTGGAAGATTTATACAAAGTTAAATATTACTGTAAATATTCCTAAGAACTCTTAGCTTCCAGTTTCAATTTGATTATTTTATAGACTTACTTAATATGTTATTGCTTAATGTGCTTAAAATGTTTTGACTAGTTCAGTCAATGTTGAACAAAGAAAAAAGAGTGCAAATGATTTAAGAAAACTGTTCTTCATCTGGAAACAGTTTTCCAACACACAGTGATAGGTTTTCTGCCCATCTGTTAAACCAGCCCCATCAAATTGTTTTGAGGACAAAAAAGGGGGATAGAAAAAAAAGACTCGCAGTATTCATCATGATTCACCCAGTATTTTTCACTAGCTTTGCTAGTGAAACAAAGTTGATTCTATATTCTATTCTTAATACATATTAAGTCCAGCTCTAGATCACAAACTTTTCCTAGTGCACCATCCCAGCAATGAAGTGAAAGGCCTACAGCATTTTTATGCCAAAAAAAGCTTAAGTGTACAAAAGGGCTTCTGCTGGTGCAATGTATCCCACTTCACTCCAGAGCTAACACAGGCTGGCTTGGCAAAAACGCATTTACACCATTATGTGTATGCTGAAAGAGTATCTGGAAGAGCCTTGACAGCAAAACTTCTGTCGTGCAGCCCAGACCGAAGCTACGCAGGCACCTCAGCACCGACGGAGCACAAGGCCGGGGCGTGTGGCGTGAGGCTCTGCAAGAGGCACCTGCTCGGATTTCCAGCCAGTGCCCCGAGCACGCACCGCCAGGCACACAGCGAGCCGAGAATTAAGAATGATGCTGTCACACAGCACTGCACGGGCTGCTGCTCAGCAAAAGTCTATTATAAGCAAGCTGATCTTCAGCACAGCTCACACGGCAATCAAACTGCACCGCCATGAATTAGTATTTCCCCAGTTTTCAGAGTAAACAAGCAAACCAACAAAATAAACAACAAAACCCCCAAACAAATTACTGAACAATACATGACATTTTGAAACAGAGATACTGAGTGTGTGCAACTTTCTCAAGTAGGTCAAATCATTCAACGTGGGACATTTGGCTATAGATAGTTGCCTGTTCTGTAGATGAGCTATTTTTCTCTTAATGGCAGTAACAGTAAATGAACTCAGTATGGTAAAAACAATGTCGCAGCAAGAGAAAATAATTCAAACCCAATTCAAATTACTCCAAAAATGATTGTATAGGTATCATAAAATGGAAGTGCATTAAATAAGCAGAAAAGATCAATAAGACCAAGAAGCAACTGCATATTGATCAAGGAATAAAACTGCAGGTAATTGTCTGATGCTTCACCCCAATTCACTGCTTCTCCTCATACAGCAGGGCTCCTCTCCATGAATCCCTTACACCCTGTCCCAGCAACTAGACAAACTGCCACTCTTGTCCTTCTCCCATCCTGTAAGTTTTAAAAATAGTGTTAATACTTATATTAGATGTACTATACTTCTACTGGTGTATGACATTAAGCCCTAATTCTAAATTCAAAAAGTAACAATAGGTGCTTGGTGGATGGATGAAGGATGGAATTTTAAGTCAGCTTTTGACAGAAAGGGGATTGATTGTGCTGAAAAAACAGCTAATGAAGTACAAAAGAGTTTTTAAAATACAGAATAATGAAATCACAATAAAAATTAGAGGCGTCCAGGAAAAAAAATTTACTAAAATTTCTTCAACATACTATGGTCACAGAAGACTTCCAGCTCAAATATGAAAGTGGTTGGAAGGCTCAAGGACTCTGCAGATCATGGGATGGAATAAACTCTACAAAGAGAGAAAACAAAGATGAAACCATTCTTTTACATGGGAAAGCTGCTCTGCCATTGACTCTTATCATTCCAGTTGTTCAGGGTTTGTCTTTTGCTTTTTACCTTTTACTTGATTTTTTTAATTAAAATGTATTTAAAGGCCTACAGAATTCAACAGTGTTAACACATTTATGCTTTATCAGACATGTAACCTTACGTAAAAAAATCAAATGAGTTTACTACCATTAGTAGTTACAGAAAATCAGTTACAATGAATGACAAAAAGAACGTGCAAACTTTGCTAGCAAAATGGCTGTGGTCAATTCTTGTCTCAGAGTCCATGCAAAATGAATTACTTTAATTTTCTCATCCACACTTAGAAAAATGTATTTAAAACCCTAACAGATACCATGGCAATCTCAATCCACAGAATGCAGATCACACCAATAGCTATGTGCAATGTCAAAGGAACACTATTACAATAGACAGAAAGCAAAAATTAATTGGCAAAACTTATTTCCAGGAGTACTGCTTGGATTTCTGATAGTCTGTTTTACTTGTTATGTCCCATATTCAAAATTATTCTGTCATAAACAAGTGTTCAAATGGTCCAGGTTATGAGTCATTCCATTTACTCTTTCTGAGCTCTGCCATAATGTCAGCCTTCTCCTAACCCTCTTCTGCTGGGTCTTCAGAGACCTCCAGGGAAAGGTAATAATTCAGACACTTACTTGTATATAATATGACCATACTACATATTTTAAGAAAGGGAAGATACTGGTCTGGTACCAGACCCCAAGTCTCTTGTGCTTCAGTTCCACATCGGTTTATGCTCAGCTTTCATTCCAGCTGCCATTGCTCCCTCCCTTCCACATCTCCCAGCCACGTCACCTCCTCCCCACGTCTGCACCCACACAAGCATTCTGCTGAAAATGACTCCAGTAGCCTTCAGCCGCCACTCAGCATCAGTTCCTCACTCCTCCAGAGACACCTATGCAGGGAACAAACACCTGTGCACAGCAGAGATGTACGGAGAAAAGAATCACAGGAGAACAATTTATATCAATTAACCAGAGATGGAAGAGGGTCTTTAATCCACTGTGTCTAGGAAGCTTCATGTTAAAGCAATAAAAAACAGAACTCTGTAAAGTTTCAGTTTGTACAGACACCAAGTTTTCACTACCTTACTCAATTAGTATCTATTCTGATTTCTATTTACTCAATAACTCATTAGTGCTAATGAGCACATGCCTACAACATATAAAGAAGTTAATGTACAAATTAGTTGTGGCAAAAGCACTCAAAAATTTCAAAGCAGAAATACAAATTCTTTAGAGAACAGAGTTGAGCAGAGTAACAAACTTGGGAAGAAAAAGTGTCAGATTACCTGGTATTGAAACAAGTACCTTCAGTAAAGATAAACTGTGTGTGGGAAAAGTTTTCAAATGGCAATTAGACAAGTTCAGATTATTCAGATAGTACTTGTTATCAGCTTTTTTCAAATGTTCAATCACTGCCCTTCACAAAAGAGCTTAGGTGGATCCTATGTATATTCATAGTAATTCACTTACTTAATTCAGCTATTTGCTCATGTTTGAGAGGAAGAGGGATTGATTACTTGGCATAGGAGAGGGATAATGATAGTGTCTTACAAGCCAGTGAAGAGCAGTGGTCACTAACCCCTGGAGCAGTCCCAGCCTGCGGAGCAATGGTCAGCGCTCACTCCGCTCAGGCAAGCCAAGCTCTCACAGCCTGTGTCCAGTCCTACCCTTGGCACTGAGGCTGTACTTGCCTCCGTAGCTGTGCAGGTTATTAAATGATCCAAGTGCACAGATCTCATCAGCATTAGGCCTCCTATGCTCCTAACTGCTCCTAGGAAACTGTCTAATACTCGTGTATCGATTCCAAGTATTGATCCAGTAAATTTTAGCACGCTGGTTGCAGACTAGAAACAAAACCCAGCACTATCCCCTTCCCTGGGGAGCTTTTTTTTTTTAAAATGTATATCTTTAGTTTCTTCAAGCAGACAAAAGCCTTTACTAATCAGTAAGGGCTACATTTAGTAAATGTAAACATTACAGATAAGTATTCTGGTGAAATAATCTTCTTAAATTCTATAAAAATATATTATTCAACCAAAGAGGATTCCCTTCTCCACTCCAATTACACATACCTAACACAGGTGACTTTTTTTTTTACTCTAGAATTTTGTTATGAGGGTGGAAGGGGACAGGGCAAAAGACTTCTATGGAGAACAGTTCAGGAGGAACACTACTGTCCATAAAGTTGAGTGCAAAGGCAAGAGAGCATGACAAACATCAGGACGTGGCAGAAAGGATGACAAGAACATCAGGTAAACAGCAAGCACCACCACCAAGAAACTGAATACAAAACTTCAAAAATTACGGTAGACGCCCATTATAGAATAATTTTAATGAACTTGCAAAGACAGTATTTCAGACTAATTTAACCAAGGAAAACTAAATGAAATCTCCCTGAAATAAAATAGGCTATACAGATGGAAGTCTAGTACTGTGGGTTTTACCTTTGGGAGTTACAGCCTGCACAAGATTCTATTCTTTCATTACAAATCTGTTGTGTGGGGGGCGGAGGAGGAGTAACTGTGTTACAGGGATAAAAAGAATAGCACAATTGTTGTAAGAACATCTAGTTTTCTCTATGTATTTCTATCCATCACAATGCATCCTGAACTTCACATCTATTTTTTCACATTACCTTACCCTATACCATGTCAGTAAAGAATATTTTAATGCTGGAAGGGAAGCACTCCGTAAATAAAAGTCCCTGAACAGGACATCACAAATTCATTAGTGAAGATCATTAAACAGCGTTCGTTTTAAGAGAATAGAGAAAACAAAGAGAGCTGATCAAGCTCCATCAGGAGAGTGAGGAGGACTGGCAGGAATAGCAGCTGTGCTCGAGCTCAGATTGGATTCGTGTTGGCAGAACTGTGAAATAAAGCCTACAACATACTGTGCCTTTATGAATCCTGCTTTCCCAATAAAAGGCATCCGAGGAATTTAATGCTTATGTTTAGCCCTTCATAGCCTGTTTTACTTAGGATGGTTTCTATACAACCAGATTTATAAAAGTCCAAGATGCAATTATTTAGACATGCTGCTCCTTCGAACGGTGCCCTCTAACACATACACTAACACAGCCCCATTCATCTGAGTATCTCCAAGTGCTTCATAAACACTAATTGAACGGATGCCACGAATCTGAAAAACACTACTGCCGGAAAATTTTCTGCTATCTGACTTGGTTACAATAGTACATTTTATTATACAGTAGAAAAGGTCAGTGCAAGAAGAAGAGTCTAGTTTAAGGTATACATTTAACAGCATTTTCCCTGTATCAATTTTAATAATACATTTTTCACAGTCAATTATGCAAGAGTCAAGTTCCTCCTGTACCAAGAAAAAAAACCACTAAAAACTAAATAAAAAGACCCAAGAGTTTCTTAGGAACAAATTTAAAACCAAAAAGTTATGTGAGACATACACAAAAACCTAAACTTCAAACAAATACAGAGGTATATGGAAGACACATATGTAAAAAAATCCTTCTTATTTAAAAAAAAATACATTTTTCAAAAAACATACATTTAGGATTACATTTAATAGAAATTTATGCATATTTTGTACCCTGGTCAAATGAAAAAACTTAAGTCGTTTTATTTCATTGAATCTCTCATTTCTGGGCATAGAATACAAAAAAGGAGGAAAAACCTAAAGAAAGGATGGAGAAACGTGTAGGAAGATCTCAAAGTACATAAATACAGTGTTGTTCTTTGTGTTCCCATGTAGAAAGCACAAAAGTAGGTCACCTATTATATATTACAACAGAGCGATATAAACCAACTTCTTATGACTACCTTGGTAGGGGGAATGTTTTTGAGTATAACATTACATAATACATTCGTGCAACTACCTTAACCTGCTTTAAATAAGTAACACTTCAGAATTTGTGAAACTGATGAACCAAAACTTTCACAGCTCAGACTTTCAAACCTGAAACTGGGGCTAGAAACAGAAGCTCAAGCGCAGAAACTTCAGGATTTCAATGATTTGCTATTTTCTGAGCAAGAATTCAGAGAACTTCTCTAAGAATGGGATCACTGCACTCATGCCTTCTCAAGTGGGATCACCTATGCAGGGAAACTGAGCAGCGTAACTATTTTTCTTCTACAGGTATGTAAACCAGTTCTTTTTTTCATCTACCCTCTTTCTGAACCAACCTCATAACCCTGATTTCTCTGCTACTATAGAACAGTAAAGTATTATTTTATAAATCAAGCTTCAGATCAAAAGGAAGAAGAAAGTGTCATTCACTGCAATTCAGAGGCAGGTGAAAGGGCTGCAGTGTAATGTTCCAAGACAGAATTGCCTTTTCTTTGTGCTTTTCTTAGGTTCTGCCTAAGCAAGCTGCCAATTTATTTAATCCATCCATGAATGAAGGTAAAAAGGATTTGTCCAAGATGACACATAGTTATGAAGTAGAAACTGCAAGACATCTTTGTCTATTGAACTCCCTTCAAGACTAAAAATAAACTTCTCCAGATTTAAAAATGCTCTAATTGATTCAAAATCCAGCCTGGTTTGTTCAACTTGAGATACACATCACTCAGAACTCAATGCATAACTATTCTAACTGCAAGTGTGGCATAACAGTATGATAGAAACTTTAAATAAACATATAGAAAACCCTACCATCCATAAATCTGATTTATTCACATGTTTTGCACTCACCAATAATAGAATACTTACTGACTTCTAATATTTAGTATTTTACTAGAAAGCCAATATGGTGCTCTACATTTCATCAGAGATAGATGTGTATGCCTTGGTAATACAGATAGGAGCAATATTTACTATATTCGCAATGGCAGAATGATAATTTTGTCTCATATATTACCATGATCAACTATAAAGCAGGTTTTTTGTAATAAGCATCAGCTTAAGGCAGACAGCAGTGAATTCATTCTAGTAATTATGGGAACTAGTGCAATAATTAATATTTTTTAATGTATCAAAGATCATATTTAGATTACAAACAGAAAGGAGAGAATTACTTCAACACCATTTCTTCAGTCATGCTTGCTTTAATGTAAGTTCAAGCAAGGAAATCCTAAAAAGAGCCTGAGAAGATATAATTTTTCAGATCATTTAAAAACCATGCACAACTATACACAATGGTTTACACTCAGAGGTTTCCTTCTTTAAGTATGAGTGAAGTATCACTCTGTAGACACTGATGAAGGACTATAGTCTAGGTTTCAAACAAGTTACTATTTAATAAATAATGAAAGAGAAATTTTATGTCAGTTTCATGCACTGTTAATTTTTTCAATCAACTGTAATTGTAAAACATCCTTTGAGCAGTGGCAGTTTTTTCCTTGCTGCCATTTTCTGCACAAAGGTGATGGGGCACCATGGAGAGTTGTATATTTTATTATTATTAAGGGAGAATTACCTAAAACTAGTTTTAGTATATTCTGCTTAAAATCTTGTCTTGAAATTGCAGTATTTGAGTCTACCCAGATTACGTTTTTCACAGTAATTTTTCCTCCGGTCTTTAAAGCTATCAATATTTACACAGCCAATGACGCTCAGCTTTAAACAGTTAAGGAAAGGAAAGCACCATATTCAGACGCAATCGCTACAGCACCTTCTCATTATATTTAAAAAAGCATTTGATGCATGAAGCTTGGAAACGAAATCAGTTTCCGTACTGCTTTTCATTCATCATGCAAGGTTGCAGTTTGTAAAATTGCTCACAAACCGTAGAGACTGTATTTTTTTAATAACTTTTAGAAGATAGCACTTGTCTACAGTTCCCATCTTAAGATCTCACAGCACTTTTGGCTACCATTTTAAGCATTGTTATAAAGGGAAGAAGTTGAATACCAAGTAACTTGTCTGAGAAACAAATTTACACTTAAACCCAGCTACCACACAAGTCCTGTGAACAGTTTCTGTCATAACCGAAATATCATTCTTTGTCTCCTACCTAATACCACTTTAGGATTTTGTCCAATGTTTCATCCATTCCCAGGTGATTAATTATTTTTGCCCCAGTTTTTTTTCCCTTTGACTTATTTCTACCCATGAGTAGAAATGGAGAGTTAGGAAATCTACCAAAGTGGGAGAAGTGAAGAAAAGAACTTCCTTACACCTTCAACTATATATCTATAGTTTTTTAAAACTTTAGGAACTGGTTTGGTTACACAAAGGAAATCCCAAATCATGAAGAATTTCTTCACTGAAAGGGTGATCAGGCATTGGAACATGCTGCCCAAGGAGCTGGTAAAATCACAAAACCTGGAAGTGCTCAAGACACTCAACAACTGGACACGGCCCTTAGTGCTATGGTTTAGTTGACATGGTGGTGTTTGGCCAAAGTGAACTTGATGATCTTGGAGGTCTTTGCCAACATTAATGATTCTATGATATTATTTCAGATTAAAAATATAAAAGAAGACAGGAATGCTATTACTTCATTTGTACAAAAATCTAAATTTTATCAGAGATTGATATTTTAAGTAGATCTGTGTCCGTCTTTTCTCCTTCCCAATGCCTACAAAGATAATAATACTACTTCTGATACTTTGAAGCAGAATAAATATTGAAAGAAAAGCTTTTGTTAAATGGAAGAGAGGGGAAAAAATTATCTCCATTGTCAAAATTAGTAAAACCAGGGTCAAAATGTCCATTCAAACCACAGCTTGAACTGATTTTTCCATTGCCATTGCAGCAGGCCCATCCGTGGAGAAAAGGTTATTTTGGAAAGCCTCTGGGCCAAGGGTACATTTCCTCAAATTCAGCATTCTTTCTTGGTACCTTTTTGGAAACAGGATTCCACTCTGGAGAATGCACTATGCATTGGAGAATCTCCATTTGAAGAATTCAACAATTACACTGTTTCTGTTGCCAGAAAGAGTGTAAGTTGTAGCACTTCTAAGAATCAAGTAATTTTTATAACCATTATGTACTTTTTATATACATACACACATTCATACAGAATACAACTATGCTACATCTATCACAGGAGTTAGAGAATAACTACTCTGTACACAGTGTTCAGCTGAACACGTCAGGCTCACAGGGAGCACTGCTTGTCAGTGGCAGTGGTGACAGCAGTTTTAATCTAGTCAAGCAATCACAGATTTCCTCAACAGCAACAAGAGCTGTCTTGTGCCAGCTGAGTCAGCACCCCAAAATCTCAGGTTTGGTAGAGGACCTGGAAGAGTGCTGAGAATGCCTTGGGTGGTGGACACAGCAGGTATTTTGAGCAGCCCTGTATTTATCAGCTAAACTGAACAGCAAAGAGTTGGGTACTGTAATTAAAACTATTTGGATACAATTTTCTTCTCCCAGAAGAAGCATAACAGAATTTCCTCATTTAAAGTTCAAATAGCATTCAAATATCAAATAAATAAATTACTAACTCAGTAGGAATTCAAAAGCCAAAAGGCAGTCAAAGAAATAAATTTTGTTGTTCAGAGGGTAAAACAATAGCTGCCTGGCTGCTTTCCTGAGCCTCTGTCAAAGAACAGGCTGACCTACTCTGTGACCTGCTCACACTGTTCACTGCTTTGGTATCTAACAAGCACTTACTAGATAATAGTAATCAGTGGAAATTGGAAGCTATACATTAATCTGTGAATGTGTAATATTTGTCAAAAGAGAAACCAGCATCCTGCATCATTTTGCAGGTGCTAAAATTACTTACAAATAATAAAAGCTCAAGCTATAAAACTAAGCGACATTCACATTTATTTCTATCTGCTACTATTATTCCACTATGTCAGTAACCAATAATGCTATCCTAGAGTAGAATATTGCTGCCAATTTTACAAGTAAAAAATAAAAATAGGTTTTGCCAGAATTAAAACTGCATTTCTTTCCATTTATGTATTCATTCATTTAACAGATGCATTAGCCAAGACTCTGCACAAAACCAGAATATTAAATTATATCAGCTGGATGAATTTCTAAACAGAAACAAAAAAATTAAAAAGATTAGTGATTTGGTGAATTCATTTCTTCAGTATCTACATCTAGCAGCTCTCAGCGATCTGCAAACATACTTTGAAAATAAAGATGCTTTCAGCCAAGCACAGAAAGAAAAAAATAAACTTTGCATTGTAATCACAGATTTAAACAAAGATTTAAAATTACAGATTAGCAATTTTATGTGGACTCTCTACAGTCCACAGTTCCCTCTGCAGCTGCTGGTCCACGGAATTTTTGGGATCAATCCCATTTCCATTCTCATTTCTTTGTGTTGTGGATCAAATCTACTCAAGGAAGTTTTGTGCCCAGCTGATCACAAGATGCCATTCAGAAAACTGCCACACATGGCAATCGTACCCAACGGAATTATATCGTGGTACCAAAGTGAAGAAATATTGATATTGCTGAAGAATTTTTTCAAAACCCCCAAAACTTAAAGCAAGGTTTACAAGTCAAGCTCTTAGCAGTTTCGTACAAAAGCGACCATGAAATCCAACACTCAACATTCTCTATTTATAGCAAAAGATCATTAAGGAAATGAAGAAACCCTATATAAATAAATCTGAAGAGCAGCTCAGTCACCCTCGGAGCAATTCTCACAACTTCCCTGTCCTTGTGTGTGACTCCTTTAGTTCTCATCAAATATTCATGTGAATAACTCCATGCCTGGCTCGTCCTCAATAGACATCTTTTCTTCTTCCTTCTGCCACATCACACACACACGTAAGGTGGCATTGGGAAGGATAAGAGAAGGGGAAATGCACCAATGCAAGGCACCTAATATATTAATGACAATTTCTTTGCAGTATGGCACAACCCAAAGTACCACATCTAAAAACATTATATCCAGCTTTTCTACTCATAATATCGATTTGTTTAACTGTTGTTAAACTGCATGGTACTGCTTCTTTATAGGTTTTATTTATGAAGCATCTTTACACTTAATTTAACTTCCTAGTTGATGTTGGAAGCAACAACTTCTCAATGTCAATTTCCAGGTGAAACATTCTCCAAACGTGGTTTGCATTTTTGCCCTATGTTTAACAATCTTCTATGCATGCTGCAAGGTCTGCTTCCTTAGAGATAGGGGGGGGTGTTTAATTTTGAAAAGCTGGATGATTAAGTAAAGAGTGCTATAGTGTTTCATCAATACATTTTTTAAAATCTCATTAATTATTTGCATTTTCTGAAGGTTTGTTTTGCTCCCCCACCCCCCTTCCAATGCAGCTGAGGGTTTAAAGCAATTTAGATAGAAGTTAGTGCAAGAAATAATTTATATTCTGACTTCATCAATACATTACTTTACTTTAGAAAAAAATAAATTTATGTCTTGAGAGATAGATACATGAATTATTTTTTTCCACTCAAACCTCAATTCTCTCCGTATTACTCCAAAGCATTGCCTTGGTTTAACTTTGTCTAGTTAGACATTAAAAATCTGTGCTTAAAGATCTGCAAAAAGAGAATAAATATGGAAAATTTCTACAGTCCATGCATCCTTCAAAAAGAAACTGATCTTGTATTATAGAGACTGGACAGATTAATGAAATATAGACAGACTTTCCAGATCTGCGCTAGGCATCTAAGAGATAACCAAACTGTTCTTCTACAAAACAGAATAATGTGAACAGAAACTATGAAGCAGATACAGGATGCTCAGGCACTGTGGTCATGGACATTGCACAGGAAGCTAAAATCCTTAGTTTAAGTGTTAATCCACACTATCTCTAACTGTCCATATAAATTTGCTCCAGATTAAGGGTACTGAATACAAACTAAAACTCTTTGTCCAGTATCCATCTTTATTGCCCCAAAGTATACTGTAACAGCTGCTTTGCCTACAGGCTTCAATATTACTGAGAGTGGCTCTTATACTCTCACAAACGCTATCATCACAGCCTGTAACATTTATCAATGTATGCACTTAGCCGACAGCCCAAAGAGCCACTGAGTCTCAGACATACAGATGCACTCAAACACCATTGGAAAATCCCTGTTGAAGTATTCTACACTAGACCTGTATTGCTTATTGTGATAATGCCAGCTTAAAGATTTCAGAGTGGGAGTATTAAACAGGGTATTAGCAAGAGTCTAATAAACAGGTAGATGCCTAGAATTTTTTGATGGTGGCAAACAAAATAGGTTTCTGAAGAATATATAAAAAACTTGCAGAGAAAAAAACAACTGCCCCGAGGGGAACAGAAAGTTCTGTCTGAGTTTTTCTATTACTTCAACAGCAAGGCAGCAGAAAAGGTATTACATCATAAAGCAACTTCAAAGAAAAACATTTGAGCCTAACCACCAGCAAGCTTAAAATAGTAACCACTTTCAAAGGGCAGGCTCTCCTTTCCTTTCATTCTTTCCTCACATTAAAACTAATTTGCTTGATTAATAAGATAAAATAATGTTCTCCATATCCAGCTGTCTCTCAGGGGGAATCACTTCTCTCTGGGCACCACATGTACTGTGGAAAGAATGAGAACTAGAAAAGCTCTCTACTTGTGTCAGAATGGCAATTTCTCTTTTAGAAAGACAGCATGGTAACAGGCAGTCAGTATGTAATAACTCATATGATTTTCCTGTTGATGGGTTGCTGCTGTTGCTATTCTCCGTCTTCCACATTTCCGCCAGGAGCTTCTAACCCAAGGTATCAATTTGCAGAGCTGCTAGCCTACCTAGTAATAGTGAAGCTTCTCACTTTGAAAGGTACCAGAAATAATGCACATAACATTTTTCCTTTTTCCTACTCCAACTACACTTCATAGCTCCTATCACTGCAACTCATGCTACCTATATGTTTTAATTGATTATGTAGATCATCAGTGAAGGCTGCTGAAGAATTTGACAAGCTTTTTCTGGATAAACCTGCATTTGCTCACCATCCATCAGTGTAACAAAAATGTCTTGAACAACCGTTTTAAATTTCTCAAGGTTTCATTAGTAAAATAAAACTTAGGCTTCAAGCCTAATGACTGCAAAGCCAGCTCCAGGCATCAACCATATACAAAGCAAAACAGTATTTCCTTCCTCAGACATACCAGTGACACCACTGCTCTCAGCCTTCTCCCAAAAAACAGCAACTGAAAGCATTTTTCATACAAGCTGTGGTTTGCTTCAGTATTACAGTAAGTGATTTCAAAGACAACAATTATGCAGTGAGGTTAAAAATACTTTAGAAGATGGAAAAAACCTGAAACTATGGTTTAGGCACAAAAATCCTTGATATTTGAAATCTTCGCAGACAAAATTAGTTCTTCATATGCATGCGTATGCATGCATTTTAACACAGTTTAGGTATTTATTGTAGATTCTACAGCTACAATACATATGTTTTTAAAAAAAACCCAGAAAGTATGAAGGGGTTTATATTTCTCTTTTATTTACCCACTTAAGAAAGTAAGAGATGTTTTTTAATAATCAATAAAAAAAATTAAACTATATTATGGATACAAATTATGAGAATGAATGAACCCAAACAACAGAGGAAGAAAGAAAATAAACTGAATGTGATATCAACACAAATCTAAATTTAGATCAACATGCACATCAATCAAATGAATATTTTTTTTAGCAGAGGAAATGTGAAGCCAACACACTGCACTTAGTTCAATTTCCGTATTATTATGCATTTATCATTATAGCTTATTACTTTTAAACTTCTCTCACATGTCTTTTTATGGCACTACATAAATAGATTTTCTATCAGTTTCCCTGAACAACTTTGTAAAAACAACTGAAGAACTAAGGAGGAAAACAGGGGACGACAGAGTAATTTATCATTTAAAAAATCAGACAAGTAAACATACTGCATATAATTTTTCAGATTATGAGAACTTAATTTGTGGAATATCACCACTGTCAGACTGATGTGGACAACTTCCTACATTTGAACTGAACACAGAGCATGACATGGTTTTAACTGCTTATATCACTCATTCACAACAAGGGGGTGAATCTAACTACCGTCCTTAGATTTTATTTTGTTGTCTGAAGAAGGCAAAGTATGCTCCTGTCACATGCAGAGTTACTGTGTGTGGTCACTGAACTTTGATTTTAAGGGTAGTAAGCCTACTGGATCCTTTTCACACACTTTTTGTAGTGCTTCCAAACCAAACCAGCTAAGTGGCTACCTGAGCGAGACGGACACATAAGAAGTCACCCTCGTGGTAACCCTTACACTGTGGGTGATCTTAACAAAATTAAAGTGACATGACAGGTGATAGCTATTAATTTTGTGTTCACTCTTTACTTACAGGGCAATTAAGATCCTAAGATTTGTCTCTTAATCTCAGCTAGAAGAATGCTCGCTACTAGGCACACCATGTGAACACTTCGTCTTAATTAAGAGACAACGGCACCGCCTTCCTAGTTTGCAAAATTACTAGAAACAAAGTCTATCCAAGATCTCTGATGAATAAATAACTCTTAGAGAAAATCTTCCTGTTTTCTCATTTTGTTTTAAATTAGCAATTCCACTTAAAGGATATTACAGCAGGAAGGTGTGTAATCAAACTCCTGCATCAGGGGATTGTAACAGGGCAGCTAGTGCTGCTCCTGATGCTGCCCATCCTGCGTACCTGGCTAGGCATGACTTTCACAACAAGGATATCTGATGGAGAATCCTGAACCAGATCCTAAAGTTTAAACCCTGCATGTCAAGTTCAGCTGCCTCCCAATCCAACGCAACATAATCAGCCAGGCAGAACACTTCCTGACACGTCTCCACCGAGACTGCTGTGCGATGCACGAGCACAGCACTGCCAGGAGCTGGGACTTGGAGGTGCTGGGCAACACAGCCACCCAGCAGCAGGGAACAGCACTGAAAACTTCTTCCAACACACAAAATACCCTCATGAAAGAAAGACAAGCAATCCCAGGGCAGCATTTCCTCATTCTACAGCCACACAACATCGGGACTCCCGCTCCAGCACATTTCAGCTACTGTGCTAAACCACTTTGCAACTTTGGGAATGAACGCTCTTTCAGGCACACTTTCACAAGGCTCCCACGAGGCGAGCAGGTGGCTTTTTTATTTGTATGTTCAGAGCAATACAAAAGATACGATGTCAGAACTCCGAAAGCCTTTCCATAATAATGAAAATCCTCACTAAAATTCAGTAACAATTACCAACTTAGAATATTTTACAAAAGCAGAAACCTCTCAAGTTCTCAGAACAGTCAAAGCACAATTTTAATGAAGGAGAAACTAAATTCACAGAAATATTACCATTTTTAAAGAAAAATGAAAAAATACCTTGAAATTTATAGTCACTAATTAAACTCTTGCCAAAAACTACTACAACATACAGCACCACTCATTATGAATGTTTATACTAGAAGACAAACCACCTCAATGGAGAAAAGCTGAAGTCAGAGTGATGTTATTTAAATTACTATTAAATTTACCAGCCATAATTCCCTCCTGAGCATAACTGATACTGGGTTGTTGTTTGGTTTTTTTCTTTCCACTAAAATGCTTAAAAAATTGTGCAATAAAGTACTAGGACCGTGATTTAGCTGTACCACTTAACCAAATACATTGTTATGAAACAGAAAGGATGCCTTCCCTACATATGAGTGATAGCCAGCACTGGTTTTGCAGTTTTTCTTTCGTACCACCTCATTGTGCAAAACTAAAACAAGATACATTTTTGGTATTAATAGATAAAGGACACTCTCTAACTTACACATTTTCTCAGGAGTACAGAACCTTCCAGTGCTGAAAAGGTCAACAGTTGTTCTAACATGGAATACTACTGAACAAATAACCTGTGCCTAACAATTATATAAACCCAAATGAATCTTATAAGGCATTCTTATTCCATGGCAAAAGTAGTTAATTTTTCTGTACTTAAGCTGCTGTGCTATCACTAACTCTGCATCTTGAAAATTAATATATACACATTATATATAAAATATATTAACATGTAAAATATATATACTATTATACATAACATTTACATATAATTTATTTTATATCTATTTAAAAATACATGTCTTTGTGTTGCTTCCAAAGGTCTTCATCTTTGCAAATACAAGAGGAAGCATAGTGAAACAACATATAATTATTCTGGAAAATCCAGATTTTTCCAGGGATGTAATTCTACAGTGGCGGAACCAAGATCAACAATGTCCCATGTGTAGGACTGTTTACTGTCAAGGGAAACATGAATGTTAGAGAAGTGGAAAAAAAAACTCCACAAAACCCAACTTAAATAAGTCATTATAAAAATAACTAAACAAAGCAAGTTGTATGGCAATCAAAAATAAGGGAGAAGAGAAAATAAGCTTAAAGACACTGAATGGAAAATTAATTTTTTGGATGTCAGTCCTTGCTGCAGAAAAGGAATAATATCTTTGGAACAGTTCTCTATAGACTAAAGAAATGAGAATAAAGTACTTGAGCCAAAAGGAAAAAAGACCATGTTACCATCTGAGTCAGAATGGTACTTATCTACAAATTCTAAAAGAATTTTTGTCATCTATTCAGCATATCACTCTTAAATAATAATAAAAATCTTTATGACTAGACCTTGTGTACAGGTCAGGAGCCAAGATTTACATAAAAGCATGCTGCAGCATGATCCAGAACAGCAAGCCATAATTTCAGTATCAGGTAAAGCAGAACACATTTACAAATTCAGCATAACAAGGGCACATCAGTACAACTCCCAAACCCAAATAGCTATTATCCACAGCTTATTTTTCCTTAGTACTGTAGGAGTTACTGTATTTTCAACAACATTCTAACAAAGTTCTTTGCAACTGACTATTGAAGAAACTGAGATACAACAAGGTAAGAAACAATTTTAGATATGGATCACAAGCTCCTAGAACAGATACAAATCATAAAATATTCAGAAGAGCTAAGTTAGAATTGGGCATCACACTCCTCAGAGTAAGTAAATGAAAGGTACAGAGGACCTATCTAGCTGGAATTGTGCAGATACACCATGTAAATAATGCTGAACAACTATCCCAGAGCAGGATGTCCAAAATCACCCAGTATTAATTTCCTAGAGCAACCTGAGCTCTAAAGACACTATCTGGCACTAAAAAATTTGTGTGAGTTAGGATCTCAAGTCTCTAGCAAATAAGAAAACAGATGACATTTTTAGACCCAGAAGCAGTAAAATTCTAAACAGTCACTAAATGAGCAGCAAGATTCAGACTAGGAAACCAGATGTGCAGTACAAAGGAAGAAAGTGTTGCTGAAGCATTCAGGATCAAAAAAAGAAAAATGCAGAGAACAAGGGCAGACACAGTCTCCCAAATGTGCCAATAAAGATCTTCATGAAGATCCATGACACCTGGATGTTAAAATAGTCTGCATGAGGTTTACGTAAAGTTAAACCCTAAAACACATTAAAAGAATGCTAAAGTTCCAAAATCAAGGACTCTGATAGAAAAACATTAGAATTGGGTGCTTCATTTGGCCCTGCTAGACCTTGTAAGTCTAATGAGTCTTTCTAAACAAACGAAGCTTATTTAAAACACTGAAGTTCAGGCAACTGCACTCAGGGTGATCTTATCAACTCAACAGCACAGCTTTGACCTTCAGATCTACAGATGACCTACCACCATGTGGGAATGCAGTAACAGTCAATGCTGGGACATTACTTCCTCTGTGTAGAAAGCATGACATTAGATAAAAAGTCTGAAGAGGACCAAGAAATATACTACAACTTGCAAATTTCTGAACTTCCTGCTCCCAGCAAAACAGAAAAACATATTCTCACATACAGTTATGCCTCCTGAATTGAATTTAGAAGTATTACAGGAGTGTATGTTACGGCAATTGCAATTATCTCTATCCCTGTGCACCCAGTGTCTCTTTACATGCACATGCCTCTACTCCTTTATGCTCCACTCTGCTTCAAGCTCCTGCCTCTCTGCATTTCTTTTTCCCTCACATCACACCCAGCAGCCCCAACCCTTTATTCTCTGTTACCATCTGGATCTCTCTCTACCCCTTGTGTTGCCATTCTCAAACCTAAGACCCTTCACCATCAGTCTCCTGGTTCAGGACTCCTGCTATTTCCTGATACTTCTACCTTCTCATTACCTTTTCATCCCATTTTTCACTACCCTAAAGGCCAAAATACCAGTCAAATTCTTTCTCTCATTCTGTACTGATATAGAAACAGGTATAAGAACAGCACATTTTCTGTTTATGCTGGGTGCCTGCACATGGCTCTTTTTGCCCACTCTTCCCTATCTACCCTTCGAGGATGATGTCATCTGTTCACACCATCTTAACTAGCATCTGCACAGCAATGGCTTATAAGCATGTCTATCCATCCACCTACTCCTGATTGCCTCCATATGGTACTGCTTCTTTTCCTGATTTTCTCTCCAGAAACTTAAGCTTAATATATGTTCACAACTCAGCTCCTTATCATCCTCTCAAACACTTTTTGCAGATAAAACTTCTGCCAATATCACCTCCTGTCATATAGGTAATCTTTTGTGACCCTTTCGCCTGCATTTTAACCATATATTCATGGTATATCCAAAATTCTGCTACAATTTTCCTCCGTGTGTACATCTTTCTCTAACAGTACGGCTCATCCAATACCTCCATCTTTGTTCAGGCACACACTGAAGAATTAGAAAGGGAGACGGAGATTCATCTGTTTAAATTTAGACAGGCTTCCTTACTTATCCTTAGTCATACTGAAAGTGAAGCAAGTAAATCTCTTTAATATATTGGTATTTATGCTTCCATTTCAGGAATCCTCTTTATCACATCACCCTTAAGAGCTATGCTGGTATCACTGGTTTCAAGCACTTGGGAGGCAGACGATACAGAGGCAGCTCAAAGGGCTCAATCAGCTGCTACTCAGCATAGCCAGCTGGTACCTGCTGATCTCTGTTCAAAGTTTCTGCAATCTTTATTTACATATTTTCTGAATGGAAAAGAGTATAGAACAGGAAACATGCTAGATGGATATGAAGCCATTTTAAAAAATAAATAAAGCATGCTGTTACCTAAAGATAAATAATATATTGGATGCCTGGCTGAAAGAAGAAGTAAACAGAAGAAATAAAGACATCTGAGTTACACAACTGCGTTTTTTATTTGCACTAACAACCTAAAAACAGAGGACCCCATCAAAATTTGACCCAAACTACCATCTTAACACAGTTACTTACGTAAGAACTCTACTTTAACATTTAGTACTTTATCACACTTTACAAAAGAACCTTAAAAATCTTTTAAATCACGGTGAAAAAAAATCCCCACACTCATTTGAGATTAAAAACTACCTACAGGACATTTCTACTCATATATTCTTAAACTATTTGTTTCAGCAAGCCAATTTTAAAAATAATATTTTGGGATTTATACTGAATTTATCTCCAGCACCAGTACCAATTAAAACAGATACTGTGCTACGCTTCTCATTATGTGGTTGTGAGCATTGCTCATACTGATAGAACAGATTCGAAAATAAATTACAAAACAAAAAGTGAAAACGACATCCCTTGCAAAGTGAAGGTCAAGAACATCATGCAAGAAAGACATCCTTACAAAAACCTGTCAAGTCTCTAGCAAAATTCATGTAGAACATACAAGTTTTTTTAGAAGTTTACATTTCAATAAAATTAATAACCTCCACAACTATACATAAATTGTACATAGTGATGGATCCTAAAAATCATTTTTTTCTGATCATGAATCAACTGAATTATCACGTCTGAATAATTATCAGGGTCTGAATAATCTCTGTGCATCCTAGCATAAATTTTCCAAATATTCATTTGAATACCAAGTTGTCCTGAATACAACTTATTGTTACAAGACCTAGATGACCACTTGCATGTAAACATGTACGGTGAAATTCAGCATGGCTTAAAGAGGCAGTATTATTTCAGAATGTTCTTTGGACAAGAAAAACCAACCAACCAAAACAAACAAACAAACAAAAAAATCAAACAAAAACCCCAAACACCTAAAAGGCTCAGAAATGGAAAGTAGGCAAATTCAAATACAGGTTGTTGGAAGCTTTTTAAGTAATAAACCTTTAATCCCTTTTTTTTTCTCTCAGTGCCATGTGGCTTCCAGTGTACACAAAGTAAAGAGTGAAAAGGTAAAAATAAAACAGGCATACCCTTAATATATTCCAGAATTCATAAATCATTTGTAAATTTAGTCCTTTTATAAAAGAATCCTTATATAAATCGGGGGGAGGGAGGGCATCAATCCCATATATGAAGCACAGTTTAAGCCCAACATCACTGACCAATCAAAATTAGTGAATGCACTGCATCTCTCTGCAGTGAGGAGAAGCGACAAGGTAGGCTGTCATTCTGCAAAAGCTGCCCATCGCAAGCTTTCCTCTCAGAAGCACTGCTCTTCTTTTTTAGAAAGCCTGAATCTCAGTGGTGTCTCTGGAGACAAGAAGCCTTCAGTATGTTAAATTACTTTCATTATGTATTTTCAGATGCTTATTGATTCTACCGTAGGAAGAGTGGGAGACTGCAGCAGCCTGTAAACCAGAACTAAAGCAATTGTATACATTAGCAGTATGCTGAAACAATGGCACAATACAGGCACAAATTTTCAGTAAGGTCATTTCTTGAAGATATGCTTATTACCCTCTTTCCCTTCTACTCTGCTAACAAGTGAACAAAATGAATCCCTCCAACCTGGAACTGCTTCACCTGCATCGAGAATTTACCAAATCTTTAGTGGAGGTAAGACCTGTTCCTTATTATGATATGCAGAATAAGCAACATTAAACCAAATTAAAAATTGGAGAAAAAAAGGCAAGAGATCAGATTCAACTTATATTAAGCAGTAATATATTGTTATATTTAAGACCAGTAAATATTTAAATGCTATTTCCCCTTCCCCATTAAAAATATAATGATAGAAAAATGTTATTCTGTATGAAAGTCTTATAGAATATTAAGAACCTGTTTTGTTCATACAACATGAAGACAGTATAGTTTAAGCTCATACAGTATTGAGGAAAACAACCACATAAAGCAACTGGGAATATGCTTTTCCTCCCTCAGCAGTATTTCCAAATATTGGCAGTTAAATATGTTTCAGATTTATTCAGTAACTCTTTGAAAGATCAGATAGTCTGTAATTAGTGTATACTTATTGCTTTATGAAGGTTGGCTAATATGACTAATTTCTGATTGCTCCAGAAATCCCCCTTTTTTGTTGTTTTTTTAAAACTTATTTCTTTCGTTATCCTGTACATTCAAGCCATTTATTAAAAGCATGGATTTGCTAAACATTTATTTCAAGAATGGAAATTATAACAGTGTGCAAATTAAACAAAAGCATATTTTCTAAAAGGCTCATTAACTCTGTTCAGTTTCTCATTAAAAGACACGAGAGTTGTATGTATAAACTACCTGCTCACCAGAGCTATAAAACCACATTTTCTAGCTTTAGTCACAGACACTCTACACCCAAGAGTTATTGCTTCTAGCCAGGATTTTTTGTAACCTGCACTATCTGGAGAACAGGAAACTTGTACAAAAAACCTAAATTCATGTAAGCTGACAGAAGAATATGATTTTACTGGCAAATAGAGAGCAGGCTAACTGACTTTCTATGTAATCTATAAGGTCCAATTTTAGAGATCCTTTATTCATTAAATAAGTGATATTAGAAAATATATTCTTGCATTATTTTATTTTTGAAATTATAAGCCCTACTTTTAACCTTTTTTTTCCTCCCCTTCACAAGGGCATGCAGCAACTAATTCAGTTTTACAACTGACAATATGAAGAATGCAGTTGACCGGGTATCTTTGTAGCTGTATGACCTACGAGCAGCAGGATGCATCTCTAAAATGTATTCTTAAGACATAAAGGAATTAAAAACAAAACATGGAACACACTTGTATTACCATTTACGTGCATGACACTTCAACAATATACATGGAAGACTAACACATCTGCTCAGATTTTCATTAAAAGAAGAGTGCAATGATTGATTCTTAAAATGGTGAGCATTTCTTAAAGAGGGATTTATAATTTAAAACCAGAATTGTGGAAACTACTGATGCATGAAGAGACAATGAAACATGAAATCCCAAAAGGAGAATATGCATACTTCACCAGCAAGCTGAATAAAGGTTTAACCAAGCTTTTTCTATACTACTCATTAAATAACTTACTTGTCATAATGACTAATGGATATTTTTCTCTCAATTTTATGATGTTATGTATTCTCCTTAAATCAAAATAAACCAAATTAGGTAACCCATGGTTACTCTCAAAGCACATGAACTGGATTTTATGATGTATAGCAACTTCTTTCACTAAGCCATCACTCAAAAGTAATGAGCAGGAATATTACAGAAAGAAATACGCAACCATAAACTAAAGGATGCCCACACACTCTGAAAACAGAGATCAGAAATTATTTTTCTTTAAACCTGGAAAATAAAAACAGGCTTCTACAAAATGCAACAGGGGAAGGAAATTAACATCACTTAAAAGAAGGTTTATTTGTTATTGCTGGCTTGAAACTCAGAACAGACACACAGAATATGCCCTGGTCTGTAGAAGTATCTGAGGCAATTAAGAAGTCCCCATGTTTAATCAGATTTTTTTGCTGCTGAACTGCAGGAACAAAAAAACCGAAAACAAAAAAACCTGCAAGAAATGAAGTAAGAGCTCAGCTACCACTTGATTTCCAGGTTACAGTGCGTGTCAAAGATCTCTCAGTGACACCATGTGCCAGTCTCCGCCGAGCTGCCGCCACGCCGTGCCAGGCCCCTGAGGCACCGAGGACAGGTAGGTGCCCCGGCTCTGCCCGCGCGGCGCGGCGCGAACGGGCTGCTGCCCTCACGGCTCTGCCTCCCGCACTGAAACCCAGCCAACGCAACAACGAGGTGATGCTCGATCTATTCGTGACGACCTAGCACATCTGAGGCTTTCCGTTTTCACAAAATCTCAGTTGCTATAATGTTAGGGTGAGGCTGTCATTTGTTTTAGCAGATCTGCTTTTGATGTCTTCCTGGCTTTTGCTAATAGAAAAGAACTTCATTTACCCAGCAATGCATTTGGAATGGTTTCTCGAAATCAATTCACAGCCAGGACAGCACACAAGAGGAGATCATACTCCTGAGGGTTAATGTAAGACAGATAGAGGTTGCCTAAATTAGAAATGAAACAAAGCTTTTGAAATATTTCTTGTTTCATTTCACACCTGAGAGTAATATGTTCTAATTTACATCTTTTTTATTTAAGAGGCACATGTGAAATAACTGTTGAAGAATACCAAGAATTTTCATCATACAATTTGCAATTAATAGTATTGTTCAATTGAGGCTTTTCAGAACTGCAGATGAAATCCATTTGCATACTGTATCCCAAGTGTGCTTAATTCATACTTGCATTTTAAAAGAGCTCAATTTTGTTCACCTTAGTGCTATCCATTTTAATGTATTCAGAATAGAACAAAGGTCGACATTCAAACTTATTTTCAAGCCAAATATGTCCCCTCTTAAATTTAAAGCTACCTAAAAAAAAAAAAAACAAACCTCCAGTATCATAACAAGAAATTGAATAACCTCTCTTTTATTTATTCAATCAATTACAAACTCAAGAGCTGGCTGACAATATAAATAATACAAACAACAGGTATTACATGCAGATGCTATATTTAAAACTTACTGGCATGTGTAAAACTAAGTAGATGAGACACAAAATAAAAAATCTGCTAGATAAAATAAATACCTTTTTTATCCTTACTCATGCCTATGAGAAATATGCTATGTATGTAAATCTGTTGAGTTTAACTGCAGTTTGGAAACAAACAAAAAAAAAAAAAACCCAAAAAACCCACCAAAACCCAAAAGACACAATTTTCTTTTTAAGTATTATTTTCTAAAATTATTCCCTTAAATCTATTCTGGAATAAAACTAAATACTCTTCCATTCCATGTAGGCACTGATTTCTTGTAGAAATTGAATACTCATATCAGAAAAAGGAAACGTAGTATTTTATAATAAACTCAATTTCCCAAACCCACGTAAGTTTTGCATTTGAAATTATACATACTTATATGAAATTGTTATAGTAGCAAGCATCATACACATAGATGCATAAATGATAAAAATGAACAGAAGGTTTAAACTCTATAAAAATCTGGTGAATCACAGAATGCCACATTTCAGTCCGTAACATTACTGTAAACCTCATAAGAAAGAGGTGGATAAATTGGCATAAATAATTTAAACACTCTTTTTATGATACATAAGCAACAGTGCTCCATGTTCCTTTCTTTTTCCACAAGAGCTTTTAAAAATGATCTTGATCACTAATTTGTTAATACTTAACAACATTCTTCTAAAATGACCCTCAAAGCAATACAAAGGCTATGCACAAAGTATGGTTTATTCAACAAACGAGCCCTTTGTGAAAAACCACATCACTACAAACAAAGGCTTGCCTCCCTAAGTGGAAGCTTTTCACAATTTTTTCTTTTTTCAAGCAAATCCTGCTTTATTTTAAAAAGGAAAGACCTTATTCTAGATATTCAGGCTTTTGAGCCCATGCCAATTAAAGCTCTAAACATACTGTAAATGAAGAGTTTGGTAAGAATGTTGCTTTTCCTCCCTCCTCCTTCCCCAGCATTTATCTACAATAAGTGCTAAAAAAAGAAATCAAATGGTTCCATATTTTATTTCACCTTTCAGGAGAAAAACCAGCTGCAACAAAAGAATGTGTTTCTCCCCCATTCTGGAAGTCAACATGCAGTCTGAATCTAACATTACAGTCCGAGATGCCATTGATGACATCGATACCAACATGTACCAACCACTGTCATATCCATTAAGCTTTCAAGTTTCTCTCACTGGATTTTTGATGTTAGAAATTGTTTTGGGACTTGGCAGCAACCTCACCGTGCTGGTACTTTACTGTATGAAATCCAACTTAATCAATTCTGTCAGTAACATAATTACAATGAACCTTCATGTACTTGATGTAATAATTTGTGTGGGATGTATTCCTCTAACTATAGTTATCCTTCTGCTTTCACTGGAGAGTAACACCGCTCTCATCTGCTGCTTCCATGAGGCTTGTGTCTCTTTTGCAAGCGTTTCAACTGCAATCAACGTCTTCGCTATCACCCTGGACCGATACGACATCTCCGTAAAACCTGCTAATCGAATCCTGACCATGGGAAGGGCTGTGATATTAATGACATCAATATGGATCATCTCACTTTTTTCCTTCCTGATTCCTTTCATAGAAGTCAACTTTTTCAGTCTTCAAAGTGCAAGTACTTGGGAAAATAAGACACTTCTGTGCGTGAGTACAAACGAGTACCACACCGAACTAGGAATGTACTACCACATTCTGGTTCAGATTCCAATATTCTTCTTCACTGTTATAGTAATGCTAATTACATACACCAAAATACTCCAGGCCCTAAATATTCGGATTGGTACAAGATTTACAACGGGACAAAAGAAGAAAAACAGAAAGAAAAAAACTATTTCTTTGACCACTCAGCATGAGACTACGGATGTGTCCCACAGCAGTGCAGGAAAAAATGTCGTCTTTGGTGTAAGGACTTCTGTGTCTGTCATAATTGCTCTACGCCGAGCTGTAAAACGGCACCGGGAGCGACGAGAACGGCAAAAGAGAGTCTTCAGAATGTCCCTTCTGATTATCTCAACATTCCTTCTCTGCTGGACACCCATCTCTGTTTTAAATACCACTATCTTATGTTTGGGCCCAAGTGACCTTTTGGTAAAATTGAGATTATGTTTTCTAGTGATGGCATATGGAACAACTATATTTCACCCTCTACTTTACGCGTTCACGAGGCAAAAGTTTCAGAAAGTTCTGAAAAGTAAGATGAAAAAGCGAGTTGTTTCAATAGTGGAAGCAGATCCCATGCCAAATAACGCTGTAATACACAACTCATGGATAGAGCCTAAAAGGAATAAAAAGATTACCTTTGAAGACAACGAAGTAAGGCAGAAATGTTTAGTACCTCAGGTTGTCACTGACTAGATTTCAGTATTCACCAAAACACATCAAATGGAATATTTGAACAAATTGTAAAAAAATACTGCCAAATAAGAAAAACTTTTTTAACTATTGGCGAGACTGTATATTTTCAATATATATGTTAAATAGAGTAGGTCTTGTATATTCAATTTCTTCATTATGTAAGATATATGTTGCATGGCTGTTTGTTAGCGTAACACCATGTGTATATTTGTCAAAAATATTCAAGTCCTCTTTTTTTAGAAAATAAATAGCCTTAAAGAAGTGCAAACTTTTAAAAATATTTGTATGGCTCAGTTTCTCTGTAAATATAAAAGAATTTTTAAGCAAAAATTGCACTTGGGAATGCTTTTCTATAGCACAAATTCACCATTTTGCATGATCTGGTATTTTTTAATTTAATTCATAAACAGTATTGATCAGAGTTATTCTGAATGTTATGCAGCTACAACCTGGAAGCATTTTGACCTCATATTTAGATATCCTACTTATTTCAATCTTCTCCAGCATGTGACTACCATGCACAGAAAAAGCCATTTACATGATGTCCTCAGTGAATGGCTCAGAATCAGTTACTTTTGAGATGGGGGAAAAAAATTCATGCTGGTCCAAAAATTGACAGTACTCTTATGAAAAGTAAAAGGTTTTGCATATATGATCTCAGATCCACAATTTCTACATAGAAAATACACAACTTTGAATAATTACAATGGACAGGGTAGGGGTAAAAGGCTAAATGAAGGAAAAAATCACAGACAAGAAAATTACTTGGCTGACACCAAAAGATAACCAACCAACAGAGTCAATCCTGTGCAAAGGCTTAGAATTTTCACACTGAAAGGGCTTAGCAAGACCTCTAGTGTGACACAGGGACCTTTTATACAGAAATTTTTCATTCGTATCATCTACCTACATCGATATGATTGTTAACTGCCACAGCTAAAGCAGTAGGTAATTTTTCTTGCCCTTGATAACTTTATTATTTTCCAGTGTGTTCAGTTCTAGCCATGCAATTGCCTTGTCACGAACCAATCACCAATACTGCTAGCTGCCCTGTTCCTGTAGTTCCTGGGCAGCCATGGCATACCTTTGTTCTACGTCATCGTCTTCAATTTCATCTTAAACCTGCACTGAAGAATGAAGAAGCCTTACAAAGTTATCATCATCCACAGCACTGTAAGCAAGAATTAAGATATTCATCCAAACATAAGTTTGTCAAGTCGTTCGCACCGTGCCATGATTAAAAATTTCATAATTTCAATGAAACAGTGGCGGGGAGGGGGAAACCAAACAAAAAGCTGCAAAATCAATGAGCATGATTTCACTCTTCTTGTTACATAAACTGATCAGTGTGTCACCAGCTTCCAGTATATTTAAAATGCTAATTCTCAATAACTATTATCTTGTATAAAAAAGCAGAGCATATCCTTGAATATGAGAGCTAGTTTGACTAAAGTATTACATAAAAAATTAGGATTTCTAAAGCACTTTTTGGAAGTTGCATATAAATAAAAGGTGCAGTTTTAAGGGAACAAAAAGCTCTTTTCCACTACATTGCTAAATTATTAATCATATGTGTATTGCCAAAACTGGTTTTGTGCTTAAAAAAAAAATACTTGTAATGTACCTTAGTTTACTTGGGCTCATGCCTTAGCCTACCAGAACAGAAGACTCAAAATAAAATACTACAGCTCCATATTCCACAAAGAATAGCCACTTATAATCATCCAAATTCTACCTAGAAACTTTATTATCTGATTGATAATAATTGATTATGTGAAATTACTGTGTAACACATATTCAAACGTATTTTCACTGGCTTTGTTTGTGAAAACTAGCCCAACGATACCTGCATTCAACTGTACTCATTCAGAGCATATTTTTTATCCAAGTTATCTTCGATTTCCTACAAGAGTTGAAATCCTACATCTTATTTGAGAGGTTGCAGAGAGGAAGTAAATGCAACAAGATTTTTTTTTAAATCCCACATCCTCCGCATTTACCACTTTAAAAAAATCTTTTGGGAATAACTTCTGAAAAGAAATGTACCGAAAATACTTAAGCAGAAACTATTGTTTTTTCTTTTTTGTACCCCTTCTTCAACTTCCTTTCAAGCTATCCTCTACATTTTGAACACTAGAAGGAGGAGAAGGTGGGATGTATAGGGTTAATACCATAACATGATTTCAGTGATTACTAATCTTCCAATAAAGCATTCTTAAATGAAAGATACTACTCATTCATTTAAAAAGAAGGAAAGGAGAAATCATAATGAACAGATTAATAAGTCTATATCATGTCCTTATCTGAAAAAAGCACTTAAGAAAAGCTTTCAGACTTGAAAGGTTTCTTGACAACATAACTTTACTTTTTAAAATTAAATAAAGCCTCAAGAATTACACATTTAGTGTTAAAAGCTCATTCATTAGAAAGTCAGATGCAATGAAGCAGCACTTCATAGCAGAGAAAGAGCAGCCTAGGAATTACTCGAAGAGATTAATCCCAGTTTTAAAGGCTACGTCGATCACAGTCATTGATTGCCTTTACAAATATAAGCAGGTTCATTTTTACATTTACTATTCTTTATCTTCATTAAATTTTTTAAAAAGGGACTTATACTACATTGGAGTACACTTCGAGAGCTGCAGAAGAAAATTCTGCATACAGCAGGAAGGAATACAAGTAAGAATATGAGCCATCCTACATACGCACAGAAGCCACTATAAAACAGAACCATACATGATCTGTACCACATGGCAGATTAAACACAAGACAAAATAAGGAGTAAATTGTGAAGACACACTACATATCCTACAGACACAAGAGGATTTCAGGAGCGATATGAAGGTGTGGGTGCTTGACAGATAGACTAAAACAAAATGCAAAGAGGCAGCATTGCTGAAGAAAAAAGGGCAAATTTATGCCATAGTATTGTACAATAAGAAGCCCACTACATTCTTAAAAATGATCTCACTGCAGTGAGTCATTAGTTCAGTTACATTTCACACCACTCAGCCTAAGGCAAGTAGAATTGTACAGGACTCTAAAAATATTAATTCCAGCAAACACATCTCAAAACACAAGCAAGCACTGCCAATTTCTACACACACTCTGTCTCTAAAGTATTAGCTGGTATCTGACTATGTTGTTTTTTAACTGCAAATGCACTTCCATTCAATCTTACATTGTAAAATGAGGTTATCCCACACTAAAAATACCAAAATAAGCAGAGTGCAGTGCCAGTATCTATTAGAATATTCAAGAAGCATACCTTCACACACTAGTACACCACAAACCTGTGAAACAGAAATGTAAATACATAACAAATATCTAGTTTCCAGTAGGCAACAATTTTTATGGATTACAAGGCACTGCTACATGGTCCGAAGTTCTGTTTACTTTATTAGTGCCAGGGGAATAGCAGTCACTCTAGTACTTCCTAAATATATTAAATTTAAAATGTATGCAGTTGGATACACATCAGATCAATTCACCTCTCTTCCTTCATTGTTACATAAATACACACATGTATGTCATACATAATTATTATTTATCCATACACACCAGAAATAGGGTTTAACATCAGCATCTATTTTATACTTATATGAAGGAGTTTTTGGTAAGAGTATCACTGAACTGGACTGACAGGCACTGTGTCCCACCACGCATAAACTTAAACATCCTATATTCCCCATCCTTGTTGAGGTTTTTTTGTTTTAAATTAAATAATACATTGAAAGGATACAGATTTTACCCAGACAGAAGGAAAAAATTTTTGGTTGTGTTAACCGCTACACATACTATATTGCAGCGCACATAGTACCTCCTTTTAAACATCAATGTATGTGTTAATCATCACAGTTCTTTGATAGTTGAATATTCTAGACTTATGTTTGTTTCCTATGAAGAAAGTTTTAGTTGCCATTTGCCATTAAACTGTTTTGAAAGGAGAGAATGCAGCATTCTTTAGCAAAGTTTCAATGCAGTATTAAAAAATCTAGAATACGCTAAATTACTCTTCTGTCATCCGTTGTTCAGAAAAAATACCTCCAACATGTAGCTAAGGACAATCAGCTTCTGTCTTAAAATCTTCCAGCCTTGTAAGAGCTGGACTCCTACTTCACACATTCTGCCATAATACCACTGAATGTATTTGTCTTACACCACGAGGAAAGAAGAATCTGACTCTGTAATTACCTTCTTCTTTTTCTACTTCATAGAACATTTGTGCAATTCAAGAAGCAAAATTAAACCCATGGTTTGGGGTTTTTTTTGGTTGGGGAAGGTTAAAAAAAAAGAAAAAAAGAAAAAAACCCACATACTAACTGACTAAAGGAAAATCAAAACCACTCAGAGCCAATAAGCGTTAAGTAAGAAGGACATGAAGAAAGTGAGGAGTACAGGTCCAGTGGAAAAGGGCAGAAGGAAGCGCTCTAAGGCAGCTATGGCCATCAGGACCACAGAAAGGCAGAGGGCAACATGCACTTGCTCTGGAAAAAGGTTAACCTTATTTTTTAGGTTGTAACAGCCAAAAAAAAGAGAAGAACTTATCTTTGAATCACTGAGTGTGATATGTGGTTGTGCCAAAAATGCTGGGGGAGAGGGGAGAACAAGATGAACAGCAACTCTAGAAAAGGCTTTTGATTTAACAAATAATACACAGAATAACTGACAAACCAAAGGCGTGCATTATGCTACTACCTCTTTTCCTACAGACAAAGTACAAAGTACATACAGAGTACAAGCATTACAAGAAAATACCTGAAAGTTAAGCATCTGCTCCCAGTGATACATTTTAAAATACGCTACTGAATTTTCCCTTTAGTCAGATAATTTCAGTTCGTCTGGATGCTTCGAGTGTGTTTCATGACCACAGTATGTTTTCAGCTACTGCTTCTTTATCTCAATTTAATTATTTTTGTAGAGTAATAAACTGAAGGAGAAATATCACTAGACATCTTTATATTATTTGCTAAAATTACACTTCAGTGATTATTATAAATTGAAGCAAAATGGGAGAAATATCTTCTTGTGTATTTACTTTCTAGTCTTCTGTATCATCTTTTTTCCCATTTTACAAAGAAATTCTCACACAATGAAAAGAAACTCACTTGAAATGAAAAAGCAGAAGATTTACAGTGAAAGTTGTGTGGTAGGTACAGAACCTGAAACTATTAAAACAGATATTTTTTTATAGCTTGAATGAATTGTATCCATTGCATATAAGCATTTCTATATCCCCATTCTCATGCCTGACACTGCAGCCAGGCAAGCAGGCAGGCAGGCTGAGAGCACAAAGCTGCTGGCAAACAGCACATCCTCGTTTCCTTTCCAAGATGGGTTTTTGGAAATATACTTTTGGTTTCTGTTACCCTGATACAATCTCTGACTTCCTACCATATATTGTAACAGTTTAACCTGATACCATATCTAATAAACAAATCAATGTCACTGCTGAAACAACATTGCTGTAAAATCTGTCACTCTGGCTATGTCAGACTGCTATTAACATAGCTGTATTAGCACAGCTTTACTTTTAACTGCACCAGGAACTCTCACAATCTGTTGTGAGATTTTACTTCAAATTAAATTCAATTTCAACTCATTTAGTGGGGGGGGAAAGCACAGTAACTTATTGCTACTCTGCACCACAGTTCTCTTCCAAATTTTATTTCAAGATATTTTTCATAAATCCCTGTCACAAACAGAGAGAAGAAGGGATAAGCAGGGAAAAAGGACAGCTTCCCACAATAGTAAGTTATTACAAATATCAGTGATAAGTTGTGTATTACACTGCATTTACAATGGGCTGAAAACATGCATAAGGCAAAAGAAATGGGAAAGGAACACTATTTGCAATGAATGTATCATCACAAAACAAAAGGTGAATGTGACCATCGCTATTGTAAAACACCTTAATAATAATGAGGAAGATTAATCCTCCTGCTAACAGCTCTAATAGCTAGTGAGTGAGACCTATCAATGAATGAGAACAAACAAAACAAAAGATGTGAACATCATCGTGTTGATGAGAAGCTGAATACGACCCGGAAATGTGCACTTGAAGCTCAGAAAGCCAACTGTATCCTTAGCCTCATCAGCATCAAAGGAATCTGGCCAGCAGAAAGAGGCAGGTGATGCTCCCTCTACTCTCTCTCATGAGACCCCACCTGGACTGCTGTGTCCAGCTCTGGGGTCCCAACACACAAAACATGTTGGAGTGAGTCCAGAGGACCATGGAGACATCTGAAGGCTGGAGCAACGCTCCAATGAAGACAGGCTGAGAGTTGGGGTTGCTCAGCCTGGAGAAGAGAAGGCTCTCAGGAGACCTTAGAGCACCTCCCTGTACCAATGAGACCTACAAGAAGGCTTTTTTACAAGAGCATGTCATGACAGGACAAGGGGGAATGGCTTCAAACCGAAAGAGGGCAAGTCCAGATTAGATATTGGGAATGAATTCTTTACTGTGAGGGTAGTGAGGCACCGGAAGAGGTTGCCCAGAGAAGCTGTTGGAACCCCCAAAAGTGGAAGTGTTCGAGGCAAGGTTGGATGGGGCTTTGAGCAACCTGGTGTAGTGGAAGGTCATCTAAGCCCATGGCAGGGGGCTGGAACTAGATGGTCTTTAAGATCCCCCTCCAGACTAAACCCTTCTGTGATTCTATGAAGAGAATCTGTGGGTGAAGATTGTATTATGGATATATAACCTCATACAGTCAAAATTCTTAAAATGGAGGTATACAGCTCATCTGCACTTGCATTAAACATGGGTGAAGTACAAAAAGTGCACATGAAGACAAGTTAAAGATATCTTTTAAAAGATTCATGTATTCAGAAGCTTCTAACAAATCTTGCCTCAGTTTTACAGCATACAGTGAAGATTCCAGAGCAGTCTAAATAAAGTAGAATAAAAGTGGGAAACTTTTGATTCAGCCACTGATTTTTTTTATGTCCCAATTTTTTTTTCAGTCAAAAGTTTCCACAACTTTAGTTTGCAAATCAGGTCTGCTAAAACTGGGCAAGAGGGGCATCTTTGAAATTGCAGACAACCTGTCAGAGAAACAGTATGTTCTCAAAATAATAGCAAGTTCCTTCTTTTAATGAGGTTAGGTTTCCGCATTTTTCCCTGAGATTACATGAAAAAAGGTATGAGACCCTGCTGGTTTTCAGCTGAAGAAGGTCTTCCTTCAAGATAACAAAGCCAGTAATCATATTTAATGCCTGTAAATAACTGAAGGTTGGACCTGAAAGGTAAACACGTAAGACAAATGGACTATTTTATGCTTCAAACGATAACTGAAAAGAGTTGAAAAAATGGTTAAACAATATTTGAAAATTATGTGCATGAGTTGGGTGACAAAGAGAAAAAACTACTCCTGTGAAAATAGCCTATTCTTAAAGCTGTTTCCTATGAAGAATGAAACCTTACTCTTTACTTCTCATTACTTTGTATTACATACGGTAACACCTTTACTGATCTTTTAGGGAAGGCAGAAACAATAGTTATAGGGATACTGGCTCCCATCCAGGGCCTGAACAAAGATTAGTCTTCAGTCTTCTTTTCATAGCTATTTGGTTCGACTTTTTTAACTAGAACTGGCTACAGTTTAATTAGAAATGAACAGAATAAAATTGGTTGTTATGTTTAAGATTTGAACAAGCAGTATTTACTTGAGGAATTACAACAAAATTGTGCATATAATCCAATTTTTCAATTATTTTATACTTCTGAATTTGCCAGGTCTCATTTTCCAGTCCTTAGCTCTTGCCATTTCTTTCCCTGCTTATCCAAGAGCCCTTCTGTGGTCCTTTATTTTCTCCCCATGAATGCACCTCTACAGTCTTAATCTTCAAGCAAAAGAGCCCACTTAATCGCCCACTGTGATATGTAAAATTGCATTTATTCACAGGTAACCACAAAACTGTTTTTATCTGTAGAGCACAATTCCCTACACCATTTGCACAAGTACAGATTTGTTTGACATAGCTGCCTGAATGCAAGAACAGAAACAACATTGGTAAAGCAATCCCAGCAAGGACCCAGTACAATTCCAAAGCTTTACAGGAGTTTAGCTTTACTTACCCCTGTTCCTCTCTTCCAGCTCATCTGGTAAAAAAAGTATCTACTAAGAATGTAGAGCAACTGTGAGGTGAGGAGAATATGGCTTATTTAAATACTTGCTTAGGGGAAAAATAACTTAAAGGGAGGTTTAAGTCATCTAAATTTATGCACATAAACCTATAATGTATCTACACAATTTCTTTAATCAATTCAGTAAGCAAAACACACAAATTTGTTAGACAACACATATTTTCCTTAAAAAGGTAATTGACTATCATTAATTCAGCTTTACAGCCCTAAATTCTTCTTTCAAATGAATCCAACTGGTCTACAATTTTTCTAGAGTAGCTTTGTATCTACTTGACATTGATTTCAGCCGAAATACCATGTCCTTCTGAATGCTGGAACAACAGAAGTTGGACTTTCTCCTACCCCATTCAGTAAGGAATTACAAACTAATGCCTCTGGGAACTTAGCACTTTTGTGTAACATCCTCGTTAGTTGTTGGTATCCTTACTCTATGGAAGAACAAATTACCCTGCCTTCAAAAAGAAAACAAGAGCACTTACTGAAAAATCCTCCTATTCTCCATCTTTATGAACAATCCGCAAACAAGTATATGAATAAGTTTATTCCATGATAGGTGTCTTCCTGGTTCCAGTCAGTCATGGATTATTTTGCAGTATTTTAAACTTTTCATATCTATACCCTATATTTGCAATGCATTCGGTGGTGTTTATACATTGCTTTCCAATTGTAGTTGTCGTCTTTGCTTTGTCACTATGTTAGAACAGGCCTTCAAGCCAGGACTATCCTCTTTCTTGATTGCCAAAAAGCCAGTATTTCACAATCTAATACAGCCTTCTCAGCAAGCTTTCAGCTTTCAAGTTTGGCTAAATACATTTGCCCCATCTACTGAATAGAAGATCCTCTGCAATGGAAAATTAACTCTTTCAAAAATGAAACACTGAACACTGGGTTTATTCTCAGTTCGCCCTATGCATCATAACTTGCCACTCTGGCAACAAGTGGCTTCCAAATCCAGTAAGTTTGTTTATTATAAGAGAACACAAAATAACATTTCCTGTGTTAAAAACGGGTGATTTTTAAGCACCGGCTGCAGAGGACAAGTAGTCTAGGCTCCCAGCACTCTTCTTCCACACATTTTGGAAATATGCAATGATTTGGTTTTTCTGGTTTAATTCAGTGGGTTGAGAAAGCAACATCTTTTGGGTTTTGTTAGCTGAGTCTCAGATCTATATGCACCTACAGGAACTTCTATTGAAACTTCTCATTCTATTATCCTCAATGAAATTTTCCAAAAAGTATTTGCTACCATCATTATGATCTTCTAGTAATCATTCTAATCCAATGCTCACTTCTTTCCACGGTCACCAATAGTTACCAGACCATTTCATCAATTTCTATTCTCTCTCACTCTATTGCTGAATCTGACTGTTCAAAAAGAAACAAAAACCACTCTGTTTTCTCAGACATACAATACTGAAATGTTATTTCTGAATGAACTATGTTCTTCTGTTCAACCACTGGGTTACACAATAATAAATGCTTCAGTCCCAGCAGAAAGACAAAGATCAGTATTACAAACTGCTTCTCAGTGTTATTTCTTTGACCACTGAACAGCTGATTTCACCATCGGTCATAGATAAACAAAACCCAGCTACCCTCAGCCAACATCCGTAGAAAAAGTACGTGTGACGTTTCTCCACACATTCCCATGGACAAGTTATCATCTACTGAACTCAAACCACCAAGTCTGATCATCTTAGAGATCATTAGTCTAGTTCTGGGAGGACTAACCTGCAGTTTACTATTGAACTTCCAAGTAGATAAATGCTCAGGAAGACGGGAACAGAGAAAGTTATAAACACCAATTCCTACCAGAGCTTCAGACAGAGCCTATGCATACTTAGCCAGAAACATAAAACTGCCATTTCCTTGCAGAACTTCCACCCAGAGTAGAACAGACAACTGGATCCATACTGTTTCAGATGTCTCATTCCAGCTGTAAATAGAACTACAGAACTAAACTTTTCCATGCTAGTTGTGTCACCAACTTAAGAACCCTAGCTCTTCATTGTTTACTTAAACTTTGATGCCTGTTGAAATACAGTAAGAATATAGCACAAATTTAGAGATGACATCTGTTTTGTTGATATCCCTGCACTTATTTATTGTTTGGAATTATGTAATTCAACTCGCCTTTCTCTTCATGAACATACACATACAACTTTAGCTTTGTTTATGTTATATATAAGAGATACTGCAAATTATTTTCAAAGTTGTGCCATCTACTCATACTCTCTACAATGTACTGATAATTTACAAGCTGCAAAAAGAATCTCTCAAAGACTCACCACTAACCTCTGTGTCCCTCCGGTTCTCTCAGCCAAAAGTACTTCTTTTAAACTTTTTTTTTTAAACTAATACAGGGTTTTTAAAGTCAGTGCACAAAAATTACTAGATTCAAAGGCAGACAGAGCTTGCAGGTATCTTTTGGACTTGATAATTTTTGTATGCCACCTGGAAACAGAAATCCAGAGCTTTTCGTTCTACTTTTAATTACGTAGTTCTCTTGAAAAAGTATGACTATCCAGTAACAATACTTTTCCTCAAAACTCAAAGATGCCCTAGGATCTGTACTAGTTACACAATCATAACTGCCTCAAAACAATCAAAAATAAAAAAATTCCTCTGAATTTGTATTTACCCTGTATTTGGCTGAAAACAAGCATTCATAACTACAAGCCTATCTGTGTTGCTGGTTCTCTCATATCCTTTCATATCTCCACTCTTATGACACACCTTAGCTAACAAATACAAAAATACTTACTGTTCAAACATTTGAAAAGATCAAAGGGTAAAGCAAAAACAAGGTCCAAACCTTGTTGGAATGCCATCCTTTTGGCGGGGAACAAATATTCCTTAACAGCAAAGCAGAAACAGGCTTGGCAAAATTCCTTTCTGCTCTACAAGGATACTTTGAGAAGAGAGTAGAAGGAGAATTTTGTAATTAGAGAAACAGAATATAAGTACAGTTTTCAGATTTTAGAATTACACAGTTAAATTCACTAACTGCAAAATAAGCAAACAAAAACTGGAAAAAAAGAACTATGAGACCTGGCCTTTACATTTAAACCTATTAATGAGAAAAGATAGGATGGTGTAATTGCCAAGAGCTTCTTCCACAACTTCTCTTTCCAGCACTCCTTCTATTCTTCATTTCCAACCAGGTCTTCTTTCAAAATTCCCAAGTTCCTCTGTTTCAGCATTAGGTGCCACTACAAACCCCATATATATCCTCTAGCTCTCAAAACCCCAGACCATCTCACATATCACCAAAGCAAACGGAAAACACTCTAGTTATAGTGCAATTGGCAATTTTAAGAAATAAGAAGTACTGGCTTAATCTCAAACACTGAACTGAATGTGCTACCAAGGCAAACACTATTTGTACTCATGTGCCTGCCCATACACACAAAGTTTAAATGCATAAAAACTTATCAACTGCATTATGGGTGCAGTTATTCTGCTGTCCTGACAATAATTCCTCTCCAAGAAGAAAACACTTTGTGGCAGTACATCACATCCCCCCTCCCCTTCCTTAGTTATTGTTCACTATCATTTCTTTCCCACTGGAACCCTCTGAACTGTTAGAAGCAAATAAATCAAGAGCTGTCAGGCCTTAGATTTTACTCCGTACCTGCTGAAGCCTAGCTTAATATAATACTGGCCTACAACCAAAACTTCTATACATTAGATCATACAATAATAGTCATAACTGATACTAATAATGAAATAGCAGCAATCAGATTTAGGGAACAGATGACAAGGAGTTGGAAAGAGTAAAGCTTTCCAGAAATACAAAGAATAACAGGTGTGGACATCTATAACTGAAAAAGAAAAAAGCAAAAGACAGAAGATAGTCTTTGATGGGCCTGGAACAGGGATAAAAACTTTTATAAATACTCCACAGGCTACAGCAAAAGCAACTTGAACACACCATAACTAACTTCTGACACAGGCTTGCTAATAGGCCGTCAATAACTTATCTCTTAGGAACAGGTTAACACCACGATAGAAAGCAGAATACTAAATCCATTTTAAAACATCTGACATACAGCCCTCCAAAAATGTCTATGTACTTGAGACTAAAATTACCAAATACTTAGTAATACAGCAAAACCAAATTTTTTGAGTGATTACAGATAAAAATTTAATCTGATCAATACCAGAAATCAACTTAATGCTTATATGAAAAAATATTTTCACAATTCACTCCATATGGCAAACTTGAAACTTGTTTATGGTTGTTTAAAGGAAACTAGGCATCAAGAAATCCCAGAATTACAATTACATTTGGATTATTTTTCTTGAATTGTATGCATAAAGAAAATCAAATTCCAAACCCTGGTAATTTAAAAGGATATGATGAAAAAAAAAATTGTAACAGGATTTTTTTCTGGCATCAATTCAAACTTAAGTCTTTTCTCTCATGTGCCTGTAATTATTTAGTGTCTTCTACTGAAATGGTTAGAAAAAGAATGCATGCCAGAGATCAGGTAAAACATACGAAATATTTACGTAAAATGCTTTGTCTAACATCAGGTTTCCAAGCTAGGAATCCTAGTCACAGCAAAACACAATTTGACAGTAAAATCTGTATGTTCTGTCTGCCTTGCTCAAAGAGGATAAAGAGGTCATACACTATTGGCCTCTTACTAATGAAAAATTGTATTAAGTTTTGAAAGTCATTTTATTACATGCACATTAATTTGGTATCTTACAGTCAACAGTTCAAATTAATGAACTTGTTACATACTATCAAGATTTTCCTTTATTTCAAAAGTCAATAAGAAAAAAATTGACCTTCCCACCAGAAAGGGGTTTTTTTGGCCTGGAATACTACAAATAAAATTTGCACATCAAATTTTTGCAATATCTTCCATCTTATGGTAACAGAACTTCAGGAAAAACCTAACAAAGCAAAACAAAAAACAACTCAACTGAAAGGAACAACATGAAATTGAAGAACATGGAGATTACATTCAGCTACAGAAAGGCACAGTATTTTTTAGTCCAAACAATTTCAGTGAAGGTCTGGCATTGTGACTGCTAACACCACCGGGGACAGAAGAAAAATGTTTTAGCAGAATATTTGCACTTCCTATGGATGCAGATGCACCACCTGAAGCAGTGGCACTAATGCAGATGGCTCTGAGCCAGTAATATAATTCAGTCATTCTCAGCAGGGCTAATTACCCCAGGGCAAAGAGTCATGCAATCAAAGCCATGTCATTTCTATTAATCAAATCAGTTCACTTACCCCTACAGAACAATACACTGTGCTACATAGATATATGCTATATTATTTTGGAGGACACTAGGTATTGCACAAGGCAGCAAATTGTAAGGCATCTAAGTCCCTAAGCAAAAGCACCATGAAAGCAACTTTTCCCTCCAGTTTGATGTGTGTTGATTCTTATGAGAAACTGTGCATTGCAGTATTAGTATCATCAAATCTGTCTGCTCTGTGTACTAGCAGTGAAAGACTTCAATAACATGACAATAACCAAGTCCATCCTCACTTTAACAGCAGTCTGCGCAAGATCTGGCTTGGCAGTCATACACTGTAAATTATTGCTTGGAATAGAAAAAAAATTAAGTTCATCACTGAACAGGATACAGGAAGAAGGCATCAGTGAAAGAGAGCTGCCACAGTATCCATGGCAGGTGTTCAGACAGTTTACCATGGCAAGTTTAGCAATACTTGTGTACAGATACACAACACATATTGAATGTTACCGCAAAAACTGTAGCAGCTAAAATGAAACAGCTTTTAGACAACAATATTTAACCTGAGGAACAAATATTGCAGTCAGCCAATCTGCAATCACTTCACAATAAGTCACTGTGTATTAGTTAGATTGCTTATGCTATTTTAATACTCAATGAATAAGGCACACCGTGGAAACCATAGGTAAAGGTAATTCCACCTTGCAACAGATATGGTGAACTGGTATAAAATAAACTAGTGTGAATACTTACTATTAAAATATCAAATTAGAACTGTTGTTTCCTGAATGCTAACTAGTAGTGCTTAGTATTTTGATAAATACAAAACAATATTCATCATTGATCCCAAATACTAAAAAACTTAGAGAAATAAAGTAACATCTTTCTTAAAAACAGTTGGACAGCTTGCCTTCTTTCCCAGAAAAGGGGAAAAAAAATTAGATACAGGACACTTCCATTCACATAGTCAGTATTACTTCCTTTTTCCTGCTCACTGCATTCTCCTAGACCAGACTGACATAATAGCTTTTGAGGTTCAGTTTTTGCAGCACTCAAGTAACACAATGAACTATGTGAAGTTTCGTGAATGTCAGTCACAACCAGAAGAGAGCTGAAGGTCTTTGAGGAGATTTACCTATTTCATCTGAAGGAATGATAAGAAGAGGCTGAATTGAAGTGATGGCATGAAATTTCCAGTCACACTGTCCTAATAATATTCCAGGTGGTATCTGGGAACAATGCCCAACAAACCCAACTTGTGAAGAATATTTTACATCAAGCATTCCAATTAAAAAAAAAAAACAAAACCAAAACCCAAAATCAAACAAACACACAAACAACCAAACAAAAAACCCCATAACAAAAACAAACAAACAAACAAAAAAAGCCCCCAAAAACTGGGGGAGAAGGGGAACATCTCCAAGAGAAACAAAGGATTGGTAGCAGATCACCTTACCGAGTCTCCTACTTCAAGGCAAAACCATTCCTATCTAACTGTCCCTGCTCATTGTAGAGGAGTTGAACTAGATCAGCTTTAAAGGTTCCTTCCAACCCAAGCTATTCCATCACTATACAATTTTATTCCTGTTACATGCTCTGTCTAAAACACTTTTAAAAAGGCTTCAAATACTGACTTCATAGCTCCCCTGAAATTATCCTTGCTGGCAAAACTCTTTCCTAACATTTTAGAAAAAAAATTCCTTTGTCTCATTTCAGGCCTATTACTTCCTGTTTCGATCACAGTGCATATGGAGAGCCACTTACTCCCTTCCCATCTGAAAAACCTTTGTTTATCTGAAGAAGATTACTCTCCCTCTTAGACCCCTCTTCTCCAAACCACAGCCACACACTTCCAGTTCCTCCACCCACTGACCATCCTCAAGACCTTCAGCCATCATTGCTGCTGTACTTAGGACATTCTCCAATTAACCTAAGTCTTCCTTCAATGAGGAGCCTCAAAAGGGACTTGATACTGTTTGAAGCATGAACAAAAGATTTGTTTCAAGCGCCTTGTACACAACACCCTTCCTTAGAAAGATGAGTACAAACTTCATGGCCAACGATGTCACACTGCTACAAAACAAATGAACAAGTGGCTTGCACTCAATTTGTGAGGAACTATCAACCCTCTCTGCAGAACTGTAATCCATACAGTCATTTCTCCTGTTCCCACTCTTAACTACAACTATTTATTTCGAGGACTTAGCACTTGTCTGAAAGAGAAATAAAATCAGTTCAGCTAAGACGTATCCCCAATTCGCTAAGAATATCCTTCATTCTAATCCTGTTTCTCAACACACTTTCCATTCTTCTCTGCTTGATTATTGGTTGCAAATTTAATAAGGATATATGCCATATTACATCACTCAAATCATTAATGAAAACACAAGCCAGCTACAGAACACGTTTTAACAACACCCCGCTTGATATATTGCTGGGTAAGCGAACAACAGATGAAGGCTTTTGGGGTACAGCTTACTCTGAACTTTTGCATTCACTGCATGAATGACATTTTCATCTGGATTCTACTGCTGATCCTGCTAGCGTGACACGGTGTCAAGAGCCCTATTTAAATCAATGGTGTCAAGAGCCCTATTTAAATCAAACTACAAGACAGTCATTGATCTCTCTAGTCCCAAGGCCTGTTATGCTGCCAACAAAGAAAACACGGTTGGTTAAACAGGATTCATTCTTGATAAATCTGTGTGTCCTACTATTTAATAGCACTTTTATATAGACTCCAACTCCAACTGCAACTAGTTTATTTGTTCTAGAGTTCCTTTGCTTAAGGAAGTCAAGTTAGTTTGAATTGTCTAAAATAGATGGCAGTGAGCTCTATTTTCAACAAAACAAGCTCTCCATTAGATTTGGGAATCTCTCCCCCCAGAATTCATGAAGATAACCACTAAGAACAATGAGATTACTCTGAAAAGCATCGAAGACACATTAGGATGAATATACACATTGTTCATATTTGTATTTATGAATATTATAAATCTTTATATACATACACATGCTATATATATGTATACAAAGGAACATGCTCTCTTTTCTACTAAGTAGGCCCATTAGCAACAGAGAACAAGAAGGAAAACAATACTTTCTAGGCTTATAATATTGGGGAAGATATTGCTCTAATTAATGATATTTTCAAAGGTGGGGGAAACACAGACAATGTTGTCTCCCTCTATCAAGCACTATTTTGTATTAGTGTATGACACAAACTGGGTGATGAGCTGCAGTACCATAGGTAACTTCACAGCCTTTACAACAGTATTCCCTTTCAGTGGAAACTTCAGAGTACTACATGTAGCAGCAATACTAGAAAAGTGTACTGAAACAGAGAAACCTGAATAGTGGAAAGACAAGGTCCCACAATGCAAACCACATTAAGACAGGCAGATAAGAGGTCATTTTCTCTGTTCCATTGCCTCTAATTTCTACTCTAACAGACGTATCAGCTTTATCCAGGCTTTTTTCTTTTTTAAATCATGTATGATCCATATTGTTTACCCTAGAAAAGTTCTAAGTCAAATTTATTTCTAGTCTCCAGAAGAATTTTTCATGTCCAAGATTACTGTCACCATTGTGCAGATGTCACTAGTTCTGGGGTACACTTTAGAAGACCAGACTACCATCCCCTACATTATACCAGCTACAAAGAGGCCTTCCAGGCACAGCCAAATAACTTTCTCCAAATTGTATTTCACCTAGTATCATGTGTTCCCTAACTAATTTCAGTTTTCTCCAGCCCAGCAACACTTCTTTACAAGCTATTTTCTTTGAATTTCCTTTAAATCTTGTATTGTGATGTTAAGCCTAAAAAACTGGCCCAGGTAAGCTTTGCTCCCTCTTTATAACGGATTTTGCTGGTTTTAGCAAGGATAGAGTTAATTTTCTTCATAGTAGCTGATATGGGCTATGTTTTGGATTTGTGCAGGAAATAGTGTTGATAGCACAGGAATGTTTTCGTTATTGCTGAGCATGACTTAGACAGAGTCCAGTCCTTTTCTCCCTCCCACCCTACTCCACCAGTGAGGAGGCTGGGAGTGCACAAGGAGTTGGGAGGGGACACAGCCAGGTCTGCTGAGCCCAACTGATCCAAGGGATATTCCATCCCGTACAGTGCCATGCTCAGCATATGAAGCTGGGGGAAGAGGGAGGAAGAGGGGGACATTCGGAGTGATGGTGTCTGTCCCCATGTGACGGAGCCCTGCTTTCCTGGGCATGGCTGAACACCTGCCTGCCCATGAGAAGTAGTGAATTAATTCCTTGTTTTGCTCTTCTTGCATGCTTGGCTTTTGCTTTACTCATTAACCTGCCTTTATATAAACCCATGTTTTCTCACTTCACCCTTCCAATTCTCTTCCCCACCCCACCTCCGCTCAAGGATGAACAAGCAAGAGGCTGCATGGGCTTGGCTGCTGGCTGGAGTTAAACCACAACAGGAGCACAATACATATGTAGGGTTTTCTCCATTTTAGCTAGACCTCAATAACTGACAATATTTTGTTATTTCTTTAGAAGTATTTAGCTTTAAAGTAAGGTCATAGTTCAATCTTTGCCCATTCTCTCTTAAGTTACATGGAAGGCAGTGTTGTCCTGGAACAACTTCTATATATTGAAGATACCTGAAACTGTATTTTAATAGACCCCTTCTCCTTCATTTTATGACCGCACAGCTTAGTCACAGAGTAAGTCTGAGTTTACAAAAGAGCAAAATGATGGCTGGTGCAAGAGCCTGCCTTGAAATATTATATATTCACAAGATCATTTAAGCAAACAGATTAACTTGCTGAGACATACATTATAATACAAGCATATATAGAGATGAGGAATTTATTGTCATTAAAAGAAATCTAGGCATTTATATGAATAATGATGACATCATTTATAAGTATTTAACCAGGAAAAGAGAGAAATTCTTTGTTGTCCAGAGGTAGCTCTGTAACTGACAGATGGAATTAACCCGTCCACGCTTAAAGTGGCCTTTTGCTGCACAACTCAGAATTTTTTATCTCCATCTGATAAGTTAACTGGCCGCTGTTAAAGACAGTAATTTCTGTATCCTGCATGGAAGACAGCTGATATTTTAATGCCTACAGAACTTCTTCTGTGAAAGGGAACTGTATATAGTGTACCATTTTCTTGTCACATTCTATTGTTTAATCTTGCTTAGGAATGTTTCTTTTTCACTTTATAAAATATTTGTATTTAAATACCACCAAGAAGCATAGTCAGAGCATATAATTCACTGCATTAGGCACTGTGTCACATTTGAATATTGGCACTTGTTTTACCTATGCAAACGCTGAATTGGATTGTATGATACAAAGAAATAGCAGTAGAGAAGCAGCTAATAGCTTATTCTACTTTGTTAGAGAACCCAAAGTGTGTTGGAAGGTAGAAGAGTTGCAGAAGTCTGGGGTTTAATTTTATATAAGTGTATAAATATATACACATACACACTCACAAATCACTTTTAATCTCTAAAATTACATAGGAAATTCAGTTTTTCTTTTTACTTTGCCAAAGTCTGAAGTTAATTTCAAAGAATGTGAAACTCCAACACAGAGGAATTTCAGATCTACTTCAGCTCTAAGTAGAGACCTCGGTCAAAATATTACCAAATGCTTTCAGAGAAAGCATCTTCCTAACATCATACACTGAAGCTGGAGATCTGCAGACTACTAGCAACTTTAGGCATCCAGAAAAAACTGCTTCTCAGTAAAAGCTACTGTTTCTTGTAGTTCCTCTGATTGACCCGTATTTCTACCTAATTCAAATATTTTATATATTTATCATAGCCTTTCCCATCACTGCAAAATAAACTTCAAGACACAATAAGTAAAAGCTGTTAGTGAACTAACAAAGATCAGCTGTAGGAATGTATGTTAAATGCATACCTAAACGCACACATTTCTGTCCCCCAAACATACACACAGAGTGTAGCAGTACATAAAAAACCTGACAGTTATCTCAGCATTCTACCCAGAACACCTTACAAGCAATGGAAGGTATCTTTTACCACAGCAAGTGCAAAGCTTTCACAGTAATATCACAGTGCTGATTTTGACAAAGTAGAAATTATTCTGCACCACATGTACAACAAAAAGGTAATAAACAATGGAATGATTTTTTGTTGAATGAGAGATGAAAGGGATATTCAGGAATATCTGGCTAAAACCACAGATCAGTATTCATCTTGGACATAAACCCCAAATCAAAAGCAAGCCTCCGGGACACAGAGGTCTCTATCCAATACCAGCCTTTCACATCACTCATGTCTACCACCTATTTACTACCATCAGATGCTGTAGTATTTCCCCAGGCCTCCCAAAGCTTTCATATTGCACCACCAAATTGCCAGCACCCAGTGCCTGTTCCCCATGCTTCCCACCCTCCTGACACCACAGAGCATCACATCACATTTCCCATCTTTCTGAAGCACAGCACTTCCACAACCTCACCCCAAGCCACCCCATCCCGAGTGCTCTCCTGCCACACACCACCACCACCACCTCTCTGCTAGAGATTTCCCACCCATCCCAATGCTTTCCAAGTCCAGAAGCACAGCACAGTGCTTCCCCAGCCATATCCCACAACCCAGGTTCCCTGCAGCACACCCCCTTCCCACTGACTCCCACAGCAGTACCCTGGCCCATGCTGACTCCAGCCCCCGTACGCTTTTCTCCCCCAAGAACAGGGCCACCCCACACCCAGCAATCACTGCCTCTCCACACGGGGCAGGGACCTCCAATGCCCTGCACCAGCATCTCCTCAGGGGGGTGTTCCCATCCACCGAGGCACTGGGAGGCATGGCCAGCTGGGAAGCAGAAGAATTCAAACCAGCCAAGGTGGGCAGTAGAGGGTAACAAAGGACAGGTAGCCAAAAGTGAAGGAGGGATGCAGATGGAGGGGTATGAGAGAAGAAAGGAAGAGATACCAGGAAATAAGATGGAGAGAGAAATGACAGTAGACAGGTATTTTACCTGGCCATAAACCATCCAGAATTAAGGATTAAATTAAGGACCCCAAGCCTTGGCTACTGCCATGGACTGTAAGATCAAACTCAAAAGGGTCACCCTAAGGGGACACATTTCCCTTCATCTTTAACAATAATTACTCAGACCTTGCTGAGCTTTAGGAAAAGACCAAGTATTTGAAAACAAGAAACTCAAAAGACCGTGGCACTTTGAAAAAAAGAGCTTGCACTTTCTTTCGTTAAACAGTGAAAGAAAAAGACAGGAAGGCCAGTAGTAAAAGGCATTTTCTTTCAAAGAAAGAAATCCTAAAATCTACACTAAACATCTCAGATTAGCACTAAATTGTACTCATTTGTTTAATAGGATCTAGCACTCAAATCAGTCACACAACACTTGCAATCCAGGTAGTTAAAAGACAGTATTACTTTATATATTCTGAAGATATAATGCGAGAGCAAAACGGAAAGAAAAGTAAGAAGAATCAGAAAAAATATTCTACCTGATACAATTGGTGCTTAAGTGCTTCAGTCAGACTGATATACTAAATGAATATATAAACTTTCTGTTTGCAACAGAGCATCTGCCAGTTATAAGATTAAGTCATTGTCTAATAATTTTTTGATCACACAGTATAAAAAGAGCAGTAGTGATAAATATGCAAAATAAACTTCAGGATGTTTCTGAATGTTTGATAGTTCAGCCTTCCCACAACCTATTTTTGGAAGTTGGAATTTGATACCATTAAATCAGAGGAGAAACAGCTGGCAAGATACCATATACAACACCACCACCTGATCTCCAAGACTAACGGGATGTTCCCCATTGCATCCTGCAGCACAGTGTGGAACCTCCCAAGCTAGCTCAAGTACAGAAAACATTCTAGCAATGTAACATGAGCCTTCATGAGAACTACTCCATTATTCTTCCTAGAAGCCAATAAAATAAAGGGTAAGTTAGTCACTACTGTAACAGAACACTTCCAGTATCTGAACTAGGTTAGGTATCTGTATATCGTATCACCTATGGCTTTCATAAAAGTCACAGGGCCAATATCTTTCTTTTGGGACATAAAGTGTAATTTAAACTATGCCTTATCACAGTGCAATGTCTCCCAAAAGCTAAATATGTATCTGCTGCTTCTGAGGGTGTTTTATAGAAACATAAACCAGCAAGAAATTGCTTCACAAAAAAAATGTTGCCCAAAAGAACACAAGTTATCATAGAATATTCATTATTAACTACCTGTATCCAGAGAAGTCATATGAAAAAAGGTAAAGGACTAATAAGTTCTGTCCACACCATTTCTCAATTTAAATCAGGAAGTAGAAAGCAAGAACCACAGTAAAAAGTTTTGGGTGTTTCATTGGTTTTTAAGTCAAACACTAGTGTGAATCCTGTGAGTGCAAGCTACAAATATACCTACAAGTAATTAAGATTTAAGGACTCACCGAGTTCATTGAGACTCTGGGCAGCTTTTGTTATCTCTCTGCTTCCTCCTTGCAGTTGTCCTTGAAGTCTCTTACTGAGATACAAGATGCGTATTATCCTCCGCAGCAAGTCACAGGCAGCCTGCAGGGAAATTGTGGCATTAGGGGATATTATCAGTGCATTACTATCACATAATACCAGTAACTCAAATGTGGAAACATCTTAACCAAAAAAGGAAATGTGAATGTGAATAAAAACAAAGAACATTAGAACATTAAAATCCCTTTATTCAAATTTTTTTAATATGATTCTATGTTATATAGACCAAGACTTTCAAAAGCTGCTAATTACATTCATGGGGCTACTGAGATTATTCTGTCACTACCCACGCAAAAACAAAGGAAACTCAGAACCCCATGACAGAGGCATGTTCTACTTCTAATTAGAAGAGAGCTTTATTTTACATTGTGCATTTCTCCTCGATACTCCTCCCCTTTTTAAGCTTTAGCAAAGTTAAGAAGTTGGCTTTGCTAATCAAATACTCATCCAAAGTACACAAAATGGTAGCAGTTACTTCAGAAGACAATAAAACTTGAAAACTAAATTATTATTTTAGGTATTGACTCTTATGGTAGGCAGTTATGTAAAAATTAATTCTCAGCAAAACTTTCAGAAGGCCAGTTACCTTCATTCAGCCAACTGTTAGTTCACATTCTTTCATACGCTTATTAAAATACAAGGCATTCTTGGTTAAAAATTAAGAATATGGACGTATATATAAATTTTTAGGAAACATATTCCTGTATGTTTTTGTTAGCACCAAACTAGAATGACAGGCTTTGCTGACATCTGAATCAAACATAATAGTTTCATAATTTTTCACTCAATTAATATCTTGAAATACATGGTATGGGAACAGCAACATTCTGGAGTGGGTAACAACTAAAGCAGAATTCAGAAATGCAACTCAGATTTCAGTACAGTCATAGGTACAGTCCAACATCTGCCATCAGATTAACAAGAGTGCCAAGTGAGTAATTTGGAACAAGTATGACATAGTTGTTTGGAGTTATTTTCCCTGGTACTGAAGGCAAAGTCTCCTGAAGTTTTAACCTTATGGATATCAAAATTAATTTTAAATTACTTAAAAAAATATTTAGTATCCAAAAGACTTAGAACTTCTTTTTCAGACTCAAGTTCATTTATTGAAAACTAATGTAAAGTGCACATATGGAAACGTGTACAAGCGAATAATTTCAACCAATATCCACAGCAGACTATACAACCTGGCAGTCTCTTCCCTATGCCAGCACAAACTAACAAATCCAGAAATACTTATAGTTTAATTTTATTAAACATGTAGACAGAACAAAAAGGAAAAATTAGAAAAACCCCACTGAGACAAATCAGGGAAAGCCCAATTACTCTTGCTGCTTTGGGCTCTCCATCACAGTCTGAAGTGCAAGTTTTCTAAGCATTCTGTGACAACTTAACCACATGATTTCTATTACCCTTACTGAGAACTAAGTGGGGCCTATCCTGCTTTGAGAGATTAATGTATTAATTGTTATTAACTCATTTCTTTAATTAGAAAACTCTTGATCCACATATCACTTTCATATCGGTGAACTAAATTGCTGCAAGATTAATCAAAAATAGCTTTTTATATAGTGCACTATGCTTCACCAAATAAGAGGGCATAGTATTATTACTTGCTTTCAAAATTAATTACTCTCTAATCCAACTGTGTACCTCTGGCTAATATTTTTCTCCACGAATTCAACTTCTGTTATTTTCAAACCATTTTTTACTTTACATGCCAGAAGAGTATTTCTTTTTCGTTGAATTGTTGCTTATTATTTCCTGTCCCAAGAAACAATATTTTAAAAGAGAGTAAGAGATGGGAAAAGTTACATTTAAATACAAGAGCAAAAGAAAAAAGTTTTAATTTCTGGCCCTGGGAATTAGTAGGAGGAAAAAAATCCAAAGACACTGAAGATGCACTCTAAATTTCATAGTGACTTCTACTGCATTGTACCCTTGACAAAGATTCTCTTTCACCCAAGTATTTTCATTTATGTGAGCTGTTCAACTTAATAAAACTCCCAGTCACTGTAAAAGAATGCTATATATAAGGACATGTGACAGAAACAAAGAACTGTATCTAATGGTGGAGTTGTTCAGATGCCAGATCCTCTAACCTGACTATCCACATAACAGAAGTCTGAATTAATTCAGGGAACATTCCCTCCCTGAGTTGGACAAGTATGCTTTTCTAAAGGAGATGCTTTCATCCAAGAAGGAACGAATTCTACGGTTCAAGCAAGAATTAATTTGGAAAAGGCCAGTGGCTCCAGTTAGTCCAGGTCATTTTAAGTGAAATTAAAAATAAACCCCAATTTTTTTTGAGATTACATGGTAGCTATCTCCTGAAATTAAAACAACATATCAACAATAACAGAAATTATTACTACAATTTGAGCCACCAAAAAGCCTCTTATTTTTAATCTCAAATTAATTTTAAGAAATTACTGAAAGAAGACTTAATTATAAAGAAAGAGTCACTGGAAAATGTGCCAGTGTGTAGCTCAAACATGCAAGTTAATTGAATGCATATATTTTGTTGTTTATGAAGTCTGAAGAGGAGATAGTCCACTATCTTAGACCACATTTACTATTTATTTACAGTAGCATCATGGTGACATCTGCTACTGGTAAATATTTTAAAATAAGAATAACTTTAAAATACAGATTTTTTTTTCAATGTTTTAAATGTTTGGCTATTATAAAGTTTTTCATACACCAAGATACTGAAACATTTAGTTAAACAGAGCTGCACAGAAAAGAACCTTCTGAAGGACAAACTCCCCGTCTACACATTTCAGCTGTTAACTACTCCCACTTATGATCCACTATGGAAAGAGTCAGAAGAGGACAGTATGATTCAAAGCAGGAAGTGAGTCTGCTGCTGCCTTGGGATGCCATGAAGCTCTAAGAGCAGAGCAAGACATAACATGTACAAGCACATAACAGAGATTTAGAATTCAGGACTAGATTTTAAGTTTAACAACAAACCTGCAGTGAGAATGTTTATGAAAAAGCCACACTATATTAAAAACAATTAAGGATGGCAAAATCTAGCTTTATGCAAGTCAAATATTCCTTCAGTTAGTGAGCAGTCCCACAGCAATCAATGGAGAAGTACTAAAATAACATCATCACAAGTGCAAGAGGCACTGAAATATCATGCATTCCAGCAAAACGTACCTGCCAACCCTACAGATTTTGACAGAAGGCAACCTCTTTTACCGGCTATATTTCTCTGCCAATTGTAGATCAGCTGATAAAATTAGTAAGTTTGACAATGTCCCAAGCCACAAGTCTCGCATTTGGGAGCAATTTCATGTCATAAGCCCTGTCATCACCAAGGAGTGAACTGTGTGCTGTGCCCCTCCTTCCTCAACAAACAAGTCCCCCAGGTAAAGGACACCCCAGCAGTGCATCTTTAGGAGGCTGGAGAGTTGAGATTTGACTCAAATCTCCTTAAGTTCACCTTCATTTCTCAATTCAGGTATCCTGACTCCCAACTCCTCCAGCAGCATACTGCAACATAAAGCACTCACAATGTATCTGCAACACAATAAGGGACAGCAGCTCTTGTGCTGAGGATAGACCCTCACTGGCAGAGAATCTGGAATCATCATTCTTCTTTCTACACTGATGCTAGGAAGAGCAGCCTACCAGGCTCCCACTTACTCTGCACCTCTTTTTTCTGACTTATAGCAAGAAAAGTCAGATATTACAAATCCCTTGGCACAGCCTGAGTAATGCTGACCCTGAAAGGATGCCGCTTTCATACCACAAGAAAACCCATGTAACAGCCAAGAGGAAACAAAGAGCACCCAGGAAATATTTCCTAAGTTCAGGGACTCATTCTTCTCAGACATCCTTCTGCAGTTTGACTTTGTGTAAGGACAGTGCAGAAATGATCTTCATCTTTAGCCCCACATTCCTACAACCTTTTCTACATGCGCAACACACCTCAGAGAATATCAAAAAAATCTGCACCTAAACTGCCACATGGAAGTCATGGGACTTTTGGCCAGCGGCAAAAAGAGTAACAGCTGGAGCTGAAAACAACAGGAGAAGCATCTGGCCAAACTGGCTGCACAGAGTGTTAAGAGCTCCCTGCTGAACTTCACTGCTACTGAAAGTAACATAGAAGTTCAGCCAAGAGACAGTGCAGCTGCTCCACCAGCCCCCAGACTAGAAACTGCATGAGTCTGCAGCTTCATCTACTCTACAACAGCAGTCACCTGCAGATTGCAATCTACTTGAGTGGAGATCCACAGCTCAAAATTCAGGTAAACTTGCAAAGACAAATAGTTCAAACAATAACTCATTAAACACTTGTGGGGCTGGAGTTGTGTTGCGTTTCAAACCATTAACTTAATAGAATGCAGATACATGACTCCTGAAGATCTATGGAATAGTTTTCAACTACTATAAAATTATCAGTGGAAGTGTTTGACACTTATCTCACCATCATTGTGATAAGCTCTCTCCCACTGCCATCCTCTAACACAGATCTACATTCTTCTGTAGACTCCACTTATATTTAAAAGGGACAACTATGCACCTGGGCTTACAAAACTCCACAACCACAAATGGCTCCTTAAGTTGTATCTTGACTTTTGAAGAAATTGGAAAGAATTTTGAAACAATTTCCAAACTCTTTACTAAAATGCAGCAAAGCCTGCATTCACTTAGGGGTGAAAAGCGTCTTCTGCACAACAGCACCATAACATTAAATACCAAAATAACATAAACAGTTACAAGAATTTAATTAATCTGTACTCAAATAACCCTTCCCTCTTCCCTTCATCTCTACAAAAACTCAATTAGCTAGTGCAAAGGTCAATTTCCTACTTTGCAATATAAAGCACTTCTCAGTAGCTCTTGAAGAGACACAGATACCGATTTTCAGAAAAATACTAACAATGAACTACAGGCTACTAGAGTAGAAAAATTGTACCCATGTCTGACAAATGTGGAATAACACATGTTCAAAAAGGATTTTTTAAAATATTTTTTTCATGCAACTTACTTGCAGTTTTGCTAGCTGAGCTGTGCGAGACACTATTTTGTTGTAGGGGTCAACAATTTTGACTCTAATTCTAAAAATAAGAAGAGAAATTTATTTATAGCAGTGTTAATAAATAGCATTATAGAACATAACAATTTATACTTTCTAATTACATAATGAATGTCATACCTATCAACAGTGCTTTGTAGAGCAGCAATTCTAGTTTGCATCATTTGGAGGACACCTGCAAAATAAAGCAGATTTTTTACATGGAACACTCATCAGTTAAAGAGTTTCTCTTCAAATCATAGTAACTACTGCAGACTACTTTAGCATAAACCAAAAAAGTTTCCCCCTTTATAACAAAGCATCAGAGAGACCAAAATTAATAAGCATATTGGGAAATAAACTGAGCAGGTAATAGGTCACTTACTGAATGTTATGGAAAATGTATTGGTAGAGAACATAAACCCACAGAAGAAACATCACCCCAAAATCTACCATTTGTGAAGTTTCAAACAATATTTAGAGGATGCTACTTTCTAAGAGAATGATGATCAGGAATGCAGTTCAAATTATATCATCTGGTATAAACACCTGAACACGATATACAAAAATGGCACAAACTATTTAACACTATTTATTTAACATAGTGACCAGACAGTTCAGAGAAAGCAAAGGACAAAGAGGACTGAGAAGACAAAACAATTCTATTTCAAAGTTTTCTTCCTGGGCATAAGCATCTTTAGCAAAAAGTAAGGTATCAACGTCATTGTAAGGTCATGTAATTTAGATTATAAACAGAGCAAACTACCCTAATCATGTTTGTTCCACATTAGTTTGGCAAAGCAGCACAAGGAAAGCTAACAAGCATGCCTGTTCTTTTCTTGGTAAATTGCAAACAAAGTAGTAGGGGACAGGAGTCATTTTTGCAATACAGAATCAGCCTGCTGAGAATTTAATTAGGTTAGACAAACCCAGGCCTACGAAATTATTTTTGTTCCAGTTACTGTTAGCATTCTAAAACATACTACATTTTTGTAAAGCCCTGTTTACAAGCATGCCACCGTTAAATTAGATAAAACTGCAGCATGATACAGTAAGATGAAAGACAAACAAAACTACTGCTAAGTTATATTCAGTTTGTCCTGTACTCTGACTGTATCTCACTCATTTTGTATAAATATGTCAATTCCCATCTTCTCCATATTTCAGAAGTATTAACTTAGCTTAGTGACAGGCTTGCGGGTTCTCTGTTATTTAGACATGGTATAGCAGACCATGAGGATGAAGATATGAGATTCAGTGAAAAGCTGACAAAATAGGCTGCATTGTCTACTCTACATTGCAATAATGGGGGAGGGCCAGTGGAACAACATTGCTGCATCTATGGCTGTAATATTGCTATTAAGCATACAACAGCCCTCTTCCCAGAGGCCAGAATAAGAATGGGTGAAAAGGCACTCTCCCCTCTCCACCTGCTGTTGGAGATACAGGATGATACAATTGATACACCATGATACTACCTCAAAATAACAGGTAAGCTCAAGATACCTATTGAACTACCTAGAGACAGAAAAGAATATGTAGACCAGAGCTGTGTACCATTAAAAAAAGTGCACAGGCCTAAAAAAGAAAGGACTCTACAAGCTGGGTGTACCAATTTGAAATGTTTAATGAGATTCATTTTTCACACATCCAAATGACTACGCATGCTGTGAATTAGCTCCATAATCTTCACTTGCTAACTTTCTTGATAAATATACCAAGAGCTATGCATTTCTAACTTCATAATTTAAAAATCTGTTGGCATTTATCTTTTCTTTTTCTTATGAATCTTAAGTCAGTGTTCCCTTTAAGAGCATAACCCTAAGTAAATGGAAAAATTTCAACAACTTTGAGGTGAATTGAATTTTATTTTTACTCTGCAGTGTTAGTTGTAAAACATGCATTATTTACCACACCTGCCTTATAGAAATGTTTCCTAACTGAGCAGTTGTTCTGAAGTACATCATTCTTGGAGCAATTTTAGGAAGGAATGCCTTCAGAAACAACCATAATTTCAGAAAACAGAATTCCACTGAGCACAAATTGCTGAAGATTGTTACTGAGATGCATTTATCAGTCACAAGATTGATTACAGATTCCTGTCTGCTTCTTATTTGGAGAATGAACACATATTTCAGTCTTCTATGCTTGATTCTCCAAGTTTAAAAAGTTATTCAGGAGCTACCATTGCTAGATTAAAGAGCCATTTCTTTAATTTTAAAGCTAAATGCAATTACTGACACAAAACAGTGTATCCAAGGAGTTCCAAAAACTGATATACTGTAACTATCAGTAACCAGAAACTCTGGCTATGCCAAAACCTGAAAGCAGAAAAAGGAATAAAGATAAATTACTTAGCAAGCTACAAAGGGGAAAAGGGGACGTGCTACAGACATTCTAGCATGTTACAGAGGTAAGTATCTGTCTGCACAGAAACACGCCACAAAACCAACTAAACCAAACCATATAATGTTCTCAGCAAAGTGACAAAGAGCAGAATGGCAGGTTTGATGAGCTCCTGGCGCAAGAACAATATAATGCAACCATTTTCTATACAGATTCAATGGTTCCTAAGTAAGGCTTTTGAAAATCAGAAGTTTATGTTAAAATGCACGTCTCAAACAGTGGAATAAAACAAAGGTATGTATTTAACTTAGTAGCCCTTTACTAGGAAAAAACTACTGAACACGTTTTAGAGTATGTGTTATAGCCTCTTTGGTTAAGATGTGCAAAGTATGCAACACATGCATATGCAACACAAAATTGGTGCTTATGGCAACAGATACTTGCCAGTGTTGCAACAAAATTAGGCTTATTTAGAAAAATATATTAAAAGGTCAAGAAAGGCTTTATTGCTAAAGTTGCTCAGAACATTATCAAAATACGTTTTCCTATGAAGCAGCTACTCCAGAGAAGTATCAGCCAAATCTTCTCCCTGGAGCTCCATCTACCGACTTAAAAAAAAAAAAAAAAAAGCTGCCACATGTTACTCCTCAGAAATCAGCTCTGGAGCTTAAACATTTGGGGCCAAAGTTGGCAGTGAATGATGTTCCCTGCACAGATTCTAAAAGTGCTTCCTCCACTGTAAGAATAGCCAGCATAATATAACAATATTTACCTTCCAGGGATTCAATTCCAGTTGCTTGGGCCAACAGATCTTCATGTCTTGCAACAACCTTAAAAAAACAATATAGAAATCAATAGGGAAAAATGAGGACATGAGCCTAAAAGCAGTATTACCTATATCACCATCATTCCTACATTAGCCACTTAAATATCAGCATCTCTACATTAGTCAGATACAGGAAAAAGCAGGTATATCTTACAGGAGAAAGGGTTTTCAGAACACAAGGTGTTTTAATTCACAAAAGCAGCAAGCTCAGAATGAGAAGAGGGTCTGTAACTGCAGCAGAGCTGACATTTCAATTAAAGCCAGCAGAGCAATCACATTTCAACACACCTTCATATTTAGTAATAATTGTAAATGTGAACTTACTAATCACACCATAATAATGTACATTAACTTTTTTTCTTATTATGACATTTATAAAGTAGTTCCCAAAGAACTTACCAACTGAAGCAGGGGGAGGAAAGAAGCAGGTTTCGAAACTACACACAAACTTAGCAAGTGTTCTCATTGCAAGGTCTACTGTGGATTTATGGTTTCTGCATAGAAAAAGTCTTCTACTATCAAAACTCAAAAGCCTTTCTGAAGGTGTAGAGGTACGTTAACATAGGTTATATTTGACTAGCTGAAGGTAAGTCTTAGGGCTTATGCTACTCTTCAGCTCAGGACATAAGGGTGCAAGTTCTCCCTGTCTTCTCACAGTGCCATCCTGAAACACAGCCTCAAGTGTTTATGATGGTTGACACAACCATTTGGAAAGAGTCTTCCTTCTTACAAGGAAGAGTAAAACAGCATACAGTGATAGACTACAGGAACTGAAACAGCACATGGCTTCCTGGTATGAGTATTAAGTGTGGGCTTAACCGAGATGTCAAACTCACTACTAGTTTAGCTGCAAGTTGTACCTTTAGTAACTGCTTGCAGAGGACACTGGGCAATTTCACAAGTTACAAGCTCATAAGATTACTAAGTTTTTGACTAGTTTATATCGGTCACCCCAGAGTAACAGGTATGCTTTAAACTTACTTGTAAATGCAGTTCTTTATCCAACTGACTAATACCTTGAGCAAGTTTTGCCAGTTGCTCAGCTATCACAGCCTGATGGATGGACTGGGAAGTGTAAGCTTTCACATCAAAGTCTTCTCTGAAGAAGTCAGCATAACATTCTGAAAAAGGATTTAGATTTTATATTCATGCTTCAGAAGAATTGAATAATACTTATAACCCTACTGTGTACAGTTCTCTGACCTTCAATTTCTTCAGCGTAACAGTGAACGTTCTCTACATCACATAGTACATACGTTAGAAGAGACCACTATCGTGAGAAACAAGTTCGGAACTCGTAACTGGGGTTGGTGTTTGTTTTGGGGTTTTTTTGGCAAATGGTGACAAAGACTCATGTTTCTTTATTCCCCACAACCTTCTCTTGAGAAGACTACACTAAAAAGTGTATACCTTATTTTTTCAAACTTTACAGTGTAACCAGGGTGAAGCTGTCGAGCCTGTACCCATAACCAAACACACCGGTCAGCTGCAGATCACTGACAAGTGGCATAAGACAGAACTTCATGAAATCATACCGGATTTCCACAACAGTATGAGTTTATAGAACAATTAAGACACGATACTGCAATGATGACTCTGGATCAAGCAAGACCAGAGTTCCTAGACAGCTACTCCTAATTCAACCGAGCACCTTCGCCTCTCCTTCCAGTGCAATTTTTTTTTTTCCTTTGGGAGCAAGCGAGCCCGGGCACACTCCATCCCGCAGCGCCGCAGACCCTCGGCCGGCGATCCCTCCCCGCGCCGGGGCACTCGCTCCTCCGCCCAAACTTCCCCTGACTCGCCAGCGGGGGGCTTCCCTGCCCGCCTCTCCCCGGGCTCCGCCCGCCGGGCCCAACGCCGCCCTCGCAGCGGACCCTCCGGGCCGCCGCGGACGGGCCCCCGGCACGGTGGTGCCGGCGGGAGCTGTGCCCGGCGCTGCCCCCCGAGCCCGCGGCCGCGCCTCACCGTCCGCCCGCAGCTCGGCGAGCGCCGGGGCGGGAGCAGCCCCCGCCTCCTCCATGCTGGCGGTGCCGGAGCCCGCGCGTCACTCCCGGACGCGGCGCGCGCGATGATGGCGAAGGCGCGCGACGGAGCGGGCGGCGGCGGCGGCACGTGGTGAGCGGGGCCGCCGGGAGCGAGCGCGGCCCGGGCCGTGCCGGGGGGGCCGTGCCGGGAGGGGCCGTGCCGGGATGGGTGTGCCGGGGGGGCCGTGCCGGGAGGGACCGTGCCGAAGGGGGGGCCGTGCCGGGAGGGGCCGTGCCGGGGGGGCCGTGCCGGGGGGGACCGTGCCGGGAGGAGCCGTGCCGGGATGGGTGTGCGGGAGGGGCCGTGCCGGGATGGGTGTGCCGGGAGGGGCCGTGCCGGGAGGGGCCGTGCCGGGATGGGTGTGCCGGGATGGGTGTGCCGGGAGGGGCCGTGCCGGGAGGGGCCGTGCCGGGGGGGCCGTGCCCGACATCTGCGGGGGAGCGGCTTCTGGCCGGACGCTTCGCCAGAACTTAAGTGCTGCCTAAACTGTGGTGCTCTGCATCGTGGCCTGTGAGAAATAGCTGAATAACGAACATTTCAGGCGCTGTTTGTTTTTCCAGATGCTGAAAGGACTGTTAACTATACATGGTTGGTGACATCAGAGAAACTAAAGAATGCCAACTAAAAGATCCCATGGATTTGTTTCATTCTGGGCAAGTTGTAAAAATATGTGCCCCTATGGTCCGCTATTCAAAGTAAGTAGCTGTCATGTCAACAGTTTTAAGTGTATTTTCTTTGTTTAGAAACTTGTTTCTCAAGTTTATCTTGACTGTAAAAATGGGTGCTTACCTTCTTCTCTTTTATTCAAGATAGAAGTGGATGTGGGACATGTTTTATTTTACATATTTTCATCACAGATCTACACTTATAATACTCGAACATCCCCACAATACTGTGTGTTAGAACAGCATTTTAGGATAGCTGACAGAAGAATGCCGTAACTATTTACTTCTTAATGTTCATGTGTCTGCAGGTTGGCTTTCAGAACCTTGGTTAGGAAGTACAGTTGCGATTTGTGTTACACACCAATGATAGTGGCAGCTGATTTTGTGAGATCTGCAAAAGCCAGAGACAGCGAATTCACAACAAACAAAGGTATTACTTTTAACAAACCACTGCCTTGTCAGAATGTTTTATATGGTCATAAGCCAAACTGGCCAAGTGAATGAGGTCTGTCACACAACTAGACATCTGTTAACAATTTTAGTATACTGTCAGATTGATGATAAAACCATAGGAATATTCTAAGTGAGAGTAAGCACAGTCCAGTGATAGTGGGTCAAATGAAATAATGGAAAACCTTGTCTCCACCTGAAATCAAGGCCTCCAAAGTGATTTACATCTCTGGGAGTTGACCACACATAGCTGCTCATTCATTCCTCCTCCATTCTCCCAGCAGCACAGGGAGAGAATAGGAAGAGCAAATGCAAGAAAAATTCATGTGTCAAGATAAAGGCAGATTAATATGTTAAGGAAAGAAAAAGGGAAAGAAACAAGTTATGCAAAGGCAATCACTTCCTACTAGCAGACCAATGCCCAGCCACTCTCCTAGCAATAGCCACTCTGGAACAAAAATTCCAAGTCCCAACCCACTTTTTTCTTTTCCTACCACTCCAATTTCCTTGCTGAGCTTGACATTATACAGTATGGAATACTCCTTGTTCCTGTTTGGGTCAGCTGTCATAGTTTTGTCCACTACAAACTTCTTGCCCGCCCCAGTCTGTTTGCTGGGGGCAGGGGGAGGCAGAGTGAAAAAACCAGGAAGTTTTGACACTGTGCAGGTACTGTGCAACAACAGCCAAAACCATTGTGAATTACCAACACTGGTTTTATCACAAAATCCAAACTGCAGTACCACACTGGCTACTATAAATGAACTTCAAATAAATTTGACAAGTAGCTCCATCTCAGCTAGACCAGGTACAAGATGATAGTAAGATTCTTTTTCCAGCAATTGTTTCATGTGTGTTTCAGAGACAAACATTTAACTCATTGCCAGGAAAAGTGTTCTAGTCTCTAGCAAAAATAAGAGTGTTGCTAAAGGTGAAAAAAGTAATAGATCAGCCATTGATACAGTGGAGTCAAGGACTGATAAAAGAAAAAGGGTTTCATACTAGCCAGACTGGGAAGTGGAAGGGGCTGTTGGTGGACAAGTTGAGATGCGAGAGCAAGGAAGCACAAGAGACTGGGAAGTGAAAGCATGGCTGGGGTTGAGGGGGAGAAGCAAGGCTTCGGGCATGGTACAGAAACATAACCAGAACACCTATAAAAAGTAGAAGTATGAGGACTTGTACAGTGTCATGGCTATAAAGAGATCTGAAATATGTGGGAAGAGGTGACAAGAACAATACAGATCTGTTGGCATGAAGTGGCTGCAGCAGAACAGTGTGACAAGGAGCATAGGCTGCAACTGGAGGAATGGAAAGCACCGCTAACGTGCAGGTAAGATCAGCATGTAGGGTCTGTGAAGTGTGATGATTTAGTCTATTCAGGCCACAGAATTTGTGGTTTCATAAGTGTATATGTAATAGGGAAAGTGTATTTCACTGTTTTAGCATAGACTATGTACTGTGGTGCATTATTCAAATAGAACAGAGCGATTACAGAGAAAACTCACGTTGGAAAGCACAGGTAGACTCTCTTATGAGTGGAATTCAACTTCAAAAAAACCATGAATAACTCATTGTATGTAAAAATAAATGAGTAAGAACGTAACTGACAGTATATATGGCTCAAAGCTCCACAGTTACTAGTTTGCCCCCTTTGAATTTACTTACACTTCTGATCTACACAATGTCTGGTGGCACTGAGGTTCTACAGGTCAGATATAGAGTGTATTCTGGGGGATGCTGGGACAGGGAAAGAGGAAATGAAATGTTTTTGTGTTGTAAACATCTTTTCCCTACTCACTTCTTTCATGCTGTTCTTAATTTTATAGGCCTCTAAAACATTGTCTCATGCTTTGACCAGCCTATAGTATTTACATCATTAGCATTTATACTTTTTGTGTGGTTTTATGTTTAACTTGCTGGCTGTCTGGGAATTTTGTCTTCTAATTAGTGGAGTAGGTTTGTAATTTCTGTTTTACATTTTCTTCTGCATTAATGTTTCTTCGTTGTGTATTTCTTAGATAGAGGTAGATGTTCTTTGTGGCTGCTGCTAAAAATTTTTATGTGGCTAGACTCTGTTTTTATTACTTAATGCTCATCAAAGAGAAACTAGGCATGTGGGCTTATTCTAAAATATTAGCTATAACAATGTAAATCTCTTAATCTAGAGCACTGTATTAAAGGGACACTTTTGAAAATATGCATGCAATTTTTTTTTTGCTTGCTGGATTTTTAAGTAACTCTAGAAGTGTCTCAGCTTGATTGAGAGGGTACTGGTGGCCTTTCTTACTTAATCTCCACCATTTCAATAACTATTTATTTCCATCTAAAACGGAAAAATCTTCAGAAAGCACTTGTGGTCTCTTCAGTACCAGAAGTGCACTTGTTTTGTGCATTTGTTGGATCATCTCTTTCCATCAGTGCTCAGATATCATGCTGCTTCTTCTTAACTACAGCAATTGTTTATATGGAAAGTGGATGCTAAGACTGCTTGAGATATTTGAGATGCCTTTAATGTAATGCAGTAGCTGTAAAAGAGGAGAGCATGTTCCAAATGACCATCTGGCTCTCTGCAGGGGCTTAGTAAATCACAAGTAGTTCAGCAGACCCAAGCTGAGGAGCACTGACACTTTGGTTTCTCACTTGAGACAAAGCTGCTAGAGCTGCCTCTGCGCATGAGTGCTCATTCCAACTCTTGTGTGTCACGTTGTGGATAAAAAACAGGCATGTTGGCACAGAAAAGGAAAAAGATGGGCTTGGATGAGGAAGGACAAAGTTTGTGGGTGGTTTAGCTCCTTTCTGAAGGGTTGGTTCTGTAAGCAAGTTTCCCACCTGGCAAGACGGACGTGGCAAGTGCCATGTCAGCACAGCAGAGGGGCAGCATGCAGACAAGGAGGGGCAGCCTAGGAGGGGAAGCATGAAGGCTGCTGAAAATTAGAGAATGCCTAGTTTCATAGATGATCTTTGTGAAAGATTGGCAACTGACCAGTTTCAGTCAGAAACAGTGTATATTAAGCCAGCAACTGTGTAGGACACCTATATTTGTCTGAATTCCCACCTCTGTTAATAGACATACTCACTTAGTAACCCCATGCCAGCTACCTTTGTTTATTTGTGATCTGGGGCTCACAGAATGACAAAATAGATGAGCTTGGAAGGACCTCTGTAGGTCATGTTATCCAGCCGCCCTGGGTCACCTATGCCTGATTGCCAGGACCATGGTCAGACAGCTGTACAATATACAAAAAAAGCATTCAAAATTTAGAACTTGTTCTTTTTATTTTCTGGGAATTTTTAAATCTCTGAATATCTTTTCATTGGAGTAGGTGATCACCCATTGATTGTTCAGTTTGCTGCTAAAGAAGCACAGGTTTTGTGTGATGCTGCCCGTATCGTCTGTCCTTTTGCAGATGGAATAGACCTAAACTGTGGCTGTCCTCAGAGGTAAAGTTTTGAAAAAGCTGGGTAAATACAGTGAAATAATTAGACACTAAAGAATGCTGGTCTTCCGTTTCATCATCATTTCTGTCTTTACCTAAAAAGAGATTTCAAGAGAGTAAGATCTTTTTAACCTGTCAGAAATGTCTATGTGGTAAGGCACTGTTCTGAGTGCTCTGAGATGCCTGTCACCATGGTGAGACTGGGAAAACCAGTTGTATTTGCCAACCTGCCTTTTTTAATTTCTTTGATACTGAGTATTGGCTCAGAAGTGAATTGCCCATCCCTTCTCGACAACTGTTAAATGTGCACTACCAAAAAGAGCTTGCTGCAAATAATTTGCAGAGTGTTTTGAATAATGATGTACCAGTTTCCAGAAAAATGAGGCAAGTCCCTGATGTCTCAAACTTCTGCAAGTGAAGGATAGTCTTTAAAATAAAATTATACAGATAAAGTGCTGAAAATAATTTCTTCCATCTTTTATTAAACTTATAAGTATAGTGAATTAGTGATCTACTTCTCACTTAAAACTGATAAAGATTTTGTCTTGACAGTGAAACAGAGTAGTAAGATTGTTTCTAACTGGTTCAATTGAGAACCATCTATTACATGTTTGTCAGGCAATCTTTTTCTAAATGAAGACCTGAAAAATGCAGGAAAGTAAAATATAATATTACGGTGCAAATACTTAATTTCTTATTCTAATTAGGTTGTCTTGACTTAAAACTATAGTATTTGAGAAAACTCTTTTCTGGAGAGATCTGAGGCTTCTGAATGGAAGTACTGGGGGTTTTTTTAAGCTAGCTATAGTTAAGTATGTCAAACTGTCTGTTCCTTTTAGGCCAAAAATACATGCTTACATTTGAATACTTTGTTTCTTGTGCATATTAGTTTCAAAATAACAAGTTTGTGTCGTGTTTTTTCTAAGAAAAATTATTTTAAAAACTGCTGCTGTTAAGTGGAAGCAAAGATTATTTTTGCCAGTCAAAACAGTGAGACCAGAATATCACTAAAATAATATCATCACTTGCACTTCAAAAAAACCTCCTTTTCAGTCCAAAGTTTTCATCTGTTTAAAAGAAATCCATGACCAAGGGGAAGGGGAAACATCAATTTATTTATTTTATGCATGCAGTGTAGATTAAATTTTAATTTATCTTCCTTATGAGTCTATTTTGTGGACAGAAAATTGAACTTAAAGAGATTAGTAACTTGTCCAAATTTCTAGTAGCACAATGGAGACTGAACCAGGATCTAAAAGCTGTATCAAACTGCAAACAAATAATTGATCTACAGCCAATACTATCTCTGTTTACTTAACCACACATTCTGAAGGTCATAAGGAAAGAAACTGATGTATGTGACTGATATTGATCTGCATTTCTTCAAATGTAGAATATGAATGTTCTTTTCTTTTAAAGATGGGCGATTTCAGAAGGTTATGGTGCTTGCTTAATAAATAAACCTGAGCTTGTTAAAGATATGGTGAGACATGTACGGAGTCAGATCGACAATCCTAAATTTTCAGTATCTATTAAAATAAGGTAGGTTTAACTTAAGTGCTGTTTGTGGTACATGGAAGAATCCAAGAATCCTTTTTTTTTTTTTAAAAGAAAGAATTTTGTGTCATAGTAATAATATTTCTAATTCTGTTAATGTAATACTACACATTATAGTAATTTCCTTACATGTGAAGACTGCTGAGATTTTTTGACTCAGATATCTGGGGCAATTAATACAAAACTTAGAACTAGCACAGCCTTTGACTACTTATCCAGATAACATACGGTAAACTAGAGATCTCTTGCAATCCAAACAACATGAAAATACAAGTTAAAAGATTAAAGGGCTTCTATAAAAGAAAAGCAGTGCATAGTCTGTATCATCACAAGGATTTGCTTTGTGAGCTATTAGAGAGCAGAGCCATAGTTGCAGTTGGGTATAAAGGGATGGGTAACAAAACTGGGACCTGGTCCCACAGCTGCTGTAAGGAATACATTCTGCTTCCCTACATCAGCTTCTAAAGTTCTGAAGACTTGTTTTGCATTGCTTTGTGTGCAGCCCAGAGAAGAGAAGGTTCCAGGGAGACCTTACAGCAGCCTTCCAGTACCTAAAGGGGGTCCACAAGAAAGATGGAGACAGACTTTGTACAAGAGCGTGGTGTTACAGGACAAGGGGGAATGGCTGCAAACTGAAAGAGGGCAGGTTCAGATTAGATATTAGGAAGAAATTCTTTACTGTGGAGGTGGTGAGGCCTTGGAGCAGGTTGCCCAGAGAAGTTGTGGATGCCCATCCCTGGAAGTTTGTAAGGCCAGATGGATGAGCTCCGAGCAACCTGGTCTAGTGGAAGATCCACTCTCTCCCCATAGCAGGGGTATTGAAACTGGATGGTCTTTAAGGTTGCTTCCACCCCAAACCATTCTATGATTCTATGACCGTTTTTGATTCATTATTTAACCATGTATCCTATGTGGCTTTTGCGTATTTGTCAGTTAAGTTTTAACGCAGTTTCCAATCCTTCTGGAAAGGGGAACTATTATAAATTGGATTTTTTTTTTCACAAAATATGCAAAATCATGGTGTTTATTTTAGATTTTTTGGGTACCCTTGCTCAATCTCTATAAAATTTAACATGTATATTACAGAGATGTGAGATATTTGGGAAATGCTAAAATAAATACCAGTTTGCATACACTAAACTCATATGTCTTAAAAAAACCGTAAAAATCAAACACTGTTTTCCAAAAGTAATATTGTCTTTATACTATTACTTATAGAAATCTGTGGTAATTCCTCCTTATGGAGGAGTGCTTTTTATATAGGCCAGGGAAACTTACTACCTACTGCTTTCATTCCTTGGAATTTTAGGATCCATGAGGACTTAAAAAGAACAGTCGACCTGTGTCAAAAAGCTGAAGCAGCTGGAGTTTCATGGATTACAGTACATGGAAGAAGTGTAGAAGAAAGGCATCAACCTGTACATTATGATGCAATTAAAATAATTAAACAAAGCATGTCTATACCTATTGTGGCTAATGGAGACATTAAAACTTTAAAAGATGCTGAAAATGTTCATCACTTGACAAAAGCAGATGGTAAGATTAAACATACTCCGTTTTCTAAGTAAATTTATCAGATTTCAAGGTATTTATTTTGGATGTAAGTAGGACATGGTTTGAGTGCTTTCTCTCCTTGAGAAGACAAATGAAAGAGGATATTTTAGATGCCCTACAAACTCATAAGCAGAATCACTGGTAATCGTCAGAACACTAGAGCACTGTTATTCAAAGCCACAAATAATTATTTCCGAGACAAATTACAAAAGCTCTGTGATTAATTATGCTATCTCATCACTCAGTAGTGGAGTTCAGGGTGACCTTCAGACATTCTGTCTCTTAATGGAGCTGATCATATCTCGAAGAACTGTAAACTTCCACTTGGAAATCTCTACTTCCTGCACATGGGAGCAGATTTTTTACAGTAAGAACACAGTGGAAAAGGGATATGTTGTTAAGCTAGATGGTGAACTTCAAGGATACAGTGAAGCATTGCACTTTCATTTCAGTGGTAAAATTTGGGGATTTTTTGCAGTTATTTAGTCACAATAGATTCCAGCAACTGTGGTTTCAAGACAATATGGAAATTTGATATATGTTCTGAAAAGATAATCTGTATCTTCAGACATTCTGTCTTTCAGCTAGAGGAAAACAGGAAAGAGAACAGTACATGTGGCAGGTTTCTGCTCACACTGTTGCTGTTGAGTAGCAACAACAGAAGTTGAACCAAACTACCATGCTGCTTACAGTGGATTTCCCCCCGAATACAGAGCAGGAAGGAAAAGCATAATACAAAAGAAAGTTCTCATAGTCCATCTGACCTTCTTCAGTAGTAAAAATATAAAACCTTCGGTTTTTTCTGTCGTGGACAATGACAAAAGAAATTTTTCAATTTTGATCATCCTGTTTCTTAAGGAAAGACTAAGTATGATAGATTGTATATTGATAGTGCAGGAAAACAGAATCCCTTAATCACAGAAAAATTACAATAGAACTTGTATAGGTTTATCTGACAATATGGGATTAGAGTTGCAAATACACTACACGCTTGTTCAGAAAGATTTACTGCAGATAAAGAGTCCTGAAATTTACCTAATTCAGCCATTGAGCTCTTACTGGAAGAAGGTCAGTGAATAGACTGAGTTGCACAGAAAATTATTAGTCCTCTTGTGTCTTTCCATCATAATTTTATGTTATAAAGGCAATAAATGTCTGTAGCAAATAAAACCAAAATACTATTTAGTTGCAGTTTCGTAAGAAGGGAGGAAGTGTGTCTGTGACTTGTGTTTTGTTTCAAAATTTCTGGAATGTGTTGATAGGTGGTGTAGATACTCTGATGTCTGCCTTGTTCAATGGATTTCTCTGATACAGCTGTAATACTCATCCCTGTTGTTCTCCCATTACTATCTGTAAGATTTGGGTGGTTGTTCTAAGGGGTGCTGCACAAAATCTACAAGAAGATTTAGCATAAAATTTAAACTACAATGTAACTTACTGCTTTAATTTCCAATTTGAAGGTATAATGGTGGCTAGAGGACTCTTGGCAAATCCAGCTATGTTTGCAGGATATGAAGAGACACCTTTTCAGTGCATCCAGGACTGGGTTGACATAGCTCTTGAGCACGGAACTCCTTTTACGTGTTTTCACCACCACTTAATGTACATGATGGAGCGGATAACTTCTAAACAAGAAAAAAAAGTTTTTAATGTTTTATCAAGTACCTCAGCAGTACTAGATTATCTGAATGACCATTATGGTGTGTGAAAGTATGGTAGTCCTGTGTAAACTTGTATTTTGCAATTGTCGATAAACTGTAAAAGTTTTAATTGGGTTCTTACTTTTTAGTCACATTTATATATTGTGTAAGTATCTTCAACACAGCAAAACATTATCATTAGGATGATACTTTATATTTTTATGTCTCCATTTTTCACTCTAGAGAATAGTCAAGATTCTACAAATGTGGAATTCTATTTACAATGTACTACTACACAGAGGATTGATTATTTTAAGGCCCCAGTAATTTCATTTTTCACCGGATAATTGCTTACAGCAACATGATTGCAAAACTAGGGCCTTTCTTACATGAAACTTCCTAAAATCAGGACTACTTACAAATAATGCAAATAATTTCAGACCAAAAGAATACAAAGGGAGCAACTACAGAAGTTTTTGCTTTAGATAACATAAGCTTAAAGCCCATCATACTGTCCTCTTTTAAATTTGATGTTCCTTTTGCAGCCTAAAACTTTATAAACTTACTTACAACTTAGAAAAATTCTACACTTCTTATAGCAAAAGAAACACAAAATAGATGAACAATTATGGAAAGAAGGAAGAAGGAAAATGAAAATGGAAAAAAGGAAAAAGGAAAATGAAGAGATAGTTTAAGTAAAAACTTAGCTGAATCTAAAGAACAAGACTTTAAAGTTCAATGTAACTAAATTCAGGTTTTTTATCTACTGTAGAATAATTGTATACAAGATTAAATCCCTATCATCTACCAAACCAGAACTTTTTAGGTCAAAGAAAAGCTGACAGATTCTCTCAGTGGGGCTCTTGCAGTCCTTTCTGCCTGCTGGCATGTTGCTTATCGAGGCATGACAGCCACTTGGCTTTGAATCAATATATAGGAGTGAAATAGTGAAAATTAGAACAAGATAATAACATTACACACCAGCTGCATTTGTTCTGCAAGGGAAATTTCACAAAACTGTACAGTACAATTATTTGTAATCAAATAATTTGTTTTCTTTATATGTTTACACAGAAATTCATACCAAAAATTGCCTACTTTTCTGACTGTGATTGTTCTGTGAATATACATGTGAATAGTTCCAAATTTTCTAAATAAATTACTTGGTTTTGTATGCAATTGTAATTTTTTTTTATTATACAGCAGTCTGGATGAGAGAAGGTTGCTTTTGAAGCTACTCCCCAAATGTTTTCATAGTTCAGGTATCTTAAATTGTCACAATTCTTTTAATGCAATAGCATTAAATACTTGATCATTTTTCATAATGAATATGTCTGATTTAGGCATATGAACAAAAGTTTGAAAGGCATGACGCAAGTCATCAAGTCCAGTTCACTATTTAAGGCAGCAAAGTTACGTAACTCTTCTGATATGATCACCTTCCCAATGTGCTAACAAATGGAAAACTGCAGACATGCTTTGCTCTCCCAGGCTAATTGAGACAACCTCTTCAACCATTTTTGGTGTGTCTCCATTCCTTCAGACAACTATTTTTTCATTCTTCTGGATTGTAATGTTTTCTTGACATTAGTTGGGCAGAATTCTGTATAGCATTCCAGGTAAATTCCCCACAGTGTCTTCTGCAGTTAATACTTCTTACAATGCTTCACTTTTCCTCAACTAATAATCATCGTGTAAATTAGGAGCTCCCAGTTTTAGAGCAGAAGTTCTTATTTCCCAACTGCATGACTACATATTTTGTACTGCCAAATTTCCAGTATCAGGTTCATCCAATTATGGTGCAACTCAGTTCTCAGTTCTGAAAATGCCTGCGGCCTCCTCTCAAGTAAAACTATAGAACTGAATTGTAGAAGAAAAGGATTTGTGAAAGTATTAAATAAGTCCTTTGTTGCAATTTTCTTGAGAGTTTTATGATTTGGCTAGCAACTATTATATGTAGCAAACTGTCCCATTAGCCTCAAGGAGCAGAGAAGAAAAATTTATTATATATAATCAACACAAATTAAAGGCATTCTTTATTTTTTCTGTCGTAGTGGGAAAACTGAATTTTAGAGGACTAGAAATACCTTGACCTATTTAGGAACTGAGTACTTGATGATTTTGAAGGCAGCAGTTGTTGTGCCTGTGTGAGATTAATCACAGAGATTCCTGCCTGAAGTACAAGACGTAGGTTGCTGTTAATACTGGTATTAATTATGGAGTGCTTGATCTGGCCTTTTATGTATCATAAAAGTCAACAGAAGTTCATCATCCCTTTTCAAGGATGAAATGAATCTTACGCCTTTCAGTCTAAATTTTGTATGCATCTGAATATACTTCACTGTGTTTCCATAGAATAAACTGCAAAGTTGGAGTCTTTGAGCCATACTTTGAACACCATACTGTTCCAATATACATAAATTGCTAAGGATGGGAGTTATTCAACTACCAGTGTTATTTTTAGAATATGGTCATATTTATCATTAGAAGACATTTGATTATGGAAAAATTCTAATTTCCAGTTTAAAACTACTGGATGTAGTCCTTCTCCTGTACATGTTACTTTTAACATCACCAGGTAGTCAGCCTTTTGATTTTCTAGTTTTTAAATGTTCTTAAGTACAAAGCAAGTAACATAAGATACAAAGCATTATTTCCTATTTTAGGTTCTTTGCCTCCTGTAACTGATCCTGTTCTTTATGTTAAACCCCCCTGCACAACACTACCATATTCTCATAATACCTGTATGTTTTTGCAACTTTTACCCTGCGTCAATAACCCCAGCACCCTCACACAGCCTATACAATCCCATTTTCTCTATTGCCTTTTGTTAAATTTCTTAGGTCTCGTGGGTTGATGGTTGGCCAAAAGCAGTGTGTGGTGATGAGAAGGCTGTCACAGAAGCCAAAACAGAACTGAACAAGTTTACACTTTCCTTTTGTTTCAGAAGAGAATTAGTCTGATTTCAGTCCTCTAACCAGTTGCTAATACACAGGCGTTTCCTATTTCTGCTGCAGAATACTTTGTCACCTTATTGATGGAAGAGGAAGGTATTCTTTTTAACTGTAATGTTTGAAGATTTGTGAGTTTCCTCCCTAAAGCAGCCAGCCATTATATATATTGTATTGGCATCATATTCATCGTATGGTGGTTCAGTATAAGAGAGACAGCCTTAGATCAACAACCCAGACTTCTACAGCTTCAGTTAGAATTCCAGGAGCAGCAGAGTGCGCTCAGCAGGAGAAGAGAGGTCTCACAGATGTTTGCAGGGGACCTCTCTTTTCTTCAGATCTCATTCCAGGTTGGTGGGGAACACGCATCAGCTGCAGTGGAAGTGCACAGCAGTCACACTCATAGTGAGTCTTTCTGAGATCTTATGAAGCCTCTAAAGCGAAAAAGCAGACTCCAAGTCTCTGGCAGTGGGGATAAGTGAATACAGTCCTATCAGTATGACGGTATGCTAGTGGGAGAGCAGCTTACAGTACTAGAAAGAGGTGAGTAAGCAGCTCAGAAATAGAAACTGCTCTGTATTTAAAGGAAAGTATTAGCGTTTTAACAGCTTCAGTGAAGTATTGGCTGTAGGCCAATAGCTAAAATGTAATAACCAGAACATTCTAAGAGGGTGTTTTGTCTGTACTGCTGATTAAATATGTTTGTGAAAATGTGTTAGAAATACTACTTAAAACCGGGGCTGTTCCTACTGTGTAAATTGGATTGAAATGACTGCTTATATCTCTCTCCAGTATTTGTTATGCATAAACAATTATTTGGGATGTAACCTTTCATCCAGACATTGCTTGGCAGCAACTAGGAAAATGTTGACACGCTGGCTCCATCCCCAGGCTGCAGACCTGGGAAATTTTAAGTAAACAATTTCAGATTGTGAGCAGCTGCAAACAGCGCTGCTCAAAACTGCTTATGCAAGAACTTCCACCCCATGTCAGTTCCAATGGATTAGAGTAGCAAAGAACTACTATTCACAGCATTTTATATCTCTCATGTTGATGGAACTTAATTGGGAGAAAACTCCCTGAAGCAAGTAGCTGTGTCAAAGAGTGCTGGTGATGCCCAGGTAGACAAGGTAACCTCTTCCACTGGCAGCACCTCAGCATCTGCTAGGATCAACAGGAAAAAGTGATCAGAGGATGTCTTTCTTATGCAGGGGCAGAAGAGGAGAGTTGCATGGCTAGCAAAACAGGTGGTCAAGAAATGGGTTAATGGGTACCAAGGTATGGAAATAATGTGCTCGGAGCCTTGGTACACTGATAAAAACATCGCACAGGACAGTAGGATAGAACAGGGTTTTCTGAAGGAATACTGTTTTATTCATGAGGTCCAAAGAGGCCTGTTTGAGTGTTTGAGACTGTTGTTCGGTTGTTATTTGTGCTGTCTTTATGAATACTGGACCTGTTTTTCTTGAGAAAACGATTTACCGGGTCTTAATACATTAATGTAGTGTAACACATGGAGGAGGGAATGGATAGACACACGCAATATTTTAATTGAACTTGAGAAACTCATGATAATGCTGGAGAGCAGAGTTGAAGTCCCCAACAGAATAAGGTGGAGTCATGGACCGGTGGGATGAGCACAGCAGGATTCCGCAGCAAAATGCTTACAATCATTCCCTAGATAGGAGAAAAGGTAACGCTCATTTGAACCTTGCTCAGCCCGTAGATCCACGCGCTCCCCAACAGAGGTGCAGCCCCTTGGTAACTCCGCGCCCGCCGCCACTGTCGGGCCTCCCGCTCCGCAGGCGGCACCGCACGTGTGCCCGGCCGGCCGGGCCGGGGCGAGCGCGGCCCCTGCGGCAGGAGCCCCGCTCCGCCGGGCTGGACTCTGCCTCCCTCCCCCGCCCGCACCTTTGCCCGGCCGGGCCGGCAGGAGCTCCGCGCCGCCCCCGCTGTGTCATTCAGCCCCATCCCGGCCCACATTCCGGAGGCGGCACCGTGTCCGCACAGACACCGCTTTCCCCCGCCCCGCGCCGCCGGGAGAGACCGGCCCGCGCTTCCGCAAGCCCCGACCGGTGAGGCCCCGCTCCCGCCCCTTGGCCGCCATCAGCTCCGCCGGGCGCCGGCGCTGACGAGGTTCGAAGGCCGGGCGGGAGGATGGGGCGGCCGCTGGGCTCCGCGGCCGCGCAGGAGGCGCTGGCAGCGCTGGGGGGCGGGAGGCGGCGGGAGGAACCCGCGGGCCCGCGGCCGCCTCGCGGGGGCTCTGCCCGGGACCCTGCCCACCGGGCCAGCGCCGCCCCGGGCTGTCCCGCTCCCCTCTTCCCTGTCCCGCGTGGCCTTCGGCAGGGGAAGTCAGAGCCGCCCGCCTGAGCCGCCCTTTCCTCCGCAGGCCGTCGGCACGATGACTTTCCAGTGGACGGCAGTGGCTACCTTCCTGTACGGTGAAATCGGAGTAATTCTCGTGCTTTGCCTGCCATTCATTTCTCCGCTGAGGTAGGAGGACTTCGGTGTGCTGAGCAACACAGCTCGCTCTTGTCACCAGTTTGGGCTTATTTTACGCCTCTGTTTTCATAAACACGGAGCTTTGCTGCATCCTAAACTAGTTGTGAACAAAGCCGAAGGACTGCTGTTTGGGACTTGAGTATCAGGAGCTGCAAGAATCGCAAGCCTCTTTAAGGAGCTTTGTGTTTTCTACGTAGTGCTGATTCATCCGAGAGCAGCGGTCGGCGTGCCCAGAGCAGCCCCCTGCTTTGCTTCAGCAGGTGCGACGGCTTCTCCCAGAGTTGTGGCGTAGGCAGCGTACAGAAAGGCATCTGGCAGTAATAAATGAGAGGAGAATGCAGGTTATTTCAGCAGTTGTTTGTCACATTTGTGAGGTGCAACTTTAGGTGTACACTAGGCATTGTGGGTGCTGAACAGATGAGACGCCAGATATTCAAAGCAAGCTGCAGGCTGTATGTAAGGCCCGCAAGAAATTTGTGATCACTTGCTTAAAAAAACTGTACGTGAGTTTGAAGCAGAAGGTTCTGGACTACTGGAATAAGGGCCTCTGTAAACTTATATACAGATTAAGAAAATAGTACTACTTCTGGAACACAACACAAACATTAAGAAAATAATAGATTCTTGTAAAATAAATGCACATAGGGAAAGAAAAAAATGCATTTATTACCTTTACTGTTTGCAAAGGCTTGACTTACAGCATTATCTTATTTCCTGTAAGTAGTTCTTCAAATTTGGTAATATTATTTCTGTACAGGAAATAAAGCTAGTTCCTCTGCAGGAGGAAAGAGAAGCAGACTTATGATTTCTTTTCAGAATATCAGGAAGTCTTAAGAACCAAACCCACAAAAAAACCCACAACCCCCCAAAACAAGAAGCAGGATAAAACTTTAAAGCTTTTTTTTTTAAATGCTTCTGTTTCAGTGGTATTCTGTGAAAACTCTTGCATGTTTGTTTCCTGCATCTTTAGATGTATTTAGAATGATGTAGCTTTTACTGTCCTCTTAAGGAACAAGAGTTGTTGTGGAAAGTCTGGATTTAATTACTTAAACCTGTAGAGGAGTCTTGAAAATGACTGGCTCCTCCACAGCTGGTACCAATGATTAGGCGTGTTTCCTCAGCTTGAGAAGTTGAAACTGTTCTAAAATCTAATTCAACTTTTGGTTTTTTACAAGCTGGCTTGCGAAGAGTTCAGCATTTCAACATAGACTATTGAGTTGTTGTATTTCTTATTGTTTTCTAAGCAAAAGTGCAACTATGTAAGAGGAGAGGAGTATTATGGGAGTCATAATCGTCAGATTATTAATGACTTATGTGAGGAAACTAGTTGCAAGAATTTCTTCAGGCTGATGTCACAAGCAGAATACTTTGGGAGTACTGAAATACGTTTCGCTTACGATGCAAACTGAGTCCCGTGTTTGTGGCTGAAAAGCAAATTCATAATGTGCAGCTGTACCAAAATTTTTTCGAACATTAAACACAGTGCTTTTAATTTTATAAAAAGTATAGATTTGCGTGCTTTGTTTGGAGCATTCAGCTATTCCTCTGAACATTGGTTTCTAAAAGTGGAATCACTTTATCTCTTCTGTGATATATGCAATTATCTTCTTAACAAAACCTGCAGGAATCTTGTGGGGTTAAAAATTAGATTTAGCTGCTGTGACAGTACCAGAGGGCAGCAGCTCTGCCTGATGCATCTTGGTGGCCTGGGAACTGGTTCTGTCAGCAGTAAGGCATGCATGGTTACTGACAGGTGTGAAACTGCTGTTCTTGGAAGTTTTGATTTACTCAGTTGTCAGTCTTCATATGGATTTGCTGTCTCTCTTGTGTGTGCACATTTTTTAAGTAATGTTTTTCAGATTTGCTAACAAGTTTATAAGTTCCTGGGGAACAAGTAAATTGACAGTATAAAAATGCAAGTACACAGATCTGTTCTACTAGGTGTAGTACATCTAAAATGGTGGCTAGTATTATAGTTTGGAAGGATTATATTTATATGATTTCCGGCACCAGAAGGATGTGGAGTTTTAGTAAATGAGAATGTCAATACTTCTTGAGGAAAAATAAATGTGAAAATAAAACACGGAAAGATTTTCCAGTAAAGAGATCCATATTTTTAGCCTGATTATAACTTGGCAGTGTAGTTTATCTAAGGTCATACCTCAAAGAATCACTTCCTAAGTGGAGGTCAGTATGGAGCTTGGAAAATTGCATGTTTAAAGAGTTAGCCTTGAGTTGTAGCTTGAAGTAAGCTTTTTGTTTGATACAGACTATGGCTGTCTGCTGTAAAGAATTCAGATTATACTAGAAGACTTAAATGCACAACGCTAAAACATTTTAATTCTTTCTGGTGGAGAACCGGAAAGGACCATAGGAGATCATGCTGATTTAAATTAAATTCGTAGTAGGCTGGAAACTGCTGTTAGAGGGCAAATTTTAACAGTCTCTAGGAAGTGTAAATAGTCATAACAAAAATAGGAAATTTTACCTCATATAATCAGATGGTGAGTAGCATGTCTATGTTACATCCCTATGGCATGACTAGGTATTATTTCATTTGTGCAACTTCGTGATTCTAACCTGCAGCAAAGGACAAGTAGGTGCTCTGTTATCACTTGTTTCAGTTCATTCGAGCACATCAGATGTTCTTTGTGCTGCAAGCATGACTTTTGCCACGGCCCTCCATGCAACAATATCAAATAGACAACTAATTGTTTTAAAAAAAATTGTCTGCATCAGTATTGGCCTCACCAGAAGTTGCTTCTGTAGCCAGCAAATTTATGCTTGGGAAAGAAGTTTTAACCCTTAACGAAATACGAACGCAAGATTTGTCTTTTTTGTTGTCATTACATGTTAGAATGTAGTAACAGTCCTTGTACTTCAGAGTTATGCAGGTTCATCAGTGTAAAAGATAAGCCTTCTGAAGAAGGATGGTAGAGAATTTCTGGAAGCTTTTAATTTTATTTGGCAACAAGAGGTATTAGTGGATAAAAATAAAAATAATGGAATGGGTTTTACAGTCTTTACCCCATCCCTTGTTATAGTCAGGACTAATACAACATGTTGCTAGCCAAAGTATAAGCTAAAATAAAACACATCTTCAGAATACCTGCTGTTGTGCAAGAAATTTGCAAGTTGAACCGACTGTTTTTGCCTGTATCAACAGCAAAAAAAGAGAAGTTGGATTACTGGAAAATTTAATGTATACCTAAATTATATTGCAATTAGAGGAGCTGTTTAGAGACCTTACACAAGTCTCTTATCAATAACAAGGCTCTCTTCTCTGAGGTTGTAATGCTCTTCTTTTAGTGCTTAATTATTTTTGAATAACACAATTCTATTTTACAGATGGCAGAAGATTTTTATGTTTCCTCTATGGAGCAAAATGGCAGTATTTTGGAACAAGATGTTCCTTACAATAATAGTTCTGTTGATCGTCTTGTTTCTTGGTAAGTGTTAGATAATTTCTTAGCAAATGGGTAAAAGAGACTTGGTACATTGAGTTTATATCAGTAAATTAATGGAAGGGATTCTAGCTTAGTGTAAGTCAGCTGGTTTATTGAAAAGTTATACAATGGAATGAAAGAGGAGAGGGCTAATACTGCATCCACTTTGGGAATCCAAATGCAATTGTAATATACTGAGTGAATGAGAAGGAAAAATGGAGCTTAGTCTAGGCTGCTGCTTGGTTTCCCTTTCTCACACAGGTAGATGAACTTGTTTGACACCAGAATTTGGCTGAACTGCACCTCGTGCAGTAGATGGCACTCTTTCTTTTGGTTGCTGTTGAAACAGGAGACCAGAATATATCAAAGCACTGGGCTGTTTGAATACTTTTGCTCAGCACAGATACAAAACAGCTGCTGGCTACATTTGTTATGAGTAGATCCTCAGGTCTATGAAGAAAGAGTAAAGCTTTAATGGTTACCATATGCCTGATTGATTTCATTTAATGTCTGTCCTGACTGCTTTGTGTGGTAAGCATCTCCTATATTTCAGTGATGAAAGTAGTTCTCCATAGGTAAGAGTTTCCAGTGCCTTAGAATATACATGCTTCTTAACTCCAAGCTACTTGAAATAGAAAGAAAAAATGCATGGTTTTATTTTCTACTGAGGGAAACGTGCAGATGCACTTACATATATAACAATGTCAGACCAGGCTACAGTACTATATGCTTAATATTTACAGTACCAGAAATGCAATAAACTTTTAAAATTATTTTTTAAGACTATGTTTAGTATTATCCTTAAAAGTAGGTCTTCAGTAAATGGCTTGAGATTGGGAACTAATGTATTTCATTTACTCTCTTGAACTGCTGGTGAAAACTTTGATCAGAGTTTGCTTTTGAGTTGGTGATGGTCATTGGTTTTGTGGAAAGACAGAACTGGGCTGAAGGGAAGCAGTGATGAGATCCCTGCCCCATAGGGTGAAGTGATAGGTTACTGCAGGCCTAGGCTCTTCCTATAGCACAGGGACATGCATTTCTTTGCTCATAGTCTTCAATGCCTTGTTTGAAGCTTCACTTCAGGGGTTTTATACCACCTAAATAACTCAGACATATGAAAGAGACAGTCATAAGTGATTATATTCACACGTACTTTTCTTTGGAGTTGATTTTGCCTGCTTAGACAAATGCAGCAGCAATTTAATAACATCTGGCCAAAATACTTTGCAAGAACTGATGCCATGTCGTGAAATGTGTATATTTGTTGATGTGCAGGAGGAGATTTAAGGTGCTGTGTTGGTCGTAGGAATGTCTGATGACCTTATGTTTAAAGATTGTAATATGAACTCTTAATCGGGTTAGGTTTGGGGTTTATGTGGATGTAAGTCCCAATTATTTATTTTGTCCTTTGAAAGGAGTTTGCAGTGTACTGGCCCTTTTGCAGAACTGTCAGGAGTATGTCATGGATGAAAGGAAGCTGAAAGATGTATGAAAGGCAGATGAAAGAAAGCTGAGTTGTAGCATTCCTCCTCCATTCTTTTTATGATGTTGTTACAGTTAGTTACTACTGATGTTACTACTGCTGTGTTACTACAGTCTTCCTATTTTGATGGATGCTAAAGAAATAATTTTCTCCCTCTTTGGAGCATAAAGTAGACACTTCCGTCATTACTAAAACACATGCGTATCTTAAACCCTGTGTGAAGCAAATACTTGAGAAAATACTACTTCTTTTTGCTTCTCTTTCTCTTTTCTCACTGTTTGTCTGCTGGGGAATTTTAGCTCTGTTGTCAGCAGTGACATTTTGACACCGTAGCATCTTTGGTAACATCTGTGGAGTGAGTTGCTTTGGCCTGATCCCTGGTGGCTGGGTACAAGCGCTTGAAATACCTGTTCAAGCATATTTTGGGCAATGGTTTGTCATATTTCTGGGAATGTGCTAGAGCACTTCATGACTTATCAAGACCAATCTTTAAAATGTATGGATAACATAATTGATGTCACTATTGATCCTATTACTCTTTGCTGAGCAGAAAGTCCAAATACCTATTTCTAGTACTGTGTCTGGTTTAGCACACGTGCACGCCTGTGGATGTGAATAAGAACAGACTGTTTTTGTTTGCAGATGCTATTAGAGAAGTCAGGAAATACTCATCTGTTCATGTGAATGAAAAGGCTGCAAATGTCAACAGCAGTGCCTTTGATCATATTCAGATGAAACTCTTTCGATCGCAAAGAAACCTGTATCTCTCAGGTTTTTCCTTATTTCTTTGGCTGTAAGTATAACATTTTTCTAATGTTTACATAGTATGTTTGTTACAGGAACTGTTGTAGAAAGTAATTGTAAAGTAAAGATCAGAAGGACAATTTCAGGAGATTAAAGAATTAATTATGACCAGGTTGGCTACAAGACAAATAAGATCAGGGAAAATAATACCTTGCAAATGTTTGAAAATTGGAAGATATGTGAGCAACACATGGAGAGGAACATTTTGAATGCTGGAGAAAACATGTATTTTGCAGAAGTTTCTTTGGGGAATACTCATTTCCTTCCTTAAACTTACACCCTTTGTTTTGCACATGGAAAACTGGAATAAAAAACCCCTCAAAAACTAAAGCACTGTTAAAATAATATTAATATCTGGCAAGCTGGTGTCATTGCACCCTGCTGTGTTAAGAAGCAAAGCTTGAGCCTGACCTGAGCCACTTCAGCTCAAGCATGAAGAACTGTAGGATAATATTCTGGCTTTTAAGGAAGGTTTCAAATGTATTGCAGATCAAATGCTTTGTGGCAACTTGCCTACTATGGTGGTATGATCTTAAGTCTGGTATCCTTTTCAGGATGTTTAAGTACAGCTAACAAAATGGGATAAAGGAAAGGGCAGTTCTGTACTGCCCACCTGTAGCAGCCAAGACTACCTGTGAATCAGTAGCCACAACAACCTGCAGATCATATCAGTTGGGCAGGGAGCACATGAAGTCACTGGACACTGATAATGTGAACAAATGGAAATATACATGTTTGTCTGATGATTTCCTATTTGTGCATTTCTATGGTGACTGGACAAGGAGTGTTGGTCCTCTTAGGAGTTCCTTCAGTGAGCTGCTTGACGTTGCTTCAATACTCAAGAGGAGCACAGAACAAGAAAATGCCAGACTTCTTCCCCTTAGAGTGGCCATTTTAGCAGAGCATTGAGCATAAAGCAGTGTCAAGGAAAAATGAATACAAGGCTTGAGCAGGAAAACCTTGGAAAAAACAATGTGGCTGTAGCCTTGCTCACTAGTGATAGGAATGCATCAAGTTCTTTGTCCTCCTACAGAAAGGTTGAGTAAATATGCACAAATATGTTTTTAAACTCTGCTCCAAGAGGAATAGCTGGATTGTGTCCTACACAAGAATTGGAAGGTGGTCTCTCAGGGTCCTACTTACATTCAGCTTCCAAGGAAGAAAAGTTGTAGACTTTATTTTGTATAAAAGCTCTGCTCTTGAAGAGGTTTGCTTGAGGTTTTTTTTGAGCTGCTGGCCTTTCACCAGGATTTACGAGAAATAAGCACTCTTCCAGTAGTGGCTAGATCAAAGGACTTTTCTTAGTAGAGCTGCTTTGCTTATCCATGAAACAGGCATAATGTCTGCCAGAGAAGTGGAGGAAAGGTGTTCCTTGGGTTTCCCTATCCTGCACTGCTGTACCATCACCTAACCAGCGTGAGACCCCATCTAGTGCGAACGGGTAATTGGATACCCCTAGTTCATTCTTTGTGTCAGTTTTGGTTCATTTTAGCACATCAGCCAATAGGAGAATTCCACATTTTAATAAATTTAAAATTTAAATTTTAAAATGGTAAATGGAGATTCATGAAATGGAGGAGGCTGGGAGCTTCTCACTTCTGGCAAGACAACAGCAGTTGTGGGGTTCAGCGGTTGCAGAGCATTGGATACAGGTGAGGAAAATTACCTATCAGTGGAGGTACTGGGGCCAGCTGAGCCCTCAACTGCAAACTGCACAGAAAAGAGGAGGGCTATAGACCCTAAAAACTGTCCCCTGGGTAGGACAGAGACACCCATCTGCTAGTTTGATCTGGTCCTCTGTTAGCCCATGCTGTACCAGAGAGGGATAAGAAATGCTGAAAGCTAAAGAAAATCTCAAGAAAACATGAGCCCACTGCTCAGTGGGGCCTTCTAGGAGAGTCAGCAGGGAATGTAACATCACTCCCAGTAGCGGAAGATGCAGCTAGGGAGCACTTAGGCCAATTGGGCATACAAAAGTCTGTGGCATCCTAGGATGGCAGACAGAGTTGGCCAATGTCATTGCAAGGCTTAGTTTGAAAGATCACAATTCTGGGGAGAATACCGGTGACTGCGAAAAGGCAAACATTGCACCTGTCTTCCAGAAGGATAAAAAACAGGATGTAGGAAACTGGAGACTGGCCTCCCTGGAAAGGTTATGAAGCAAATCTTGCTCAAAGACATCTTCAGGGACATGAAGGACACGATGATTTGGAACAGCCATCACGGACTTACTTAGGGAAGATGATGCCTGACCATCCCTGTTGCCTTCTGCAGTGAGATAAATGGCTGTGTGGATAAAGAACAGTATATCCCTTTTGCAAGGCTTTGACATAGTACCTTTTAGTATCCTGGGAGTCTTAAGTGTGGAGGGACATAGGCTGGAGAAATGGAGAAAAAAGCAGATGAAAAATTCCCTGGACCTTTGGGCTCAAAGGATAATAATGATGTAAATTTCAGCTGGTGCCCCTCAGGGATTGGTACTGGGCTTGGTATTGTTTAATGTCCTTATTAACAACATAGATGATAGGATTGAATGTGCTCTCAGCAATCTGCTCACAGTGCTAAATCAGAGTGGTTGACATCTTGGAGAGCAGTGCTGTTTTTCAGAGGGAGCCAGAAAGGTTGAAGAAATGTGCCGACAGAAATCTCATGAAGCTCAACAAATACAAATGCAAAGTCTGACATTTTACAGGATAATCCTATACAGCATCCAGGCTGGGGACTGGCTGCATGGGTGGGTAGGAAACAGTTTTGTAGGAAAAAACCTGAGGATCCTGGTAGACAGCCAATCGTGTATTGAGCTATGATAGCAAGGATGTAGTCAGCAGGTCAAGGAAAGTGGTTATTCTGCTCTGTCTGACACATGTGGTGCTGCAGCTGCAGGACTGTGTCCAGTTTTAATTCCCCAAAATACTGGAGTACTGCAGTGGGATACAGAGAAAGTTGGAGGCTGAAATGTGTGACCTGTGAGGAGATGATGAAGGAACTTGGCTTTCAACCAGAAAAGCAGAGACTTTGAAGGGAAAATGCCATTGGTTTCTATGTCTGTCTAGTAGCAGAAAAGATGGATCCAGTTCATCTCAGTGAATCCAAAAAGGAATGACAAGAGGTAACAGGAATCTGAGATGTTCTGACTTGTGGTAGAAAAGTACTGCTACTGTCAAGAGTGGTTAAACACTAGAACAAGGATCCTGAAGGATGGTGGAATCTCCTATCTCTGAAGATGGTGGTAGGAGCTCAACTGGACAAGCCTCTGAGCAATCTGCACCACCTGTCCTGCTTTGCATGGGATGGAAGCCTCCTTAGACCTACATGATTCTGTGATTCTCTTCTAGTTATGATGTTTTAATGATTCCTTCATCTGTAAGTTAATAAGCAATAGTAAAACTTGCTAACCTTTGGAAAAGTAGTGACATGGAGACCTTAAATTCTTTATTAACCTCCAAAATAGTAAGAAAAGGAGCTTTCAATGAAAAAGCAAGGGGGTGGAGGGAGGCTTAACTTGAAAAGGTCTCTTAATACTCTTCCAGTTACGAAAAAGCCAGTTACTTGGATTTTCAAATTTCTTTGAAGAGCAGCTGCATAGTTACATTATAGGCATTAATTTAACTCAGTGTTGTGTTACCTTGATTCAGCAACATTTGAAAGACTTCAAGATGAATAATGCAAGCAATCACTAGATCAAATCAAGGGAGGTATTTGCAAAGCTTAGAATTGAGGTTCCATATGAGTGCCGACATCCGTACATGTTCTGATTTAACTGTATTGACAGTACTTTGAAGATGAATATGCTCACATTGCTAATTTTATTCTTGCAAGGCTGTTTATGAAATTGTGAAGGTTGTTTTTTTCACTGTACTCATAACCATAGCTTGTTGTTTGGCTCTTGCATTTGGAGATAAATCCTGTTAAAAATACTGGGTCATTTAACAGTATTTAAACAGCCTTTAAGCAATCAGGTCTCTGACCCCTTAATAGCTGTGGGTATTTAGGAGGAGGGAGGTTCTGCATCAAGTGAAAATCAGAATGTCAATGGATAAAAATATTTTCAGTCTCTCCTGTTACTATTATTTGTCATCGATGAGCCTGAATGTTTCCCTTAAGGTGCTTAAACAGCCCTCTTCTGGTTTTATTTTTACATCTATGTAGAGAGAGAAAAGGGCTTTTTTGGGTTTGTTGGATTTTTTGTTGTTTTGATTTTTGCTTGTGGTTTGGGTTTTTTTATTAGTTGTGCTGTAAATTACAGTTCTGTTCACTGTTTTTCTTCACCAGTGTATTGAGACGTACTGTTACCCTTCTTACTCAGTTGGCAAAAGAGATGGCATCTCATGCAGCTCTGGAGACACAAGTAAATGATGCTACTGAAGCAGCCAAAAAATACATGGCTGAGAACGAAAGGCTGCAGGAGGTACCTTTGAGCTTCATTAGTAACTTTCTTATACAGCAAGTAGTTAGTACAATGTGTTCCGAGGATGGTTTGCTATGGAATGCTTGTTCATTTTTTTCCTTCTGGTTGAAAAAGGAAGAAAAATATTTTTACAGTATATAATTCAGAATACTGAAAACAAACTATAGTAGCATTGTATTAACAAAGGAAACTGAAGTAAACCAAGTAAATGAAGTTCTGTCTTTCCAGTACAAACTTCATCAAAGTAGTAACAGATTCTTAATATATCTCTCTGAATTTAGTCATAACAAAGTAGAGGGAGACACTAATTTTATTCCTTTTATCCCAAACAATTGCCTGTTTAGGTCAAGGCTGTGGCAGTCCAGGATGAAAAAGCCTACTAAATAACTGTTTTCATGCTGACTGTTTCTTCTTAATAGGATTTTCTCCAGTCTTGAAATGTATTTTCTAATTTGAAAAATTAATCTTTTGTATTTAATGTATTTCATATTCTTGTATCTTTTTATGGTGGGTCAGCCAACTTCATAATACTTCCCCTTCTTAGTAGGACACTGTTGTATTAATGAGAATACTACCAAAAATTTCTTACTTAAAGAAAGGACCAATGGACAAAAGAGATGTTATTTTTATGCAAAGAATGGTTAAGCTGTGGTTCAATACATAGTTGTATTCAGGAAGGAAAGTCATCAAAGATAATTAAGATAAATGTATGAAATCTTTTCTTGTAACTGATTAGTTTGACTTCTGTTTGAAGCGACTGAACCATAAGCTAGAGTTCAGACATCTAGACATATGAAGACTTTTAGAGTCCGGCACATTGTCGAAACAAAATTCCCTGCAGATGTGTACAGGTTTCCTTCCAGTTTGTCTAAAGCAGTGTCTATGGTTACTGGCACTGTAATTTTTTTGTAATAAATCTTCATAGAAGACTCTGGACAAAAAGTACTAGAAGGGATACAAAAAATCCAGTTGTTTGAGAGGTGTTGTAAAACAAGGATCACTAGTCTTTGTTAGGTGTTTCCCAAGTATAAAATGATTCCAAAATTTTGGGATTTGGTATTTTGTCAAAATGATCCAAATTCCTTCCCTCAGCCATGGAATTTGTCTCTTTACTGCCTATGGGTACGTTTTTTTCCTTCTCTGTCCTGTTGGGATTTTGCCAAAAGTCCTCTTTTTTGTTCTGCTTTCACATTCTCTTAGCAACACATTCTCTTAGCCACTTGCAAGTGATAGCCAGAAATTGGAAACTCTACTCCTGTCTGTTTTTATTTGTGTATTTGATTGCATGGTTTTTAAAAACATGGATAGCCACAGGTACGGGCAACATGCTGTGGCTGGATCTCCTTTGTGATGGACATGGGAAGTGTTCAGGACTGGAATATTTTAACTTTATAGGCATCCTATGGCTTAGGCTTCTCTGTGGCTTGGCCCCTGCATTTGTGTTTATTTACAAGTGTGCTTCATTTCACCGTCGGAGAGAAGTGAGAGCAATTGCACATAAGGCACTGGCTGCAAGTATAAATTACTGTGAGTTTACTCTGGTGTACAAGGTCTGCCCTGTCACTTGTTCAGAGGTTCCAAGGAGCACAGGACTTAAGATAAAAGTTTACAGAAATAGCTATTTGCATATTAATAGAGGTGAGCACAAAGCAAAGAAGACAATTGGTTTCGTTATGAGCAGTTAAATATCATCTCAGCTCTTTGATTAAATAGCTTCTGGAAAATTTTTTTCAGCTCTTTTCCTTGGATTGTTTACCAGTCTTTATAAACCGTTCTTTTTCTTCTTCCTAAAGTAATCTTTCCCCTTTGCTCCTGCCTGTGCCTGGTAAGCTCTGATACTGCTAGTTCACCTAACAGCTGTTTGTCTCAGTTGTTTTACTTTTCTTCTTCCCGTTAAGTGTTTACCACTTTTTTTGCTGTTACAGAGATGATGCGTGGTTAGATAGTAGAAGCTTTATGAGAAAAGGGTCTTGTTATGGGTTCTAATCTTACACTTTAAGAGCATGCATAAGTAAAGTAGTGCCAACATTCTTGGAGTACAGGGAATATATTGCTCTTGTGTCAAGTGTTTACAAGGCTCTTCCTGAATCCTTTCCTAGTTTTTGTCTTGAATTTCACTGGAAATAGAATCTGGATATTGGAACTATTCTGAAGATTGAAGTAGCTGCAAACCTACAAGGAGAGAATTAGAATAAATTATTAGAACAAGTTGCATGTAAACATGGCAGCATTCTGTCACTGACAGTCTGAGTGTGTATCTTCTGAAAAATCCATTTATAACTGAAATGGAAGTTGTACACTTGATGCAGACATACAAAGTACTCTTACAAAGGAGGTAACACCCTTCTATTACAAGTATGGCATTACCTAAAACACTGAGCTTGTTTATTTCCTTTTTTTTTTTTTTTTTAATTTGGGAGGATTTTTTTCTGGAATGATTATCTGCCTGTATCAGGTTGACATGTGATAAAACCTAATGCTTTGCAAGATCAGGGATGAACATTCCCTGGATATTTTGCATTAATATCAGACTAATGAAAATAAAACTAATTGTACCAACTGTGGTTTTTAATAGGCCTTGAGTGGAAAAGGACATGGTAAAAAGAAAGCGTCAACAGATGCAACTGAGGAGAAGTTGAAGGAGGAAGTTGAACATTTGAAAGCAGAGCTACAGAAGACATCAGATGGTATGTATTAGTTAGGACTTCTTTGCAAATAGGAAAAATATTATTTCAACACTGAACGTCAAAAAAATATTCTAGGTATAGCATGAACTGACTTCATCTGTTTCCAGAACACTTGGCATGGGTTTTCATTACGTTTGACTAGGAACTGACAAAACATGCCCTTGCCATCCCAATATTTTAGTAAATGTGTTCATTATGAAAATATGTCAGGTGTAATCGGAACACCTTAGTTAAGTTGTAATTATTAACAAATTGGACTGATATATTTAAGTGGTGTTGACTTGTCTTCATCAATGACACGACCAGGATATGGAATCATTTGCAGGTTGCTTACAGCATCAGTTTGGTCTTTCATGTCATACATAGCAGCCACTCTCCCTGTATAAAATGGGGAAGTACTGTGGTTGAGGTTTTTTACTAACACAGGGTTTCTGTCAGCAGAAAAGTCCTTGACTAGTATTCTAAATTTATATATGTTCTGCAGCTGAGGTATTAAGATGTTAGCTTTTTTAATATCTTTTGTTTACAAGGAAACATGCCTTGCAATTTGTAACATAATACTTTTGTTAGCAGCTTCCGTGTTTAAGGTTTAGGTTGTCAAAACTGCTTTATAGGCAGCCCAAATTGAGATAGAAGCAGATTTTACCTGTTTGGTTCTGTCTTACTGGGATCTCTCAAGGTGTGTGATGCCTGTGAACACCTGCTCATCTGAAATCAGTGTTTTTAAGATAACACTGCCTGTGATCTTGTAAACATTAATCAGATGTTCAGACTGTAACAAAAATACAAATTTTCTTGCTACAAGATAGCTACAACACTGTAAGAATAACAGCAAATATTTCATGAATCCTTTTTCACTGTCCACTGTGAATTCAAATAAAAAATGTAAAACAGCTGTTTTCAGCTGGGCTTGAAGCAACAAGAATGTTTAAATAGAGAGTCTCATTAGTTCACGTTCTCAGGCATGTTTGATGGTGGGTTTTCCCTCTCCTGCTGTTTCTTGAAGAAAGGGGGGAAAACAGTCTTTGAAGTGACAGGATCAATGGAAAATTTAAATGCATATGTTTTATTTAAACTAACTGGTGGTATGTAACACTAATATAATGTAAGCTTTTCAGTCAGGAATGCTAGAGAAAGCTAAGGAATAAATAGATTTACCTCATGCTGCTTCAGCTTCATTCTCCCCGTGGGATGTTGTCCATCCAAGAGATGTATAAATTAAGGCATGCTTGAATCTTTTGTTAGGGCAAAAGTGGGAGAGAGGGTCTTTCTAAGGAGTGAATAGGAAAATATTTACAGCCTTTCTCCTGATGCCACCCCCCTCGTTGCCAAAAACCCCATGGGTGGTATGGGAATTACCATGGGCAGCTAGGTGGTGGTGAGGTATGTCTGTCTTACCTTTTTGTAAGTTGTCTTATATGTTATTTTGAGCAAACTGATAGCCAGAAAGCTTGAAGTACTTAATAAGAACAACTGCATCTGTTGACACAGCTTTCTATGGAGTGTTAGAGAGTGTGAATCAAATTTACTGTTTTCTTTTGAAATTCCTGCGACTGGGCAGGTGAATGTTGACTTTTACATTCACTAAGTGTGAGCAATGCATTACAAAAAATGAAAGTTGAGATTGGAAAGCTTGTTTTGCCTCTTCTAAACAATTTGTTTCATGCTACTGAGCTCATATGACTAAATAACTTTTTCTTTGTGTCCACAAAGTCCAATCCATGAAATTGCGTGGGGGGGGGGGGGAAGTGAAGCGTGTAAAGGGTGTCACCTAATAATGAAACAAAACTAGTATAAAAATAAAAACTTGATTGGTTTTGATTTTGGAGGTTTTCTTCTTGTTTGTTTTTCAGCTAAAGTATTTGATTTTGTTCTTGGTTGGTTGGGGGTTTTTGTCTGGGAGTTTTTTTGCTGCTTGAAAGGAAAAAATTTTTTTTTTTTTCAAAAGTAGTTTCAATTATCCATTGCTCTGGTCTGGGACACTTATTAAGCTGCTGATGCATGGTGATAATTTATTTTAGAGTAGGCCATGAGTTGAAAGGTGGGTTAACTCAGTATAGTGGCAGCCAGGAGGAGTCCTAAACGTACACCTGCTTCACATTTAAGAAAACAGTTTAGTATCAGATTAGTGCTGTGACTTCAAAGGTCATGCAAATTTTCTGTAAAGTTTTTATAACTGTATTTACAACTGGCAGAGGAAATACTGTATGTCTCATTTTTCTGAAATTCTGATTAAAATTATAGTGTAGACAGATTATTGCAGACTTTCAGGAGACTCATCTCTAGTTCTTCAGCTTTCTACCTTTTACAGAAAACACAAGACTACTTTTTTTTTCCTTGCTTAACAGTGAAATCCTAAGTTAAGAAGACGTTTTTCCACCTCCTGTGCTTTGAACAGGTGGGGAGGAAGAATCAAAATACAAGACTGAGCAGTGAAATTAGTAAAATCTGAGGAAAGGTTGGAAATTATTTACAAGGCTTTTGACCAAATGAATTTTCTTTTCAGACTAGATTATTCTATTCCCTTTGATGCCTTTTTTTGCTTTATTTTGGAAATGAAGCAAAGAGGCCTAGTTCCTCACTACTTTATTGCAGACCCACGTATTGTTGTCAGGGCTTTAAAGGCACCCAGCAGTGGGGCTAGCACTTTTAGAGCCTAAATCCATTTTTAGCATACCTAGACATGTAATAACATGACTGTTCAGAAACCTTCTGAGATGGTATTTTATTGATACACTTATATATTATGAAAATGTCTCATTGATACCTAGAAATAAACATACATACTTGTAGCAGTACCCTGTACAGATCTGCAAATGTTTCTCCTGCTACGCATTAGACATATTTCTAACAAAATATTGATTCAGATAATTAGAGGTTCTCAGTATGGCTACTGGCCCAGGACCAATAGGAATTTTTGGGGAAAGAAGACATGCCATGATCTTGTTTCATTTTGATGGTTTTGAAAACTATTCAAAAAAACACTACAAAACAAATTATCTGCAACTGGGCATGAGGTTAGAGCTGAGAGAAGTTTCATAAAGCCTTATGTCCTTACAGCAGTCTTTTTTTGGGGGCAGGAACAGGGCTTCATGAAATATGTACTGGCTCATCAAAGTCATTTATGTGCTTTTGAACTTCAGTTCAACTTTCCCTGAAAATACTCTGCTTATACCTTGTTGTCATAGGCATATAGTGGGGCAGGAGAAAATTCTAATGGAACTTCCATACATCCTTTAAACAGGTTTGTTTTGTGTACAGACTGTCACGAGTGTTCTTTGTTTTCATGGTTGCATATTGTTGTAGGAGACAGGAAGAAAGCAACAATTCATGTGGAGGGCTGGTTTTGAAATAGCTTCTAACTGTTGGCTCTTCTAGAAAGTATGCATGTACAGATGTACAGCTCTCACTTAAATGTGAAGATTATTACATGTTAGAAAGGTATTAAAAATACAGGCATTGGGAATACATTTCATAAAACTATTGCTGCGAGAGAGAGTTCAGTTTAGCCTTGGTGTTGCTGGGTAGGCTAGTGCCATGTGTGAAAACTATGTTGAGCTTCACTGATGCACTCCAGTTTTTAAAAACAAAGAAGTTAAAAGAATTGGCTACAGTCATTTAGCGAATGGCAGAGGGAAGTTGAGAAACGAAGTCTGTCTTACTTAACCTTAGTTTTTACAAAACTGTGAGATGATAACCAAGGGTGGGAGCCATTGCAGGTGTCATGTGCAGCAAGAGTTGATACATTTATTGATTGGAAGGGAAGGCTGCATACAGCAAGCATTATACAATGCTTATTATACAGTGTTTATTATACAAGGCTGTTTATGCCATCCGAAGATGCTATAACACCCCTTTTGTAACAAAATTTCTTTTGAGGTTGCAAAAGGTACTTGAAGCAAATTTGTAAATTTTTTGGCCCTGCCTTCTCTTTTTAAATTCTGATCATTATCTCTTAAGAATTCAGAATTAGTATGGAATTGCTTGACTGGAGTTGTGTTCCCAGCCTTACAGTGTATTTGTTGGCAAATCTCTTGTGCCGTCAGTGCCTAAATTCTTAAATGTGAATAGCTCTTTTTTAACTTGAAAACTCTTTTAAGAGAGGGCTCTTTTTTACTCTTCAGCTAGTCCAAATCATTTGGGTTGTAGGCTTGTATTGTGAGCAATGCTAATGTAAGTTCCAGATCGTTTCCTTAGTAGCAAGCGCTGTAAGTCAAGTGATTTAGTCAGACCAGGACTAGTAGTCGTGCAAGGAAATGCCCAAAGAATTATTGGTTGTTATTGTTGCTGTTTGGTTTTGGTTTTAGCGTTAGGTTCTCCATCCTTGTTGAAATGAGAAGATCATAGAAATGCTACAGCTACTGGGCTGTGGTAATGTAGCTCCCCAGAGCAGTTTTATTCTCCGTCCTTAGCATTCAGACCAATCTGAAGTAAACTGTCTCTCCTGGAATAGGATTCAGAGAATGTGGTGAAAGAAGGACAAGTTCTCTACTTTTCTCAGACCATACATGTTACATTAATTTATAGACGTTCAGTCACACGTAAGTGTAAAGGGATAAAGTTTTCCACAAATATCTTCCATTGGAACACTGCCCTAGGAATAGTTTGTTGATTTTTCTTTGAAGGGAAGGAGAAGGGATGAAAAGGGATAGCCTACCTCTCATAGTACTGAGGCTGGATTCTGGGTTTGGAACTTACTGATTATTCCTCTCATTGGGCGCTTTAAAGTAGAAGCAGCATCCTCACCTCCTGCCCGCTCATGCATTGACTTGGTGGGAGGTGTCAGCTGTGGGGGCTTGCTTGCTGCCAGTCCAGCTGTTGTGCTCCTGTGAGGCAAAGTAACAGGCCAGATGGAAGCCAGAAATAATAACTGAGTGTACTGTGCACACAAAGGATCTCCTGTTCCCTGCTGGATCTGTGTTCATATGATAGGGTCCATATGACAAACTGTCCCTGATGGACTCGGCTGCACTGCAGTGCTCGTTCAACCGCAGAGGAGTTGGGCACTGCTGTGTGGACACTCTGCTGCTTCACAAGGCATCCAGGGACATTGGTGCACTGAGGAATTCACATTGTCAAAGATGTGATGCTCCTTTTAATTGTGTGGCCCCAACAGGAATGAGTCTGGATTTGGTGGTTTGTTGATGTTTTTGGGGTTTTTGTCCATAGCCAACACAGGTGGAAAGGACAATCTGTTCTTTGCTTTTTCTTCTTCTAGGGTTAGGTGAGGTATTTCTGTCATACATCTGTTTTGGTCAAAACATTAAAACAATGCAGTAGCTTGTTTGCTTTCTTGATTTGTAGATACTTTTAGATATTTTGTTCATGTTTTAAAGATAAAGTAGTTTTTAGTTGCAACTAAAGTACTGTGCTGCTGCTTATAAATAACTAAATAGTATTAGATCAATAACATTGAGTTACAACTTCTTCAGAAATTAGGTATTATTAATTTTTACTACACTATGTATAAAAATGTTCAAGCAAAAGCAAGATTTATCTTTCTAATTTGGAGAAGTGAAATAGCATCTGTATAGGGGTTTTTTTGTCTACAACTTAGAATTCGGGAGTTTATCAAATTGTCACAAGTTTATTTTACTGGTTTCCAAATTTTGCTATTGAATATTTTAAACATACCAAGATCAGAGAGAGAGTAAATGCAATGGGGTTTGATTTGTCAGATGTATGGAAATACACAAGTTATTCCAAATACGAAAACCTTCAGAAAATTTGTATTGATGCTGTCAAGAGTGACTTAAAGGATGAAGGATAACTGTGGAAGAGTATGGAAATGAAAGAAAGGATTTAAAGAGAAGGGATGAATTTTTAATCATTTTGGAATCAGTAGATGGAAGTGTTATTAACTCCAGTAAATCAGAATTTCAGGGTAGGTAAAAGTCCTGTTACAGGAAAACCGCTTGCAGAATTCTGAAATGAGAATTACTTTTCATCTATGCATTCCAATTAATTACTCAAAAATAGCAGAAAATCTGGGGGAGGGAGTTCTCCTTTTTGCATGTAGGAGAGTGGTCAAATCTTATTTCCTGATGTTTCAAGAACTAGCATCCAAAGAGAGATCTGGTTCATACCAGACTGCTTGTTAGCTCGGTGCTTAAAAACCATGTCTAGCTCCTCATCTTTTGAGAACAGGTTTTTAGAGGTGCTGCAATTCTTGAGTGCCACGGAGGTCTCTGGGAAAGAAGAGTCTCTCTCAGGGAGTTCACAGTCAAAGGATAGATTCACACTTTTGGAACAAGGAAATTTCCAAATGTTCTTTTTTTATTTGTACCATTAGATTTGGTTGTTTGGGTTTTTTAAGTGGCCATGTGAGGCAGCCTTATTAGATCATTAACAACATTTCTTTGTTTTCACATGAATAGATCAAAATTTAGACTATGCCTGTGGTGCTACATCAGAGAACTATAATGATCCCTGAGATACCTATAGCAGAGGAATATGAAAATGTCTAAATGACCTTATGTAACAGCTTAGGACTAATGGCTTTATGACACTTTGTGCTGTTTTACCCTGCATTGTAAAATAGCCCCTATGGAGTCCTAGACTGTTTTGTACTGCAGCATAGATGTGATCTCAGTTTGTGTTGAGATGGAGTAGAGTAATAATTACTTTTTTCTCATGTTAAAAAACTGTTCAGGGTTGTCTGTCATCCCACCACCGTTTCTGCCTTTTCATCCATAAACTGATGCTGCTAATCAATTAACTCATGCATGGTAAAATACAGAACAGGGTGAAAAGGTGAGGTCTGTGCTCCTATAATCATGTATTATTTTCCTCCTTACCATGTTTTGTTGATGGTCTCAGTTGCTGTGTGAAAATCTTGCCCAATGTTTGAGTTCCCTCTTTGTTTAAAGAGGTCTGAGAGTTTTGACTTTGGAGTTGTAGAGTTTTGTTTTTCTAAAACTGTCTCCTGCAATGTGACAGAACACTGTAGTCATCACTAATTGGTCACCTCTTTCAGTAGTTTATTGATCTCACCCCTACCTTTCTTACAGGCCCTTCCTGTTCCTCGTGCTGATCTTTCTGAACATTGGCCATTCTCTTTCCGCTCCCTGTCCTCAACTTCTCCTCCTGTGTCCATCTGTGATGCTGTGTCTTAAATTCTGAGCTTTTTTAGAGGAAGGACTGTCTACTGCAGTGGAGCCCTAATGCACATCTAGGGCTCTGAGGAACTGCAGGAATACAAGTAATTATTAAAACACCAATTCTGATATTTTACAGCTTTCCATAAGGCAAAAACTGAAGTGGCTGCAGTTAAAAAGCAGTCTGAAGGCCTTAGAAAAGAATATGATCATCTGATGAAAGAATTTGAGCAGCTTCAGGTAGGTGGCTCTGGATCACCATACAAGAACTGTGTTTTGAAATTGTATCAGCAAAATTCTGTTTGTTGGTATTTATTGTGCAAGAGAATTTACCAAAATCTTTAGTATAGCATAAAGTTACAATTGGCAGCATTCCTTAAACTTCTTCAAAATAGTAGAATTTTGTTTTGCAAAGTTACTAGCATTTTCTTTTTTGCACTTTGGTTGACAAAGCTCAGGTTGTTATTAGCTTCAATTTTATTGTTACTTGGGAAATAAGATTCAGATAGTTTTGTATGTGATGATCAAATTGAAATATGGTAAGAAAATTATAGGAGGGGGGGTCTGTGTGTGGTGGGGGAAGTATATACATAATTTATAAAAGTAATTTTATTTTGTTTGCTCTTAAAACATGCTTTTGCAATCCCAGATTATAAATGTTGCAATACTGTTGATACATGAAGATAAAAAACCCAACAAACAGCCTAGGCTAAAAACGGACTACTATAAAATTCAAACTGAAGTACAAAATAATTTTTAAAAAAAACATATTAAGCAAAAGTTCAGTTAGCTGTTTGATCAAGTTTCTTATGTGCATGGCTATAATACCCATAAAATACACAGTAATTATTTCTGGTAGAACTGGGAGTCTGTACTCCCAATTTAAGTTGTTGGACAGGTGTTCATATGCTCCATGCCTAACATCTGTCTCAAGCAGAATTCAGTAAAAATGAAAGTTAGCCTTTTTATAAGTAGTGGTCTTGGGAGAAAATAAATTATTGTTAAAATTATGGTGACCTGCTTTTCAAAAAGAGTTGTTCAGTCCTGAATTAATTTTAAAAAAGGCAGTTTTGACCTGGTTGTAATCTTTCTTTCTTCTACTCTGTGAAACCACTTACTCATTTCCAGCCTCACCCTGTACTCCTACAGAGATTGCTCATCTGATCTCTGTGTTCAATTCAAGACCACCATGCATGGCCTGTCCTTGTTGTGCTTCCCTGTGCAATGAGCCATAGTAGTCCTGCTGCATTTCTAACAGACTTGTGGTCTAAAACACACATCCTCACCATCTTCTGTTTACCTCTGGGTGGAAAGAACAGAAGGTACTCAGCACACAGTAGATGCAGCTCTCAAGAATAAATCAGTTGATAGCAGAAGATGTTTTCTGCTGGGTTTGCTGCACAGCTCAGCTGTAACACCAAAGGGAGCAGAACTAGGCTGCACAGCCTTGACTGCTGGCAGCAGAAGCTCAGATGTGGTGTGGGGTAGTAGTGATGGGACTGCAACTTAGAAAGGTGTATGGTGAACAAATCAGGTGTGACTGCAGAGGGGCAAAATGCAGCTTCTGGAGTCAATGGTTTCCGATCTTGCCACACTTAAATTGTTTTTAATCTGTCTCTTTTCAGCAAAGTTTAAATCAAGCAGAAGGTAAGAAAGCCCTGTAAGTGCATCTAAGACAGATGGCCTCGCTTCAGTTGCTTGAATGAGAAAAGCTGTTGATGTTCCTGATGCAAAACCTGAAACAAAACTTAATTTTTCTGAAAAGCACATGCATTGCAGGTCACTATTCAGATTCCTCTAATACATCTTGGTTGCCAAAATGTTCTGTATTGCAAATAAAATGTTAAGTGGCTTACTGGATTTACTACGGAGTTTGTCACTGCTCTCACGAGAAGAAACTCAAAAATCTTTCAGTTCCACCCGGAGCAACCTGACTGTTTTCCAAGCTTTTGCCTCCCACAATGGTAACAGATCACCATTTGCTTTGGCATTTGAGTGAGGTTATATATCACAGTAGATCATAAAAACACAATTACTTAAACTTCCTTTGCAGAACCTGTTTGGAGTCTTAAAAATTCAGTTCCCAGTGGGTTGAAGAAGGCTGAAAGCTTTCGGTGGAAAACTGAATGACAATCAATCTAAGGAAAATAAAGAAAGAAAAATGGCATTTCTAAATCCACCTCACTAGCTTGTGACTTTCACTTTAGCCACATGGATTTGAGTGTATTTTAACAAACAATATTTTGCATGCCTCTGGTTTATTTTTCTTTACTATATTGGGATATTTCAGTCTTGGGGTGGCCGGTATTAGCAGTCTTTATTTTTACACTGTTTACATTGGTTTACTCTTTGTGTACCACCTAATTTCTTTTGCCTTGCTAAGTAAAAAATCTTTTTAAATGTAGATAGTTGGGTTTGTTTTGGTTTGTTTTCATGGATACGATACCTCAAATAAATGTGCACTGTTTTGCATAGAACCTTTTCGGTATTCAGAAAGTTGTTTTGAGTTTATTTGTTAGTTGGTTCCAGTTTATATTTGAAAGTTTGATATGTTTGTTATATTAAAGGGATTGTTTAAGTCACGGTTTCTGGGTTTATTCTTGTAAATCTCTCCCAATATACTATCTCATCATAGTTAATGGTTATATGCACTAGGAACAAAATATATTTCTAACTTGGTGATGTTTAACTCTTCTTGAAAATACAGTCTTCAAAGTGGTAGTTGTGATTGCTCTGGAAATAGGATTTGTTTAGCTTAGAATTTAAACACAGCTTATCAAGTAGTATAAGACATGATAACATACCATATTAAATAAGAGTGCATATGTTTTTAAAAAATACTTTATTATTGCTGAAGGAGTATGGAATGTGTTTTCAGATTCTGTGACACTTGAGATTTTTTTTATTCATATAAAAACTTCCAAGAAAAGTTACAGATTTTTCATACCTGCATACACATGTTTTGAAGATGTAGTTGAATGCATCTTTGTTTTTGTTCCCCACCCCTTTCTGAAATATTTAAAATTGTGGTGGAATGTTATCTCCAGTCAGGTCCAAAGACTGTGGTTGGAAGCCTTGGACCCTATAACAACAAGTGCTGGTTTTAATGACAGAACAAAAGAACTCACATATGTTTCTTACTCAAGACACTGAACAAAAGCAAATAACTCTTGCTTATTATTTACTGTTATCTACTCAAATTTCAAAAATTTCTTCTGCTAGTATAAATAGATAATTGGGTAGAAAATTAGAAGCTTAAAATGAATGATACTGTGCACTGCTCTTCATCCTTAAAAATTTATCTTAAAAAACAGCATGGAATAAGAAATGGGTAGCTGTGAATGCACTGATAGTACTGATATTTCTCCTTGAGAAGGAACTCTGAATGCTTTACACAGTTTGCTGTAGAGCATGACTGAAGTGTGAAGGAGTGCAGGATGGTATGCACTGTTCCCTTGGAGCTGAAATGAGGCTGGGTATTTTCAGGCATGCAGCATGCATTCAACACATGATACACACATGCTGTAATACATTACACAGAAAGCCTTGATATTGGGCCACAGGGAAACATAACCTTCATTAGAGATTCCTTAAACACACAGACTTTGTATTTTGCCTCCATTTACTTCTTCTGTCATGTCCATTACTTGGATCCTTTATCAGGTTTCCCTGTCACGGAGTATAACCATCATCATTTTTGTATTTGTCTGTTGTGGATGGTCACACACATTTGACTGAGTTGCATTATCACACTCCCAGCTCTTTGGAGTCCCAGACTTGTTCACAGAAAAATAATCTTTTGTTACTCAGATTAAAATTATTGTGTAGTATCTGCTATGTTGAACTCTCTTCTTGGAAAGAACAAAGGGTTTTTGTAAAGTTATGTCTAAATAGTGTATCTGGAAATTCTAGTAGATGGCAAATCCTTGTGAATACTTTGCTTTTGCATTGTTTCACATTATATGCTTTCAGGGCCTGTGGGAGTCTGTATTGATCAACTTTAAGTACAGTTCTCTCACTGGTAATGTTTTAAGTTATGGTTGACATACAGGGAAAGAATGAAAAATTTCATGCTTTTGTCTCCTGATCTTTCAGGCTGTTGGGTCAGCTTTTGGTCACATGTGCCTGTGGTGTGGGAAAGAGTTGAAAAAAGTTAAATCTCCACTAATACTGGTGGAATCAAAATAACTTTTGTACTCATGTTGGACAGTTAATTTATTCTGAGTATGTCTCCAGAAGTAAGAATTCAGAGCTCTTTATACTCCAAATAATGTCAAAGTAATTGCCTGGTTGTTTTGGAGCCTTTTTTCCCTCTTTACAAAAGTAGAAAGGTGCATTTTCCGTACTTCAGTGGGGAAGCATGGGAGAGATTATTCTACAAATATTTGCACAGGTTTAACTGATAGTAGCTTTCAAAAAAAATTTAAGGGGTGTTTCCATATTTTTTTCATAAACCCCTTTTTCTGCTGAGTCAAGAAAGCAGTGAGGTCATGGTGGGTGCATGAGAGCTGACCTGAATATTAATAGACCTGGCTGCATGCTTTGGTGTTACCTTAAATGAAAGCACCTGTAGCTAAGCAGGATGTTTTTCCCTGTTTCTATTTTTGCAACAAACATCTGACAATACATTTTGCTTAATAATAAATTGTACAGTGTCTTTTCTGAAAATGTACCCTTGCATTAGCACTTGCTGTGTGTTTGCTGCCACAGTAGTCCCTGGCTACATAGCCTCGCTGAAAAGACACTGTGCTTTACTAGCTTCTTGTAAAGGGTGAAAGCTCAGCTTTTCTCTCAGTATTGAAATAACATTTGTTTTTCCACATGTGAAGTTAATGTAAAAGTACTACATGGCTGCCTCAATTCTCGAGTGTTCCTTGAAATTCTGAATTTACTCTTTGGGACAGAAGCCCTCATTTTGCCTTGCCTTTGGACAGTGCTTATCCCACTGTCAGCTGTAATCTGGGTCCTGTTACAACCTAATACAAGTCATTTTACAGATAAGTTGGAAAATCAGCTCTCCGTTGTGTCATTCCAGTCATTCAGTACTCTGCGCTGCCTATTGCTGTGTGCATTAATTGTGGAATGTCTGAAAACACAGTTCTAGAACTGAGCATCCTCAGTTCAGGAATAATGTGGAATATTTTATTTTCTATTATAAAATGTAATACTTGTATTTTGTTTATGAGGTAATGTACAAATAGGCACAAGTATTGCAAGGTATATTTGTGAAGAAAACAAGAGTCCCTCTAGTTTTGTGTCCACTCTGAAATGCAGCTGTGGTCCAAAGGAAGTTGTATTACCACCTGCAAGGGCAAGTGCCCTGAAAAGATTTTGCTATTCTACTTCCAGCTTTGGGAGAGCTGAGCAGAGAGGGAAGCAGACTATACATATATGATCCTTTATATGACAAAGGATTCCCTGCAGGACTGTGCAGTGGTGGTCTTGGTCTGCGTGAAGCGCATCTGGGAGGTTTGGATTCTCAAACACACTTGGGTGCACCAGGGTTTAGCGAGTGGGAACCTCCCCACTGTGTTTAGTGACTAGTAGGAGTTGGATATTAGCTCTAGCGTGTCTATCTACTAGGGAATATGAATATGGGAAGGATCTCTCAAACTCGTCTGGAAATTGGACACCAATTACTGCTGTCATAAAAGCATGTCTGCAAGACTCGACATAAATAGCTGTAGCTTTAACCCTTTATCCTGCTGCTTGAGATCAAACTGTGTAGCCTGATTTGTTCTTGTCTTCGAAAACACAGCCAGAAGAGGCAGTAGCTTTGGTGATAATTGTCTTTTGCAAGATCATGTAATAACTTCTCACCTAGGTGGTGAAACCATATGCTACATCTTACTAAGTGTGAGGTTTAAATCCGTGTTCCTGTGACTATGGAAGAAGAAGGTGCTAAACTACTCCTGTCTTTCTGTGTTTAACAGGGTATGGAATGGACAATGTGAGAGGAAGGAAGAGAGGAACTGTTATTCTTGGCCAGTAAAGACAAAGTCTTAGGCTTTGATTCTTCTCCAGACATGACTTAGGCATTAGAGGTCTAAGGAAACAGAGCATACAGTGAAGTGGGGGTCTTGGAAACAGGCTGTGTATCTGTCCTAGGTTGTTTGTTTCATACAAGTACAAAGTGAACATGAATAATAGCAAGTAATAAGGTAGAAAAAAGGATTCAGAAACTGATGCAGATTTCAAGCTAAAAAAACCCAAAAAAACCCGACAACAACAACAACAAAGAAGCTAAAGTTGAACAGTGAAGAGCCTGCCTTCTAGCTTGAAGCGTAAAAGGGAGGGAAATGCATCCTGAGTGGGGTCAGCAACATCACAGTTCAGACACACGTTGCATCTGATTTGACACAGATACGTCTCTGTGTACGGGATCCATTCTGAGCTAGGGTTTACAGTCTTTAGCCTCTTCCTCAAACAAATGTCTTTTCAAATTCTGGCAAACACATTGTGTTACAAAGATGGAGATTTTTTTTTTCTTGAAACCTCTTGTCCTTGAACTTGCGTACTTCTGTCCTGCCAATATGCATGGTCCTACAGAGTTCTCATCTGTACGTGACCTACAGGTGCTCCTACCAGCATCTCATCACCTGAGGTGCTGAAGTTTCGAGTACTGCTCAGGCAGATGTGCTGCAGGAAACAAATTTGCAAGGAATGTTACAGTCAATTCAGATTCTTCTGACTGTAGCCTTCCTGTGTTAATTACTTGTTCAGTATTATGTCTTTTCTTCTTGATATCAAGCAGTTCTCCTCTAAAATCCGAGTTATGTAAATAATAAGATAATTGTAGTTTTGTGGGTATTCCAGGAGAAAATAATATGTAATACACAGCCAGTCCTGAAAATAGAGTTTATGTGATAAGTGTAGGGCATCTACATTGGGTTCCTGCAAATGTTTTTGCTGTTCTTTGCTTTAATGATTAGCCTAGAAGGCATTATACTTGCTGGAGTAATTCTCTTAGTATTAATTTTAGAACTGAGATGATGTTACCACAACAGCTTTTCAAAGTTAGTTTTTAAAACTGCTTTTCATGATACTCCATTTTTATCTGGAGTGGATTCTAACCTAATACATTACTCAGTTTTGATGCCAGCTTAATTTTCAGTATGTGCTTTAGTATATGTCTAATATGTCTTTTTCCAATATTACTTCCATTTCCCCATGGTATTATCTTCTAATGAGAAAATCTGAAAGCTTTCCCACCCTGGATTAAGTAACATTTATATCAGACCACTTTCCGTGTTCCTCTAGAACAAGGCAGCTTTTACTGACTCGAGTGCCATGCTCACAGGTTTCTACAAAACACTGGGACTTGTTTTGGGAGGCTGGCTGCTTCAATGCTGGATACAACATTGCTCAGATCAAAACAGTTCAGCAGTTTACCCAATGTCCTTACAGTGCAGCAGAGGGGAAGCCAGTTGCAGAATTAGGAAACCTGAATTGTGTTAACCCTGCAAAAAGTAATTCCAGTAAATAGCTTTTTTTGCAGTTTAGTAATGCTGGCTTCAACATATCTGAAGTTAGGACTATACTTAATTGCTTTGAAACTAACTCCATGCCTGAGTAGTTCATTAAACAAATATTTTGCTTGATGCCATACCCTCAGCGTATGCCCTCAGCACATCTTTGGTGTTGGCTGAAACACTGGCACTGATTCTTATTTCAAGAAGTCTCCTAGGTGAGTAGGACATGTGCTTCACTTCACCCCTGCGAGATCTTTGCTAGTTTGTCTTCTTTATGTAAGGTAGAAGAGCTGAAATGTAGCCAGCAGTGTTCAGCATGCAGGAGTGACTTTTTCAGCCCCAGTCCTATCTGTAATCCTAAATTACAGCAGGGCTGCCAAGGAGCTCATTCCCTACGAGCCTCCTTGAGCAAACCAGAAGCTGCAGCCCTGGGGCACCTTCTGTCCTTTCAGGTGTGACGCAAAGAGCCTGCGGGCCCTGAGCCACTTCTTCCCACCGAGGATCCTGGGTGAGCTCGGGGTGGTTTGGAGAGCAGATGCTGTTTATTAGGCACTTGTATCTATGCATAGAGATGACTTCTAAAACTTGCGTCATGGGACGCAGCAGGGCTTTGGGAACTCCAAGGAAGCTTCCGTGCGGGCCAAGCAGTGTGCGGAGTGGCTGGTCCTATCTCACTCCCTCAGGCTCGCCTTAACAGCGAGCACTTCGGCCGGCCGCCGGCGGGCAGGTGGCTCTTCGGGGCAGCTGGTTAGGGGCAGAGGCCATCACCTGTCGGCGGGGTTCGTGTGCGTGCAGCCAGCCCCGCTCCGCACGCCCCACAGTCATTCCCCCACGCCTGCCCGCGGGCCGCCGCCTTTGAAGTGCAGCCCCCGCCCGAGGGGACGGGCGCTGTCGGGGCGGTCGCTCCGGGGAGCGCCGGCCCGAGCTGGACTGACGAGGGGGCACCGGGGCGGCGGGGGGAGGGCGGACGGAGGCGTCGCCCGGGCCGGTCCGGAGCCGGGTCTTTCTGTTTCCCCGTAAATAAAGCGCCGGGCCGTGGGCGGCCGTATAAATGCAGCTGCGGCGGGGCCGGCTCGCCCTGCCCCAGGCCGGGGAGCGGGCGCGGGCAGAGCCGTCGGAGCCGCGGTTCAGGACGCGGACAGCGCTGCGGGGCCGCGGGCGCGGCGGCGGGGCCGGCAGGGGGGGCCGCGCTCGCCGCCCGCCGGCTCAGGCGGGGCCATGGCCGCGGGCGGGCGGGCGGCCGAGCCGCTGGCCGAGCTCAGCCACTACGTGGTGGCGCGGCCCATCTACAGCGAGCCCGGCTTCCAGGAGGAGAACGAGCGGCGGCCGCCGCTGCCGCCCACGCTCCGCGAGCGGGCGCAGGCGGCCTGCAGGTGGGTGCGTGCGGCGGGAGGGAGCCGGGGGGCGCCGGCGGACGCGCGGTCCCGGCGCTCGCAAACTCCACCCGCCGAGGGATGAAGTGCCCCAGACGCCAGACCGCGGGCAAACACATCCCTGCGCCCCTGCGTATCGCAGCTGCCCACGGGGTGCTTCCTTCAGGGAGCGCGCTTTTGACACCAGTACGTGCCCCGTCCCTGTCTGGAAGACAGGGCTGTGACAGTCACTGCCCCTTAAATTTAAGTGTGCATCAGTTCAGCTCTCTGTCACTTTGGGGTTCTTGGGGCGCTCCAATTGCAGCGCAGTTGGGTGCGTTCATCACTTGTTTCTCGCAGATGTTCAAGGAAAAGGGCCTTTCAGATTGCCAAGTCCTTTCTGCCCGTCCTGGAGTGGCTGCCCAACTACCGGGTGAAAGAGTGGCTGGTCAGCGACATCATCTCGGGGCTCAGCACCGGCCTCGTTGCCACTCTGCAAGGTAAAGCCAGGCACGCCGGCGCTCCGCGCCCCTCCCCGGGACGTTCCTATAAGGGAGCCGGCCGAACACAGGGACGTTATGCAGATGGAATTACAAATCTGAGGCTTGTTATTTAATACTAGATATTAGGTATTATTTTGCAATAAATAATTTATGGTTTTAACTTATTCCTTTTTCTTTCCTTGGCTAGAAGATTTAAATTTCTTGTGATGTGCTATCAAGATGTATTTAACTTTTCTTCCAGGCGTTTTACTCAAAGAGTATTCATTTTGGTATTTAAAATTTTAATTACATGGTGATAAATCAGATCGGTTGTGTGGTCTTATTTCTCTTTCTTGATTGTCTAAGCCTATAGTTCTCCTGTAACTGCCTATAAATTCTAGTTATTCCCTTAAAACAATGCAACCTTGGTATCTACTCCTTTTTAAAATTCATCTCATAAGGTTGTTCAGGTCTTTGCAGAAGACAGCCCGCAAGGAGGTGGTGATGTATTCACATTTTAAAAAAAATTAAACTTGATGGATATTTACAGTACATGGCTTGCAATATTAAGTTTTTCTTACTTCCTTATTCCATTTATTAGTAAAGCTTTCAGTAGATGAACAAATAGGAAAGTGGCAGAAAGAAGCAGAAATTAGTTAAAATAAGCTACTTAAGGAAGACTCAGAGGGCAGAGCCTTCCTGCCTGAGGCAGCATCCATCTAAGACAAGACTAACTATAACCCTGACACATCCAGCACACTCATTTCTTTCATCTCAATAGAGTTCTTAGACTATTTTCACAATTTTTTCGGGACTGCAGCAGGCAAAACTAGCTGTGTCAACCCCACACTTTCCCTCAATGGAAATTAAGTGTTTGCAGAAGGGTGCAAAGATTTACATTGGGAACAAAGAAAGCAGTTTACACATTCCCGATTAGCCACAAGTATTCCCTCCTGTCTGTTCCCTTGGAGCATGCTAGGAAGGCAGAGACTGGCAGAAAAAAAGGCATTACAAACTTCTGCCCCAGGCAGGGGGTGACCTGAGAAATAAAGAAAGTGATTCTTTCCCGAAGAGAGTTCTGAAGAGAGTGTCAGAGCTAGAAGATCTTTGCTGAAGGTAGTGGCACAGTTACAGGATCCCTGTGCCTTTTTAAAATGAACTGGGCTAGATGGACTTCTCATATTACTTAAAACAGCTATTATGCTCTTACTATAACCTCCTCATTTATTTTTTTTCAGTGGCCTGATTTTCTCTTAATCAGAATCCATTTGTAAAACCAATTTCTGAAATATACTGTCTGGTCTCCCACCTATGCATTCAAAAAAAAAAAAAAGGTAGAAAAAAGGGAAAAAGCCCAAATTAGTGCAAATCTAGACCTAGGTATAATTTTAAAAAATCTGAAATTTTAAAACATGAATTACAGGAAAAATTGGCCAAAATATTTGCAAAAAAAGAGGCTTCTGGGATCTTGAGGTCCCTGAAGTCCCTAATTCCCAGCAACTATGTGTGTTGCTTGCAGTCCTTCCATCAGTCACAGTAGTATGATCAGGACTTCAGTTGTTTGAACTCTGACAGGTTTTGGAGAATCTTTGAAGAACAATATTATACTCTGCAGTGTGGGCTAACTGGGATATGATTCTGAAGGCAACTTTTTTATTGTTTGCTGGATTTGACAGCTTGCACGGGTATGCAAAGGAAGAAGAACCAAGGCTCTCAAATTTATGACCTACATTGGTAATTAGTTTTTAAGCTGCTGCTGGGAAAAGAAGTGGCCCTATTTTCACAAGAGCTGAAGATACTGAAGCATATGTGTAAAGCAATAATTCAGCCTTGTGCTTGAAATTTCTGTCTGTAACTAGAACCTTCACATATCCCCCTTTTCTCTCAAGAGGCGCACGCTCTTGCAACAATGTTCTCCACTTAAGTTTCCAATCTCAGTCTGTGTATTGAGCTATGCAAATACTGAAACATCTTTCAGTACTTACTCATCCAACTACCTGCATGGGATATACAGTCATTTACAGTCATTGATACTCACATGTGTGCCTGCAACTGATTTACAGACAAAACATATTCTAAATTGCATCTGGACAAAAGCAGTAAATCTTTCTGAAAGTCTGTTCTAGACAAGATAGTAGATTGCTGAGAGATTTTAAATGTGATGTTTTGATGATCTATCATTTCAGGTTTGGCATATGCTTTGCTGGTTGCAGTCCCTGTTGGATATGGTCTCTATTCTGCTTTTTTCCCCATCCTGACATACTTTTTCCTGGGAACATCAAGGCACATCTCAGTTGGTAACTGCATGTGTTCAAGTTACAGTGAATTATCTATTACAAAGTGTTAATCCTTACTGCAAACATTCATATTTCATACAATATAACTACTTTCTGAAACAAATTGGCTATGGTGAATATTAATATTGGTGGATCTGGGGAAATTAAGGTTTATTTCTTCTTTATACAGGCAATTGTGCATAATAGCTAACTTCACTTGTGCCCCTGTTTTTTGCTTGAATTTGTGCTGAAGTTTAAGTCTTGTCTTTGGCTACACTCTATGCAAGAAATGACAAGATCAAGGCCTCAGTAGGCAGTACGAATGACAGACATTTTGTCTATCAGCTAAAGCTCAAGATGGCTAAAACAGAGCTCTTTTAGTCTTCTCTACAAGCCTTACTTGCTGCATCCTTTTTTGATTACTGTGGACAGTATCTTCTTCTTGCCTGTCATGGAGACCCAGAACCTGTGTATCCACTCCAGCCTCACTCTAGGTCCTCACATCAAGGCTATGGGTAAACCTTGTTGATTCTTTCTGAATACTTTGTTTAGAATATGAGGTTTGTTTCCCGTCAGTTCTCACATGTAAAAGTCGTTACAGCTCGGTCACTGAAGTTCCTTTTTCTTCATTCTAACAAGTCTAGTCTTTCCTTGTTCATATCTACCAAGAACACATTGTTTTCTCCTCCCAGAGCTTTGGCATGATACTACACTTTTTCATCAGCTTTCTTCTCTGCTGCATCAAATGTCTCCATATGTTTTCTCAGCTTTGTTAGCCTCTTCCTACCCTACCAAGCACCCCACATTCACTATCCAGATCTGACTTGTTATGCCTACTTATGGTGGCATTTCTACTTTCTTGATTGTCAAACACTCCTTTTTTATGCTTTTCCCAATGCTCTTATTCATGAAGTGTCCTTTAAGGTATCTATAAATCTGTAAATATAACTTACCCTTCTTAAGACATCTTGTGACATTTCCCTTTTCTGCATAATTTTAGAAAATAACTGCAACAAATATGATTACTTTTCGATTGTGTTTTGCTGACACAATGATCACTTTCTCTGTATCTTGCCCAAAGTATAGTTTCAGTCATCTTTAGCCTATGTAATAGCACAATACTGCCAAAAGATGTTGTCCTACCCATTGGATCATATTCCTGCCACAACCATGGTGTTGGGTTCCCTGAACATGTGGCACGCTGGATCAGCTGAAAACTAACCATGACAAAAAACCCCCAAAACCTAAACAACCAAAAAAACTCAAGCAAACAAACAAACCCCAAAACTTAAAGAAACAAGTGTTGCTTTCACCTGGATTGGTGATCCGTGTTGTCTGGTTGTGGTGCTGATACAAGGGAGATGGTTGGAGCGTGTTGGAACATGTTGCCCCTTTTGGCCTTGGTACAGCCGTAAACTGGCTCAAGCAAAGCATGAAACTGCACCTGTACCTGTATGTACAACGTAAGTTATTTAAAGAAGGAGTGGTATTTAAAGAAGGAGCAGTATTTTTGTGTCATGTATGCAGTGCTTGTGGCGCTTGGCCCCTCATACTATTAATGTACCCCAGTTACAATATTACATGGTTTTTCTGACTTAGAGTTTCTTGCCTAGTCTGATATATGCTTTTTTTTTCAATGTATGTTAAACTTTAATGCGGTCTGTTTGTCATTACAGGTCCATTCCCAGTAGTCAGTTTAATGGTGGGATCTGTTGTATTGAGCATGGCCCCTGATGAGAATTTTCTCATAGAAGGCAGTAATGCTACAGGGACTAATGGCACTGGGATACTGATAGACACTGGATCCAGAGATGCACAGAGAGTGCTGATTGCTAGTACTCTCACATTCCTGGTTGGGATTTTACAGGTAAAATAGTTGACGTGAAGACACAAGGTTGACACTGCTGTGATGCTAATGGTGGGAAAATACCTACTAGGGCAGTCAGACATTTTCCTGTAGTAAAACGCAAAAATAAAGGGAAGTTAACGCAAACTTTTAAGAGCTTCTTATGCTGTGCACAGTCTGTGACAGCATGGCTGGGAGCATAGAGAACAGAATAGCCCTGTGATTGCAGACCAGAAGACCTGCATGAAACTGAGTACTAATGCTGCATATCCTGGAGCTTCCTTTCACGAATTTCTTCAGGTCTCCTTTATTTCCTTGGATGGATAATACTAAGCTCCACTAGGCTGAAAGGGGGAAATATGGTCCTAAGACTGCATCAACAAAAAAGAAAAAACAAAGCATACGAAATCTCCAAATAAAAGTGTACCGTTTTGTTATTTAAAAAGCTGTTATTCTTCATGATTTTTCCAGGTTATATTTGGAGTCCTCCAGATCGGTTTCATTGTGAGGTACCTTGCAGATCCACTAGTTGGGGGATTCACAACTGCAGCTGCTTTTCAAGTGCTTGTGTCACAATTGAAAATAGTTTTGAATGTTTCAACTAAAAATTATAATGGTGTCCTTTCCATAATATATGTAAGTATGCCCTTCTAATCTGCTTTGGTTTTATGACAGACATTTTTATATAATTGCTTATTTGCTGCTTCCATTTCACACAGGGGTGGTTCATATATATGGTGGTAAGTATAGGGCATTCATTTAGTTCTCAATTTAATGAAGATCTGCAGCTGTTTATTTATAGCTGTGGGGCTCTAAGTAGCTGCTTTTGGGGTTCTCCAGACAGAAAGTCTAGTTGCCATCTTGAAGTCTTTTTCAGACAGAGCACTTTTTCACATAAAGTTTAAATGTGATTATCCAGCAAAACAGTTCTTCACTTCTGGAGACTACAATTTGTCCCATCCCTTGCTTTCTCCCTTATTGTGAAGGACATTTGATAGTTTATTAACACTGTCAGGTTATCTCCCAAAGCTGGCTAGTCCCAAGCCTCTTTACACTTAAACCAGCAGGTCATTCTGGTAAAGGGCATTGTTCTCCATTTCACACTGTAGCCATGCATGTGAATACCTAAAGGATACAGATTCCCACCCTTTGGCCAGGTACCTATTGGTTAGCAAATGTGAGGCTGAGTTTTACTGTCACAACTCCATTTGTTGATTTTACAGAAAATGGTCAAATGGAGAAATGTTTTGGCTACATTACAGAAATACTGAATTCTTAGAGGTCTGGTATTACAGAATAGTATCCTTCCCCTATTCAGAGTTTTGTCACTGACTTCAGCATGAAACTATCCAGGTTCATAGTACTTTAGATCTTCCTTAGCACTTCATGTTAGAACAGCAGTTTTCGAAAAGAGGCTGTTCTAGGGAAAAAAAATGTATTTGGAGATTTTATGTGCCAGTTCTGGCAACCAGACTAGCAAAAGTACAACAGACATCGAAATTGCCAATAATAGGATGAATATAACTATAAACAGCAAGGTAAAAATTAAAAAAGAAATCTGGAGGACTATTTGTGGGGGTAAAAAAGTATTATCTTATAGGCCTTTCCAGAATTAATGGAAACTCTTTCCCTCAGAACAAGCAAAGTTAGATGAGACAAAGTACTGTATAATACACCTTACAGCAGACCTGGCAGAGTCATGGACTTGTTATTCCAGCATTTTTTTCCATCTCTTTTTTATGTTCATTGAATGGATGGTATATTTAGTATAATACACTTTTTAAAAGGACCTACATGGTTCTTCCAGCTCCAGCCAGCCTGAGTGGGATGCTGACTTTTTAGGTTAAAGTTCAGAGCTTCTGTGTTCTTACAGGTGAGCCAGGTCAATGTGTTTGCAGGTGCATGTGGAGCAAAGAAACTGTTATTTCTGGTCTGTTCAACCAGTGATTTGCTGTGTCTGGTTCAGCAAGTTTTGGACTTGCTTCAGTAGTGTTGTTTAACAAACTGCAACACCAAGCATCCAACATTAGCAGAATCCACAACCAAAGTCAGGAAGTTACTGTTCCCCTGTGAAGTGAAGCAGTGTGAGAGGTGGTCAGCCATTCTTATGGGATCCGTGGTGAACAGTAGAATGGGCAAGAAATGGCTTCAGTCGACCAAGGGAGGGCGTCTGATTCAGTGTTTCAGGAAGGCTTCTTCTTTAACTTAGCAAACATAGCCGATTAAGCACTTAGATGTTGTATTTCCAAACCAAAGCCTGTTCAGAAGGGTGGGAGTAGTGCTGCTGCTGCAAACCTCCTCTTATGTTTAAACCAAAAGTTCATTACTGGGGGAGCTAACCAGGATGCAAGAAGTCTGTTTCTAACCCCTTTTCTACCAGATTGTTCTGTTTTAGCTGCTTCACTATGCATGGGATAATTGCATTTTCTTGGAGACAGGAAGCAAGTGAGAACTACCCTGATGCTTAGGAGGAGGACAGAGGAGTATTTGTGACTTTCCTGTAATCATCCCTTCATGTTTTCTCTGTACAATTACTTGCAATAAACAATAGGATCAAGCAAGGGCACAGGAAGGGTAGAGAAGGGAGCTGCCTATTGCAGCCCAGTTGTGAGTGCTCCAGTCTGGGGCTGAACTCTTCTGGGAGGGTTAATGTAGTGTAGAGTGAGGTTTAGTGACTGCTTTTCTGAAGTGCAGGGTTCTCCACAGCCTGGTAGGACCTGTGTGTTCACACTCATTCTCTGTATGTCAGCAGTGGAAATAGGAACCATGTAATGCATAGATCACATGTACCAGGCACGTAGTGAACCAGAGTTCTGCCTATGGGTCTGCTAGCTCTCTTTAGAAAAATGAGGATCTCCCTTGCTATTTGTCAAAGTGAAGAAGCTACAGATCTTCCCTTCCTGCTCTGATACAGGTAGAGGTAAAACACAGGTAGAGAGTTAGCTCTTTTTACTTAGTATTAATTGCCTAAAAATTGGGAAGCAGAAGCCCCCTATGTGGACAATTCTTGCAGTTATGCTTTTTCCATTAAATTCCCTATTAAATCCCTTTACTGATTCTGTTGCACCTTGACAATACATTCTTCTCAGGCTTCTCCAGGCCCGAATGAAGAAGTTACTTGGAGTTCTCCAAAACCCCATGCATCTGGATCATCTCATGAGTATTTGCACATCATTCAAGTGGATATGGGCATGTTTTATATTGTCATTTTTATTTTTCAGACTCTTGTTGAAACATTTGAAAGAATTGGTACCACCAACATTGCAGATCTTATTGCTGGACTCCTCACCATATTTGTCTGCATGGTAGTTAAAGAAATAAATGATCGGTTCAAACACAAGATACCTATACCTATACCAATAGAAGTTATTGTGGTAAGCAAAGGGGCATAACAAAAGCTGAAAACAGATAAAATAGATGGGTCTAGCTACAGGAAGACAGGAACTCTTTTTAAGTCTTAAAACTGTTGTTTTATTTTATTACAGACAATAGTGGCCACTGGCATTTCATATGCTGCCGACTTGGAAAAAAAATACAATGCAGGCATTGTTAAGAGCATTCCAAGAGGGTGAGTGTCTTTGTTTTGTGGGAAAAAGGTATTATTTTAATTGGCTAAAAATGACAGTAGTAAGAAAAAATGCATAAAAGAAACATTGAGAGCTGTAACCTGAGTTTAGAACTCAGATCCGGAGATTTTCTGAGTTTTACTTCTGTCTCTATCAATTATGCCATCTAAATATGTTGCCTAGCTTTCCTTCTTCTGTAAAATGGGCTTAGGAATGTCTATGTAATTCATGAAATCCATCTGAAAATTAATTGCTTCCTGCTCCTGAAGTGACTATAGGACTATGGAAAATGGTTTTTAAAAAAAGTATTTTTAATAAAGAAATTCTGCATAGATTTAATTTCTGTAATCCTGAGTTATCCCACTGTGGTTCATATCCATGCTGCTACTGTTATCCCAATCAACCTTGTCACTTCCATACTCATAGGAGCAAGGATGTTGAGGATTACACTGGTAGAGACTTTCACTTGAAAGATTCAGAGCACTTCACAGTAGTAACCTTCACATTCCATTTGGTATTCAGGGCTTAATTAATTAAAATTTGTGGAAACACAGTAGGAGATAAAATGCTTTTGAGGTCTTACTGAAGAAGTATGTTAACAATAGTATGAAGTGTCATTAACATATTTATGTAATTCATCATACTGTTCAATACATCCTTTATTCGATGCTTCAAAAAATGTAGTTTTTCACTTTGCTATCATAAGGCCAAATCTCAGCCATGCTGAGAACAATGGGAGCTTTGTTGCTGACTAATAGCATCAGGATTTGGGCTGTGGTGAGCTAGATAAGCGTGTTCTGTATGTCAGTGGGCTGTTTCCACCTTTTTATTAACTTGAAACATTACACTTCATATTATAAGCAACCTGTATGCCTCTGCCTCAAACTCCTTGACAGTTCTGGTAAGAACAGAATTCAGTCAGAGTTGGTAACACTAATATGTTTTCTAAATGCTAGATTTTTGCCTCCTGAGCCTCCAAACATCAGCCTGTTTTCCCAGATGATAGCAGCCTCCTTTTCCATTGCTATTGTTGCTTATGCTATTGCCGTATCTGTGGGGAAGGTATATGCAACCAAGTATGACTATGCTATTGATGGAAACCAGGTATGTATCACCAAAATAGTTTATAAACATAGTGAATGAAAAACATGCTGACTTATGTAGCCAAATGAAAGAAACACCATTCACACACATTTTTCAGACGTGCACTGAAGTCTGACAGGAGAAGTTCTTTCAACTCTTAAAAAAAAAATAGCTGAAATGACCACATAGAGATGAGCCAGATCCATCTTCAGTATGGGCTTTTCATACCAATTCATTCCTTCTGTATTGGTTTAGTGACTGCAGTAGCTCTGAAAGGGCTAAGCACTATATAGGGGAATTATCTGGTGATTACAAGTTGACATGGCCGGCTTTAGCAACCTACTTTCCATTTCCACTTCTAAGGCATATTTTGAGGTGTGTTGCTTGGGCAGGTGAAGGCAATGTCAAGCTAAGAAGTTGCTCTGGACAGCTTTATTTAGGCTTAGTCTTCATGCAGGATTTGAATCAGTTGAACTGTACAGTTAATAAATTACTGTACTTCTCAGCATGACACTAGTTACATCCATATAACTGTACTTGTAACCCAACAGATCAGTCCTGCAGCTTCACAGAAGTTAATGCCTACCAGCATATGAACGTGCTGGAGTAGCTGTGTGCACTAAATGGCTGAACTGCTGTAAGCACTGGTTTCTAGGGGCACATAGCTAGAATGTGACATGAGCTGTGCATCACAAGCTCTTACAGGATTCCTGCATTTGTTCAATGTCTTCACCAGGGGTTGTGTTGCTTGCCCATGGTGTGGAATTAAAATGCCAGAAAGCTTCCTTGTCCTGCATCTACGCTAATTTTTCATTTTATCTTTTGAGCATATTAAAAAATGCCCTCACTACAACAAATAGATGAGTACTTTGTTTAATGAGTCCTTTATTTTAATACTAATGGATTACATAAAGTTTGACTTTAGAAACACTGTTTTGCTGTATATAAGAAAATTATGCTTCTGTTTGTCAGTTTACAATTCTCAAAGGCCATATCTGGTAACACTTGGTCTTAAAGTTGACCAAAATACACCAACTCTCAGTTTAATCAATCTGAAAGAATAAAACATAATCCTAGAAGTGCTGTTTATGCTGTTCTGTTGTTGAATATGTTGTTCTGCCAGCAGTGGTGTGCTTCAAAGATACTGATTAAATACTGTAGTAGAAGAATTAGTTTATAAAAGCAAAGTGCCTTCCTTTCAGTACAATGTTATGAATTTTACATGTAGTGAAAGGTTAAATGGAGCCCAAAATGATGGGCAAATAGTTTACTTGATCTGGAGAAGTTAAAATAACATCATAAAACCAGGTAGTAAAATAATTTTGAAGGACGGGATGATACTGTTATCTACCAGTGTCTATATTGTCTCAATAGATCCAGATCATTAACACCTAAGAACACGAGGAACTATATTTCCAATATTTTCTCACAGATCACTGTGGTTACATGGGAATAGGCGTGAATCATTTAGGTCTGTTCCGTTAAAGAACATGACTTCCTGCTCTTGTAGTTGGAGCTACATAAAAAACTTACAGGAAATTTAATTTTGCAGAAGAGAAGGGAGACAGTCAAAATCAAATATTAACTTATATTTTTAAAAGTTTGCAGCGAGTGAAAAGCTCCTGTGCCTGTGTCAGCTTGGTGAAAACAGTGTTTCTGTCAATTATACAGGTTTGGTTGCAGACAGCTCCCAAATTCTTTATTTCCCAGTGGAGAAATGGCCCAGATCCCAGGACATAAAGCTCCCAGGGTCCTTATCACTTGAGCAGAACAACCAGCATCAGTAGGTGCCAGCATCTGTGACCCTGGGGCAAATCTATGAGAATGCTGCCTGAGACTCGGCATGAGTTCATTGAGATGCTTAGAGTGAAAAACTTCTGGATCAACAAACTAGAAGTTTTCAGTGAAACTGTGTTATATTGCAAAGTTCCTTAAAAGTTCCTTAATAATACAATGTTTTGCATTAATTAAAGGCTTGTCTAAACTCAGACTATTGTACTGATCAAAATAATTTTTTTAGCTGATGATACCTGGGAATTAAATTTATTTTAGTACCCATTTCTTGATGGAATTATTCCAGTGTAATTCTTAGAAATGTTTGGTTTGCTAACATTGATGGAAGTAAGCTTTAAACACCTCTGTACTCAGATGAGTATGTCCACTTCAGGGGAAGTATACCAACCTCTTTGTGTTGGTTTCCAAACAGGTAGCTGCACTGGCACAAGAGGCATTTGTGTAAACATTTAAAAGCTATTACTAATGAATACTCTTCTTAATATTATTGTGCTACCTACTTTATCAACTACTGCAGAAGCTATTGTCACTCTCCATTGAAAAAGTGTCTTCAGGCATCTTGTATTTACGGCATCATTCATTTATCTTTCAGGAATTTATTGCCTTTGGGCTCAGCAACATTTTTTCAGGTGCCTTTTCTTGTTTTGTTGCAACTACTGCTCTTTCACGGACTGCAGTCCAAGAAAGTACTGGTGGAAAGACTCAGGTAATGACCTCTTCTTACTAGTACTGTACACAGGTAAATTTAATTTTGTGTAGTGTACAGATTTCACTGTGGGATGAAAATAGTCCTAAAATGATTGAGTTGCTGGCACATGGAAAGCCACAGGTGTCTTAGCAGCTGATTTTTGTAGCTCTGCCAGAAGAGGGCAATCAAGTTTTACATAGCATGAGTTACCCTAGGGGTCCGAATCTTTCAACTCAAGTTCCCCAGAATTTCATTTCCAATTAAAGGACTGAGTTTGTCACAGTAGGATGTGGGAGGAAATCTCTCCCAGCTGGCCATGGTATCTTTAAGCTCTCAAGTGTTTGCCTGAGCAGCTCTGCCATTTGCCATTCATCATCAGCCATGGACCATCTTTGTCATGTTGAGTAAACTACTTTGTTTTACCATACTACAGTTGTGTGGTTTCTAACAGTGAAAAGCTGCAGCTTATCCAGCAATTCCTTTTCCAGCTGACATACAGACTGCTCCATTCATCTGTCTGTGTAACATAACCCCTCCAAGAGCTACTACCTTGTGTTTGTTTAGACTACCTGCTTGATATAATTCCCTCTGTGTTAGCTGAAGTGCATAATGGTTGCCCACATACGCCTAAACACAATGACACTTTGGCAGGTCTCCTTGTTCCTAAAGAAATGTAATGTGCAGCTATTTAAACCTTTTTCTTTATAATCCTGGAAAGAGACGATAGAGTCGTAGTAAGTTCATTTCCTATAAACACTGTTCTTTGCAGGTTGCTGGTATAATCTCAGCTGGGATCGTTTTGATTTCTATTGTTGCCCTGGGGAAATTGCTAGAGCCCTTACAAAAGGTACTGTACTCTTCCTCTGCAGCACAGCCACATCAGATACAAATGCTCAACTATGATGGGCAAGATTAATATCTCTCTTTAAACTGTGGTGACTGATTCCAGATAGGGCTGTGGTTTACAGTGTGATGTTTAATGTTGAGCACTCTCTTAATATGCATCTTTGCTTCTGAATACCACTTTTTCATCATTTTCCTCACAGTCTGTGTTGGCAGCTGTAGTCATAGCTAACTTGAAAGGGATGTTCATGCAAGTGTTTGATGTTCCCCGTCTGTGGAGACAGAATAAAGTGGATGCTGTAAGTAACCTAATTTTTTTTCCTCCTGGATGTTTTTGTCTGGTTTTGGGGTTTTTTACCTTTTAATGCCAACTAAGTTTCTCTTAACTACCACATAAACAGGATTTTGAGGAGTTAACATCAGAAAATGTTTATGTGTGTTCTCAAAATGCATATGCCATGAGGTCGGTTAAAAATTCCCCATTTTTAGGTCAATATTCTGCTATTTTTCTTTATTCCCTATACCCTGCAGTAAGGGTACCAATCAGGGTATTTGTGTGCAGTGATAACTCCTTCATATCCATTTCCATAGTTTACAGCAATCTTGTGTTGATATGGTTTGAAAAGCAGAATAAAGATGGCCTGTTGCCACCTTTACCATTCTGATTTTATCTTTTGCACTTTTTAAATGAGTCAGAAAAGCTGACCTTTCCTTAATTCATGTACATACATTTACATTGTTACCACATGAACATACCGTTTGTCTGAATAATCTCCAATAGTCCTCAGAAAATATGTTTTCATGTAGCAAGACTAATCCAAGCTAGAATGTGGATTCATTTGGCATGCTAAGGGATGTATGAACAGACTTCTCTTATGAATCACTATAACCATATCTCAGGGTACTTGCTCACATCTCCCACTGTGTATTCTGTGGAACAGAGTTTGATTGCAGCGCTTAGGGAAGGAAAAGATTGCATGGAAGACATTTTTTCCATGCAGTCCTTACTGTGCTTAGATTTTACAGTTAGTGTCATTGGGCAGTACCTGTCTTAGACAGATCTCAGATATTTTAGTCAATCATTTACTGGTTTACAGGCAAAAGATCCCACTGACTTCAGTGAGAAGTGCAAGCACTCAGCTTTTTAAAAAATTGAGTCTACTGCATGTTCTGCCTGGGCAGTGATGTAGGAAAGAACTGAGGAGTGCACTTCAACTGTTCTGCGTGAATATTCAGTGGAGATCTTAGAGAAGTGCCATCAACCTGTTAATATGAAATACCTCTCTTTGCAACAGTTCTGATTCTTAGATGTCACTGAGGAATCCCCTTCCTTCCCCATATGTTTGCATGGGGGGGCATCTTACAGTATTTTACATCTTGGTAAAATAAATTTCTTTCCAATTTTTAAGAAAGATTAACAAAGATTGCCACCATCAGAAACAAGTAAATGCAACATTTAACTTTATCTCCTTTAATTTCACCAAAAGACTCAGATCCTTAAAAAATACTGTTATGTTGAAAACCTATTCTTTCCTAAAAGGTTAACTATGCCTAATAAGATAATGATGGATGAAAGCATCTTGGAGGAAAAAGAAGACTTTTTTGTGGAAGTCAAATTTTTGTGGAAGACTTTTTTGTGGAAGCTAATTGCTAGTGTGGTACAATCAGTTCCAAAGTTAAAATCTGCTACTCAGATTATCTGGTCCAGTGTTTCTTTAGCATGACCAGGAGTCATATGTTAAAACTAAAACACTTTACATTTGTTATTTCTTCTCCAGATGATCTGGGTTTTTACATGTATAGCATCCATCATTCTGGGACTTGATTTGGGATTACTAGCTGGCCTTTTGTTTGGATTGCTGACAGTTGTGCTGAGAGTTCAGTTGTAAGTAATACAGTATCAGAAATAATTCTTAGTTTTATATTATGAAAAAGGAAGATAATATGCTGAAAAGCAAGATGATTTGCGGCAGAATATCTGCTTGTGTTTACAAAAATTTTGAAATTAAAAAATCCGGTTTTTTTTAGAACAAGACACTCTTTGTGTGCTATCATTTAATTACACTGATAAAAGAGAAGCTGCATTATTTTATCAGTATTTCATATCATGCTGGCCATTCTGGTGGTACATAGCCGTATGTTTTCTATGCATACACATAGCTGAGTTCTGGAAAGGGATAGGAGCATTCTAGATCAAATAGAAACAGATGTATGGCTTGTGTAATTAATTGATCATTATAGTAACTCTTAGCAGGTAATACTACTACAGTATGCTGCACATGCCAACAACCTTTTCACTTATTGCTTATACAAGACTGATTGTATGGCTGTAAAAGAAGAGCAAGTGAAAGCATGAGAATAAGAAAAAATTTTGTGCTTCTGGCTGATTTGTTGCTGCTTAAAGAATGTATGGTAGTGGAATGGTGAGAAAAGGTGGATTTGAAGAATGTTATTTGGTCATCTTGTTATTTTTCACTGATCTTTTATCTGAAAATACAGCATAACTCCTTTCCTTCAGCTTGGAGTCCAGAGAGTAATGTAACTAGCATTACCAAAGGATAGTTTCACCGTCAGCAAATGCATAAAAATAAAGCCTTGCAAAAGTTGTTCCAGAATAGCAGATTACGAAAAATGGAGTTTGAAGACCCTCAAAAAAACATTCCCAAATTCAACTCAGATAATGTTACCAAAATATAAAGGGGAGATGAGGCCTTACAAACTTGAAAACAATTTGCTTCAACTGTTAAATACGTATCTGGAGAGTGCACAACATTTTGGTTTTGTTATTGACTGAAATAAAAATTAAAAAGGTTGGACAAAAAGATTTACATAATTTGAAAATAATTTCAGTTGATTTGAAATTAAAAAAAAAATCAATTTTTTTTCAGAGGAAAAAGAAGTGGTTTTTTTAATTCAAAGCAAACTAATCTGCTTTTAAAATATTCTTCTGGTTTGAGAAACCAATTGAACAAGTTGTTCACTCAGCTCTTAAATCAAAATGGTGCATTAAGTAGGCTGAGACCAAAATACCTTGTTTTTATAAAGGCCCTTTCACTACAGTGACATAAAATAGCTTCAACACTTTTGCAAGTCTGTTAGTTTGGCATTAGAAAACAAACTACAGCAGTCAAAGACACTTTGTATGTGCAGCAATGCCTTCAATTCCGTGAGTGCCCATGTATGACATTTACCTTCACTGTCTTTTTGTTTCTGTTAGTCCTTCATGGGGAGGCTTTGGAAACATTCCTGGCACAGACATCTACAAGAAGGTCAAGGACTACAAAAATGTAAGTGATTGCTGAGTTTTTTCCCTTCAGTCTAGAAGTCAGTGTAAGAAAAGGTTGTGCCTTGCATATTGTACACAACTTGAATTTGGAAGTGAGGTCCTCAAAGATAACACATTTCAGCATCTTCATCCAGATGGTTGCTCCATCTTGCATGCTGGGGCTGTAAGCTTCTAAAAATGGAATCCCCTCAATCATCAACAAATACATGCATTTTTTTTAATTAGATATGTCGTTGAACTGTTGAAACAGTGAAATTGCTTCTTATTAGTCAAAATATGACTGTTGTTGTTTAACCTTATATTCTTTGGCAACAGGTTATAGAACCAGAAGGTGTGAAGATTCTCAAGTTTTCAAGTCCAATTTTTTATGCTAACATTGATGGTCTGAAAAGCAGCCTCAAATCCACGGTAAGTGGTATGTGATGGATTTGGAAGCTTCTTAACTATCCTTGAGATTTCCTCAGAATTATATCTAGGTTAAGTTAAATAATTTTGGTCCTTTTTCTGTAGGTGGGATTTGATGCAGTCAAGGTATATAATAAGAGACTCAAAGCACTGAGGAAAATACAAAAGCTAATCAAGAAGGGAAAATTAAAAGCTACTAAGGTAGGCCTTTTAAAAATTACTCATTTCTGTTTTTTCTCAAAGGATTACTGTTAGAGCTTTTTAGTTAAGGCTTAATTATTAATTCCCCTGTATTCATCTTTAAAATAGAGATGAAAAGTATGACTTACTACATGGCAGTACAGTTTATAGGTAGCATAATAGAGAATTTATAACACAACTTAACTTACAGTTTTAATCACCTAGATCCTGACTTAGAGTTTCTTATTAAATATATGTAAATATATATAAATAAATATAAGTCTGACTTAGACTTAACTTAGAGTTTCTAATTACCTGGACCCTCTGCAGATCAGGTCAGATATTAATACATGGTTTAATGTATCAATATAACAATCATAATCTAGATTTAAAAATGACATGAAAGAAGATGAGTCACCAATACTTAGAGAAAACAGAGGACAATGGAGGCATTCCTGACCCCTGGGAGTGGCACAGGTCTCACTGTCAACAACAGTTTTGGTCCAGATTTCCCACACAGGACTTGTCATGGACAGTGCTCTGCGCACTGTTAGGCTTCACTTTTCTCCAGTGGGGTTACCAACTACACCTGGTTGCCCACGTGCCTGGGACCTTCAGCAGGGAAGGGAGAGATTAGCCTGGTGCCCAGGAATCTTGAGGCTGGTAGGGAGAGGAAGAAGAAATCTGTTTGATTAGTGTAATTGGTTCACAGGACCTTCAGGGCCTGAGAACGAGGGAAAATGGAACAAATACACGACGTGCTTGGCCATAGATAATGGCTCCTTGCTTATAAAATGGCATTAGTTATGCTAACCACAGTACCAGGGTTGGGAGCAGGAGGTACTGGTCACAAGTGTCTGTCTTGTCAATTCCTTCAACCTTCAGAAGGTACCACAGGGAAGTATTTTCTGTAACTCCAAAACTTTCCCCATGATTAAATTCTATTTTCCATATATTATCTACACATTAGAACGGCATCATCAGTGAGCCTGGTATTAATAATGAAGCTTTTGAGACTGACGAGGAACCTGAAGACAACCAGGATCTTCAAGTTCCCACCAAAGAAGTAGAGATCCAGGTGGACTGGAATTCAGAACTCCCAGTCAAAGTGAACATCCCCAAGGTGCCCATCCACAGTCTCATTCTTGATTTTGGAGCAGTAACCTTCTTGGATATTGTAGCTGTGAGATCAATAAAAACGGTAAGGGCATTTTTTTCTGATGTTCTATGAAAATTAGACTAGTCAGTAGTATGTAAATCAAGAGCTGTTAGCTGAAGTTAATTTCTGAGTTTCAGAAAGTCTGTTTTTGAAAAATATCAAAATGTATACAGCAAAAAGTAGAATATTGGTGGTATGTGTATTTTAAGTGGGAAAAATGCATTAAAAGGACAATATGAAGCTTGCATAGTCAAGTACTCAAAAAATTTAACTGCAAAATGATGTCCTCTTATAAGCATATGTTATGAAATATTTTAGTTATATATTTTCTTTCCACATGCCTCCTGCTTTAATCTGGGCACAGGATGATGCTCACTCAATACAGAGGTAGTAAAAATTTCATCTTACCATCTCTGTTCAGTCTTTAGCCACAACATTTATTTATTCATTCCATATTATTTTAATTATGAAGGAAGAAAGATTAATTTCTTTATAGTGCTTAGTATAAGCGCTTCATCAACATTCATTAATTAATCTTCAAACTCACAGTACATAATCAGGAGATAATATTCCTGGTTTAGGAAGAGGGAAATGAGGTGTAAAGGTTAAGGCCAAGTATTTCCATTACTTTTTGGTGCCCAGTTGCAAGTGTGTAGGACCAGATTGTTCAGTCTTTCGTATTTTCTGATTATTTTGTATGTTCAGATTGATGCTTTCACTAACTTAATTTTGCAGTTGGGACTACTCAGCCTATCTATAAAACCAGATCTTGACTATGACTCTAGTTTATCAATTAACAGAAGGGAATGGAATTAGTAATCACCTCTGAAAACAGTAAGAGACTTGCCTGCCACCAGGGAGCCAGGGTGGATTCCAGTCTCCTGCCTTTTAACTAAGTGAAATACAGGAGCAGTGTTTGCCTTAATTAGCCTCCTGCCTAGTTATGTGGGAATAGGGGGTCCGTTGACATGACTCTCCATATGTAGCTTTTTCATCCAAGAACAGGTCCATCTGGTACACTGCATGAGGGAAAAATCTGTATAAAAAGTCTGCATGGGCCAATGAATGATTGTATCATATCACACATACATGGGGGAAATGAAGCTTGCTCAGGCCCATGTGGTCTCGCTTGGAGAGATGATTATTCATATTTTGAGAACAGAACAACAACATTAAGTGGCAGTGATGCTTGTGTGGGTAAAATTGGTAGTTCCACTTACATAGTTGAAGATTGGCCACTTCAGCAACAAGGTACTTAACTACTGGATCTTTAAGTATAGCAAAGTATATAGAAGAAAAAGAAGACAATCAGAAAAAAATGAAGTGCATGTGCCTATACATTACATAGGCATACAGACATATACGTATTTTCTCCCTATAGACTTTATTTATTGATGTCCTTGTTGCAACCTTTTCTTTTTTTAGATAATTAAAGAGTTTGAGAGAATTGATGTGAGAGTATACTTTGCTTCATATCAAGGTAAATATCCAAGTATTTCTACTTTAACTCATGCAAAGAATAAAATGAAGGTGAGAAGGGATCTCTAGATGTATATGTGGTAGCATCTACACTAATAAATATGTGAATTGTCACACTGGTAAACGTTGGCTCCATTGGGACACAAAGAATGGTGGGGTATAAAGGAAATAGGGGAAGTAAAAGTCAAGACTAAACTATAATTGATGGATTCATTTGGCTGTATATTTGATTTCTGATAGTTGCAACTATGTATTTTGACATTTGTTTCTTATATTACTTCATATTGTACAAACCTGTTACGACTTTCTTTTATTCAGATAACCTTATATCTCAGCTGGAACGGAGTGCCTTCTTTGATGACACTGTCAGAAAAGACATATTTTTCTTGACTGTCCATGATGCTGTGCTCTACATAAGGAATCAAATGACATACAGTGACAACCAGGATACCATATTTGAGAAGGTAAGGATATCCAGCAGTACATTTCCCTTCCTTCTATCATCTAGCACTCATTCTTGAAGTGGCACATTTGAAAACTAGACCTAGAACTGTAGTACAAAAAAAGTGGGAGTGTAGTAAATTGGGCAGCTTCTGTAGTATATGAGTATTTTTCTAGATCAAAGGAAGGGTCTGTCAACTCCAGGAGTTTGTTAGTGAAAAGAACATGAGAAACAGCACGTATGGAAAACACTTCATCCTAAGACACATTTTGTAATTTCTGACAACTGGCATCTTAAGAACCTCCTCAGCTGGAGGTTGCATTTGGAACATGATATGTAATTGTTACAGATGGAGTTTTTTTCGATGTGTCTGTCATACTCGTTTTGGAATCCATGACACTATCCTGTGGAGATGGGTTCTCTAATTTTAGATTATATGACAAATACTTCCTGTTTGGTTTAAGCCTGCTGGAGTTCTGGGTTGTTAGCTGCAATGAATAATCATTCCCTGCTCCCTTTCTCAACACTCCATAGACTTCTGATCAAAGCTATAATCTCATTCTACTTGTTGCAGATAAGTACAGAAGCTGTTCCACACTAGTGTTCATTCCTACTGCCCTTCTCTGTGCATTTCCTCGTTGTATTCTCTGTATTTTTCAGATAACCAGAACGCTCTGTAGCATTTAAAGATGTGGGCCTTCACTAGGAAAATGGTCATATAACGTCCTCCTTTCTTTTCACCACAATTCCTTTCCTAGCAATCACTGTTACAGTATTATGAATAAATAGAAATTAAAATTAATATTACTGATAAATAACTAGGATAGGACCCTTATGTTTTATAACTTTTTCATACTAATGTTTTATAGTAGAGATTAACATTTTTATAATGCTATACAGAAGTTTAGAGATAGATTATGTTTTTATTATATTTACAGAGCCATAACTAGTCATGTAAGCAGACAGTCCCAAAAGCTCTGCAATTTATAAGTTCCTCTCAGCTGAACTAAATCATCATTTTTGTCAAGGAACAGTAAAAACCAGACTCTTCTAAGTTGTGGAAATTATTTTAAGGTACTTCAGAGTAAAAAAAATCAATTTCAGTGATATGGACAACATGTAACTAATCATGTTTCTTAATTTCATTCTACCCAGATTTCACTCATGCAGGAGTCTAAAGAACCCATAGAGTTCACAGAAGCAAGCCGGCCTGATGATGAACTTGATGTGCAGGAAGAGGTATGCACTTCAGAACTGAATGTTTCTATCCCTCTGCCTGTAGCCTTGAGTCATGCTGTGAGAGTACCCTCAACAGGTACCTTCTCCATAAATAAATACTGTCTCTGGATGCCGAATGTCAGTGCTAAGTGGAGGAAGTCACATTTTTCTTGAGATGGTAGTAGATTATATCTGCTTAAGTATCTCCTCATCTCTCTTGCTTTAGGACTACTTTCGCCTTACACAGGCTTATAAATAGATCTAAACACAAGATGGGTGCCTAAAAGAAGACTTGGTAAGGCTTGAGGCACCAGAGTCCAAAATGATGGTCAACCTCCCCTTTTCATCCTCGTTTTAACACAGCAGACACCTTCTTGCACAATCTGCACATTACAGAAGTTACTTTCTTTATACTTTCACTGAGTTTTTAGTTTACACAAACATGTAACTTTCCCAGATGGTGTATACTCAGAACTAACCATGGCCTATTTCTCTCCACCTTTCAAAACCCGTTTCTCTAGGCTATGCGCCGACTTGCTTCCTGAAGGACTGCTGGTACTGTCCTGCCTGTGAGCGCACAGCAATATTCACGCACCAGTACTATGTATATCAGCATTTTCTGCTATGAAACCAATCTTTCCACTTGAAAAAAACCCTGATTGTTTGTCTGAATGATACAGATCTCTATAACTCTCCAAATTTTAGCTAACATTATCCCAGAAATACTCTGGACCTTGATTCTGCAAGCACTTTCTGCTATGATACATATTAATAAAAAAGAAAATCAGAAGACTATTGTGAAAGATGTACTCAGTTTTGGGACTAGTCAGGCAGAAGTTGCACTACACTTTCCTCAGTGTGTACAGGATGAAAAGCTGCTCTGTGGTCTTCCCAGGAGAGTGGAAGAGACCAAAATCTCTGGATGGCAAGCCTTTTGTTCAGTATTTGTACAATGCCTAGTCAAAGGGCAGGAGTTCTAGGTGGCCTAGGCTTTGAATTGTAGAACATTAGTATGAGAATATGTGCTGACAAGCCTTGAAAAATGTATCATGATAATTTTTTTCAAGCAGTTCCTTAAATTGCTGCAGGTAGTTAGATTGCTGAAACAGGTGACAGGTGAAACTGTCATGTGAACAGGAAACAGCACTGAACTGCTGTAATACTTCAAATAGGAAAAGTGTCTAAAAACCCTTGGATATGGGTTCATTAGTTCTGTATTAATCTCATTGTAGCAAGTCTTGCACTACTATTAATGATTGTCCCTTAAATGAAGGACAGACAGAATATTTTGGCTAGGTTACATAATCTCCATCAAGAGGCAGATCGTGACATAAATTAAGGAGAACCTTAGTCCCTGGGTACTTAATGGAATCTGTAAAACAGGATGATATCGAGCACAAGCAAGAAAGTCAGAATGTGACCTAGTATTGAGGTTTGTGGTTTTTTAAAATGGAATATAGGTGTACTTTTTGTTTAATGAATAGTTATATTTTTATAGAGATTTTTTTCTTTTAATATTCTACATCAAACTGCTGCTGTTCTTTTACATTTGAAAGTTCATAATGCACAAGTGCAATAATTTACAAAAGATAAAGATTTGACCAGCAAAACTTTAATCTTTAACTAATGTTGTTAATTTTCATGAAGAAGAAATGTATTTTGACAGAAAACAGTCTGCTACCTTAAATTTTTAGCACTACATTATTTTTTAAATAGGAAAAAAACCTCTATGGTGAGGAAACAGATAAAATCTAAAGTGTAAGAAATGTCCAGGTATAAAATGCCTTTAAGTTTAACAATGTGGACTAATTAGCTTTAGTATATTTAATTCTCCTTATTTGATTACATCAGAGAAATTTTCCCACATCACACTGCACAGAGAAGATTTCTGCTGCAGGTAACACTAGTGGAAAAGCTAAGCACTAAATGAATTATTCTGGCCTCAGCACCTGAGAGAACGGTGTCAAAATCAGTGAAAAAAAAATCCTATAAAGTTCAGTCAGTTGGACAGTATCTTACACAATTGGTAACAGCACCAAACTGGCTTCTGTATTCTCTAGTAAGTCACAGACTTCAGCCTTCACAAGTCATTGAAGCTTCTCAGTTCAGACACTTGAACTTAGGTGACGTTCGTGCTCCGGTCCAAGCCAGCAAACAGCAGGATTGTATTCACAATGGGCATGGGCCATTTGTCTGTGGGATGGGCATCTCCACCAGCTGAGAAAGAGGCAAGTGTTCAAGAGGCAAGTCAGGCCACTCTGCACCTCTACAGATGGAACCATTAATTTCTATTGACACAAATGCTTCAGCCCAGGCTGTGATTTGACAATTTGTGCTTTTAACTCTACCTGTCCTCCTTCTGTCCCCTTGCCAGCCTCTCATGGGAGGTTGGCACTTCAGCTCACCTTAGTGGCCTGAAGTCCCTATCAGGCCATGGCCCCAACTCCTGTTAACCTGACTACTGGAACAGTTGCCCGTGCACAAGGCCAGTGACACATTTCTTAGAGGCTGTATTGCTTTTCTAAAACAGGTGTACATTTTATGTAAAAAGTAAAATATTCTACCTGGTAAGTGAGCTTTCAGCTAATTGTTATGCAGGACACATTCTATGGAAAAGATGGTAAAAAAGTGGTAGCAGTGAATTATTTTTTTCCTCAAGACAACATCTGCACTGTGAAGTTTGAGTACAGATTCTTACTTGACAGAGATGTGCCCTTACATTATTTTCTGAACTTTCTCTAGTTCTTGTCTGTACAGGTATTTAAAAAGCAATGAAATACTCAACAGTCTTCCAGTTACTTTCCAAATATGACATCTGATCTGGGATTAATGGTGATAAAACATGATAAAATGCACTTATTCTCAGCCTGTGTATTTCTTCTGGACATGGTTGTTCTTAATTTAACAGGCACAAAATATTAAACTTTTTCTGAAAAACAGCATTTCTCTCAAAGCCTACAGTGGCGTAGAAGGGCAAGAGATAATATGCAGAATGCATTCAAATGCCTTTCTCAGTGGGTATGTGCTTAATTTTCTAAGTATCCATCAAAATTAAGGATACCAAAATAATGGATTTTGCAATGAAGCTAAAATTCTCTAGTTTTGTACTAATTCAAATATCCATAAGTAGTGTAACTAGGTGTGCTCATCTTTCTCCAGTAGGATGAAGAAGTGGTATTTTTGTATGCATTTTGAGTGTTACTGTTGTCTTTGCATGTCAGATATTAAATTTGGAGATGTATTTCAGGTTTTTTTACACTTTTAAAAAGCTGCATTTGAAAAGTAATTGTACCCATTAACTAGAAAATAAAGTTGTGCATACTGAAAACATGCTTCTTGCATCTGTATATTTGGGGGTTTCTTGTTTGGTTTTGGGTTTAAGTCTTTTCTTTGTGAATTCTTATTATGGGGAGATAAAGCATATTATGAAGGATCAGTGTCATGCTCCCCTTGGGTCTGTTTTGAGGATCAACAGAGACAAAAGGGAAAACTTGTTCTCTCTGCCTTGTGCGGATAAGACAAGAAATGTTAGACTTAAATGGCAGCTTTTAAATGTTAAGGCTGTAAGATAACGAGATATTGTCTGTAGGGGCACAAAATCCGAATCCAGGAGGCTTTTAGTGAGTCAATCACCAGTCTGCATGGAGCAGAGTTACCCCTACTTCAGGGTTGTGGAAGGACTGCTCAAGGCCATTTTCTACTTATGACTGCGTTTTTATTTCTTTCCTTTCTTCAGTGCTATAGAAACACTCAGCATCCCACGGAATTACACAGGAATTACAAAGTGCTAAATATAACACTGAGTCCTCTCCTGAGCTACTGAGCTCTATTGCTGTGAAGCTTGTGAGTGCTATAGAGATTCACTGTTCCATCACGTCTACAGCGTGTCAGGCATCTGCCATTTCCACGCTAAAACTTAAGGCTGACCATCAGCAGCCGAGAGCGCGATGTGCCGTCACATCTTCCCAGTGTGTCTGACGGCTGCACTGCACAGGCTGCCGGACGGCGCCTCCGTGCCTCCTGCACTGAGACCTCTCTCATGTTTTCACTTCATCCTTCCCCCCCAAAACCACGGTCACGCCTCCCAACCCCAACTAGTCGCGGCTTCGCATCCCGGGGCCGCGGTCCCGGCAGGCGCTGTGGGGCCGCCGCACTCCCCTCCCGCCGCGGTGCGAGGAGGCCCCGCTTCCCGACCCTCCCCTTCCTCGGCGGTGCGAGGCGGCCCCGCTGCCCCCGTCCCCCTTCCTCCGCGGTGCGAAGCGGCCCCGCTGCCCCCGTTCCCGTTCCTCCGCGGTGCGAGGCGGCCCCGCTGCCCCCGTTCCCGTTCTTCCGCGGTGCGAGGCGGCCCCCGTTCCCGTTCCTCCGCGGTGCGAGGCGGCCCCGCGGCCCCCGTTCCCCTTCCTCCGCGGTGCGAGGCGGCCCCGCTCCGCCGCGCCCGGGCCCAGGCCAGGCCGGGCCGCTCGGCTGCGCCCCGCCCAGCCACCGCCGCTTCCGGCCGCGCCCTTCCGCTCCCACAGCGCCCCGCGCCGCATCATGGACCACAATGGTGAGCAGGGGGAGGCCGGGGGCTTGTCTGTGCCCGGCCCGCCGGGCCCGCGCCTGCTGCCGGACGGGGAGCGGCCAAGCGGGGCCAGCGGGCGCGGGGCGGCGCAGGGGCGGCGGCGGCGGGCCCGGCCCGGCCCCCGGGAGTGTCGGCGGGGCTCGGGCGCGCCGCGGGGCCTCCTCTCTCCCTGGGCAGGCGCCGCGGCCCTGGTGCCACCCCCGGCTCGGCGGCGCCTGGCGCTGCTCCTGCCCCGAGGGCGCTCGGCCGGGCTGAGGGGCCGCTGCCGGCGGGACGCCCCGTTCCGGGCGGAGCGGCGGCCGCTGACTGCGCTGGCCGGGCCGGGCCGGGGTGCCCGGGCCCGGCAGCACCGGATGCAGCCTGTGGCGTCCCGGAGGTGGGGGAGAGACGCTCGTTTGCCCGCGGCGTTTCCCGGCATCGGTGCCCGTAATGTGTTTCCTGATTCCGTAGTTGTGGCCCGAGAGAAAACTTTCCTCGTGTGTTTAAATTTGGTTTCGTTGTTTAAATGTGGTCGTTCGCCGGTGAGCGCGCTGGCGTAGCTGTGATCCTTTGCTAGTTAATGCGCTGGCGTAGTGCAGTGAATAAATGAATGGACGTGGGATTTTTGCTAGGGTGGTTTTGTAAGCTTTTTTCCTTTCCCTTAGAAAAGATTGCGTCGTGACTGTATCTGTTTAAAGTATTTGAGCTATATTTGTGAATTTTAATAAAGCTTGAAACGCAAAAATAAAACTTAGGTTGATGAAGGTGGCATTTCAGTAGGTTGCATCACCTCTAATTAGAGCTTCTCTAAGTAGTCAACAAGTTTGGTATGTTTGTTGTAGTTTTTTCTGGACATAATCCTGCAAGTTATGCTCATGCAGGCTGGAATTTATTATCCTTCCATGAAACATGAATGACTAATAAACTTGCTAGTTTGGGTTAGTTGAGCAGCTAACTCATGTAAATATTCCTGGCTTGCAAGGCTATAAAGAGGAAAAGCTACAGAACCTATTGGCAGTTCAGTGGACTAAATAATACACAAGTTTTTGATTTTTAAAATTTTAGGTATCCCTATTTGCAAATGGACTGAGTTGCTGCAGAGACTGTTTGTGGTTTATGGTGCTGTGGTTTTGTGTATTCTGGTAGAAAACAGAATTTCCCAACATGTGGAAAACAGACAGCTTTACCTCTGATGTCTTGGTCCAGCACTCCTTGGGGAAGCCTGGTGACATAGTTGAGTGTTTGCAGGTTCATCTGGGCAGCCAAAAGAAATAACAAATGACCAGAAGTAAAAACAAGCTTTATTGCTTTTGCCTTTTTGCACATTGCCTTTTAGGGTGAAACTGTCAACCACAGTGCTAAGAAGAGTTTGATCTATCCGAGGAAATTGAGGGCTTTAGATTTGGAGGTACAGGACTGTCAGCACAGTCCCAGTTTGAAACCAACACATTTCCTAGCTTTGGTGGTAGGTGCTGAAAAACCGAGAGCAATCCCATTTTTTCTTGTTTTTCCTTCTACTTGTTGCATTGTGTGTGGTGGTTATAGGCTTTGAGGGACAGTAGTTGGTGAGGCATTGTGCATAATTACACTAATGGGCCCTAATTTCAGAGTCCAGGTGCTCCTGCGCCGCAGTCCTTTGAGGCCTCGGCAGTCATTCCAGGGCTGGAGTGTCCTAACTGCTCCGGGCTCACCCCTTCCAGGCTGAGCATGCCCTGCTTTGAAACACCTGTCAGAATGGCATTTTCAGTTAAAATCCAAGTGAGCTGGGAAGATTGTGAAGGACATAACTTCATTTTTGTATGAATGAGATGCTGTGTGGTGGTTCCAGATAAACTCGCTGGAGGCTTAAGGAGTTACACCTCCCTTCATTGGTGAAGGGTGAACCTTCATTGGTGTTGCTTGTTGCATTACCTGGTCTGGGTTAT